>CM076072.1:12817500-14017500 GCA_038088235.1 Zacco platypus | reverse complement strand
TCCGTGGGATGGGGGCATGGCTTGGGGCCGTGGGCGGGGCTCCCCGGCTCATTTGCCAACTATAATGGGTAATTGGTAGGGGTGTGACGAGACCCCTATCCCACGAGACGAGACGAGACACGAGATTGGGTTCACGAGACAAGATTTTTATAGTATTTTTAAGAAATCCTCAATAATGAAACATATGCAGGGAAAATAGTCTTTTAATCAACTGAAAATCATAAAATGCAGAAATGTTGGTGCATTTTGAAATCAACTTGTAATGCATGTCATTTTACTTCTATTTTAATGAATTATTTGCAGTGAAACAACATGCAAACATGAACTTCTTTCTACAGACTGAACATAAATTAAACAGTATAAATAAAATAAACATAAAGTGTTATTTGAATTTTTTATTTATGTGTCACTTTAACTGCAGTACAAAGTTGACCATTTCCCAGTCACTATTGATTGTGTGGGCTGTAACTGTTATATAGCTCTGCACACACCGAAAAGTCCAGCTGTCAGCAGTAATAGCGATGCTTTCTGCCTCTTTAGGGGCCGTTCACATATCGCACCTAAAAAAGCGTGGAAAGCGCAGCCGCGTCGCTTCCTCCTACTTTTGCAAGCGTTCGGGAGCTCGCGCTTCTGTAGCGTCTGTCGTTGCTATGCAACCATGAACTGTGCTCTCCATGACCATGAGGAAGTTTCAGCAAGGGATAAATTGATTTTTAGCCCTTGCTTTAGCTTTACTACTAGATATATTTATGGAGATGAGATATAACAACCCCCCTGTACAGCTATGATCAGCTGTTCGGCTGAGCTTTCCATGTTTTGTTACGGAAAGGTCGAAGCTGATCGGTTGGTTCTTGTCACATGACCTGCGGTGCGCTGCGGCGTTCTGAAAAGTTGAGATGTTTTCATCTAGCCGCGACACAGCCGCACCAGGAAAAAATGAGTGCGCCGCACCGCATGCGCGTCGCTTCCATTTTGCGCGAATGAAAATGCGCGCGATATGTGAACGGCCCCTAAGAGTCTGCACAACCTTGGCCGAGGTGTACGGCATAGTTTTCTTACAATGTTTACATATTGTTTGTGTCTTGTGTGTTATTCTTTCGCCGTTTATTATTTCTACTGGAAAACCAAAATGTTTCCACACAAACGATTTGAAAGTGGAGGGGGCATCTTCAATGATAATTTCACCCTCACACTGATAGCACGACGAGACAACTTTTCACCTCGACGAGAAATCTCGTCACGTTTTGGTATGAGATCTCGTCACACCCCTAGTAATTGGACAAAAAAGGGGTCCGTGGGACGGGGGGTGTGGCCTGGGAGCGGTCAGCGGGGGTCCCCTGGTCATTTGCCAACTTTAATGGACAATCGGACAAATTATGGATTTGTGGGACTCACCTGACCAATGGTGAAATGGACAAATTATGGTTTGGCGGGATGGGGTCAGTGAAAACACCATTCACTCAATGAGAGAACAAACGTTTCGTGCATATCTGGGATCTTTGCCAGTGGATTATTTTAGAAACATTTGGTGGGTTTTCGGGGGGTGGGGGGGGGGGTCCCTCTACGGGGCGAGTTGGTCCCTAGAGCCCGGTGTCGCCCCCTATAGGTGTCCGTTAACCACCAGTTCCGGGGCAATCATGGGAACGGTCAGCGGGAAGGGGGTAATCCTAAAGTGTCCGAAATCCCAATAAATGTTTTAGTGTTTGGGATTCCCTTTCGCACAACGATCCTGAGCTCCGAGTAATAACGTGTCCGATGGCAGTCGATTAACATGGGCCATTTCCCACGAACCCCCGAAATTGACTTCCTATACAAAATTAAAGTCATGATGCAAAAGAAGTAACAATATGTAAAAGGCCGGCATACGTCACCAGAGAGAAGTTTATCATTTTCACTCAATCCAATCATGATATTTCTATTATAAAATTACGAGGTCAAACAACAACAACAAAAAAACAAAACAAAACAAAAAACATATGCACTGGGGAATTGTTTGCTTAAGACCCATAACTTGCATTTAGAAAGTAGACAGGCTGGAATTTAATTCTGTGCGGACTTTAAGTTAACTTCTATACCAAAGATAATCTTAAGATGCTTTGTTCAGTTAAAGACTTTTAGTAACTTTGTCATATTAAATTGTCTTGAGTAAAATTTAAATGCAATGCACATATTGAATATAACACTACAGATTTACAATAATTTTAGTGCTTTTCAAAAATATACAATCAGTTTTAAACAGTATTCTTCTTTCTTTAATAAAACATTATTATGTCTGTAACAAAGAGATTCTTAGAAGCCAGGGAAATTAGATCCAATCACAATCATTAAACAAAAACAATTAAACATATAGCAAGTTACACAGAGATGAGGGCATGTAACAGAAACAAATATATTGATCTGAAATATAGTACATTCATTTTAAATTCTTCCAGGTTCCATTGAATTTATCTGAAGTATTTTACGTTATTTTTAACGATATTATTAAACTAATTATATAGAACCATATAGTCAGTGCACGACAACTGAACTGGTTCTATGCCTTTATTTTTATGAGATTTCCTATCCTATAATGCAGACAAAGGGACACAGCAATGAAAGGGTTAAACCTGCCAGACTAAAACACAGAGAACTGTTAGGGCTCGTGAACTGTCTGAATGTGTGTGCGTGCAATGTATGAGCAGAGCACGAATATAATATAAATGATAACGATCCAAATACGATTTATTTGCAAAAGTTTATATTTTAGTTTTATTTTTTTAAAATCCCTGCATGTGATGTAGTTCTTTGTATAACTGGGCGCGAACATTATTAGGAGACGCTGCGCGTCTCTTTGTGTGACAGAAATCTTCCAAATTCTAATTGAAGCTCTTTAATACATTGTTGTGATTAAATGTTGTGTAAGCGCTGGAATGAACAAGGTTAAAAAACACATAAATGATTTCGTGATCACTCTCACAGAAATCATCAAACTGTCAAACAACAAGGCTCGCGATCTCTACAGGAACGTCTTTCATGTGTTTATTTGCTTGTATATTGTAGAATCGCTGGAATGGAATGGAATGGAATGGCTATTAAATATAGAAATTAGGTGTGTATTATAACCATCCCAGTTACTTTGCACAGGTCAAGCTACAAGAGTTTAAAGAGGATTCGTCTTTTATGCAAGAAAGACCTATTAATAGAAGTTTTGGACAAACAAAAGTGCAGTTTCATTTAGAATGTATTCAAATTTCACACTCAATAAATCACAAATACCCAGTGTACTGCAAATCATCAAAACTATACATACGTATACATTTCAACAATTTCAAAGACAAGAGTATGCGCATATAAGGAATTGTCCAGCATAGCTGTTAGAGAACTTAAACAGTTCAGGAATTGAAGGGAAGCAGCATTATCTTTTGTTGAGTATAGTTACAGTTGATGAAGAAATTGATGAGGTTGTTTGTTGTCCTATGCTTGAATGTCTGTTCAATTTCAACTTTTCACACCACATGAACCAAGGGTGGCTTCAGCAATACAATGGGTATGTAAACAGGTAGAGGTAGCTATAGTTGATTGGTAAAAAACTACATCACAGCAAAAATCCTCTATAAAGAAAAAAAAACAATAAATCAATTAAACTAAATAAATTCCATGTAAGTTCATTAAAAGCATCAAACTTACGCTTGAGCAGGAAACAAAAAGTTTCTCAAACAGGATTTGGCAACCAGGTGGTAAACAGGTAGCAAAAAGCCATGATGAACAATCAAACAGACCCTATCATTTACTCTACTGTTTCCTCTTTTATACTACGAGTATGCTCCATCTCCCCCTACAGTCTAGGAAGGATATAGCAACCATGAATACAAAAACTGTGACAGGCAGTGACTGTTACAGTATATTTCAATTATTCATGAATAATTGACAACTTCCAAATTCAATTTTTGTTCTTAATTTAAACCTTCGCCATGGCAACACCATTTGAGATGTACTATAATCGTTCGCAATTTAGCATCTTCAGTATGTTGTCATCATGTGCAGAAGTTTATTATTAGTTATTTGCAGAAGTTTATATTTTAATTTAATTTTTTAAAATAAAAAAAATCACTGCATGTGTAAAGTTATTTGTATAACTGGGCGCAATCATTATTAGGAGACACTGCGCGTTGATGATTATTATCAATGATTTGTGAAGGATTTGTGAAGGATCATGTGACACTGGAGACTGGAGTAATGATGATAAATTCAGGTTTGATCATAGGATATAAATTACACTTTACTATATATTCAAATAGAAAACAGTCATTTTACATTTTAATAATATTTCGCAATATTACAGCTTTTCTTGTATTTTAATAACATAAATGCAGCCTTGGTGAGCAGAAGAGACTTCTTTCAAAAACAACCAAAATAGTACAGTTTCCAAACTTTTGACTGGTAGTGCATATCTGCATGTATTTAAAAATGTAGGCCAAGGATTTACTTAAAAAAGAAACATTAGAGTCATATTGACACAAAAAATTATTTACAGGAGAAAGCACCATTTTAAGGACATACAGCACAGGGGGGCCACAGGGGTGGCCAGGGACATGTCTACAGAGACACGGGCCTCTCTAGGCCTCCGTGTAGAACCGCCACCGTTCAGAGACATCATCAAACTGTCAAACAACATGGCTCGCGATCTCAAAATGAATGTCTTTCAGGTGTTTATTTGCGTTTATATTGTAGAATCGCTGGAATATTTTAATAAATAAAGTTAAAAAAAACCACATATACATGACAAAGTGTCCTGAATTGTAAAACAAAAGCCAGCGCTCTCTCTGTCTATAACATGAGAGTGGCTCTTTCTGTCGATCGCGATCAGTAAATTAATCTTTTACATGTGTTTCTTTGCTTGTATATTATACAATCGCTTGAAAGTTTTAATTAATGATTTAATTTAATTTAATAACACATGTAAACGAAGACTGTCCTGAGCTGTAAAACGAAAGCGGATTTTTTCTGAACACGGCCTGTGCTTTAATGAGTGAACAAAACGTGCAGTACTGTCCACTAGAGGGAGCCACGAGACTGTTTTTATAAAAATTCAGAGCTTGCTTATTCAAAATATCCATATTCAAACCAAAATATCTCACTTCCTGTTGGTCGGAGCTAATGACTGTAAATTAGAAAGTTGTCCGGCTAAAAAAGGACAATATGTATACCGAGTTTGGTGACTGTAGGTTAAACTAAACCCCCAACTTTTGTCAAAAGATGGCGCTACAGAGCCCCTCCACCACGCCCATTTTTAAGGGTTTGCCCATGTCTACTGGATCACAATATTGATGTGTGTGTCGAGTTTCATGCAATCTGAAGCATGTTAAGAGCCTCAAAAACACCCAAGAATATTATTAAAGTTTGACGTCTTGCCATGGCAACAATATTTAAGACATCACAAAGACATTCACATGTCTACATCTGAAATGTTTGGACATTATAATGAAGAAGTTTGAAGCAAATCGGGTAAAAATAAGAGGGTGATCTCAAAGCATTTTGAAAGTGACACATTTCCTGCTGCCAATTGGTGGCGCTATATCTTTGACTCATAATAGTCACATCCATGTTCTCGGCCTCCTACAACGAACACACAGGTGAAGTTTCATAAAAATCAATGAATGTATGCAGACGTTATAACACACTTCCTGTTTCTGTTTTCTCACCATAAATTCGTTGCATCACCACGGGCAAATCGTTTGAGATATCAAAAATCCCCTGGCAATTTTGCATCATCAATGTCTTGACTTCATGCTGACCGAGTTTGGTGGTGATCGGATTAAGCGCCTAGGAGGAGTATATCAAATTCCAGAGCATGCGCTTTTCAAACAACCCATAATAGCTCACTTCCTGTTGAGGTGGCGTACAACTTAGAGCATGAAAGTTGTCAGGCCCGATGAGTTCTATATGTGTACAGAGTTTCATACCAATATGTGCAAGCGTGTTTGATATATGGACCAAGTTTTTCGGACCCCATTCAAGGGGGCGCTGTGGAGCCCCCCTGCCACGCCCGGGTCCCAGCCTCTGTCACGTCCTAATGGCCGCAGGTTCCAATGCGTGTGCAAAGTTTCAAGAGTTTTCGAGCATGATAAGGGCCCCAAAAAGCCCCGAACGGTTGAAAAAAAATAAAAAAATAAATAATAATCCTTAGAAGAACAATAGGGTCCTGCGCCCTTTCAGGGCTTGGGCCCTAAATATAGCTGCAAGCAGCGATGACGGGCCAAGCCGGTGTCACCACCAACCCGGTGGCTTCAAGGCAACTGTGCATGGCGGGCAATAGGCATTTCAAATGGGTAATAAATATAAAAGGACTATGCCGAAGTCATTTGAATTCACCCCATTTACTGCAGCAGTTGGTCCCCACATGATCACAAACCACAACAGACACATCTATGAGATAATTTAAATTTAGATTAATTTAATTTCATAGGATGTCATATGTCACTTTCAAGTGAATTCAGAATGTGTATTTTGGCCTAGCTGAGCTACCGTTGTGCACCAATATTATGCAGCGAAAGGATGCTTTCATTTAATTCCAATATGGGTGGTATCTGACGAAAAAATAAAATTATAAAATTAACAAATGGAGCCAAATAAGCATCAGGTAAGAGTAAGATGTGTGTCTAGATTTTATTTCTCACTTATGAAAGATTATTATAAACAGACACTTTTATAAAATCGTGTGAAATTGAATATTTTTTATAAAATATAATTATATCAATAAATAATTCATCTAAAGACATATTTGTCATACGTGACGCTTGCCAACACGGCATGTGACCTTGTGTAACGTCCATGTCTAGAAAACACACAATCCCTCCTATGTAAAAAGCAGACTGATTTGATTTCTGTCTAAATCAGCATACAAAAACACAGATGTTGGATGATAAGAATTGAAACTCAAACATCGTTTAGAAAACTAGTCTTGTCCGGATAGTGATATCGTGTCATAGCTCACTTTTAAATGAGTGTGAAGTTATCATTCGCAGTTCAAAATTTTTATAAGTACATCAGTATTTACGTTTGGTTAATTAAAATATAAAAAAACACAATTATCAAACTTTGTATATAATACTATGTTGTCAGTGGCCAACAAATAAACTGGTTTGATTAACTGCCAGGGTTGGGGATTGACGAAATGTAACTTAGTTACGTATTTAAAATACAAAATGTGAGTAACTGTATTTTATTACAGTTGCATTTTAAATGGGTGGTAATCAAATTACAGTTACATCCGAAAAGTGTTTTAGATTACCAAAGTGATTACTTTGAATTTTAATGCCATTTAAACATTAATGTAAACTGTGACAGGCAATTAATGTAAACAGCAACTAGTCATTCTCTGACTCTGACAGTCTGAAAAACTGTTTCATTTCTGTTCATAAGTTTCATATGAATAAGCCATTTCACATAACAGACGTTTACATGTACTCCACAAGACAAAATGACTGGATTTATAAAAATTGCCCAATGTAAACAATGTATATATGCTTGAATCTTTACTATCCTGTCAATACTGGATGATCATGTTTTGTGATAGTTGTTTGTGAGTCACTTTATAATTGTAAAAAAGGTAATTGTGACTTTACCTCACAATTCGACTTTTTCGTCTGACAATTCTGACTTTTTCTCAGAATCCGGAGATTTAAACTCATAATTGCAAGTTATAAAATCAGAATTGCGAGATAACTTGCAATACTGAATTTTCTTGCAATACTTACCAACTGGGGTGGTAAGTACAGTGAGACAGAGATTGAGAAGATTCAGTGGTGTATAAAGTACTGGAAAGCCATACTTGAGTAAAAGTACCGATATCTTACCAGAAAATGACTTTGGTAGAAGTAGAAGTCACTGTTTAGAATATTACTTAAGTAAAAGTTTTAAAGTAAGTGATATTTTTTGTACTTAAGTATGAAAAGTATTTTTTTTATATTAAACGTACTTAAGTATTGAAAGTAAATGTACAAGTAAATGCAAAATACAAAAGCAGCATAAAATATTAGTAAAAATTGTTCTATACACAGTTTGAGCAGCAAGATTGTTTTAACTCTTTCTTGTTTTGTTTGCTTTGAATTAAAAAAAAATGGCAAAATGTTTATTGTAAGTTTTAAATGTAAAAAAATACTGATATATTAATTATACTTTGATCATTCATGTTAATTCATAGTTCATTATAATTAATGTAAGAGGCAACTTTAAAATGTTAAAATGTAAATATTGAAATTAACAATGAACAACGCTTTCATTAACCTTTAATGTCACAAATGGACTCTATTATAAGTGTTTCCATTTCACATAAATCCAAACAATCATGCTTAAAAGTGGCCCTATTTACGCACAAAGGCATATTATATGTATACTTTCACTCGTTACTGGATTCTATTTTAGAAAACTTGATGAAATATGTGTTAAGGTGCCATAAAAAAACTGAAATTGAACACATTTCTGATTTATGTTTCTGTCTACTGCAGGATTAGGATACAATTTAAATATCCATCTTCGCTGGATAACGAAAGCATAAAATCGAACAAATGGACATAAACTAATGCAAATAGAGGGTAACAATCGTGACATTAATCAGTTTTTTGTTTTTGTCATATTGTTTGAACCGCTTGAGGTAACGTTACTACTAACGTCAGCAACCTCTCAGCCTCGACGGCAAACACACTGCTGTTCTCCACTAATGCAGCGTCTAGTCAACAAACTTATTACTTTAGTGATATCAAAACATATACCGTAGTGTACTGTATAACATACCGCTTTGTTGTCTGTTTTAAATCCATTTTTGAAGTGTCCCGTTCTGTGCAGCGTGCAGCCTCACGTCATGTGCCAAAAAAAACTGTACGAGGCTTCAGTGATAGTTTTATCAGAGAGCGCCTCTAGAGGTCACTCTCGTACCGCACTCGCCTCAGCCACTCCAGCAAAGAACACAACCCAGGAAATGAAATCAAGCGCAGTTGTGCGAGCACATGCTTGCACATGCTTGCTTGTGTTCTGTGTTCTTCCTTTTTTATTTTGTAGTAAGTAACGAAAATGCTTTGGGGAAATGTATCAGAGTAAAAGTATACATTTTATTTAAGAAATGTAGTGGAGTAAAAGTAAAAGTTGACAGAAATATATATATACTCAAGTACAGATTTTCCCCAAAAAATACTCAAGTACGGTAACGAAGTATTATTACTTTGTTACATTACACCTCTGATGAATTGTTATTTAATTAAAAAAACCCCCACATAATGATAGATTTCTAATTTTAATATAAAATAATATTTTTAACGTTGATAATAAATCAGCATATTACAATGATTTCTGAGGTATCATGTGACACTGAAGACTGGAGTAATGATACTGACAAAAACATTTTAAGCTAAAACAAAAATTAAAATCTAAACGTGGCAAAAAATATTCTTTGATAACTAAATATACATGCCAATAGAGTATGGGAAAAACATTGAACATAATACAAATTATTGTACTTAAAGTTATTTCTTGTCCATAATCAAATCGTTATTGTGCTTATTTTTAAGTTAAACATACTACTTTGATTAAAAAAAAACGTTTGAATTTCTTATTCAATGTTAGTGTTATTGTATATAGAAATAAACAGTGTATAATTCAGAGGAGAATATTGTTTAGTATCATGAATTATCATTGAGTGTCATCTCAAAATACAACATATTAAAGAAAACAAATATATTGATTTGAAATTTGAATTTTCATTTTGAATTCATCCAGGTTCATTACCAAACATACAATCTTAATTTAATTTAAGTCAAACAAATGACTTTACAAGATATGAGAAACATTCTTTTTTTAAAGTATTGTTAAAGCAATGTCTATTAACAATGTCTCTAAAACAATGTTTTATCTTCTCAACCCAGGTTAAAAATAGGTATTTGCTGCCCTCTAGTGCTCATTCTGTGATCATTCAAATATGACATTTTTTTTTTCTTAATTTAAAGCTTCGCCATGGCAACACCATTCCAGATATACTATAATCATTTGCAATTTAGCATTTTCAGTATATTGTCATCATATTCAGAAAGTTTGGTGTCAATAGCATGAATACCCTGAGAGGAATAGCTAAAACTTCAGAGCTTGATTATTCAAAATATCCACATTCAAACCAAAATATCTGACTTCCTGTTGGTCAGAGGTAATGACTATGAATTAGAAAGTTGTTTGGCTTAATGAGCACAATATGTGTACCGAGTTTGGTGACTGTAGGTTAAACTAACCTCCCAACTTTTGTCAAAAGATGGCGCTATAGAGCCCCTCCACCACACCCGTTTTTGAGGCTTTGCCCATGTCTACTGATCGACAATATTGACATGTGTGTCGAGTTTCATGCAATTTGAAGCATGATCTCAAAAGCATCCAAAACAAACATTTTGATCTGAAACTTTTATCTGTTGCTATGACAACAGTGTTTAAAATATAATACATCTTTTAAGAGGTCTACATTCACCATGTCTTCACATTAGTCTGGTAAAGTTTCAAGCAAATTGGGTAAAAATAAGAGGGTGATCTCAAGGAATTTTGAAAGTGACACATTTTCTACTGCCAGTTGGTGGCGCTATATCTTTGACACACAATAGTCACATCCATGTGCTCGGCTTCCTACAAGGAACACACAGCTGAAGTTTCATAAAATTCAAAGAATGTACGCAGACGTTATAACACACTTCCTGTTTCTGTTTTCTCGCCATAAATTCATTGCCTCGCCACGGGCAAACCGTTTGAGATATCAAAAATCCGCTGGACGTTTTGCATCATCAATGTCTTGACTTCATGCTGACCGAGTTTGGTGGTGATCGGATTAAGCGCCTAGGAGGAGTATATCAAATTCCAGAGCATGCGTTTTTCAAACAACCCATAATAGCTCACTTCCTGTTGAGGCAGCGAACAACTTAGAGCACGAAAGTTGTCAGTGCCAATGAGTTCTATATGTGTACAGAGTTTCATACTAATATGTGCAAGCGTGTTTGATATATAGACCAAGTTTTCGGACCCCATTGAAGGGGGCGCTGTCGAGCCCCCCTGCCACGCCTGGGTCCCAGCCTCTGTCACGTCCTAATGGCCGCCGGTTCCAATGTGTGTGCAAAGTTTCAAGAGTTTTCGAGCATGATAAGGGCCCCAAAAGTGCCCGAGTTTCATCCAATTTGAAAGATGCCAAGAGTCTCAAAACGATCCAAAACAAATATTTTGATCTGACACTTTGATCTGTTGCTATGACAACAGTGTTTCGAATATATAAGATCTTTTAACAGGTCTACATTCACCATGTCTTGACATTATTCTGGTGAAGTTTGAAGCAAATCGGGTAAAAATAAGAGGGTGATCTCAAAGCATTTTGAAAGTGACACATTTCCTGCTGCCAGTTGGTGGCACTATATCTTTGACACACAATAGTCATATCCATGTGCTCGGCCTCCTACAAGGAACACACATCTGAAGTTTCATAAAAAACAATGAATGTATGCAGAAGTTATAACCCACTTCCTGTTTCTGTTTTCTCGCCATAAATTCGTTGCCTCGCCACGGGCAAACCATTTGAGATATCAAAAATCCCCTGGCAATTTTGCGTCATCAATGTGTTGACTTCATGCTGACCGAGTTTGGTGGTGATCGGATTAAGCGCCTAGGAGGAGTATATCAAATTCCAGAGCATGCGTTTTTCAAACAACCCATAATAGCTCACTTCCTGTTGAGGCGGCGTACAACTTAGAGCACAAAAGTTGTCAGGCCCTATGAGATCTTCATGTGTACCGAGTTTCATACCAATATGTGCAAGCGTGTTTGATATATGAACCAAGATTTCGGACCCCATTCAAGGGGGCGCTGTCGAGCCCCCCTGCCACGCCCGGGTCCCAGCCTCTGTCACGCCCTAATGGCCGCAGTTTCCAATGCGTGTGCAAAGTTTCAAGAGTTTTTGAGCATGTTAAGGGCCCCAAAAAGCCCCGAACAGTTGAAAAAAAATAAAAATAATAATAAATATAGCTGCAAGCAGCGATGGGCGGGCCCAAGCCGGTGGCACCGCCACCTCGGTGTTTTAAGGACAACTGGGCACGGCGGGCAAAATGAATTTAAACGGCGTCTCCAGTTGGAGACTGACCAGTTAATTGAGTCAGATTATTCAATATAATACTAACTAAAAGCGATCATATCATAGCAAAGTTATCATTAGCAGTTCAAAGTGTTATATATTCAACTGAATTTATCTTATTATATTGTTAAACTAATTATATAAAACTAAATAGTCAGAGAAATACAAATGAACTGTTTCTTTGCCTTTATTTTTTTATACAAATTTATAGAAAAGAAGGGCTAAGAGATTTCCTATATTATAATACAGACAAAAGGAGACAGCAATGAAAGGGTTAAACCTGCAAGACCCTGAGAGAGAGAGAGAGAGAGAGAGAGAGAGAGAGAGAGAGAGATATTCAGAAGAAATATTTTGAAGAAAACAAGTATATTGATCTGAAATTGTCATAATTACTGAACAGAACACTGGAAGCAAGTGCGATAATAATTTAATAGAATGTCTACAAACAGCAACAGTACAAACAGAATGAAAGGGTGATCGCAGGGACCTCGATGGTCAGAATCCGTGGAGACGTGTAGTGAAGTGGCGGTGACAAACGACAGACTCCAACGACGATGACGAGGACGAGGAACAGGAACAAAAGTCAGGAACAGAACACCGGGACACCAACACGGACGACATCAAACAACGATCTGACAAGGATGAAGGAAAAGCGGTAAGTATATATAGAGTGGTGAGATTGCAAGCAGCTGGTGAGGAGATGACGATCAGCTGGAGTGGATCAAGTGATGTCATACATTCACGCCCACAACCCACATGCGCTCACACCACAACATAAACACAAGACTAGAAGGAACAGAGAATGTGTCTACCGTGACAGTACCCCTTCTCCTAAGAACGTCTCCTGGCGTTCCCAGGCTCCTTTACCTGTCGATTGTAGTCATCGATAAGGGAGTGATCCAAAATGTCTCTAGCAGGAACCCAACTTCTCTCCTCCGGACCATAACCTTCCCAGTCCACCAAGTACTGAAATCCGCGTCCCCTCTGCCTAGAGTCCAGAATTCGATTAACCGAATAAGTGGTCTCCCCGTCTACGAGTCGCGGTGGGGGAGGGACCGGGGCAGGCGGATTAATGTGGGAATGAAACACGGGTTTAATTTTTGACACATGAAAGACGGAATGAACCCTCCTGTACGCGGGAGGTAATTTGAGGCGGACTACCACCGGACTAATGATTTTAGTGACCGTAAACGGCCCAATGAATTTGGGTGCAAGCTTATTAGAGACGGAGCGCAAAGGAATGTTCTTAGTTGAAAGCCACACTTTTTGACCAACGACGTATACGGGAGGCTTAGACCTGTGGCGATCGGCCCTTGCCTTGGTGCACGCCCCCACCTGGAGTAGAGTCTCACGGGCTCTAGTCCAGGTACGGTGACACCTCTGGACGAAGGCGTGAGCAGAGGGGACCGCCACCTCGGATTCCAGACTGGGAAAAATAGGTGGCTGGTAACCTACGCTACACTCAAACGGAGATAGGCCAGTGGCCGACACTGGTAACGTGTTGTGGGCGTACTCTACCATAGAAAGTTGTTGGCTCCATGAGGAAGGATTCTTGGATACCAAACATCGCAACACCCTCTCCAAATCCTGGTTGGCTCTCTCGGTCTGACCATTGCTCTGGGGATGAAACCCAGAAGACAGACTAACCGTCGCCCCCAGTAGTCTACAAAACTCTCGCCAAAATTTGGACACGAACTGGGGACACCTGTCGGAGACCACGTCAATCGGGAGGCCATGTAGACGAAAGACGTGATCTACAACTGCAACCGCCGTCTCCTTAGCTGAGGGTAATTTGGGTAAGGGGATGAAATGGGCTGCCTTCGAAAACCGGTCCACCACGGTCAAAACGACCGTGTTCCCCTGAGAGGGTGGGAGGGCGGTGATAAAATCTAGAGCGATGTGGGACCAGGGTCTCGAAGGAACCGACAGCGGCTGAAGTAACCCATCTGGAGGTCGATTAGAAGTCTTACCAATGGCACAGACCGAGCAAGCCAGTACAAAATCATGAATGTCGCGAGCCATGCGAGGCCACCAGAATCGTTGCCTGACTAGAAAACTAGTACGATTAACTCCTGGATGGCAAGCCACGTTGGAACCATGACCCCACTGGATGACGTCCGACCGTAATCCCTCCGGTACAAATAATCGATTCGGTGGACAACCGGGCGGAGGCGTTACCCCTTCTAGGGCCTTCACGACCCTCGATTCGACCTCCCATGAGAGAGTGGAAACAAATAGTGTTTCGGGCAAAATGCACTCAGGAGTAACCGGGCGTTCGGAAAAATCAAATATGCGGGACAAGGCGTCGGGTTTGATGTTCTTGGAACCCGGACGATATGAAAGAGAAAAATCGAAACGACCGAAAAAAAGTGCCCACCGAGCCTGCCTGGAGTTCAACCTTTTAGCAGTTCTGATGTACTCTAAGTTCTTGTGATCTGTCCAGACGATGAAAGGTACCCCCGACCCTTCTAACCAGTGGCGCCATTCCTCCAACGCTAACTTGACTGCCAACAACTCCCTGTTACCAATGTCGTAATTACGTTCCGCCGGGGATAATCGATGGGAAAAAAACGCGCAAGGGTGCATCTTGTCGTCTGAAAGGGAACGTTGGGACAACACCGCTCCTACTCCCACCTCCGACGCGTCGACCTCCACCACGAACTGACGTGAAGAATCAGGGGCTACGAGGATGGGGGCTGAAACAAAGCGGCCTAGGTGCGACTAGTTGGCTGAAATTGCGAATAAAACGCCGGTAAAAATTGGCGAACCCCAGGAATCTCTGCAGGGCCTTGCGAGAATCTGGGCTTGGCCAATCCACCACAGCCTTGATCTTCTCAGGGTCCAACCGCATTCCCTCAGACGAGACGATGTACCCTAGGAACGGGACAGACTGTGCATGAAAATCGCATTTCTCCGCCTTGACCAAAAGCCCATTCTCTAGCAACCTCAGAAGCACTCGCCGGACGTGCTGCACATGCTCCTGGAGAGAAGAAGAAAATATCAATATGTCATCCAGGTAGACATATATGAATTGATCGATCATATCTCGCAACACGTCGTTGACCAAAGCCTGGAAAACTGCCGGGGAGTTGGACAGCCCGAAAGGCATAACCAAATATTCAAAGTGCCCCCTGGGGGTGTTAAAGGCAGTTTTCCACTCATCACCCTCCCTAATGCGAACCAAATGATAAGCGTTGCGCAAATCCAATTTTGTGAAAATGGACGCTCCCTGCAGCCTCTCAAAGGCAGAAGACATCAACGGCAAAGGATAAGTATTCTTTACCGTGATGTTATTCAACCCTCGGTAATCAATGCAAGGTCGCAGAGAACCGTCCTTCTTACCCACAAAAAAGAACCCCGCCCCCGCTGGAGAAGAGGAAGGGTGAATGAACTTGGTTGCTAGAGAATCAGAAATATATTTCTCCATAGCCTCCCTCTCTGGAACAGAAAGTGAATATAACTTGCCTTTAGGCGGAGACTTACCTGGCAGTAAATCTATAGCACAGTCATAGGGACGATGCGGAGGAAGAGAAGCAGCACGAGACTTACTGAACACTTCCTTCAGGTCCAGGTACTCCGCGGGCACGTTAGACAGGTCCCCTGTTTCCTCCTGAAACACAGAAACAGATACAGACGGACATGCAGACACAAGACAGGACTTATGACATTCCTTGCTCCACTCCAGTACGGTCTTATGATGCCAGTCCACTCGAGGGTTGTGTTGGATGAGCCAGGGATGTCCAAGGACGACAGGTGCAAGGGGTGAGTCCATGATGTAAAATGAAATAGTCTCGGAATGGTTGCCAGAAGTGATAAGTGTTATGTCTTCAGTGGAGAGGGAAATGGTGGGGAGATCTTGTCCATTAAGAGCGTGAACTGCGATTCTTTGAGTGAGGGGTCTGAGGGGAATCTGAAACTTCTGTGCAAAATTGTGGTCCATGAAATTACCTTCCGCTCCAGAATCCAGAAGTGCTCGACAATCATGCTGGTGGACTGACCATCTAAGTCTTACCGGGAGGAGTGTGGAGGTAGATGAAATCTGGGATGAGGTCTTCCTGGCGGAGATCCCACCCGACAGTAGCCTCAAACTTACTATCGGGCTGGACCTTTTACCGGGCAGCTGTAAGCAAAATGTCCCGCTCCTCCACAATACAGGCAAAGGCCCTGGGACCTCCGCCTCTCCCTCTCCTCCCGGGAAAGCCGAGCTCGACCCACCTGCATGGGCTCGGGATCATAGACGGGGCTGACTACGTCCCTGCCGCTGGATCTCGACTCGTTACCTCCGAAAGCACGAGTGGACGTAACTCGGCGCTCGACCCTGGACAGTCGAGCGTCCACCCGCAGAGCCAGATCTATGAGTCCTGTGAGTGTGGCCAGGGCGTAGATCTCCCTCTGAACGTGGTCAGCCAACCCATGCAGGAACATGTCCCACTGCGCCTCCTCGTTCCATCCGCACTCCGCTGCCAGGGTCCGGAACTCAATAGAAAAGTCAGAGACCGATCTCTCTCCCTGGCGGAGTTCCATCAGCGTTCTGGCGGCCTCTCTTCCATACACCGCCCGATCGAACACCTTCTTCATTTCGTCGGCGAGGGTCTTGAACGAGGCGCAGCATGGATCTTGATTCTCCCACACCGCCGTTCCCCAAAGAGCCGCCCTCCCGGTCAGTAAAGTGAGCACGAAGGCCACTTTAGATTGCTCGGTGCTAAATGTGTTGGCCTGTAGTGCAAAGTGCATAGACCACCGGGTCAAAAATGCTCTACAAAAGTTAGGCTCCCCGGCATAGGACTCGGGTACCGGTAGACGAGGCTCAGACCGAGAGGGGCTCGCTGGAGGTGGGGGGAGAACGACTGGTGTGGGCGGCGCAGCGGGAATCTGTAAGCTACGGATCTGCTGGGTGAGCTCGGACACCTGCGTCACCAGGGCTTGTACTGCGCGACCTGTGTTGACAATCTCTTCTTGTTGTGAATCCATTCTCCGGATACTGTGATGTATGAATTCATCCACCGACCTCGAAGATCCGCTCGCTGCTTCCATTTGAAGGTCAGATCGTTCTGTCATAATTACTGAACAGAACACTGGAAGCAAGTGCGATAATAATTTAATAGAATGTCTACAAACAGCAACAGTACAAACAGAATGAAAGGGTACACAACATAAACACAAGACTAGAAGGAACAGAGAATGTGTCTACCGTGACAGAAATATAGTACATTCATTTTAAATTCATCCAGGTTCCATTGAATTTATCTTAAGGTATTTTACGTTATTTTTAACCATATTATTAAACTAATTATATAGAACCATATAGTCAGTGCACTAAAACTGAACTGGTTCTATGCCTTCATTTTTTATGAGATTTCCTATCCTATAATGCAGACAAAAGGAGACAGCAATGAAAGGGTTAAACCTGGAAGACCGAGAGAGAGAGAGAGAGAGAGAGAGAGAGAGAGAGAGAGAGAGAGAGAGAGATATTCAGAAAAAATATTTTAAAGAAAACAAATATATTGATCTGAAATATAGTACATTCATTTTAAATTCATCCAGGTTCCATTGAATTTATCTTAAGGTATTGTACGTTATTTTTAACCATATTATTAAACTAATTATATAGAACCATATAGTCAGTGCACGACAACTGAACTGGTTCTATGCCTTCCTATCCTTCCTATTTCCTATCCTATCATGCAGACAAGGGGACACAGCAATGAAAGGGTTAAACCTGCCAGACTAAAACACAGAGAACTGTTAGAGCTCGTGAACTGTCTGAATGTGTGTGCGTGCAATGTATGAGGAGAGCACGAATGTAATATAAATGATAACGATCCAAATACGATTTATTTGCAGAAGTTTATATTTTAGTTTTATTATTTAAAATCCCTGCATGTGATGTCGTTCTTTGTATAACTGGGCGCGATCATTATTAGAAGACGCTGCGCGTTTCTTTGTGTGACAGAAAATCTTCCAAGCTATAATTGAAGCTCTTTAAAACATTCTTGTGATTAAATCTTGTGTAATCGCTGGAATGGAATGTAATCGCTGGAATGAACAAGGTTAAAAAACACGTAAATGATTTCGTGATCACTCTCACAGAAATCATCAAACTGTCAAACACGGCTCGCGATTTCTACAGGAAAGTCTTTCATGTGTTTATTTGCTTGTATATTGTAGAATCGCTGGAATGGAATGGCTATTAAATATAGAAATTAGGTGTGTATATTTCAATTATTAATGAATAATTGACAACTTCCAAATTCCCTTTTTGTTCTTAATTTAAACCTTCGCATTGGCAACACCATTTGAGATGTACTATAATCGTTCGCAATTTTAGCATCTTCAGTATGTAGTCATCATGTGCAGAAGTTTATTATTAGTTATTTGCAGAAGTTTATATTTTAATTTTATTTTTTAAAATCATTGCATGTAGTTATTTGTATAACTCGGTGCGATCGTTATTAGGAGACGCTGCGCGTCTCTTTGTCTGACAGAAAATCTTCCAAACTGTACAAGAAGCTTTTTAATATGTTCTTGTGATCGAATCTTGTCTAATCGCTTGAATGTTTTAAAGAATAAAGTTTAAAAACACTTAAAATCAAGTGGCTTTCACGCAGTCACGATCACTGCTTTCAGAGAAATGACGCGCTGCTCTTTGTTTAATCCGTTAGGAAATGAAGTTTGCACAGATGCCACACAGCATCAACACATTAACACAGTCATACACATAAAAATTCAAACTCCAATTTCAAAGAATTGAAAGTAACATTAAAAAGATTCTGAAAGACGCGAGAAAGAACGAGCTTCGGGACGCGATCGTTCTCAGACGCGGCGCGTCTATAATTGTCACAGAACACCTTCCAAACTAAAATTAAGCTTTTTAATACATTCTTGTGATTAAATCTTGCGTAATCGCTGGAATATTTTAACTTATGAGTTTAAAAAACACAAATGAGTTCGTGATCATTCACAGACATCATCAAACTGTCAAACACGGGCGTGCTTCTTTGAGTGAACATATATGTGATACACGTCCAGTACTGTCCACTAGAGGGAGCCATGAGACCGTTTTTGTTAAGAGCCTCAAAAACACCCAAGAATATTATTAAAGTTTGACGTCTTGCCATGGCAACAATATTTAAGATATCACAAAGACATTCACATGTCTACATCTGAAATGTTTGGACATTATAATGAAGAAGTTTGAAGCAAATCGGGTAAAAATAAGAGGGTGATCTGAAAGCATTTTGAAAGTGACACATTTCCTGCTGCCAATTGGTGGCGATATATCTTTGACACGCAATAGTCACATCCATGTGCTCGGCCTCCTAAAAGGAACACACAGCTGAAGTTTCATAAAAATCAAAGAATGTATGCAGACGTTATAACACACTTCCTGTTTCTGTTTTCTCGCCATAAATTCATTGCCTAGCCACGGGCAAACCGTTTGAGATATCAAAAATCCGCTGGACGTTTTGCATCATCAATGTCTTGACTTCATGCTGACCGAGTTTGGTGGTGATCGGATTAAGCGTCTAGGAGGAGTATATCAAATTCGAGAGCATGCGTTTTTCAAACAACCCATAATAGCTCACTTCCTGTTGACGGGGCGTACAACTTAGAGCACGAAAGTTGTCAGTGCCAATGATTTCTATATGTGTACTGAGTTTCATACTAATATGTGCAAGCGTGTTTGATATATGGACCAAGTTTTCGGACCCCATTCAAGGGGGCGCTGTCGAGCCCCCCTGCCACGCCTGGGTCCCAGCCTCTGTGATTTCGTAATGGCCGCCGGTTCCAATGTGTGTGCAAAGTTTCAAGAGTTTTCGAGCATGATAAGGGCCCCAAAAGTGCCCGAGTTTCATCCAATTTGAAAGATGCCAAGAGTCTCAAAACGATCCAAAACAAATATTTTGATCTGACACTTTGATCTGTTGCTATGACAACAGTGTTTAAAATATAATACATCTTTTAAGAGGTCTACATTCACCATGTCTTCACATTAGTCTGGTAAAGTTTCAAGCAAATTGGGTAAAAATAAGAGGGTGATCTCAAGGAATTTTGAAAGTGACACATTTCCTGCTGCCAGTTGGTGGCGCTATATCTTTTACACACAATAGTCACATCCATGTGCTCGGCCTCCTAAAAGGAACACACAGCTGAAGTTTCATAAAAATCAAAGAATGTATGCAGACGTTATAACACACTTCCTTTTTCTGTTTTCTTGCCATAAATTCATTGCCTCGCCACGGGCAAACTGTTTGAGATATTAAAAATCCGCTGGACGTTTTGCATCATCAATGTCTTGACTTCATACTGACCGAGTTTGGTGGTGATCGGATTAAGCGCCTAGGAGGAGTATATCAAATTCCAGAGCATGCGTTTTTCAAACAACCCATAATAGCTCACTTCCTGTTGAGGGGGCGTACAACTTAGAGCACGAAAGTTGTCAGTGCCAATGAGTTCTATATGTGTACCGAGTTTCATACTAATATGTGCAAGCGTGTTTGATGTATGGACCAAGTTTTTGGACCCCATTCAAGGGGGCGCTGTCGAGCCCCCCTGCCATGCCCGGGTCCCAGCCTCTGTGATTTCCTAATGGCCGCCGGTTCCAATGTGTGTGCAAAGTTTCAAGAGTTTTCGAGCATGATAAGGGCCCCAAAAGTGCCCGAGTTTCATCCAATTATAAAGATGCCAAGAGTCTCAAAACGATCCAAAACAAATATTTTGATCTGATACTTTGATCTGTTACTATGACAACAGTGTTTCGAATATATAAGATCTTTTAACAGGTCTACATTCGCCATGTCTTGACATTATTCTGGTGAAGTTTGAAGCAAATCGGGTAAAAATAAGAGGGTGATCTCAAAGCATTTTGAAAGTGACACATTTCCTGCTGCCAGCTGGTGGCGCTATATCTTTGACAAACAATAGTCATATCCATGTGCTCGGCCTCCTACAAGGAACACACATCTGAAGTTTCATAAAAATCAATGAATGTATGCAGACGTTATAACACACTTCCTTTTTCTGTTTTCTCGCCATAAATTCGTTGCTTTGCCACGGGCAAACCGTTTGAGATATCAAAAATCCCCTGGCAATTTTGCGACATCAATGTCTTGACTTCATGCTGACCGAGTTTGGTGGTGATTGGATTAAGCGCCTAGGAGGAGTATATCAAATTCCAGAGCATGCGTTTTTCAAACAACCCATAATAGCTCACTTCCTGTTGAGGCGGCGTACAACTTAGAGCACGAAAGTTGTCAGGCCCGATGAGATCTTCATGTGTACCGAGTTTCATACCAATATGTGCAAGCGTGTTTGATATATGGACCAAGATTTCGGACCCCATTCAAGGGGGCGCTGTCGAGCCCCCCTGCCACGCCCGGGTCCCAGCCTCTGTGTAGTAATTTGCTCAAATGGATGAAATATATTCACAACTGAATAATAACACGTTATGACTAATTATGAACATGAATCAACCACAAAGGGAATTAGGTATACATAGATAATCAATTACAACGAATTATAATTAATCATGAACATATATGGTCTAAAATTATTTCTAGGTTTAGAATTAGTTTAGAAAGACTGGTTTGTTTTGCCCAGCAAAACTATCAATCCGATTTTCTTATTGATTCTAGAAAGGAAGTTTCTTCTCTGGCCACGAAAAGGAAACTTATTCTAGTACTTAAAAAGCATTTAGCTAGCAAATTCAAACGTTAAAGTGACTTGGTTCATGTATGAGTTACCCAGAGACAATGAATTGTGTGAATACAATGAGTTTAATATATGAATATATGATATATACACGAATACATACAACTAAATCTAAGCAGAGCATACTACAAAATAACGAAAGGAAAGAAAGGAAAAGTTGATCAAAGAAAGCAAGATTACAAACAGTTCAACCTTTTGAGAGCCAGCAACGAAATCACTTCAGACAATAAAGTTAAAGCGCATCGAAATTAATTCAGATACTTGCATTTGTACTTTGTGCTGTGGTGAATGCCGTTCAAACTTCCGTGCGGAGCTGGAGTTTCTATTGGTTTCTTTCTGAGGTGATTCTTCAGCGGGAATTTCAAAACGGAATTAACTGTTTGTAAAATGCTGGAAAATAAAAGAGTAAGGATGTCTCGTCTAGGATGAAGCGACTGAGCATGGATAAGCTCGTGTTTAGGTGTTATAAAGATAACTCCGGTCACACCTATTTTGGCCGTACGGACCAATAGGGAACATGGACTTTTAGCGGGAGAACTTTCCTTTGTTTCTTTTTATGGCCTAATTTGCATTATCTACAGAGGTGCTTAAACTGGGTTCTTTTTCCTCCAAAGTACCTTAAAAGTAGAATAATATAGATATAACACCAATATCTAGTTATGAAATTCACAGAGGAATGTTTTGCATCCAAAAATCATGCGTTTCAGACTCTCTTTAGGACATTCTTACATTTAAATATAAGCATTTTACAGTGAAACTAACACAACTACAAGATGTAACTAAGTGGGGGTAATATAGACATGCATACAAAAAAAAGCACAGGAAAAACACTTGGGAATATTCATATTTTGATGAATGTCTCTATGTGTGTGCGTGGACTCCTTGTCCCTGGTCTTGTGTGGGGGAAAGAATTTGGTGTGAGCTGATTAGAATCTTTTGAAGTCAGGGAGACTTCCAAAGAGATTCTGCCTTGCCTCACACCTCGCCACTTAAAATGTCACTTGCCCGTGGGGGGGCCAGGACATTCGGAGCCGACTAAGATTTACTTATGCGAGTCAAAGGGTTAAAAGCTTTTCTTAAAACCTAAAACAAAGAATTGCTCATCAGTGATCCAGTCCAGATGCTACAGTCCCCCTTTCGGCCGACGAAGTTCATGTTTGGAACATCGTTGGACGTTCCTAAGCTCTCTGGCAAGTGGATCATGATGGTCGGGCAGCAAGGGGGTTTCAGTTGTCCTCAGGTGTCTGTGTAGTTCGTCAAGGTACTGGTGAGTGGTGTAGGCTGTGACAAGGCTGGAGTCTCCTGGTTGATACAGCAGGTGCAGCGGCAGTGTCATCTGCCGGCCTGTCATTAGTTCAAAGGGAGACACACGTGTTGACTCCTGCGGGGTGGCTCTGATGGCCATAAGAACCAGAGGAAGTTTCACATCGCAGTCTTTCTGGTTAGCCGAAACATATTTCCTCAGCATGCTGACCACAGTTCGATTGGTTCGTTCCACTTGGCCTGATGAGATGGGGTGGTAGCTGATGTGCAGTTGAGCTTGTACACCCAGGAGTTTCCAAATCTGCTGCATGATATCAGCTGTAATGTGAGTGCCTCTGTCAGAGTTGACTCTCAGTGGCAGTCCGAACCTGGAGAAGATGTGGTTCATCAGGAGGTATGCCGTGGTCTGGGCAGTGTCGTTAGGTGCTGGAAGACACTCTACCCACTTGGTGAATTGGCACACCACCGTGAGGAAGTACTTGTTACCTCTTGTCGACCTGGGCAGAGGTCCCACCCAGTCTATTTGGAGGTCTGACCATGGGAATGTGACTCCTCTGCGTTGCAGTGAAGCTCTGTGATTTGGTTTTGCTGGTTGGAATTGACAGCAAACCAGACACCCTCTGACATACTCTGCCACATCTTGCTGCATGCCGGGCCAGTATGCCACTTGTTTCAAAGTCTCATAAGTGGCTTTGGTACCATGGTGTCCGGCAAATGGTGCGTCGCAGGCGTACATTAGCATGACCCCCTTTTGGCACTGTGGCACCACAAGCCTTGGCGCTGTGAGGACGTCAGGGACATACCACAGGATGTGTCCGTCCACACGCAGCATGTCTTTCATCTCTAGCAGGCGTTTGAGGCCAGGGGCCGCAGTGTGTTCAGATGCTGTGATCGGGTGGCTGGAGGGGTCCGAGAGGTGGTTTATCATAGCCTGTATGGAAGTGTCAGAAGCTTGTAGATCAGCTATGTCATTGCTGGAAATTTGTGGGGCCAGCGACAGTGGCTGTGAGGCAGGCACTGTTGCAGGAACTGTTCGCTGACTGCGAGTTATTGCTGCCACACTATGGGTGGGCGGCTGGGTTGGAGGTGACCATTGTTTGCCATGTGATGCGCCAGTCTTGGCAAGGGCATCAGTTTGGTCATTCAAGTCTTTGTCAAGAACTGGTTGCTTTGAGTGGCCTTTCACCTTTTTCCAGTAGATGATCATGTCATGTGTTCGAGTGATGTCATCACATGCTTGCAACAGGTGTTGGTGTTTGACCGGCTTGTTGTTTGCGGTCTTAAAGCCATTTTGTTTCCAGCCCCAAGGTGGCATGTGAAACTGAGTCTGTCATAGTTTGAGTCTGTGCAAATGAGGAGTTCTCTGATGTTATGGGCTGAGGCGATTTGAAGGGTTATGAGGATGGCTGCAACCTCAGTATACTGCGATGACTGGGGACCCAACTTGAAGTGTCGTGGTGAGCACGGTAGGTCATTTAACCATAGCACCCCTGCACCTGCCTTTAAGGTGCCCTCATGGTTGTAGGAGCATCCATCGACGTAGGTAGTGGGCATGCCCTGGCACGCATTCTCTTCGAAGTACCTGTGACAAGACAGTGGTTGTTGTTGGGGTCTCTCTACGTCCAGCGTCGTAGCTGGTGTGTCATCAGAGCAGTTTTGGCAGGCAGCCAAGCCGTTGCCCAGCGCAGACATGTGATTTTGAGCGTATCGTGCCTCAACGCTGCGCCCCTGGAGGGCCATCAACCATGTGGCTATGCGTGAATTGGTGACCACACCATCTCGGATGCGTTGGCTGTTGAGGAATGTGACAGGCTGGTGACAAGTCTCTATTTCTATTTGTCTCTATTTGTGCTCCAATGTAGTTGGAGAATCTTTGGATGGCCCATACGGTGCAGAGCAAATACTCACAGTCTGAGTATTTACACACTGGTGATAGAAGTGTCTTACTGGCATATGCAACCACTCTTTTGTCCTGGTCGTATCGTTGGTAAAGACTAGCACTAAGACAGTCATTGGAGAATCCAGTATCCAAGTAGAACTCCTTCTGTGGATCAGGATAAGCCAGACATGGAGCTGTACACAAATGTCGTTTCAGTTAATTCATGGCATTTGCTTGAGCTTCTGTCCAGACAAATGGGCAGTCCTTTTTCAGCAGGGCAGTTAGAGGTCATGCAATGTCCGAGTAGTCCTCAATGAACTGCCGTGAGTAGTTGCAGACACCTAGAAAACTGCGCAGCTCTGAGACATTGGTGGGAGGCTTGATGTTCTGAATGGCTTGGACACGGCTGGACTGTGGTTCAATGCCCTGGGATCCGATGAGTAGACCCACATAATTGACCTTGGTTTGTCACCATTGTCCTTTGTGGAGGGCAATCTTGGCACCGGCAGCGGTTAACTGGTTTAGAACATGGTCTATCTCTTTCAGGTGGTCAGCCACAGTTGTGCTTTTCATCAAAACATCACATAAATTACAGTCCACATAAATTAAATTCCCTCTAATTCTGTTGTCTGGACATGCTTTGTTCAGGAAGATGTTGAACTCAGCTGGTGAGTTGGCATAGCCGAACGGGCACCTTGTGAAAGTGTACTGTCGGTTGGTGTAAGCCCTTTGGTGTAAGCTGGTACTACAGTTCCCTGTTCACTGACCAGAGTGCAGACCTCTGTAATGGTCTGGCCTGACAGGAGGTTCTCAGTGTCGACAGGCACAACAGGGGGCTGTGAGGTCATTGGGGCCCACACCACCTCATTAATAAAGTCTACATGAGCCTTGAGGCGAATCAAAACGTCCGCTCCAATGTAGACATCATGTGGCAGGTCTCAAAGAACCAGGAAGTAATGAGTCAAACACCGGTTGTTCCATTTCAAGTTCAAAACGCAGATGCCCTTGGCAGTTGTCATGGTTGACAGATGAGAGTCCAAAGGGAAGCGGGTGCGCTTGTTGGCAGACGGAAGGTCAGGTGTGTCATCAATGAGAGCATTGAATAGTGTGTGACTGATGGCTGAGTTGTCAGCCCACAGTGCGAGAACAATGTCTGTTGTCTTTGCATCATTCAGTTGCAGGTCTGCCATGACCTTAGGGCAGTATGAGTCAGAGTCTCTGGTAAGTTGCAGAGTGCAAAGTAGCGAACTTGAACTTTGCTCTGGTGCTGAGACGATGTTCCCACGACTAGCTGTGAGATTTCCCGTGACCTCGGTGACCCTGGTGACCTGACAGTCTGGCTCAGGTGATCTGGGTGACTGGAGAGACAGAGGTTCTCGTACTTGAGCCCAAATTTTCCAAGAATAGATTGATAACGATCACAAATGCTCTCTATGAATCAAAGAAATCCGGTTTATGTAGTTTTTTTTTCGTTAGTTGAATCAGCTCAATTTCTCATTTAATTTGAAAGATTATGTGAATTTTCATCATATTCAGTTAGATGCATTTAAATTGTGACTGTGCCTCAGAAACAATCAACTCTGTCCTTGATGCAATCAACAGTCTGTGTCTGTAAAGGTGTCAACCAAATGGCCTACAGAAACTGAATAACAAAGAAACAGTTTGCTAAGAGTAGATTGCAGGGTAGATCAACCTCCTGTAGGAGATCCTAACAGTTTTCTATTGTTTGTAGCCCTTTTGTCTTCATGTATAAAGTTCTGTCTCACAGACAGAATTTTGGGTTAAGTTATTTTGAAGGCTGACACGCTGACATCGCTGCTGAAGAACTGTGCTACACTACTGCCTTCAATAAACTCTTCTCCCCACAAGAACTCTGGTCAAGCTTACTTATTTTATGTATTAGAGAAATCTAATACATTGGCGAGCCACCCCAAAAGACTGCTCAGCCAAATGCAGCAAAATCTAACAATTTGGCGAGGAGCCAGGAGAGACTGACAAGAAGAGAACTCACCAACTGCAACAAGAAGTGAACAGAAGAGTCTTGGAGATTCTACAGTTTTTATGTTGAAGATCAACAGATCGCATCTGGGGATACAATTTATTTGAATCAACTGGATCCTGTCTCAAAGATCCTAATTTGGTGAGTGACACTTATCAGCTCTCTTAAAGAACTTACTTCAAAAAGAATATTAAGTAGACCAGTAAAATTTTGTGGTGTAGTCGCATATAGTGTAGTACTGTAGAGAATTTTAGGCTTTGGCCTTTTTGTGAGTCTGTAGGAGCCTTTTAAATGTTTTAGTTCATTCTCCTGAGACTGTAGGAGCTATAGATATAAGGTTTATAGCTTGGCCCTGTTCTCTTGAGTCTGTAGGAATCATTTAAGGAAAAAGGTTTGGTCCGTTCTCATGAGATTGTAGGAGCCACAGATATATAGTACATGGTTTGGTCCTTTCTCTGGAGTCTGTAGGAATTGTTTGAGACACAATTTGGTCCGTTCATTAAGAGATTGTAGAAGCAGAGGCTTGGTCCTTTCTCTTTGTGTCTGTAGAAATTGTTAAAGAAACAGTTTGGTCCATTCGTCCAGAGACTGCAGAAACCATAGATTGTCTTGGGACTGATGTTGCTGCAAGAATTATAATTTCTTGACTGGGTGCTGATTCAGTTGCCATTACAAAATTTAGGAACCACAAATAGTTTGGGACTGATGTTGCTGCAAGAACTGGAAATTCTTGACTGGGTGCTAATTCAGTAGCAACTATTGTAGTTTTGAAATAAATAATCTAACTAGGTTAGAAAATGATGGCATAAAGCCATGGAACTAGAAGTTTGTTTGCCTTCCGATGAAAGATACGGAAAGATCCAGAGAAAATTGTAATCAAAATTGGAAACAAATTCAGCCTTGTGACCTAGGACTCACAAAGAATTGAAAGTCTTTTAGGTCAGAAGTTTTCAGATGAACAAGGAATAGTAGCCTGAAAATGAATGTTGTGTCTTAAATGTAGTATTGAAAACTAAGCTAAGTTACCAGACTAAAAAGAATAAGATTAAACTGTTATTTAACATTGGATTTTTGGGAAATTGTTAGGAATACAAGTTGAGTCTATAATACACAATTTTGTAATTTGGAAATATGTTTGATTTGTCTGAGAATCTGAAATGGTCAGTCTAAAAGATTGCTGAGAATTCAAATCTGAATAAGCACCTTTAACGGGTCTAACACCTTTTGTTCTGTTTCACACCTCTGAGGGCACATCTCCTGTACTTGCCATGGCTGAGTCTCCACGAAACAATGGTAATTGTCCTGCATTGAGGCCAACAACAGAAAGACATGGAACAGAACCTCCAAATGTTACTATAGATCAGATGATGGAAAATCTGAATGAATATTTGGACAAAAGGCTTGGACTAAGGGAGTGACAAGGTGACATCTGCCAGAAGTACAACATCAGGCACTCAGAGAATGGACAATGGGCCTTGCCGGACATTAAAAGGGCTTATGGAAAGATGCAGCGCTTAAGAGCAAACAGAGATGGTTTGTCTGTAATTTTGGTCAAACAAATTCAACAGCATCTACAGAAGTGTAAGACTGACAAATTACGACATGAAAACAAAGCAGAGAAAGCAAAGGTTTGAGCACTGGCAGAACAATTGCCGGACAAAAAGAAGGACAAAGAAAGATTACTAAATGAGAAGGCTAAGTTGTTAAATTTGCTTTCCAAACGACAGGAATCAAAAGACTGTTCTGGAAAAAAGAGTCATTCCATAAGATTTAGCAGAAAAGAAGAGCAAGAGCTTCTCTATCCATTCAGTGATCTCCAAAAGAATGAGGATCAACAAAACCTTTATCTGTTTGGAGAAAGTGACAACGGTTCCACAGAGAACTCTGACACTGATGTCAATGTTAGACTTGCTCCTATAATTTTCAAAAACAGAAGGACTGAAGTTGAAATTGACAATGAGGAGGAGTATGAGGAAAATGGTGAACGACGAACCCGCACTGTAACAAAAGTGGTAAAGAAATATGTTCCACACAAAACATACCAGCCAGGTACTCCAGAGCAAGTTGACAAATGGTCAAAAGATTTGCCAGATGTGTACAAACAACCACAGAAAGCTTGGCAATTTCTTCAGCGTTTGCAGAAAATATACAATTTACATCCACTAGACGGAGTGATGATTGTTAATGTGAACTAACAAAAGAGACTAACAGAAAGTGTTGAAAGAAGGACTGGTGAGTCTCAAATGAATATTGAGGCTGGATGGGAAGCTGTACGAACATTCTTGTTTGAACTGAAACCTGCAGAGGTTAATTGGGCTAAAATTACCTCATGCATGCAGAAGACAGGAGAAAGTGTTGCAGAGCATGAAGAACACTTCATACAAATTTGGTCGGAATATGCCGGTGTGAACAACAATCTCAGTAAAGATACTGGAATGCCTCTTAAAACCGCATTTGTAAATGGACTGAAACCTGAGATTTCTAAATCCCTTAAAATCAGGTATGATGACTGGAACAGCATTGGAACAGCATTCATGCAGATTGTTGAATGGTCAGCAAAGATTGAAAGAACACAGGAAGTCAATCTCAGAGCATTGCACACCAAAACCTTGTCATACAACAACAGAACAATGGGGTATGAAGAAAGTGAATATGTGAGACACCCAAAAGCAAAAAGTCAAGGAAGATGCCGGTACTGTAATGAAGAAGGCCACTGGGTTCGTGATTACAAGTTGATTTTAACACATCCAAGCAATGATGAGGACAACCTGTTTAAGAGGTTTCAGCAGTTGACAGAAAAGCAAAAATGGACTCTTTTAAAAGCTTTTGAGCCGCAGAAAAACTGAAGAGCCTCTCTCTGCAGCACCAACTAGTAACATCTTATCCAACAACTGATGTTCTCCATGTGTATGCAAAAACGACAAATGAAGACACCATCCCAAAGGTGAAAGCATACACAGAAGTCTCAACAACTGAAGACATAGACGATGTCCTAGTAGATGGTGCTGCTAAAGAAGCCGTAAAGGAGAGTTGTGCACATACAGCGGCATTAAGACAACTTGAGCAAAACAGACAGCCAGACGGTAAACTACGGTGGCCCAGTAGTGCACAACACAACGGAATCGCCACAACACAACGGAATCGCCACAACACAACGGAATTGCCACAACACAACGGAAACAACCCGCAACACAACGAAAATAAAGCCACAACGGAAATGCTCCCGACCACAAGGGGCAGTGTCGGCACAGAAAACCCGATTTCCTAGCGACACTACAAGACTGTCTCGAAGTGAGTAATGTGAGCTTAATATGTGTAGTTATTTTTTAAATGAACAAAATATTTTTCATTCAATGTTTGGATATCCTGATTATCTTAATGTATCAATTCATGAAACGAGCAGAAGATTATTAAATTATTTACGATTTGGACAGATTAGCTCTGCTCTTGTTTCATTAACGCCCAACGTTATTAATTGAAATGTTAAAATTTCAGCCGTTGTCTTTATAGGCAGGCATGTTTTGTCCATTTTGTGGAAACGAGCTTGGAATTGTTATAGCCTTTTGTGGCTCGTGTGGTTCTAATGTCCAGTTTTTGGCTGAAGTTCAACGTGGTAAGTAGGCTTATGTATGAATTCAACTTGATCATGATATAATAGATATACACATGTTTTGAACACTGGGCTCAAATGCACAAATAAGCGTAATGACAATATTAGAATATTTAAAACCTAAAGTCTAGTGTGTGTCTAAACCATAAATTACTGTTAGTGGAACATAGTTTATTAACTGAATTATTTGAGGCAGGTGGTTCTACCAATAAAGTTATTTAAATTTATAAACTTGTATCCATATTTATTTATTTAAATAAATGCAATAAATTTAATAATACCCATTCTGTTATGTATTGAAATCTTGAGTGTCCAATTACATTGAACATTATTTATGTCCTTTTTTTGTATAGACATCTAAAACATCTTAATGCTGTGTTTTATTCTTTCTTGTTGGTTAGAGTCATCAGTCCATGTTTCTGAGGATGATCTTCTTCTAAAGTACTTCAGAGATGGATACAGTTACAGTGTCATTCTGGATTTCCTGGCATCGAAGCACAATATTAAAATGAGCCTTCGCACCCTGAAAAAAAAATTGAACAGACTGTCGTTGTACAAACGAAAAAACTACTCGCCTTTGGACAATGTCCGGACAGCTATTATTGCAGAGTTGAATGGTTCTGGACAGCATTATGGTTACCGCACAATGTGCCAGACCCTTCGTCAAAAACACAATCTTACAGTGAGAAGGCAAGATGTAATGCTTATGATGGCAGACCTTGATCCATTAGGCATTGAACAACGCTCAAGAAGAAGATTTGTGAGAAGAGTTTACCATTCTTTGGGGCCAAATCATGTCTGGCACATTGATGGCTATGACAAATTAAAACCATACGGTTTGGCTATAAGTGGCTGTATTGATGGTTACTCACGCAAAATGTTGTGGTTAGTTTGTGGAGCTAGCAATAACAACCCAGATATTATAGCTCATCATTACCTACAGTGTGCCGCTGAATTTGGGGTCATACCAAAGCTTCTTCGCACAGACTGTGGCACTGAAAATGGAACTATGGCTGCAATCCACTGTTCCCTGAGATCAATCCACACAGATGACCTTGCAGGGGCTTCAAGCCATATGTATGGCTCCTCAATCACAAACCAACGAATTGAAAGCTGGTGGTCATTCTTCAGAAAACAAAGGTATAGTCCACAGTCATGATATTTTGGGGTTATATTTAATATTACTTTTCTTGCTAAATTTTACCGTTGGAAATGTTCAATTAAGACATGTTTTACGAAAACAGATTATTATATTTACTTGTGGTTTCACAGACAAGGCTTAAACCTAATCCCAGATTAAAATGTATGTTTGAGCTGTTTTAACTGAAAGCAACTTGCTCTGATGCATCTTAAAATGTGTCAGAGCCATTGTTTTGTCTCTACTTAAATGTCTTAATTGAACTAAGGCCTAATTCTGGCTTAATCTGTCTGTGATAAACGATGATAAAAGCCCTGTCTGTGAAACCAGGCCTGAATGTCTAAAAGGGATGTTGTTATTGTTGGTTTATTTACACAGGTCTCAGTTCTGGATGGATCTTCTAAATGACTTGAAAGAGAGACAACTCTTTAATGGCAGTCATGAGCACATATGCTTGGTGCGTTTTGTGTTTTTAGGTGTGCTGCAGATGGAGCTTGATGAATGCAAAGAAATTTGGAACACTCACACCATTAGGGCAGTTAAACAGTCTCGCTGTCCTTCTGGTAAACCAGATGCAATGTATGCTCTTCCACACAGGTTGGTATACGATTATATTAAATATTAAACTTATTTGCATTTTATAATGGAAACATTTAAAATAATAGTTAAAATGAAACTTCAAACTCTACATATTATGTTAGTCTTGCTCCCCATTTACTTTCATTCAATGCTCTTCTGTAAAATTAAAGTGAAAAGACATTGGGGCTAACATTCTGTTCCACAGAAGAAAGTCATTTAACTTTGGATTGACATAAGGTTTAGTAGACTGTTATTTTGGGCCAAAAGTAGAATTCAGAATTTAATACAAATGAACCTTTATTGCTCTCAATACTGTAACTTGATTTTTCATACCAAACAGTATAATGGTTGACACATTTTCCTCTTTTACTCAAAGGTTTAATGGGAGAGAATGTGGATTTCGTGTCTCACAGGAAGACTTGGACCAGTTTTTCATTGAACCGACTACTGGTACATGTGGAGATGAACAGCTTCAGGAAAACTTTGAAGAACTACATGCTCAAAGCAATCTGACTACACCTCACAGTTGGGAGACTGGTGTGGAGAACTATATAACTTTAAAGAACATGGTCCGCATTTAAACACTGGTTAGTTCAGAAACATTTGTTCCAAATAAACTGTCAAAGGGATCGTTCACCCAAAAATAAAAAAGTTCAGAATTTTCTCAACTGCATGTTGTTCCAAACCTGTATGAATTTCTTTTTTCTGAAGATGATATTTGAAGAATGTTTGTAACTAGACACTTGACAGCACCCACTGACTTCCATAGTATAAAAAAAAAATCTATGAAAATCAGTAGGTAATGTCAAGTGTCTAGTTATCAACATTCTTCAAATATCATCTTCAGAAAAAAGAAACTCATACAGGTTTGGAACAACATGCAGTTGAGAAAATTCTGAACTTTTTTTTTTTTGGTGAACTATCCCTTTAACTTTTTACATTGTACTCAGTGCAATCCAAAACCAGGTGAGTTTTGGATTCCAAAGTCCATTGCATTTTTGAACTCTTCATAGTTTTTGGACATTGGTAATTTGATTGTGTTGGCACAGGTGCTTGCAATGGGAATTTCTTGTTCTGAAAAAAAAAAAAAAAACAGCAATGGAATGTTATGAAATATTTACACAACATCAATAAAATGTCATGTTTAATCCTTTACCTCCAGTGTCAAGCAGATAGTCTCTCCAGTATCCTAGAATCCTTGTTTCTTCTTGCCGTCTGGTGCTACCAGCTTCACTAAGCTTAGCCTTGAAGACAGCCTCTAATGATTCAGGTTTTAGTTTCTCAACACTGTAGCACATGTACGGTCTGAATACACTTGGATGTTGTTCCAGGGCATGGATGACACCCAAGGTGGAAAGCCCATCCCTAAATCTGGAAGCCAAACAACATCACAAAGCAATGACAATAACAATTATAATGATATTACGCAAATTAGGAACCAACTTACCTTTGTATTGCGTACTGGTTTCTGTATAATATGTACCACTGTATGAAATCCTTCACAATGTTGTCTTTGCCTTCTACATTTTGTGGGTAATCAAAACATCCAGCAGTCTGCAGCAAGCTGGCATACTTGTCAATGAGCATGTGTAGTTCATCCAATGAAGCTGCACTGGATATCTGATAAATAGGTTACATAAAAACATTCAAAAGGAACCAATTAAATTCTAATAAATTTTTCATAAAGCCAATACAAAAAAAGATTTTAACTGTTAATCCTTGAACCATAATATGTAAAAAAATAAAACAAAATAAGCTTAAATGAAAATTGAATGCACCTCAAGTAAAGCTGACTTCATGGTCTCATCTGTTATATCTTCAACTGTTCCATTAATGTTAGCCCTTCCAGTGAGGTGATCGGACAGCATATCTGAGAGGAAACGAGGACCTGGACCACCATGAACAATAGAAACGGCAATCATCCGCCCAGCAAGGAAGTATTCATCTTCTCTGGCAGCTGTAGGAAATGCAGCTTTTCTCCAGTTAGTAAAAAACAAGACAATTATGAACAGGGCAGATAAAAAGTACAGATAAGTAAATAATTTACCTGCATTGTTAAAGGTGAGAAATCTCCTATTTTCTGGACCATCAAAGATTCTCCGTGCTCTTAAACAGTCCATTAGGAGGGTTAGAAATTCACGTTTGGGACCACCTGTGTCCACTGCATCTTCAGTTGTGCCTTCGTCATCAGTGAATTTGACTAGCATGTCGTGCAATGGGTCATATGATGCACGTTTAAAACCACGAGCTGCTCCATCCCAAACATTAGCTCGATTTATGTTGAATCTGCTGCAAGACGTCCTTATGATCCTCAATGAGAGATCTGACACAATGTCTGCAGCAGATAATACATCTATGCTGTAAAACAAAGAGGTTGAGTCAAAGGTTTAGTTCACTTTTAAATGAAAATTTGTCCAAGCTTTACTCACCCTCAAGCCATCCTAGGTGTATATGACTTTGTTCATTCTGATGAATGTCATCAGAGAAATTTTAATAAATATCCTGATGCATCCGAGCTTTATATTGGCAAAGAAGGGGACCAATGAGTATGAGCTAAAGAAAGTGTCTCCATCCACATCCATCCATCATAAATGTGTATGCGGGGGGTTAACAGAGGCCTTCTGAAGTGAAGTGAAGCGTTTGTGATGGATGGATGTGGATGGAGACACTTTCTTTAGCTCATACTCATTTGGTAACAGTCACTGCCATTATAAAGCTCAGATCAGAAAGTCATATACACCTAAGATGGCTTGAGGGTGAGTAAAGTTTGGACAAATTTTCATTTGAAAGTGAACTAAACCTTTAAGCAAAGTAATAATTATGACATTTTTTAAAAAAATTACAGTGAATAAATTTAGAAACATGACATTGAGAGTACTAAATAAACTAGAACCTTTTCTCCTCAAGATATTGTCTGCTCTCATCTGACTCTTCTGAGTCACTTTCTATTACTATTGGTGCATACAGATGTGTGTAATTGCTGTAAACAGAAAAGAGTATCAGGAATTTGCATCCATTGACATCCAAAAGTAATTGTAAGGCTACTTGTAAAGCAATTAATTTCTTTTTGTATACTCTTTGAGGAAAAACAATAAGCTTACGTGTAGCACTTTTGTTGGCCATGGGTGTCTTCTTTTGTTCTGTTTTTTCCTGCTTCCTAGATTTGTCAGAAATATAACAATTATTTAATTAAAAAAAACACTATAACTGACTTTAAACAAACCCAAAAGACAGAATACATTTTGCATGGTATGAACAAATTATAAACTTACTTTGTCCAAAAAAGGCAGAGAGAAATCAGGCAGTCTGAAAAACAACAACTATATATTAATTTAAACAACTCTACTCCTAACCTCCAAAGAATGCTCTATTAACTATGCTAAAATTGCTTCATCTGGATCATCCCATATCTGTATAAAAAACACAAGCCACATGTTAAAATGAGTTACAATTAAATGTTATTTGTTTGTGAGGAGACATGTAATTAAATGCACCCACCAAAGTGGACTTATAATGTGGACTGTGAGAGGTAGATTTTACTTGCACTTCACTGTCTTCACTAGAAGAATCTCCACTACAGTCTTCAAACAACAATGAACATAAGGAAAATTCACTGATTTAAACCCATTCATGTCAATAGTATTTTATACATATGTCTTTGTAAGATTTGCTTTACATTAAATATGCTCACCATTGGCTGAAAAATCTTGACTTGTGCATATGAAGAGTGTTATTCTTTGATAAGCCTTCCCAAGTGCCTCTTTGTACAGCTGTAGTTTGAATGGGGTGTTTGTTCCTGGAATGTTTTTCACCTCTGAACCGTCTGGGTACAGCAAAACATAGGGGCCCTCTTCCATGTCCTGATTAAAATCTTTTACTTTCTTTTCAGCAGCTATCAACAGTTGCTCAGATGACCAATAAGGTTGAACTTCAAGAGGCAGGGTCTTCCCTCTCATAGGCTTTAGAGAACCATTATGTCTCCACATAACTCCAACATAAATCTATACATGAAAAGATTAGAAAAAAATGTTAAGTGTCACAAACTGAAAATTAAAATATGCTTTATCATGGGGAATGTGGCTATTTTACAAATATTCATAAAAAAACCCCTATTTTGTCAATGAAAATAAAACAAAGTTTTTTAAACGTTTTGTCATTAAATGTCATCGTGTTTTGATGGTAGTTGATACTTTTTTTAATTCCGCAACTGCACTGAATTCCATAGGAAACATATGAATAGTACGAATGATGCTAACTGTGCTTAGACTACATAAGTAATTATGATCTGCAAGTTTCAATAGTCATCCCTATTGTGCGGTATAAAATATACCTTAACCGTATTTGTATCCTTCTTAGATTCCTGAAATTTCTTAGTAAAGAAGGTTTTCCTCTCTTTCTCCTTCACAGCCCTGAACTTCATGAAGGAATCCACTGACTTTCTTTCTGATTTTCCTGCTTCAAACAGAGTGACATATAGAAATCCCTCACATTATACTCATTCACCAAGCAGATATTTTGTTCCAAAACAATATAGTAACAGCCTCACTATATACCTGCACTTGTGCTTGGCTCATTTTCATCAGGAACTTTATCTTTTAGAAATTTTAAGTTTTTACCACATGCACTGCAAAAAGCTGGACAGCTTTCCAGTGTAGCGCCACAAAATGGACAATACATTGGGATCTGTAAAAAAAATATTAACTTCAGGGAAGAAGCAGCACCTGCATTCAGACTAACAATAATCTTCTGAAATAAAATTTAACAACACAAATATGCAGTGACTCGCTATTTGGCATGTAGACACCAACTTACTTAACTACTATGGCAATATGCCGTTGTGTTGAAATGATTAACAGAACTAAAATTAAACATTCTGCGACGAGCAGGGCATTTTATGTCAAAATCAATAACGTTGGGCGTTAATGAAACAAGAGCAGAGCAAATCTGTCCAAATCGTAAATAATTTAATAATCTTCTGCTCGTTTCATGAATTGATACATTAAGATAATCAGGATATCCAAACATTGAATGAAAAATATTTTGTTCATTTAAAAAATAACTACACATATTAAGCTCACATTACTCACTTCGAGACAGTCTTGTAGTGTCGCTAGGAAATCGGGTTTTCTGTGCCGACACTGCCCCTTGTGGTCGGGAGCATTTCCGTTGTGGCTTTATTTCCGTTGTGTTGCGGGTTGTTTCCGTTGTGTTGTGGGTTGTTTCTGTTGTGTTGTGGCGATTCCGTTGTGTTGTGCACTACTGGGCCACCGTAGTAAACAGATGCAAAATGAAGTGCACAAAGAAGTAACATCACTGATGGAAAATGGAGTTGAACTGCATGAAGACAATCAATGTAGTGAGGATGACACATGAAAACAGGACTATGCTTCTTTGAACATGTCACAGGCCGGCCCATGTCCAATGAAAATCTAACATTGGGCAGCCTTGTCCAAAGTGATGAAAGACTCAGCCTGGCAGTACACAATGCCAAAAATAAAGATTTGACACCTCCAAAGTGAGGCCATGGTATGGTAATGATTCAAAAACCTCAAAGGTCACAACGAGAATCCAGGTGGAAAAGCCCACTCCAGAATCACTTTGTAGCTGACGGAGCAGTTAAGGTGCAAAGTAAAGAAAAGTGGATCAACGTGAGCCAGTGGGATTTGAAACATCTGCCTAGAGACGAGGGATGGATGGCAGTAGTGTTTATCAGAGTCCAGATATGGCGGGACTAGGGTTTTTAGGCTCTAGCTTGTCGCCTGAGGACGAAGACATAAAAATAAAGCCACTGATAAACACAGTCCAGAGTCCAGACAATATCATCGACTACGATCGTTTAAGTAAGTACATGTTTCCTTTTTGGGTGACGCAATATTATGTTCATTTTTTACATTGTTTTTAGTTTATCTTTTTAAATTTTCTAGTCATCTATTTTCTTGCCCAACTAACGTTAGTCAGGTTGTTTTAATTTGTTTGTTCCGACACGCTGCTAGTCTAGTTCACAATGGACAGTATTAGTTAGCTAACACATGCTGTTTCGTGTTGTTTTATTGAGTTCAAGCATGTTCTACATGTTAAAATGTATCTAGCTTACTGTAGGTAAGTTAGCCAAAGCTTTACATATAGAAAGACTAAGTTTAACTTTTGGTGTTTTCTTACAAATATATATTATAAATTATTCTGTTTGTCTGAACAAGTATGCTGTGCTTGTCCAATTGCTAGAGTAGCTAGCAAGTGTTAGCTAACACATATTGTTTTGCCTTTGTTAGAGTACACATTGAGGTTAAGGTTGCTAATAGAAATGTATTTTGTATTTACTTTTGGTGTTTTCTAACATAACAGAATGATGTATATAGGTTGTTAAATGATTTTGTTTGTCTGAACAAGTATGCTGTTAGTTCAGTTCACAATGTAACGTTAGTTACAGTGGCTAGCAAGTGTTAGCTAACATGTGCTGTGTTGCTACTGTTTTTCTAGCATTTAAGGTGATTTGTGAGTTGTTTCTCTGAACTGCTGTACTTTTTATGTTTGAGGACAATGCTGTTCACTTGAATCATTACACTGAATGAAAACATTTTACGTTAACAATGCGGTTTTGTTCACATTTTCTTGCAGATTCCTTGACCAGAGCATAACCGGTTATCTTCACCCAAGAGACAATCGTTTTGGCTTTAAAGGTAAATGCATTGTTAGTCACAATGTCTAGTTACTGGGCCAAAAGGAGAAGGATATTGAAATGAGTTGAGAGGGACAAACAGGAAATTGCAGCTGCAAACGATGCTCTACTTGCTGTTATTCCTGACTTTGACCAAGTAAATCCTCCTGTTAATGAACATCAACATGGAATGGCTACAACAAGCCATGTACAAACTGCAACCCCTGAAGCACAGGAAATAACTGTTGATGAGGTATATGAAGCTGGTGAAATGTTTTCCTCAAGCACAGAAGATAGTGAAGAGGAAGAGGATTGCCTAAGGACACAATTGGCAGGGTGGGCTATTGACAACATGATCCCCCATGTGGCACTTGGTAAGCTTTTAACCATTTTGTCCAAGGATCATCCAACCCTTCCTAAAGACCCAAGAACCCTTCTGAAAACAGTGACTTGTGTTAAAACAACAGAACTCTCAGGTGGTGTATACCATCACTCTGGAATTGAAAGTGGAATACTATCGCAGTTGTTAGTGTCTCCTGAATTGCAGAAGTTAACGTCAGTTTCAATGCAAGTTAATGTTCATGGACTTCCACTTTTCAAAAGCTCAAATGCCCAGTTCTGGCCAGTTCTTGGTTTAATTGAGCAATACGTGGGTAATGTCCAGCAAAACAAACTTCCATTTGTCATTGGTCTCTATTATGGGAAGAAGAAGCCAAGCAGCCTTCACTTTTTGAATCCTTTTGTAGAAGAGGCACTGCGACTTGAAATGGAAGGAGTTCTGTTTGAAGGGAGAGCACTTCCTTTCAAAATGTCAACATTCATCTGTGATGCCCCTGCTCGTACACTTGTTAGAAATGTGAAAGGTCACAGTGGATATTATGGGTGTGACAAGTGTGTTCAAAAGGGGGTCCACTACGAGAACAGGATGACTTTTCCTCAAACAGATGCTACTCTAAGATTAGACAATGCAGTCCGTGATGAACTTTCTGATGACAGTCATCAGTGTGGAGAAACGCCATTGGCATTGTTGTCTGTTGGATTGGTCACCCAGTTCCCACTGGATTATATGCATCTGGTATGCCTTGGAGTGACAAGAAAGTTGTTGCATCTTTGGCTAAAGGGACGGCGGCTGACAAGATTTTCACCCAGCATGGTAAAAGAGCTCTCCAGAGTACTCCTGACCTTCACACCTCATGTTCCGTGCGAGTTCAACAGGAAGCAACGATCCATGGAAGATGTTGAGTGTTGGAAAGCTACAGAATTCAGGCAATTCCTCTTGTACACTGGACCAGTCAGCTTAAAAGGCCTTGTACCAACTCAAGTGTACAACAACTTCATGCTGCTTTCAGTTGGCATCACCATCCTACTGAATGTGTCCCTGTGTGCTGACCTCGCAGACTATGCACACGTAATTTTGGTTCTCTTTGTTGATCACTGCAGCAAGCTTTATGGAAAAGAACATGTGACATATAACATGCATGAATTGGTGCACCTCAGCCAAGATGCCAAAAAGTATGGTGTCCTTGATAACATCTCATGCTTCCCATTTGAAAACTTCCTTGGGCACCTGAAGAAACTGTTGCGCAAGCCTACACAACCACTGGAGCAGGTTGTTCGACGATTGTCGGAGAGAAGTCAGCTCAGAAGAACAAACATCTCCAAAACACGGTCCTTGAGAGAGCACAACCATGGACCACTCCTCAATGGTCTTTCTGTGAAAAAGCAGTATGAGGAGTGTTACTTTCAAGACTTTGTTGTGAAACGTTCGGAGGGAGACAACTGTGTCCTGTTGGAAAATAAGGACATAGTAGTTATACAGAATGTCGTCGTTGATGAAATGGACAACACTTTTGTCATCTACAAGAGGTTCCGGAACGTGGTTGATTTCTTTACTTACCCTGTGGAATCTTCCAAGCTAGGCATTTTTCATTTATCTGGCCTATCAGATACACTCCGCTTTACGCATTCAGCAAACGTGCAGAAGAAATATTATCTTCTTCCTTGCCCTGATGGAAAGGCTGGTTTTCCGTTGATCCACTTGTAAAAATGACTGCTTTTTTGAAGGGGTGAGAATTTTAATGTTATTGATTTTGCCTGTAAATTAATCAAAATGTATACTTTATGTTAATTTTCCTTCTATTTTAGATGCTGTTTGCCATTGTTCAGTTTATCGAGGAGGAGGATCTGCCATTTGCAGTGGTTCCGCAAGTGTGGCTCAGCGAGGGCATGTGCTTTTGGCCCCCATTTAACCTCCGCAAAAAAAAAAAAAGGCAACAATTTAGCCATCCACTGCACGCCTCCACGCAGCACCTGGGAGAAACATAATTTTAAGTTCATGAAGGGAGCAGTGTAAGGTTTGATTTTCCTGCTAAGATAAAGTTCAGATCAAGCATCCTGCAATAAAACTCATCTGGAAAGAAGACTTCAAAGGAACAGGACAACACCCTGCCCAAACTGTCCTCACTCATCTATGCGACCAGCCCCCCTCCCTCCACTCCCTTCCTCCCCCCTGATTCAAGTCACTGAAGTTCTCCAAGAATGCATATGTACTATGTATGATGTATCTTGTGAATCTATTATTTTCCAATTTCATGTTTAGTATCATTTTAAATGTCTCAGTGCGATTGGTAAAATGGTCTCAGTTTCACAGCAGTCACTAGTATTATGAGAAAGTTTGAAAACTTAGGAGAATTCTGCTATCTTTTCTCTTCAAGAAAACCACCTCCTCTCCCCCAAAACCAGGTGAGGGGGCAATAAATATTTACAATCCTTTTGTTCTGGTCTGGGTATTTAGGGGAAAAGACACAGCAGCAAGACGGGACATTCTGTAGCCAGAACCCCCACATGGAGCTGATGAGTGTTTTCCACTCACATTTCTATGTGTATGCATAACTTTTAAATACTCTTAGAGAAATCTTTTGAGTAATTGATGTTATGTATTTGTTGTATTTGAATTGGTTTATAATTGTGTAATTATGTAATTGGCATTGATACATTTTTACCTGATAAATAAAATGTTAATCTTGATTTATTTTGAATTCGTCTGAAATCATTTGTCACCGGTAGATTCCGTGGCTTTCGAAGGCTTCCGCAATTCTAGTTGTTAGGATAGATCATACTGAAATCATAGTATACGGAGCATGAGCACGATATTAAGGTTTTGGATTTCTGACTATGATGACTTAACATGTTATAGTATTGTGACTAAATCGAGTGGCACTTTTATGAGAATAAGCATGAAGCGATTCCATAATTTGTGTTTTTTAGTAAACGCTATATTCCTCTGTTTTGATTCTAAACTAATCGGATTGTGACGTAAGGCGTGGTTTTCAGCTGGCCATAAGTCTTTAAGCGGCCCGACGCCCGAATGAAAGGACAACTGAAATTAAGAGAAATTAAAGAATCAAAGATCTAAATTAATTCATACTTAACCGTGCGATCAGCTATTAATGTTACATCAGAAACATTACCAATTAGAGATCGTTTACAATTGGAGTCAGATTAAACGAACAGCTAAAGGAAAACATAAACTAAATCCTAAAAATTTATGTGAACTTTTCAGCGGGCGCTGAAAAGACATACACGCGTTGTACCTTCGCCCAGGCCGTCAGATTCCGCCATTGGGCTGACGGGTGGTCCTTACAGCAGGTAAATGGGTCTGACTTGTGCATTTGATTTCCCTGGATTTCATCTGTGTAATTTCTTTGTCTGTTTATGGTGCATAACTGACTCTTCATTATTCCCTGATCTAGATTCTTGGCAAGAGGCGATGAGATATTTGGTGCGCTTCCAAACAGGTTCCAGCGTTGAAACGACGGACGATGACAAGAAGGGAAAGCGAAAGAGAATCTCAAATTCCAAGTACAGACCCCAGGCCTCTTCTGATGAAGAGGAGTCTATCCTTCCAGATGCACCAGCAGTGCTGTCGTTTCGACAACCTCTTTCGAGCTTTGAAAACATTGTTCCCAGTAACGAGGTTTCAGTGCTACCCGATGCTCCAGAAGTTGCATCGATTCCAGAAAACCTGGAAAATGTTGAGCCATCTGTAGACTTCAGAACTGGTATGTAAAATGTATTGCTGTGATGCTTAAATTGTGATCCTGCCACCAAACTATACCCTTTATTAGATTTTAAAATTTCTGTTTCCTTTTTCTCAGAACCACATGTCTCCCCAGTAATCCAGACTCCACTTCACAGAGCCAAGAGTTTGAGTTCAAGTAAGTGATGTTTTTTTGTCTTGGAAACTATTGCTTCTATTTAAGATGAGGAATCCTTTTATCCATAATCTGTTTTTCATTAGGACACTTGGCAGGTTACTCGCCGCAGCAGTTTCTGGATGAAAGGTGTCGAGGTGTGTTGTACAGTACATTCCATTAACTTTGCACAGTTCAATTTTTGTTTCATTACTGAATATGCAATCTCTGCAGTGAAATTAAAGCTGTTATGTTTGTTCCCCCAGCTGGTCAAGTACTAAGCTTTACACCCCCATCAGCAAATTTACCCAGGCTCCGTTATTAGCCCTTGGACTCCCCTGGCATCTTGTGTACAACATGAAGTTTTCAGCTATGAAGGTATATTCTAGGCCTTTGTCTTAATGTCCAGTGTTTTAACAGTATTGAAAATAGTGCCTTTAGTGGGTTTTTTTTAATTTTTTTATGTAGATTTCCAGAGAATCCAGAATGAGAACCAAGCTCTGAGGGAAAGCAATGCACGAGCAGGTGAGAACATGCACTCTTTCTTAAATTTTACTTTTTTGTGTGTGATGTAGGTTCAAAATTACCATATGCCTTTAATTTTGTAGCTTCGGATGACAGTGGCTCACTTCAAGAGCAGGTGAAGCAAGTTGCGATAATGTTGAAGACGTTTGCTCGCACTGGGCAATCAAGTACAACTTGCAAACAACACCTGTGGTTGTTGGTTTAATTCCCACTGGGGCCACCTGTACATGTAGTAGACCTAGATAAAAATATCATAGTTTAGTAGTTGAGGGACCAGGACTGACTACTTTATTATTTTATTCCGGGAACCCCTGTAGGTGCAGATCAGACCCTAATGCTGCGACGTCTTGGAGAGTTTGGTGATGTTGTGCGTAACATGGACAACAAAATGGACACTATGCTGCAACATTTCAGTGCCAATGTGTCCGTTGGAGAGTTATCCCTGCCAGGGGATCTGTTACTCCCCCTAGACACCCAGGAAGATTTGGCGTTGCTTGACAACAGTTTGAGGCAGGATAAAGAGCTCCACGAACGATTTGTAAGTGTGCTGCTTTCGTTTATTACACCATAGGGTAATCTAAAAAGTCAAATTAAGATTGTACACTGCATATTCTACAGTCTGAATCCATATCCTGTCACATTTTATATTTATGTATGATAAGCTTCAGAAATATTTAATTTGTAACACTTTTTTTGGAATTTCAGCTTCGGTTTTTGGCTATCAAATGTGGGAGGGACCTAAAGTGTGGCGAATGCTTCAGAGTATCTTCTCTAATCACCTTTCCATTAATACAACCTGGACTGGTGTAGGGGATAAAGCATGTTTTAGAGATCTGTTCCTGAAGACCATTGTTCAAAGTAAGTTGAATATTTTTTTTTATATTTAAGTAGATGTGTATGGCCTTATGCCATTCGAATGGACTTGACAGATCTTTATTTTCTACAGGGGCCACATTCTTTGCTACCAAATATCATCATTACTTGTTATAATGTTGGGAATTCTTTTCATCGCAGAGCTGTCCTCTTTATTAAGAATTATTGTAGGTGTTATAATTTACTTATAAGGTTGTTTTTTTTTTTTTTTAAACCAACATTTATTTGGAAACATGCATGTCCTTTATTGTGTGTATTTATATTTATTTATTTTGTATTTATATTTTCTGTACATTTCAGTGGTATACCTTCGGTATAACGGCGGCTGGCCAGTGGACCGGCCGCGGAGCGAAGGCGATAGGAAGGCGGCCGCCGCCGCCAGCGGTGCGCCTGCAAACGTGTTTGCGATTTCGCCTTTCTGACACTTCTACTGCCTCCGCAGCCCCGCCGGTGGTCCGCCGACTCATTGCTATCTGGGGTAGTGTCCTGCCAATATTAAACAGGGATAGTTTAAGGAGCAGTTAGGAATTCTTGCTGAATGCAGACTTCATCATGAACACTTATTCTGTCATTATCTTCCATTATCCATTATCTAAGTAATGGAACCTGTATGCAGCATACTGTGTACATGATTTATGAAAGTTTGTTTTATGATCAAAAATGATCAAAGGGGGGATTGAAAGATTATGTGAATTTTCATCATCTTTAGTTAGATGCATTTAAATTGTGACTGTGCCTCAGACACACTCAACTCTGTCCTTGATGCAATCAACAGTCTGTCTGTAAAGGTGTCAACCAAACGGCCTACAGAAACTGAATAACAAAGAAGTATAATAACTGAATAACAAAGTTTGCTCAGAGTAGATTGCAGGGTAGATCAACCTCCTGTAGGAGGTCCTAACAGTTTTCTATTGTTTGTAGCCCTTTTGTCTTCATGTATAAAGTTCTGTCTCACAGACAGAACTTTGGGTTAAGTTATTTTGAAGGCTGACATCGCTGCTGAAGAACTGTGCTACACTACTGCCTTCAATAAACTCTTCTCCCCACAAGAACTCTGGTCAAGCTTACTTATTTTATGTATTAGAGAAATCTAATACATTGGCGAGCCACCCCAAAAGACTGCTCAGCCAAATACAGCAAAATCTAACAAATTTCTCTTAACTGTGGAACTCAAATTTATACGCATCACTGCTCCAGCAGCCATTTCAGCGTTTTCTCTGTGGCGAGAGACTTCTTCTTCTTCAAGTTTATTTGGCGGTTCGCATTCTTATAAAGAGCATTAACGCCATCTACTGGGCAATGGATCAGAGATCTTATATTCTTACTCCCAGACCAATCCAAACTCGTGCTTTCTCCATCTACAGCCCAAGTCCATCACAGTCCAAAGAGTATAACTAATGACACTTATAATATTAATTATTGTTGCCTTTCTATATTCTGTGAATTAAATGAGTTCTATTTAAAAAATGTATTAATACACTTCCTCCTTCTACTGGGTTTAACAACTTCTTTATTGTTAATTGTTGTTCCCCTTTCTTCTTAAATTCTTCAATTAATTTACTTCTTTCCTCTGAATATCTATTACACTCAATAAGTAGGTCTACATGTTTTAATGTTTCTCTAATTCCACACCAATCACACAGTCCTGTAGGATGTTTTCCTATCATATGCATTGTTGAATTAAGTCCTGTATGTCCCAGTCTTAGTCTAGATATAATACAATCTTCCTTCCTTCTCCTACTTGAATTCCTTCCTCTTCCTACTAATGGTTGTATTAAATGTAGATGTCTTCCCTTTTGCACATTATCCCAATACGATTGGCAGTTTTTATGGCGAGATACTGTTCACTTCTACTCGGCGCTACAGGGCGAATAAGGGCGGAGCTTTTCCTAGTTGTTCGGTTTAATCATTTTCAAATATCTATCTCTTTGGTAATATTTAATTCACTTATTTTAAGCATTAAAATAAATTAATAAAATGGTTCCATGTGCATTCTTAATTCTCCTTTCTCTTTCTTTTTTTCAGGTTCGATATGGGCTATAGCAGAGCTTCCCAAACTTAAGAGGGGTAAGACCCCCCAAAAACTCCACAACCCCGCTATATAAAAAACATATACTGACATTTACCTAGAAATACATTTATTAACAAGTTTGTAAGAATTTCATTTGATTTATGAGAACTATGTAAACATTCTTTACAAATATATTTATATCCATAATACTAACCTTACATACTTTCAAAAAAAATCAAATTTTAGAACAATTGAAATATTTTAATTATATTAATATATTGATTTGGACTAGCCACACATATATATATATATATATATATATATATATATATACGGACATCATTAATTAAATGCTAAAGTGAATCTCAGACATTAAGAAATTTGGTATTAATTTCATTTATGTAGTCTACAATTTAATTCTAAAAAGAATATTTTTGATCTCCATGAGGAAAATGGCTATTCGATATTTGACAATGGCACTTAAAATTGTTGCAACCATTAATGAATATTAATAGTTTCATATTGGTCAAAAGGACGAACAAGGAGATCCAAGGCTAAGAATACGCTAAAAGTTACTTAGAGAAAGATGACTTTCTCTTTTGATCACGTCTTCTCTCTGGGACGTGTTTGGATGATGGGCTTGTTAACAACGATCACGTTGTCTGCATTCGCCTTAAACTGATTTGCGGAAATCAAAACGCGGGCGGGCGGTGACGAGCGAGTCATGCTCGCTGGGCAGTTCAACATGAAATGAGGAAAGTCATTGATGAAATTGTTAATTTCATCACCAGATGTCGCTATTTTGCTAGGTTTGGATAGTAAGACAGTGATCTTCAAATACTTATTTTCCAGTGCCAGGTACAAGTGGTGCAAACATTTTTTTATACTAATAGGATAAATTTATTATAGGCTTAATTTTTGCTTTTATATATCAGAAAATAAAGATACTTCAAGATAAATTGTTGGCTTTATCAGAATGGTTTTGAGAGCACTTTCGTGAAGTGTCTTTCCAGCCAGGGTAAAGGTCTCTTTGAGAGCTCTTTAAGTCCTGAAACTCTTCTCATGTTGTCATAGTAACCTACTAAAGAACCACATTAAATGTCCAGTGTCGTGGTTGGAGTATGTACACTCACTAAGCCAAAAGTGAACATTACTTATGAAGACAGCTGCATTTCAAAGAGGCAAATGTTTTGGAAGTGATTATTGTTTTAAGAGCCAGTCCAGTTTCCTTGGAGATAACACTAATATATTGCACAAATTTTTTCCACTGATTTCATCCCAGACCTCCTGAGTGAGAAAACATATTGTGTGATTTAGGTGTGAAGAATGGGCAAAAATGTAGGTGTGAAAGGCTATACATACATATTCAAAATATTGATGGCTGTAATCAAAGTAAAAGGTAACAAAGTATTAAATCAAGGGACTGATGACTTTTCCAACCCTGTTATTCTAGTTTTTTACGGTTTTTAAAATAAATTTTCAGAGCTGTTGCCTTTTTTTTCTTTTTGTTGTTGTTGTTGTAAGGCAAAATTTGTAAATAAAGCTAGGAAAGGTTTTTTTAGAATGGGTTTTGATTTCAGGCTGTACAACAAATAAAGTAACTTTTTCAAAGGAGTATGATGATTTTCTATAGGCACTATACACATAGACACTTTACAGACTAGTAAGCTAACAATATACATATAAATTTACTTGCAGTATAGCTACAATACTAAAAAGTTAGTACATTTAAATACTGAGTAATATTAAGTTATGGTTACAAACTGGCTCCAGTTAAAGTGATTTGATTCAGACTTTTAAAGGATGAGGTACAAAAAAAAGTTCCCCTTAAAAATCTGTTAATCTAAACTATCACATTGATTTTTCTTCAATTTTTCCTTAGAAACTTTATCTGACTGCTGGTCTGTTGCCATGGTGCTACATAACTTAAATGATGTGTGAGTTTATCTGGAATCTTTGTAAAAGATCTCATTGCTTCAACCTGCCCCAAAATCCAGGACAATTTACAGAAGATATAAACAGACTTCAGTGTAAAAATACAGGGCATTACATGAATAGCAGGAAATATGTCCCACATTTTGTGCACCACCCTCTTGGGTTGGATTTCTCCAATTGACAAATATGGGGCATTCATTACAATTTTTCATATTGCTCATATTTTTATTAGTAAGGCAATCATCCTTTCACCACAGTATATGTACACATTAAGCACATTTAACAAAATATCAAAGCATCCAGAAGGTGAAAAACCTCAAAGGCATGTCACCAGTAAAAGCACATGTGGGTGTTAGAGATTCCATCTGCATTTTTTTGAGAACAGCTCAGATAAACTATTAACCAGATGTTGAACACAACGTATTCTCCAAAATGACTCCTATGATCATTCTCCGTCATTTCACACCTTTGCTTGTTTTAGTTCTTACAAGCTATTGTTCTGTGTAAGAAACTGTTTGACACCGCAAGTTGGTGAGAAAATAAAGCTGTATTTGATAGTTCTTCCAGATGGCATATTATTCTCTTCTGGCTTGAAATGTTACATTCCACATTACACGGAGGGAAATACAGAGTTTATATTGTGAGTTGTATTATTGTACTTGTTCAAATTGGTTTAAATTGAACAAAAATATAGATTAAGCTATTTTTGGTAATCTTTTCAATGTCATTGTAATCTGATTCTTTTGAAACATTGATGTTTTGTGACGGTGCTAATGGTAGGTATTGGATTGATTAAAGGTGGGAACAGTTTGTTTTCGTTCAGGAAGTTTAAGGATTAAATGCAGAAGTCACCATTACTAGCAGGAGTATCTGAGATCCCTGTCTGCCGTCCAGCTTTGTGCTTCGAATCACAACCCAATAATAACAAACTGATTAAAAATAATAAATGATTTCCCTCAATGGAAAATAGGCTGGTATTCACACCAATACACAATTCTCCATTCAATTAATGTCAGCTGGAAAGTTCAGTAAAAGGGTAGTGGAAGTTTAACCCAGCCATGTGGAAAGAAACAAACCTAGGCCTGAAGAATTAAACGTCTGATTGTTACCATCATATGAAGAAACGATTGCTTTGTTAAGACAGATAGCAAAAGTTCAAGGTAACACTTTAGTTTGGAAACCAATTCTCACTATTAACTTGCTTACTAGCTTGTATTCTGGCTGTTTATTAGTGCTTATAAAGCACATATTTATGCCTTATTCTGCATGACCATATTCTACATCCCTTAATCATAGCCCATACCTAAACACATAACCACTACAACTACCTTCCTATTAATAAGCAGTAAATTAGGAGTTTATTAATCCCTTAGCATTTCTGTAAATTTTGACTAAAAAGCCTCAATAAGACATACCCAAAGTTAATTGCATGCTGTTCTTGAACCATTTGGAGTATATGCATGGTTTTGGTCTTTTTTGAAAAGTATGTGTTCTGTGGGCAGTACAATGGAACGCTAACAGGTTAAGGCAAAAGTGTATATGTTAATATTGTATATGTGTTCCCTAATCTAAAGTGTGAGGCAGTCAAATAGCTTTGAGGCCTTAATCATTATTATTTTTTAATGTAATTTTATTTTTTCCCTATACTGGTCTAAGTTTGAACAAAGCCCTGTTGACTTGTCACTTTAAATTGCTATTTACAATTGTTATAACATCATTATGTATGTTAAGATGTTTCATATGGGGATCATCCTTTGTATTTTGAGCTGTCATAGGGCAAAGCTATCATCACATGGCTTCATGACACTTGCAACATATGTGTGATAGTCCATTGTGATTCAGTGATGACCATCTCTGCTCTCATTTATGTCAAATATGAATGTTTACTTTGAATTGTCACAAAGCTTTCCTCTTTTCTTCTCTTCGCTGGAGGCATTGATTGCAATTTTCCTCCATTTGGGCAATCCTCTTCATGCCCAGATTGCCAGAGCATATGAACAGCAGTGCATGGTGTTCTGTTTTAGAAGGGTTGATGCTATATCACTTCAGTGTGGACTTAAGCTGGTTATGTAATATGAATTTGATGCTGATTGTATATTGTGCATAAGTTGCGTGGGATTTGTTGTTCCTAAAATTGTACATGTGTTATGGTTCATATATCCCAGGGAAGCACAAGACGAGAGTTTAGGGGAAAACAAGTCTTTTTTGACTATCGTCAAAAGGAATACATACACACGTCTTAGCACAAACGAGATTGGACAAGTACTGAGGGAAAACACAGGGAATGAGGTAACGAGGTAATGACAAGACACAGCTGATGATGATGATGAATAATGAGTGGCGGGAAAAAACAAAACAAAGAGCACATGTGACAAAATGAAACCAAACAGAGTCCAGAACATGAAGACATGTAACAGTACCGTCCCCTCCCGGGCGCAACCTCGCACCTAAGAGAGTCCAATCTGGGAGGGGGGGGCGGGCCAGGGCGAAGCCAGGAGCACAGGCAACCAGGGCAGAGTCCAGGGCGGCGGCCAGGGCGGAGCCTGGAACTCAGACATCCAGGGCGGAGTCCAGGGAGGCAGCCAGGGTGGAGCCGGGAGCCCAGGCCTCCAGGACAGAGTCCCGGGTGGCGGCCAGGGCGGCGTGGCCTTCTTGGCCTTTACGGCCACAGACATATGCCGTGAAATTTTAATGGCCGGAGTGGACCTGGCTCAGGTGGCAGAAGGTCTGGAGCTGGAGCGCACGCTGGAGTTACAGGGGGAGCTGGAGATGCAGGAGGCGCTGGAGAGAACGCTGGGGATACAGGGGGCACTAGAGCGCAAGCAGGAGATACAGGGGGCGCTGGAGATGCAGGAGGCACTGGAGAGCACACTGGAGATACTGGAGAGGGCTCGGGAGGAGAGTGCACTGGAGAGGGTTCAGGAGAATCAGGCACAGTCCATAAGTCATAAGTCATGAGCCACTTAATCGTCAGGGTGGCCATTTAGGGAATGGCAGCGGCCGGCAGAAGAAGCTGCTTGGGTGCGGCAGCCACTTGTGGTAGCAGCGCGCGTTGAGGCTTGTGTGTGTAGCGGCCATCTTGCACCGTGGCTTGCACTCGTGTTGCGGCAGCTGTCTCGCGTTGAGACCCGGGAGCGGCGGCCATCTCGCTCGCAGGACAGAACTGGACGGACTTACTGGGGGAGTATGTGGAGGGCGCTGGTCTCAGGTGAACTACCTACATGCTACAAAGGCTGATAATTTAGATTGTCCTCAGAAAAATCAACAAAGAAATCGGAATTCTCTAAGTCGAGGACATAATTAATAAAGTCTGCTATGGACGTATAACAATCGCCAAGAGAAAGGGAATGAAATAAATGATCATTCAGTCCCATCCGGAAGCAGGCGTTAATCATGGAATCCCTCCAGCTCACCTGATGGGAAATCTCCAAAAACTCCTTTACATACCACTCCAAAGGCCGTCTGTTATGAATCCGGTCTATCATCTTGCATCCACTCACCACCAGATGTCGCCCTCTGATTCCATGGACTCTCTCACTCGAACTAAATCTCCCACAATCCTCTCACCCAGTCACTGATCACCCCAGTCAGCTGAAGCACATTACGTAGATTTCATTACACTAACATCCTTCACTATAAAAGCACCACTCACACACACCCTCACTGCGAAGTATTGCTAATCCTTGTGTTACAATTCTGAGCGTGTTTTCCCTTTCTGGTTTCCCTGTTTCCTGATCCTGCCCGTTTATTGTTATTGATGTTTATCTGCCTGCCTGTTTGACCTTAGCCTGGATTATTACTATGAGTCTGCCTTCTCCCTGCTACTTCTGTTCGCTATTGAGTTGACCATTGCCTGTCTGACTACGTCTCTAAATAAAGCTGCATGTGGATCTAAACCCGGTGACTCACTCCTTCATTACAGAATACTTCGCCACAAACAATATCCAGCGGCTTTCATCAACGTTCCAGTCAAGATGGATTACTTCAATCAGCTCCTGCAACTTCGACGAGGGAAATTATCAATTGAGGATTACGTACAGGACTTCGATGAGTTATCTGATCATGTCCCATATGATGAATCATTGTTCAAACTTTTGTTTCGTCGGGGTTTAAACGAACCCCTTAGAGACCGGTCTACCCGAGGCGGACTTTAATTGTAGCCTGAAGGACTTTATGGACTTTGCTCTGCTTTTGTCTGGTTCACCATTTACTGTGGGAGAGGCTGAACCTGAACAAGCACAACCGCCAGATCAGTCAACCTTGAATTCGCCTCATTCAATGTTTCATGGACAATTCTGCCCTAAAATTCCCACGTCTCACTAACAGTATGGCAATCACCTCTTAGCCTGAGCACAAAATGGCCGCCAATCCCGAGTCTTCAGCTGTCATGGACACTTTATTTCCTAACATCATGAGTGGAGCATATGAGGACCTTAAGGCCTTCCGCAGGCGTTTTAGACTGATTGCTAGTCTGCATGACACACCACTGATGTCAGTACGTTCAGCTGCTCGTCCAGAGTCACAGCACGCCGCCGCTGCTCGTCCAGAGTCACAGCACGCCGCCGCCGCTCATCATGAGTCAAGTCAAGACGTCTTCGATCATCATGCGTCAAGTCAAGTCATCCCAGATCATCGCAAATTAAGTCAAGTCACTCTAGTGCAGAGTGAGTCAAGCTCAGCCACCTGAAATCATCGCAAGTCAAGTCAACTCATCGCGGCTCACTGTGAGTCAGGCCAAGTCGTCGCAAAGGACTGTGAATCCGGTCAAGTCGTCGCAAAGGACTGTGAGTCAAGCCAAGTCGTCGCAGATCGCTGTGAGTCAAGCCAAGTCGTCGCAGATCACTGTGAGTCAAAGCCAAGTCATCGCAGATCGCTGTGAGTCAAGCCAAGTCGTCGCAGATCGCTGTGAGTCAAGCCAAGTCAACATTGATCAACCCCAGCCCCGACGTAAGCGTAAGCTGCGCCGTAAGAAGGCCACTTCAGCGCTCCACAGACCCGCTCCAGTGCTCCTGGAGCCCGCTCCAGCTCTCCACAAACCTGCTCCAACGTTCCACGAGCCCACTCCAGCGCTCCGCAAGCCCATTTACACACTTCCTGAGTCCCATACATCTCCAGGCCCTCCGTCACCTGAGCCATTGGCTCATATCACATCTGACCAGCAATCCACGGTTCAAATAGTGCCTGCCAGTCAGCCAAAGGTTCAAGCCACACCTACCCAGCAGCCAAAGGTTCAAGCCACGTCTGCCCAGTCTCAGTTGACTCAGGTCACGCCCGTCAAGCCTCAGACTGCTCACGTCACGCCTGTCCAGCCTCAGACTGCTCAAGTCACGCCTGCCCAGCCTCAGACTGCTCAAGTCACGCCTGTCCAGCCTCAGACGGCTCGAGTCTGCGCACACACATCGGCTCCAACCTCTGAGCCTCCAGAGGAGACTACAGCCCAAGAGGACGCTCCCGAGACTGTAACCCCTGACCTGTCTCCAGAGGGAATTCAGGCCACTAACCTGCTTCAAGAGGGCGCTACTAAGTCGGTCCCTCAGCATCCCGTTGATCCCGTGAGCCCAACTGTAGAACCTCCAGAGGTGGAAGCATCTGCTGCGGAACCTCCAGAGGTGTCAGTTGTTCTCTACGAACTGCCTGTCATCCCTGAACTGTCTGCTACCCCTGAACTGTCCATCATCCCAGAACTCTCTGTCACCCCAGAACTCTCTGTCACCCCAGAACTCTCCCCAGAACTCTCTGCCAGCCCCGCTCTGTCTGTCTGCCCCGAACTGTCTGTCTGCCCCAAACTGTCTGTTTTCCTAGTTTCCCCTGAGTAGCCCTGGGGACCTGGAGATCCGCACTGGCCGTCTGCACAGCCCGTTCCGCTCTGGCCGCCTGCACAGCCTGTTCCGCCCTGGCCGCCTGCACAGCCTGTTCCGCCCTGGCCGGCTGCACAGCCCATTCCGCCCTGGCCGCCTACACAGCCTGTTCCACCCTGGCCACCCACTCAACCCCAATTGTCCTATTATCCTCCGCTCTGTTAACCCACCTCTCCCTCCCTGTTTGCTCATGTGGAGCGTCTGGAAGCCGCTCCTTGGGGGGGGGGGGGGGGCTCTGTTATGAATCCGCTCTATCATCTTGCATCCACTCACCACCAGATGTCGCCCTCTCATTCCATGGACTCTCTCACTCGAACTACATCTCCCACAATCCTCTCACCCAGTCACTAATCACCCCAGCCAGCTGAAGCAAATTACGTAGATTTCATTACACTAACATCCTTCACTATAAAAGCACCACTCACACACACCCTCACTGCGAAGTATTGCTAATCCTTATGTTACAATTCTGAGCGTGTTTTCCCTGTCTGGTTTCCCTGTTTCCTGATCCTGCCTGTTTATTGTTATCGATGTTTATCTGCCTGCCTGTTTGAGCTTAGCCTGGATTATTACTATGAGTCTGCCTTCTCCCTGCTACTTCTGTTCGCTATTGAGTTGACCATTGCCTGTCTGACTACGTCTCTGAATAAAGCTGCATTTGGATCTAAACCTGGTGACTCACTCCTTCATTACACCGTCCATTCTGTTGGATGTTGAGAAGTCGATCCTCCACCCGCATCATCCTTCTGTTATAGGTCCGTTCTTCTGTTATGGTACGTGTATCCCAGGAAAGCACAAGACGAGAGTTCAGGGGAAAATAAGTCTTTTAATGACGATCATCGAAAGGAATACATACACATGTCTTAGCACAAACGAGAACAGACGAGTACTGAGGGAAAACACAGGGAATATATAGAGGTGCAAACACAGGGGGAAAATGAGATAATAACAAGACACAGCTGATGATGATGATGAATAATGAGTGGCGGGAAAAAACAAAACAAAGAGCACATGACACAAAATGAAACCAAACAGAGTCCAGAACATGAAGACATGTAACAGTATGTTAGTATGTATTACTTACAGCATAAAAACAATAACTTTACCATCCTCTTTGATTTCAGACATATTTTATGTTTTTACAGTGTAGGTTTTAAATTATTTCTTAAAACCTTTGTTGTCCTTCCTGTCAGTTCTATTATATAAATTATTGTTTATGAAATTTGTTACCAAGTCATTAAATACATTTTCCTTTGAAACTCATGCAGAAAAACCATTGTACCATTCATTTCATACAGATTACCTAATAAAATCCATTCCTGAAATGCTTGATCTTCTAGTCTTCTTTCTTTGCACAATAAACATGCAATGCAATGATACAATGTTACAATATACACTTTTAGTATATAAATATGTTTAAGTGTACTATAAGTGTAAAACTAGTAAACTCTAAGTGCACAACTAGTTCACAACTATGTTTCTCATTTGTACTGCATCTATACTGCATTTGTACTGCTATCCGTTCCCTCACGGCTCTCGCCACGCCCTGCTTGTCACAGGGGTCATATTATAATAGTAAAATGTTTTTTTTTTTGGTTGAATATTATAATTGTAATTTAAATGCAAATTTCTCTGTGTTATTTATAAATGACAATAGAGTTAAATAATTGTAAGACGTACTGGGGCTCCCCTAGAAGTTTGCTGAGCCCCCCTGGTTGAGAACCATTGTTTTACACCACGTCTAAATATAAATAAGATGAAATGTCCAATTTCTGTGCCTCTGTTACGTCACCTGTTGTATTAAATCTCACGACGAGGAAGAATGTAAAAAGATTAACTTTAATAACGAATATCCAGGGGAAACAATATCTATGGACAAATGAGAACCGACAGAGAAAAGGGTAAACACAGGGTATATATACAAAAATCAAACAAAGGGAGCTAAACGAGATAATTGACAAGACACACCTGAACTGAAACTCAACTTAATCAGTAACTAAATAATGATGGGAAAAACTGAACAAAAACAGAAATGAGAAAGAGGAAAAATAGAATCCAAAACAGACATGTAACAGCCACATGGAATTACAAAAATAATGACCGATGTTGAAGAGGTTTCACAAACACTAATTGGGTCAATCATTGATGTGTGTTAGTGCCGGGACTATCTATTTGTCTGACCAGCTCAAACAAAAATGACACACAATAACTCCAATAACAGGGTTGAGAACTTCTGCCATATACAATGGCCCTTAAAAAAACACAAGCAGAACAAATTTTTGTTTAAATTAGTTCTAAAGCTGTTCTGAAATAATATAAATGGAAATATGGATCCAAGGCACTTCTTCCAGTTCCAAAAAGTAAAGCCTTTATTGAAACATGGCTAAATCTAGGAGCATAAAAATCATTAAAACACTGCACACTGATGCATTTCGGCCATCAAGCCTTCCTCAGAGTGTGTCTGAGGAATGCTTGCAGCATTTTTCATCGCGCTGCTCCTGGAAAACGCATCGCATGCGCGTCACTGCTTCCATTATGAGCATGTCTTTTGCGCCTGACACACTCTGGGTCAGGTACAAGCACTCTAAGGGGCCGTTCACATATCGCGTCTTTTGCGCGCGCATATTCATTATATGTAGGCGCGCGGCAAGCGCGCGCAAAATGGAAGCGACGCGATCGCGTCGCGCATGCGGTGCGCTCGTTTTACCAGGCGCGCCTATGGTGGCGAAATGAAACCATCTCAACTTTTCAGAATGCCGCAAGCGCACCGCAGGTCATGTGACACGAACCATCCAATCAACCCTTTCCCTTACCCTAACGGCAGACTAATTACCTCAGACAATGGCAGAGTCGTTGTGCAGGAGAGATGGTTTCACGGCAGAAGCTCTGTTTGGTGATTCTTGAGCCAATTTTTCTTAAAAGATTATCAAACTGATCCTTGTCAATCTGAAATAGACTTTGAATCTCTCATCGTCCAGACGGAGCTCTTGGATAAGTTTGTGAAATTCTCAGTGGTGCACATAAACACTGCGGGAGTTTGTTTTTTCTTCTCCATAAATAAATCTTGTACTAGAGCTACTGCAAAGGCTTTTCGGTGATGAAAATCCATTGAAATTACCGCGTAGTCGTGGAGAAAGCTGTTCATGGTTGCATAGCAACGACAGACGCTACAGAAACGCAAGCTCCCGAACGCTTTGCAAAATAGCCGCGATATGTGAACGGCCCCTAAGTCAGGTACAAGCACTCTATGAGGCCGTTCAAATATCGCGTCTTTTGCGTGCTCAAATTCGTTATTTCAAATGTAGGCACGTGGAAGGCATGCTCATAATGGAAGCAGCACGGTCGCGACGCGCATGCGGTGCGTTTTCCAGGCGCAGCAAGATGAAATATTCTCAACTTTTCAGAATGCTGCAAGCTCACCGCAGGTCATGTGACAAGAACCAACCGATCAACTTCGGCCTTTTCTGTAATAAAACATCAAACGTTCAGCCGAACGCTGAACATAGCTGTACAGGGTGGTTGTTATATGTCATCTCCATAAATGTATCTAGTAGTAAAGCTAATGCAAGGGCTAAACATCAATTTATCCTTTGCTGAAACTTCCTCTTTGTCGTGGAGAGCACAATTCATGGTTGCATAGCAACGGCAAAGGCCAAAGAAGTGCAAGCGCATTGGAAAGAAGGAGAAGGTGGCGCGGCCACGCTTTCCATGTTAACGGCCACTAAGTTGTTTACATTCATTATTATTATGATGTTATGTGCTTTGAGACATGAGGTAGTTAACGCCATCTCTTGTGACGCTTTGCTGAGAGCAACTTTGTGTGTGTATGCCGTCATGTGTTTTGGAGGAGGCGTGGTTTTGAGATGCTCTGAAGGGAGGATGGCATCTTATGATTTTAAAGCTAGCTCTGCTTCCTAGCCTCTCCGAAAATGTCCTATTGCACTTTGAAATTGTTCTGTCAATTTGACAACCTACAACCTAAAATGTACTAACATTTTTCAATGCAGACCTATCAAGTAATTAATCAATATTCTGTCTTTTCTGTGCTGCAACATTCCAGTTGTTGTTGCATGGACTCATGTATATTGTAGGCTTCAAGTGTCCTGCCCATCACTGTCCTCATGCTGTTGGTTGGCTAGTGGGTTGCCTGGATATTCTAGAAGTGAAATAGGGGTCTCCTTGGCTCCTGTTTGCTCCCTCTCACGTTTGGTGATTCCTCTGCTGCTTGCCTTCGAAGACACGGTCTGACCTCGGAACAGCTGAGCCCGACGTTGACAGAGACCCACTTTACTGAGCAGTATAAAGACATCTCCTTGGAAGGCCTTAGTGAAGATAGCATAGAGGAAAGGGTTAGCACAGGAGTTCAGAGGGTAAAAGAGTACCAAGAGGATTTTGGAGTTTGACACAGTGATGAGCGGGTAGTCCAACGCAGCTGTCATAGCATACAATGAAATGGGTGCTATACAGAGGAAGTCAGTAAAGATGAGTACAGCCATACGCTTGGCAATGTTGGTGTCTTTGTTGGCAGACTGATGACTGGGATTGTGAATAGCACAATATATCTTGATGTAACACGCACAAATGACTACAAAAGCCAGGATGTTAAAAACAAGTACACATAGGATGTAGATCTGGTCCACAAGTGTCTGCGTGTCCATGGGCAGACAAATGCTGACCATCTGGTAGCTACTGACCCCAATGAGAGGCATAAGAGCCAATATGACGCAAAAGATCCAGCCCACTAGCATGATGACTGAGGCATGGGACAGATGCAACTTACGGTCCAGCCGCATGGCATAGGTGATGGCATACCAGCGTTCCAGGGTAATAGTGGTCAGTGTGTAGACCGACAGTTCACTAGCAAAGACGGAGAAGAAACCAGCTAGGTTGCATCCTGGACCTGTCTGCCAATCAATAGCATGATTATAGTATTCAGAACGTGTGTGGAGGTCCACGGAAGCAATAAGCAGCAGGTAAATGCCCATGCAAAGGTCAGCAAAGGCCAGGTGGCACATTAAAAACCTTGAGACAGACAGTTTGTAGTGGCTGGTGAGTAGCACCAACAGTACAAACAGGTTGCCCAACACAGCAAGCAAACTGACAAACCACACAGATACTCTTAGAAAGCTGAAACCCATGATGTCCTCACAAGGGTTGAACTCATCAGGAGCAGGGAAACAGGCGACCTCCTCTCCCTCCTCACACACAATGTAGTCATAGCGACTGTCAAACTCATGGCTGGTGTCTTCCTGGGGGTTTTTCAGTGTTTCACCAAAGCCCACATCATCGTCTGGGTGTCCACCAAAGTATGTGTGGTAATGCAGGCTGCTGTAAAAGTCCTGGTGGTCGTAGGTGTATCTGAAGAGGTTATCTCCCGAATCAATGCCAGGTTCCATGCTGCTGTGCAAGCCAGGAAATGTAAAAGTTCCAACAGATCTCTTTTGAAGTTGATTATACCTGGCAGTCAGGTTACAAATGATGTCCTCTAAGTACCTGTGAAAGAGCAAAAATCCTTATGCTTGCATGCTAGAAACAATTTTTTAAAGGTCTTAAAGCTTTTTGCCGTCTCACTAAAACTAGCCTAATATTTAGAATCTTTCATAACATTAAACAACCAATATTAGTTCAGTCGTAGTCAAAAATACTACATGAATTGAAATTCAGATCTTTACTCATATAACAAACACTCATATTTTCTTATTCTCTTGCAATGAATAATCAAAGCCACAAACCCCCTTTTTTTCTTCAAGTTCTTGAATGCACAGCAGTGGCTGGGGTAGGTCAGGTCTGCTGTAATTAGATGTCTGAAGGTCTTGATTGGTGGTAGTTTTTTGAGGGCCCAGACATTCCGAGCACAGAGTTCCCGAAGTGACTCCAAGCCTCTGGTTGGGAGGGAAATGACAGCCGATTCTGAAACATCACTAATTAAAAAACAACAACAAAAAATACCTTTTTAACGCTCATATGGCCTTTGATGTTTCCCTCATTAAAAAAATTGTTCCCTTCATATCAGTGGCAGAGATTTGGGACTTTTGTTACATTATCTATCTAAACAACCACACACACACTTGATTCTGTTGTTCTGAAGGTACATACAAAAAAAGAAAAGAAAAAAAGGTCACTTTCAGGGTCTTTGCGGTGGGAAAATATTTAATAAAATAATTTTAATTGTTCAATTAAATCAATAAATCTGGAGGCAATGATCATCTCGCATTTTTATGAATTATTATTTCCATGCCGACGCATCATGCTTGTCATGTGACATACCGCAGCCACAATAGTGCTATGTGACTTTTGTAGGAAATTGGTTTTATTTTATTTTTTTATTTCATTTTCCTTTTGTATTCAAAACATTTCCAAACTTGTAAACTATATCATGAAAGATCTGATATTCCCATTCTCAAATAAGTAATATTCAATAGTAATCAAATACGTGTAAGTAAATGTATTTTGTCATTTAAACACCAGTTGATCTATAATGGGCGATGGGTGATGGGCACCACTGCAATTCAGAAACACAGTTTTCAGATTTACAACATGTAGGCCTACATTTTACCACTTCTCCCGAAAGACATGAAAGTAAGTGGCAGATGAACTAGGAAAAGAACTGAGTAAACTTTATAATTACAGACACAGTGTGTAGATAGATAGATAGATAGATAGATAGATAAACAGGTCGTCAAATTATAGCTACTTGAAAGGATTACCACTGCTGCTTCACCATGTGTGTTTTTTTTTTTGTTTTTTTGCTATTTTTTTTTTTTTGCTAGTAGGCTACTGTATTTACATATCAGAAGCCTTTTATCTCATTATTATCTCCTTTTATCTATTTTGTCATTTGTTTATTTTATATGATTCTTAAACATTCACCGCCTCCGCCCTGATCACAAATAGTGTTGCACCTATATAAATAAACAACAACCATTCATGATGTTTTCACTGATGAGATCTTAAAGATCTCTGCCTCCAAAACTCACCCTCCAAACTCCCATCTTAACCAACCAGCTCGAAGTCGGTCTCAAACCCCGGCCCATTCGCTGCTGGCAGGCGAGGCAAGGGCACTAACAATGACGGTAAACACCGCATTCTCTAGTAGTCGTCAGTGTGCAGTGGTTTACCTGCACAACTCTCACTACCTGGTCACTATCACACATGTAGTGTCTGTTTATCACAGCTGACGCACAAAATAATGCTTCATGGAAAATAAAGCGTAGATGATGAACGAACCACAAGGAAGCACAAAAAATGAAGAGTAAACACAAACAAGAGTTCATTGATAGTTGCCAACAGCACAGCAGCTCCAGACAATCAATGACACTCAAATCCAGTGTTACTCATGTGTGAAGCAGAATCAAAGCAGTCTGTTTTCCCACCTTAGCTCTCTCCAGTGCTGGAAAGCTTTTCTAATATTAACACGGGTACTAAAGCGCTTGCCCAGTCATAAACCTTCATACCAGTGATATTCTTTTGAGTTCTTTTGTATTGTGTCTCATCTCTCTTTCTACAGTTTTTTCAAATCTCACTCTTGCTCGTTCTGTCTCCTCGACCATCATATGGTTACTAATGCTGATTGGTTACATGTTTGTTGTTGGTGTCGGCCCGACTAACTTCCAAACAGTGTTTTTGAAAAACTACATACCCCACCTTTAAAGTATGTAAACAGCAAAACGGCTTTATGAGATGAGATTTTATTCATCCAATTTGAGCCTTTTTCAAATGTGGTTCAAAATTGAATTCATATCTGGCATCTGGGCTACATGTAAACAGTTTCTCAGTTCAGGTGGAGCGTCATAAAGGAGGGAAGTCAGTGAAGCTCTGATTAAGACAGCTGTTAATTCAGTCTATGGGTCGATGTAACAATTACAGTATGTTAAAGGGTTATATCTTGCTATTTATGAAGATATTTCACTTTACCAAATCAAAAGCAGTGGCTTTTCAAAAGCTTTTGTCAACCTCTTGACTTTTTGTCTACCTCTAAAGATATTTTTTAAGACCATGGACATGCAATAAAAACATAATATTTAGTTTGATAATATTAGTTTGTTGTTGTTTCTGTTTTAAATTGATTTTCCAAAGAGTATGTTGTGCAACATGAGTTTAAAATTAAATAAAAAAACAAAAAACAAAAAAAAAAAACAGAAAAGCTTGCTTGTCTGATTTTGTCATTTTCAGATAGTTAGCCAGTGACATCATAGCAATGATTTCACACTGATCTGACTCCTGAGAGAGTAGCTGAGGGGCCACATTATTAACTTAGTAAAGAACTATGATTTCAGCAGGCCCACATTAGCAGGCAGATAAGACATTACTATGGTCAACGTTCAGATGAAGAGATATTTTTGCACTTTTTAAAGTTAGTAACGCCAATGAATAGTAGGCTAGCTTTACATAGTCTGCAATGAATGGTAATACATAATCTTTGTCTAATCACTAAAACAACCAGTTGTTTTTATGTTCCAAAAGTGCAGGCATTAGAAATATGTTTTCCATTAAGAATCAAAGAATAAAAGTGTTTTTATGCATTTTAGTGCTATGACATGAATCTCTAAATGTCTTTTTAATAAAATATAACAAATATTTAAAAGTCATCTTTAACAGCTGTACATTCCAATCAAAATCTCATAATTTTTATAATTATTATCTTTTCTAATCTTAAATTAAAATAAAAAATAAATATATTTCAGAACCCTGGTCCCCAAAACACAACAAAATCATTTATGGACAAGGGCTGCAAACCCTGAGTAAAAAATCTCAGAGGAACCAATAGACACTGAATCTCAAGTGCTTTAAGGAGAAACAAAAGGCACTCACAGGAGCATTGGCCCACTGCTAGTCCCAGCAAACATTCTCTCATCTAGCCTTGTCAGCAGCTTATTTCTGTGTAGGTACCTTGAAAGAAAAGGAGTGAAAACGTCCAGTTTGAGGATTATAACATATAATGTCATTAAATGTTACAAGACAATTGAGATTTTTCTGTGGTGCTTGTTAAGGCACAAACAATCCCACAGTGATTAATTGTTCCCCCAATATTTGTGGAATATAAATAAATAAATAATACCTGTGATGCTTGAGAGAAGTGCAAAATTAGATGGGAGATGGTACCAGGTAAACATCCCACAGACTTGTATTAAAGAAGGGATATAACCACACAGGACCAGAACATCATAAAAACTCTTTAGGGCCAGGAAGAAATTACTTAGCAAAATGCCACAATATCTCAGCATCACATTTTCTTTAAAATCTCCAATAATGTTATTCTGTATAAACACACTATTAACAGCTGCTCCATTATATGGACTACAGAAACATTTTAGGTTTTTTAGATTCTTTAAATAAGACAAAAAATCTGAATACAAGGCTTGCTAGAGGGGCCCATCTTTACAAGCAAATTAACAATCTAGAAACCGAGTTTTACTATTGCACTAACTGTTGAGTGTCTTTGTCCTGGTTTAGCAGTCCAATGTCAACATGCAAAAGCACAAAGACATTAGGCAAGAGATTGCAACCTAAGGGAGTTTGAGATATGAGGGGGATTGACACTAATATCCTGTATTCTCAGAAGAAATCCCTTGGGAGCAGAGGTTAATGATACATGTATCCAGATTTGTGAAACCTCAATAGTGAATAGTAATGCCCTCCAAAGTGTTCTACTCAAGTAGGGCTATACACATTTCTATGGAGGCTTGTTTCCGCCACTGAATAAAAAATAAAAAGGTAATTGCTTTTTATGTCACAATTCTGTTTTTTTCCCCCTAACAATTACCAATTTACATCTCGCAATTCTGACTTTTTTCTCAGAATTGTGATATAAACTCTCAATTGCAAGGTATAAAGTCAGAACTGCATTCCCTTTCGAAAGGGAACACTAAGGGAACCGCCTCCGCGGGAACCGGTATCTGAAACACATATCCAATTTTGGCAATATCATATACATGACAGCCCATGACATCATAACAATGCGACCCATGTGTATATAAGGGGCGCCCAGATAACATGTCATTCTCTTTTCGTCTTCAGGGACTGTTATGTGTGAAACACTATAGTGGCAATTATGAAACGCACATACAAACTAAGTGTGTGGATCCGTGTCACTCATTATCTGACACCAGATTACACAGAGCTGTGCGTTCTCTGTCTGCATGAAGAGCATGCACGGGAAGTTCTCGAGGGAGCTGCCTGTGCAAACTGTGAACGTTCCATTCTCATCTTGGTCTCTCCTCGAGGGAAGAGAGTTCAGCATCTGGGCCTGGTGGTTCGGGTCCAGCTAACGCTGAGGCAGAGCGGAGTCTCAAATCATGGGGCGTTCAAATGGAGCTCGCTATACAGTTGAGAAGGGTTTGGCGGATCGCGAGAGGGAGCTGCTTGGAGAGAGAGATGCGTTGTTTTCTACATCTGTAAGTCCAGCGGTGAGTGCTCTTCCAACCGAGCAGGATATGGCTAAAGAGGGTGAGAAAATAACTGAATTCTCTCAGCCACCCTGTACCGCGTATGCTGAGCTGTTGATTATGAAACGCGCTGCAGGCAGATTACAGTTGCCATGGCAGCGCGTTAGGAGAGAGGCAGTGCGCATTCAAAAGAATGACGATTGGTGTCTCTCTGGCCATAATCCTATAGCTCTAGCCTTCCATGCCTTCCTAAACTTAATACTGAGGTTGAGGGGGCATGGAAGAACCCATATTCTGTATGCCCTTTCAGGCTTTAGGGTGTTAGATGGTGTTAGGTCGCCACTCTGTAGCCACAGGACGAACTGTTTGAGGTCTATGTAATATATAAATACTGAAGTATTTTCTCTTTGATCACTGTTCCCTGTTTAGGGTTTATGGAAAGAATATGGGTATGTGTCGATGCCAAAAGTAGCCGACTAATTATAAACTTTATTGTTTAGCACTTTTTTGGCATAGATACAGCTCAGGCTATGACATCTAAGCTCTAAAGTGACATTTCCATTAGATGGCAGGGCTTACGTGGCAGCGGGTCAGGCTGGTGCTGCTCTGCACACGATGGCTGTGTGGCAGGCACACCAGGCTGTCCTGCGGAGAGACTTAGACCAGCGGCATTCAAGACGTGCATGCTGCTGAGGTCTGAGTCCTCAACCAGACAGATTGGGCCTGGCCCGTCCCGACCCGAAGGCTAGTGTCACCTCTGGACACAGAGAAGACGAGACTCTAGGAAGAAGGAGGTGATCCTTCAAAAATGCGTTCAGCATCGTTGGTGGATCACTTCACTCTGAGGGTGATCAGAACTACTCGCTCTGTTCTTTGTTGACCCCAGGCACTTCTGACATCAGGCCTGTGGCTGGGCTGATATGAGTAGTGGAGGTTGCCACCCTGAGGCTGCAGGTGGAACGGTCTTAGGTTTTATTCTATTAAATACTATCTAAAATATGAATGTATTTTCTTTGTAGACCGCTGTTCCCTGTGTAGGATGTGTGTGGGGATTTAGTTAAAAATAAGAAAACATATTTCATTTTGAAATTTCATAGGGCCCTGAAGTCCCCTTAGGCTGGCTACAATGATTCCTATATTTTTATATCTTCATTAGTGAGTAAGTTTGCTTCCTTACTTGAGAGAAAGTGGTTTTGATGCAGCTGCTCTGTTGCAGGCTGGTCCTTTGCCCTTAGGGTAGAGTAGTTTGTCTCCTCCATTTATTTGGAGGGCTGTTGTTATGGAGAGACAAGCAATTTGTCTTCAAATAGATCAAATGTCTAGCGCCGGCACACTTGGCTACCTAACATTGTTACCTTGTTTGCTGCTCTGAGGAGCACCAGGTAGATCTATGCTTTGTGGGCCTCACCAGGTCTAGGCTAGCACTAGGGATATTTAAGGTGGTCGACAAAACATTCCTGCCTCTGCCTCAAAAATGTAATCCTTAGTGCTGGCCTCCTCAATAGGGAGTCATCTGGCCAATGCCCGTCCCCGTCTGGTGTAGAGGCAGAATAGGCGGCCCCCCCTATTTCTATTTGGGAATAGTAAATGCTTGTAGATGTCCCGCATTTCATAGGCTGAGCTACTGTCAGGCCATCGCTAGACTCTGCTTAATCCAGTTGAACTAACATTCAAGCGCTGGGTTGATTATGGGTGGCTTTTATATGAAAAGCCCCATTGCCCTGGGGCTGAATACAGATATCATTTCTGTCATGATAGCACCTGTAGCTTTCTCAGGGTCAGGAAGATAGAACTTCCTCGTAAAACAAGGTGTTATCTGAGTGCTTTGCTTATAGCTCCGTCTAGGCTACTCTGGGAATTAGCAGGCCTGCCTGTGGGCAAGCCCAAGGTTGCAGGCCCTAGACAGCTAGCTTTCAGGTAGCTGGCCTTAGCAGGCCTCCCTGGAGGTGAGCCCCAGTGTTGCAGGCCCTAGCCAGCTAGCTATCAGGTAGCTGGCCTTAGCTGGCCTCATCTCCAAATGAGTGGGTCCTTGGCAGCTAGCAATGACTACATTTAGCCAGTAACGTTTGCAATTGAGATGTTTGGCCTTAGTAGGCCCCTCTGAAGGCGAATTCCCCACAGTATGGTTACTTCTCTGCCAGTCAAGACTCAATACCAGGAAGTTGGCCACTGTAGGCCTCCCTGATGCGAGTCCCCAGCAGTTGGGTATCAGTAAGCAAGGTCTTGTCAGGTGGATTGTCTTTCTGGCCTCCCTGAGACCACACGCTACTAGTGTTGCTGGCTGGGCTAATCTAGTTCACTTTCGTATTCTAGCTCATAGCCTGGTCGACTTAATAGGTCGAGCTTGCAATCTCCTCATTCTCATGGCGGTTTGCAGTCCTTGGCTCCCTAAGTCTGGTCAGGGGTTGAAGGCTTCTCTCGAGGCCTCCCAGTTAGATCAGCCCTTAGGCTGTGAGCACTCCCCTCACGGGGGTTACCTTTTGTGTAGACACAGACTGGATGGCTAGTACAGCTAGAATGCGGGTCGGCCTCCGGGAGGCATTCAGGGTTGACTTTGTTCCCCTGAGAAGTGACTGGCTGGGCGGCCTTCGGGGCCCCTAGCCACGCTCCTTTAAATGGACCCCTTCTGTTGAAGTTGTTGGTTCCAGGCCTTTGTGCGGCCTTGGCAGGCCTTCATTTGTAAGATATGGAGGCCTCTTTGAGGCTTATAGATGAGGCTTTGACCACTGGGAACACTGTCACTGACAGCTCAGTTGTAGCCTTAGGCTGTGAGCACTCCCCTCGCGGGGGTCCTCTTTAGAGTGCATGGCCTCCTTAGTGCCTTGAAACATAGGGGCTTTGTAGATACTAGGATCGAGCAGAGTAAGTCCCCTCGCTTGCAAGGGTCGATAGCACTTCGCTGAGTTCTGCTCTTCAGGTTGCCCGTCTCTAGGATCCGGTCTACTGCTGGTCTACAGCTGGTCTACTGCCCTTTCTGCAGTCCCTCTTTCTGGATGCCTCTTTGTGAGACTTCTGTGTCTAGAGACTCTGTTTCTGAGGAAACAGACAGGTTGTTGGCAGACTAGGTGACTAGTACAGCTAGAAGCCGGGTCAGCCTCCCTGGTGGCATTCAGGGTTGACTTTGAAAATCTCTTTATGAAATAAATGTTTTTCTCCAAAACACGTTGGCCACAATTATTGGCACCCTTTTATTCAATACTTTTGTAACCTCCTTTTGCCAAGATATCAACTCTGAGTCTTCACCTATACTGCCTGATGAGTTTGGAGATCACCTGACATGAGATCAGAGACCATTCATTCATTCAGAATCTCTACAGATCCTTCAGATTCCCAGCTCCATGTTGGTGCTTCTTCTCTTCAGTTCACTCCACTCAGGGGGTTAGGGGACTGGGACAGCCATGGCAGAAGCTTCATTTTGTGCTCAGTGACACATTTTTGTTTTGGTTTTGATGTTTGTTTTGGATCATTGTCCTGATGGACGATCCAACCACAGCCCATTATAGGATTTCTATCAGAAGTAGTCAGGTTTTGATTTTTTATCTGTTGGTATTTGATAGAATCCATGATACCATGTATCTGAACAAGATGTCCAGGACCTCCAGCAGAAAAATAGGCCCACAACATTAAAGATCCAGGAGTATATTTAACTCTGGGCATGGGGTACTTTTTATCCCTGTGTGCACCAAACCCATCTGGTGGGTTTGCGGCCAAAAAACTCTTTTTTTTATTTTATCTGACCATAGAAGCTGGTCCTGTTTAAAGTTCCAGTCTTGTCTGACAACTGAATATGCTGGAGATTGTTTCTGGATGAGAGCAGAGGATTTTTCTTGAAACCATCCCGAACAACTTTTCGGGATGTAGGCGTTGTTTGATATTTTTTTAAGGCTTCCTGACACTCAAGACTCAACTAATCTTTGCAATTCTCCAGCTGTGATCCTTGGAGAGTCTTTGGCCACTCAAACTGTCCTCCCCACTGTGCATTAGGGCGATTTAGACACACGTCCTCTTCCAGGCAGATTTGTAATATCTTTAGTTGATTGGAACTTCTTAATTATTGCCCTGATAGTGGAAATGGGGATTTTCAATGCTTTAGCTATTTTCTTACAGCTACTTTCTTTTTTTAGGAAGCTCAACAATCTTTTGCTGCACATCAGTACTATATTCTTTGGTTTAACCCATTGTGATGAATGATTATGGAAATTTGGCCTTTGTGTTTCCTCATGATTTTACTCCTGTGGAACAGAAAGTCATGGCTGGAAAATTACATGTTCATGAACACCCTGGTGTGCTAAAAAATGTAAATATAAATGAAAATATATTTCAAACGTATTTTATTTAGAAAGAATTCTAGGGGTGCCAATAACTGTGGCCAACATGTTTTGGAGAAAAACATTTATTTCATAATGAGATTTTCCCTACATTTTCAACGCTTTTACTTCAATGAAAGGTTAGATTTATGTGTTTTTTTATATAAAAGATTAAAGGAGTTAACAATGCAGATTTATTTTTACATGCTTCTTTGTTCATATTTACCAAGGGTGCCAATAATTCTGAGCACCACTGTATGTAACCATATGTAACTGAGAACAGGGATCGAGACGTTGCGTCTCTTTGCCATGCCTCGGGGCCTGACTGCTTACAGTCCCTTCAGATGATAAGCGGATGACATGTTATCTGGGCACCCCTTACACGTAGGTCGCATTGTTATAGTGTCATGGGCTGTCACCGGTCTATATGATATTGCCAAGATTGGAGATGTGTTTCAGACACCCGTTCCTGCGGATGCGGTTTCCCTTAACGTTATGGCGCCACGTCTCGTTCCCTGTTCTCAGGAAACTATGGTTACATACGTAACCTGAGACGTTATATAAACTTGCAATTGCTTGTTATAAAGTCAGAATTGCAAGATTTAAACTCCTAATTGCAAAAAAAGTCCGAATTGCGAGAAAAAAGTCTGAATTGAGAAATGTAATTTCCCAATTGCGAGAAAAAAGCTCAGAATTGCACTATAAAAAGTTGCAATTAAATTTTAAATTGTTTTATTCCATGGTGGAAACAAGCTTCCGTGCTTTTCCCATGGGAACTGATTTAGAAGACAATGGCATGTTATCCAGACTATTGAATCAAGTGAATGAATAGTTCCACCAAATATGAAGGCTCATACAGTGACAGTTTAGTGACAGTAGTTGTGTGAGCTACAGTCCAAATTTTAAGTGGTTTTGGGTCTGTTTCTCAGAAAACTTGGAATATAGTGGGCGAGTTTTATGGACTTATTTTACGATATTTTATTGCTGCTTTTGGTGTTTTTGGAATGATGTATGAAGAACCAATTAAGGATTCTTCAATAGTTTTTTTTTTCAAAAATAAAATAAACTTCTGCAATGAAATTAGTCTGAGTAAAATAATCATATAATTTATTTTTAATTTTTGGGTAAAGTTTTGGTAATTCTGTTAATGATCAATGCTTTATAAATGTGGTGCATCGAACTTGTATTTATATGGTTTTAGATAAACTTTCAGCATTTTTATTTGTGTTATACAAGTTTTATAAAGAACTTTACACTGAGTTCAGCTTTGTTCCATTGAAAGCATGATGTTGGACCTTTGTAAAGCCATTGCTGTAGAGCCTCCTGTCAAATGAAAAGCAAGAAATAACAGTCATGGCCTCATGCAAAATTCTTGCTTATAACAGAATCTACTTCACTCAGATTTTGACAATATACTTGGGTCACACAGTGTACAGCAAAGCATTTATAATTGTACCAGAAACTAGAACAGGATTACAAATAGTCTTCTGCTAAAAGGGTTAATTTTCATTTAATCAACATAATCCCTTTAATATACCCTATAAGTAACTATATAGTTAAAAAAAAAAAAAAATTGGACAAATGGAGGAAATAGACAAATGACAGTTCAAAACATTTTTCTCTGTTAGCATGACAAAAATGTGAAAATGAGGGAACGTGACAAGACTTACACTGACAGCAGATCATTGGTAATGCCAAGAAAAGCATTAGATGGAATTTCAGTAATATAGGGATTATCACTCATTTCTCTGCAGGAAAAGCAAAAATAAGTAAAAAAGAATACCTTCAAAAACACTTATCTGTATTAAAATTGAAGCATTAGAAGACTTCTCACAGAAGGAAGTATGAGTCATGAGCCTGGATATTGGTCAGGTCAGGAAAGATGGTGAGGCCTGTGTTGAATAAGCCTCTGCAAACATAACATGTCCTGGTTATCATTCTATGGTCTTATGCACTGCCCACAAAGACATAGATACAGTGGTGCTCAGAATTATTGGCACCCTTGGTAAATATGAACAAACAAGCAGGTAAAAATAAATCTGCATTGTTAACTCTTTTAATCTTTTATATATATAAAAAAAACACATAAATCTAACCTTTCATTGAAGTAAAAGAATTGAAAATGTAGGGAAAATCTCTATATGAAATAAATGTTGGCCACAGTTATTGGCACCCTTTTATTCAATACTTTTTGTAACCTCTTGTAATGATGAGGAGGCAGCGAGTAAAATCCAAACGCAGCTTTATTGGAACACGTGGTCAGACAGGCAGAAGTCAACAACAGCGAACAACAATATTGGAGGGCAGACAGGCTCGAGGTAGTATCCAGGCGGGTGATCAGGGGCAGGCAGAGAATCGTCAGAAAAACAGGGAACAGGCAGGATCAGCAACAGGAAAACCAGACAAAGAAATAACGCTCGGAAATTGTGACGGTGAATCAAACAACACTTCGCAGAGTGCAAGTGGGTGAGTGATCTATTTATAGTGCAAGGAAGAAGCTAATGAGTGATGACGAGGATCAGCTGGCGGATAATCAGTGACCGTGTGAGGGATTCTGGGAAGTGTAGTGTGGTGAGGGAGAAGCATGGTGCGAGCAGGTGACCTCTAGTGGTGAGTGGGTGTAAAGTGCAGCACCGGATTCATAACACCTCTTTTTGCTAAGATATCCGCTCTGAGTCTTCACCTATATTGCCTGAGGAGTTTCGAGATCACCTGACATAAGATCAGAGACCATTCATTCATTCAGAATCTCTACAGATCCTTCAGATTCCCAGCTCCATGTTGGTGTTTCTTCTCTTCAGTTCACTCCACTCGTTTTCTCTCGGGTTCAGGTCAGGGGACTGGGACGACCATGGCAGAAGCTTCATTTTGTGCTCAGTGACACATTTTTGTTTTGGTTTTGATGTTTGTTTTGGATCATTGTCCTGATGGACAATCCAACCACAGCCCATTATAAGATTTCTATCAGAAGCGGTCAGGTTTTGATTTTTTATCTGTTGGTATTTGATAGAATCCATGATACCATGTATCTGAACAAGATGTCCAGGACCTCCAGCAGAAAAATAGGCCCAGCACATTAAAGATCCAGCAGTATATTTAACTGGGCATGGGGTACTTTTTATCCCTGTGTGCACCAAACCCATCTGGTGGGTTTGTGGCCAAAAAATTTTTGTAATATCTTTAGTTGATTGGAACTTCTTTATTGCCCTGATAGTGAAAATGGGGATTTTCAATGCTTTAGCTATTTTCTTACAGCCACTTTCTTTTTTGTGAAGCTCAACAATCTTTTGCTGCACATCAGTACTATATTCTTTGGTTTAACCCATTGTGATGAATGATTATGGAAATTTGGCCTTTGTGTTTCCTCATGATTTTACTCCTGTGGAACAGAAAGTCATGGCTGGACAATTTCATGTTCATGATCACCCTGGTGTACTAAAAAATGTAAATATAAATGGGAATATATTTTCGAGGTGGCCAACATTATTTGGAGAAAAACATTTATTTCATAATGAGATTTTCCCTACATTTTCAATTCTTTTACTTCAATAAAAGGTTCGATTTATGTTTTTTTTATATAAAAGATTAAAAGAATTAATAATGCAGATTTATTTTTACATACTTCTTTGTTCATATTTACCAAGGGTGCAAATAATTCTGAGCACCACTGTAATTAAGAAGTTCCAATCAACTAAAGATATTACAAAAATGCCTGGAAGAGGACGTGTGTCTAAATCGCCCTAATGCACAGTGAAGAGGAGAGTTTGAGTGGCCAAAGACTCTCCAAGGATCACAGCTGGAGAATTGCAAAGATTAGTTGAGTCTTGAGTGTCAGGAAGCCTAAAAAAATATCAAACAGCACCTACATCCCCACAAGTTGTTCGGGATGGTTTCAAGAAAAATCCTCTGCTCTCATCCAGAAACAATCTCCAGCATATTCAGTTGTCAGACAAGACTGGAACTTTAAACAGGACCGGCTTCTATGGTCAGATAAAATTAAAAAAAGAGTTTTTTGGCCGCAAGCCCACCAGATGGGTTTGGTGCACACACGGATAAAAAAGTACCCCATGCCCAGAGTTAAATATACTGCTGGATCTTTAATGTTGTGGGCCTATTTTTCTACTGGAGGTCCTGGACATCTTGTTCAGATACATGGTATCATGGATTCTATCAAATACCAACAGATAAAAAACAAAAAAACAAACAAACATCAAAATCAACACAAAAATGTATCACTGAGCACAAAATGAAGCTTCTACCATGGCCGCCCCAGTCCCCTGACCTGAACCCTAGAGAAAACGAGTGGAGTGAACTGAAGAGAAGAAGCACCAATGTGGAGCTGGGAATCTGAAGGATCTGTAGAGATTCTGAATGAATGAATGGTCTCTTATCTCATGTCAGGTGATCTCCAAACTCATCAGGCATTATAGGTGAAGACTCAGAGCGGATATCTTGGCAAAAGGAGGTTACAAAAAGTATTGAATAAAAGGGTGCCAATAATTGTGGCCAATGTGTTTTGGAGAAAAACATTTATTTCATAAAGAGATTTTCCCTACATTTTCAATTCTTTTACTTCAATGAAAGGTTAGATTTATGTGTTTTTTATATATATAAAAGATTAAAAGAATTAACAAAGCAGATTTATTTTTACCTGCTTGTTTGTTCATATTTACCAAGGGTGCCAATAATTCTGAGCACCACTGTAATTAGATGTGCCACAGGTGCATCGACAGGATATTTTGTCTGAAGAGCAGTCCTGGGGCATCTTCAGTGTCGCAATGAAGCACAGCATTTCGTTCCCACTTTTTCAAGGAACAGGGTTCCAGTGAAGTAACCCGAGACATTACCTTTCAAAACCTATACTAAATTCTGGGTTTGATTCAGCACTATGAGAATAAGAATACCCACACCAGACTGTCACTTGTTGTGTGTGCTCACAAGAACGTGACAAATGTCTCAGACATGAGCTTGCAATGTTGACTAAAGGACATAAAATCTTAAGATCATAAAATCTTGTAATCACTATGTAACGACTGAGACAAATCAGACACGATTATTTGTCATAACAAATAATCTCCAAAAACTCAATCTGAGGTCTGGGGAACCCTCCCCCATGGACATCATCTGATAGGGTTTTACGACCGTAAAGAATGTGCAGAGGACTCTGACTTCATTCTTGTTGAGAAGGACAAATAAACCGTTTTAATCCTATATATATTCTATATATAACCACTTGAGAAATGCATAAACGTGTATCCAATTTTTCCCTCTCATAATTTTCCTTTTATAGGGTTTGACCTATGTATTAATTCTCTCTTTTGAACTTTTTGTATTAATGTTTCAGAGTTGCATATTATGACTAACTATAATCACATGGGTAGCACGTTTGGTCTCTCTGGACTCCAATCTTCGCTCCCAAGCTCTTAATTTACATTAAATTTTGTTAACTCTGACACATCAAGTATAATAAGAATCTAGAAGGTTCTTCTCTCATCCATCCAATATGATGTCTTATGCAAATATCTTGCTAGAGAACAAAGGGTCATAAAAGTTCCCTCCGAAGAAACTAGTCCTTATTGGCTCAGTCACCTCCAGAGGGTGTGACATCTTCACACTTTAAAAATCACTGATCACAAGATCAAGCTCTCTCTTATCGTCGACTGTTCCAAAGACAGTTCCTGCGGCCTGGCCTCCCAGGCCAGGCCGGTAGGCCTCGGCCCTGCCCGGCCATGTGCTCACATGAGAAAGAGAAAACAGCAACAATGCAAGCTTGTTATCGTTCCTTCATTCAACACTGAAGACATCGATTGCAACTTCAGCACCATCAGACCGAACTCAGGACTTTCTACTGCAACCATATATTCAGACGGTCTTCCATCTCTGAGGCAGAATGCAAGTATCGTACGATATACTAAATTGCTGCTAGTTAGTTAAAGTTGTAAACCTCCTTTGTCCACAGAGGAGCTTTGTATTGAATGCTAATGATTCCTTCCGGGTTGTTGACTTAACTCCATTTCCTGTTCCCACTTTCGGTTTCACTCTCACTTCCCCTTTTACCCCTGTACGCGTGATTTGTGTGTATGTATGTGTTTGTTAGTTAGTTATGTGTTCGTGATGTAGTTAATACAATTTGTGCACAATACATGTTTGGTTCTGACTCTGCCTACGCAGGTGAATTGTCACTTAAATGATTCTGACCCTATACATGTTTTTAAAAGTACCGGAAACGGGACAGAAAGATTAGTCTTCTGTCAGGGGAAATATCCTTCTCTCAGGATCAATTAATAATCAACACTGAGTGTTCACAGGATGAACAGATCGATTGATTGTAGTTTGAATGCAGTTACATTAAGTTAACCTGATTAACTGATTCAAATATTCATAATTGATCATAATGAATAATCATAATTAGTTATGAATAATCATCAATATTTCCCTTTTGAGCTAATTTGCTACATATTGGTGGAGAATGCGGGCATCATTTTAAACAATTGTTTGCGGGCAGAACCAGTAATCAATCGTGTTGTGCATAGGCTTTATTGACACTCTATACATGCACGTACAAGTTTCTGATAAAATCAGTAAATTAAAAATAAAAATAAAGCTTGAATGCACCTTCCTATGAACAGAGGAAGGTTTCTCAATGCTATAATGCATGTTTAAATTGTACGATAAGAAACCTGATTTTAGCGAAGAAATCCTAATCTCAGTTGTTTAACGAGCGTAAGCCTTCCTCTGGCGAAGAAATCCCAGAGTAGCAGCGCGTATAAATGGAACCAGAATAAACTAACCTGAAATTAGCGAAGAAATCCTAATCTCGGTTGTTTAACGAGCGTAAGCCTTTCTCTGGCGAAGAAATCCCAGAGTAGTAGCGCGGATAAATGGTACCAAAATAAACTAACCTGAGCGTGGACGAAGAAATCTCCACGTTCAGTTCGAATGCGTAAGTCTTTTCCTGACGAAAAAATTCCAGATTAGCCGCATAAATTTACCTGTGTGACGAAGAAATCTCACTACAGTGTCTATAAGTGATCTGAGCGATGCTCCTCAGTCACTGATTAAAGGCCTTATTATCATTCGTTACATCATCGTATTCATAGTGATGTCTTGGACCACTCATGAAACAATCACGTCGAATTTGTGGTGTAAATTCTAGCCTAGCTAACTAGTAATTCACCATTGTCTGTGAAGTGATGTGCCGTTTTGATTTATGAGTTATGCGCGATACGTCATGACTGACCACGCTAGAGTTCTCAATGCGTGCTCGCAGCGCGGCACGAATACTGCTCTATTCGTGTTGTGCTGTAGGCTGGCATTGGTCTCTTGGCAGCGCATTACAACAGAGTGTGAGCAGACACTTCTGATAATCTGATAGCAGCCCCCACTTCACAGACCGTTGTGCAAACAACAAACGTATGTAGCCAAAGCTAGCTTTGTAGCCTACACGTATATCCTACAAGTTAAAGCCCTCTACCTCGACTAAAAGCTGTTCGCATCCTGCTAACACCTAGACATGTGTGAGCGTAGAGTGTATCGTTCGAACCAAAGACACTTTAGTCTAAGGGATTGTGATTTCAACTATTGATGGGGTACGAAGCTTTGTGAAGCTCCGAATCAAATGAATCAATTGCGTCACAAATGATTCACTGTTTCGAACCGCTAAAAGTGCCACAAGTTGGTGATCCCTGCTGGTCAGAACAGTAAGTGCAGCGGAAATTTAACTCAACGGGACATCTATAATAAACCAGTCACAAATGTTTTATTGAAGATGTAATCAATTGAGGCGATCAATGAATCATTTAATATCCTTAAACATGAGGTTTCTGTTAAGACGTGCTATTTCAGTAAACTGCAGGGCTCGTTTCATGAAAGCTGGCTTAATCAGACAAATAAGAGAATTTTAAATATGTCTCTTCTCTTTATCAAATTCATCATGTAAATGTGTTATACACATTTCATGTACAAATCATATATAGATATTGATTCATGAGGCCTAGAGATGAATCCTTGAAATTTCAAATACTTTTGAAACAGCTATGATGCATCACAAAGCCTTGTTTACTGAAATCACGTAACTTTAGCAGTTTGATACACGCTTCGAATCACTGAATTAAGACAAATGATTCACACGGGTCCCGAAGCTTCGCAAGGCATGCCTCAAAGGCACCCATCACTGGTTTAAACCATTTGTGTGTGTGTGGTTGTGTATTGGACCTTTCCCACCTCTATTTCATGTAATGTTAGCTCCTTCACTCACTTTGTTAAGCCTGAGTATCCCTATTCAGCCAAGTTGAATTTAATTAAATTTGAAGTTTAATTAAATCAATTTGTTCATTTACCTATCCTTTTAGTCTCCCTAGAGCTATAAGGAAACTCTAATTTCATTTTCATTTTTTTTTACTTTACTGCTATTTTTATTTCAACTCTATTCCTCCTCTATTTTTATTTTTTATCTCATTCACCTCCCCTTGTTCAAGCCTGAATATCTCTATTCAGTAAAGTTGAATTTAATTAAATTTGAAATTTAATTGAATCAATTTGTGTATTTACCTCTCCTTTAGCTCCCTAGAGCTAAAAGGGACCTCTTGCTTTTCACCTATTTTAGCTATTTTACCACCACCATCTTCCCTCTTGTTATAGGATTACAGTAACTCTGTTATTTCCTTAATGAGGTATAATGAGTTATAGGTTATTAATATCTTAATTCCTATCTCTTCGCTACCCCTCCTAACTCCTTAGTGCCAGGCCGAGTACATGAAGTATGGCCACCGTCCGATGCACTAGAGGTCCCAGAAAGGACTAGAAACACTTCCGATTGTTTCTTTTTCTTTTGATCTTGAGGTATTTGGTGTCTCTGTTAAGCCTAGCTGACAGTCTAACTCTAGGTCTATGGCTTGACGGCAGCAATTACTTGAACCAGTGACAGCTGCTTAGCCATATCTCCTAGCAAAACTAAATAGGTAAAACCCTCTCTTCTTCCTTTCCCTTTTCTGATTTCATCTCATTGTTTATCTCAGTTTGTTTGTTACCTGCATGTTGACAACCTGTGGAAGGAACCATTAGTATTCCGAGTAATAGTTTGACGACATGTATCAGCCTAGTCATCAGTTGACGCAGCTTACAGCCGGCAACCAAGATACTCAAACCAATTAGTTGTGTTCACCAACACTAAGTCTCATACTAGCTCCCCTACATCAGCTATTCAAACCTTACACGGCCTACATAGCCGTCCTCCCAAACAGATAGCTTTACCCCCTGGTACGAACCTGAACTTGCATTTGCCTTTGCCATCTCTCTCTCTCTCCCGTGTCCCCACAATTGTGCCACTTGGCCTAGGACATCCAGCCCTGCCACCCAGTACCCCCTTGGAGACCCGGCAAAGCCGTGTGCTGGACCTCCTTCAGACCAAGGCAGCCAACGACCTGTGACTGTAGAGGAAGGAACTGCGAGATGTTGACACAAGCGGACACTCGACACCCAGCCTGAGCCACAAAGAGCCTCAGCTTCTCCTTAGCCCATGCTCTTACGGGCTTCCAAAAGGAGGCAAATGAACTAACGCTACGAGTCACAGAGTTCCACGGCAAACCAACCCGCTCAGCGCGAGACAGCATGGGACAGATGCAGTGAGCCTGGCAGAGTGCAGCAAATGAGGGAGATCACCAGTCTTCAGGAGGCTCTGACAGCTGTTGAACACAGACAGCAGCTGAAACATGCCACCAAACAAGACCTGACAGGAGAACTTTTTCTCTTAAAGAACATAAAGAACTGTTGAAGTTAAAGAGACACTAATACTAAGGCCCTTAAAGGTCATTTGCGTGCTGCCCGAGCCAAAACCCAAACATTGACTCTGCAATTCAGCCGTATTAGAGACGAACTTGTTGTGGTCCAAAGAGGAGTGAAACACTCCCACCAACCGCAAATGGACCACACAAGGAAAACGCACCCTGATGGACTTCACCGCAGCAGTGTAAGCTCTCCCAGCCCTGCACAAAGGGGGGAGGAGCCAAAGCCCTCGGCTTAACACCTCACCTGCCAGCTTCCTGAGAACCTCTGCAGCCGCAGAAGGAAAAGAATAAGTTCAGACAAAACCTGAACACACCTGACACATGAAGTGACACTCAAAGACATCAGACAAATGGCCAGACACATCCCTGCATTCACACCAGAGCTTGCAGGAGGCAACATCCACACCAACCTACGAGACCTCGATCTGTGCCGCAGTCTGTGACTGGGGTGACAAATCAAGACAGACTTCCTTTTCTGGATCATGTGCAGTTCAGAGTCGCAATGCTTTCTGGCTCGGCAGCCAGAAAACCTCCAATCAGACTACCAGCAGCTGAATCCAACCAGCATAAAGGAATTCTCAGACCCAGAAGTCTGAAAGCGGACTGAGTGCCCTTGACACCAAACAGGGCAGATTTGAAAGTCCCTATGTTACTACCACAGACTCAGACAGACCTGGAATGGAAGGAGGACACCAGTCTTTGTCTCTGACACGAGCTAGTTACCTTGTAGGCAGCACAGCCTGCCCCCACACCATGCCAGTCATGTGTTCACACAAGACCCCTCAAAAGTGGTTCTTAAGACCCCAATGACTTTGAACTGCAAAACACAGAAGCCAGAGTAGGCAGCAGAAGGCACCCAGCATGGCCACAATCCCTTCTACATAGCTTCTACAAAGTTCCTAGTCAGCCTAGGGCATAAGGCTTTGAGAATAGGTGAAAATGTGTGTTTGCAGAGAAACAGGAGTCTGCATTAGTAAAATTTGAATTTACTGATCAAAAGAAAACCTCTATTGAATGTGTAGTCCTCAAATACCTATGACCGTCTCTGACTACGCATGGCTATTTGAAACATACAGATATTTGATATACACTGTTTGATTTAGCACTGCTGCGCATTGGTTTCCATGACAATGACTTTTCAAGGGAAACGCCAACTCCACATAGCGCATACGCCACTGTGATGGCAGATTGAGCTCATTAAGCTAGTACGGCCTTGCGCCATTCGCTTAAACCACCGTCCACCTAAAAGTGTGCTTTTGATAGTTCCGACATTTGACACAAGGTTTGATTCGCATATAGATCGCTAGTTGCTGGCTTGTTAGATGCAGATAAAACAATAGCTTGAATTGACATCTCTGCTGTAACAGAAAGAGTCTTAACACATCTTAACGTGTCAAATGGTATCAGTACAAGGTTAATCTGACTTTAGCAAAGAAACTCTAATTTCAGTATCAAAGCGTAAGTCTGTTTTGACGAAGAATCTCAACTCAGCAGCATATAAACTGTACCAGAATTGATTAGTCTGCTTTGGTTGAGGAAATCCCAATTGCAGTATTACTTAACCTGTTTCTGACGAAGGAATCTCAGTACAGTACTATATAAATATAGATTTGGGTGATACTCCCCTTTCTATAGTGTAAAGACTTTAGGAACTATAGTCAGGTTGATGTCATTCATCTAAACTTTAGCTGCATCTACAAGCATAGCTACCTGGTGCTCAATACTATGTTGCATTCGCTTATAGAAGCATCAGTATTCATTCACATCATGGATGTAATTTTGCGTGCTTAACAAGCTTTGATTTGCGGCAAATCTGTTTAATGACTTTTTAAACAAGTACAAGAAGTTGTATTCGCTTATAGAAGCATCAGTATTCATTCACGAGATGGATGTAATTCTGCGTTCTTAACAAGCTTTGATTTGCGGCAAATCTGTTTAATGACTCTTTAAGCAAGTACAAGTACAAGAAGTTGTTCAGAGTAAAGAGAAGAGGTTACATGAGTAAAATTTGCAAATGTAAAACCATATTTGCATTTTACCGAATCTAAATCTTTTTGAACATCTTAAAGTATTTTAACTTGATGCATAACTCGTTTCAAAAGTGCGGACACTCGTCATGAACCGTTGAATTGCTCCAATATGCACTGCTTCCCATGAAAACAACCTGTCACAGGAAGTGCAAACTCATCACCTCGTGACATCATTTTGTAAACAAACCAGGCTAGGGAGCTAAGCTAACACAACCTAGTGGTCTTTCAGCTAAGGCGTAGCTAACTAATAACTTCTACAGTTGCGGTTAGCATCATTTACTTGAAGCCTTTAACTACAGCTGTGTGTAGGCAGTGTGAAAGTGAGCTAAATCATTTTCCCGTAGTTCCATTCCGGGGTTATGATTTCTCACTTTCTCTTTCCTTACCTTGAATTCTTCTCAGCTAATTTCACATTCACCATTTTAGGGGTACTCCTTCCTGAACCTAAAGTTGCAGTTGCTCTAATTAAATCAAACTTAATTACATGTAAACTGCCTAGCTAGAGAAGAATCCCTGTAGTCAGTCAACTATTTCATTCATGTATTCTTTTACCTATTTGATTTATTCACACTTACCCTTATTTCTAGTGAGGTATTTGTTTCCCCATAGAGCCCAAAAGGAACCAGAGGCACTTTTTGTTTTGTGATTCTGTTTATTCTTAACAAGTGTACTAAGTTCTATGCCCCTGCCACACAAGTAATCTTAGTAATTACTAGGGCACAACTATAGTCTGGAGCACTGGTAATGAACATAATCTGAATAGAAAAGCTGTTCTTTTTCCTTTTTTTCACCTCTTAAGAGACCTAGCCTGTTGCGAGTCATCCGGAGATTCTGAGAAATAAGTGACCATAAGAATCATCTTAAGTCATTTATTAAATCACGGCTTACTCCTTTCCGAAACATTCTCCGAACCACCCAAATCTTAGCATCCCAGGATCCACAGCTAAGATAGTGATCATATGAGACTCATTTTGATGGCAAGCTATGCCCAAAGCATCAAGCTGTATGCTATGTCCCTAGCTGACCCATTAAACTTTAAGCTATGAACTCTTCACGGTCATGCATTAGTCCCTCACCCTTACTCTCACCACAAGTGTGCCAAAATGTTGCAGATGCTCAGCTTAACCTTCCAGACGGGAGACCTAAAGGACTGGCAAGCCATCACGGCTGCTGACGACCTACAGCACCTGGGCCAAGCGCAACTGGACAATGAGAAGAGAGGAGAAGACCAACGACACATGACCCAAGCCAGAGTTCCAGCCACACCGGGCTGATCTCCTTAGTCCTAACTCATGGATCTGAAAACAGAAGGTAAACCACCTCACATAACAGATCAGAGAGTCCCACAAGGAGCAGACAGGTGCTGAAAGCCTCACAGATCAGCACCGAACTGTCACCATGGCAACAACCAGAGGTACCAGCCAAGACCTGGGAGAAGACATGGAAAACAGCACCCTCAACCTGCAGACACCACAGGATATCCCACAGCCGTCAACTACAACATCCTCCTCCAAACCCAAGCACCTGCTGACCTCCTGCCACCTGCACTAGGTCAGTCTGAAACCCTCGTCATGATACACAGAGACCTAACCACTTCCTGCAACCACAGGCAAACACCTCGCCCAAACTTCAGGATGACAAGTGACACACTGTCAGGCACTGGCCTCCTCGACACTTTCAGCACAAGCTCAGAGACATGAACTTGTCTACTGTCTACACCATCCGCCATGGAACGACCACCATTCCAGGAGACACCAAACACCCAGAGCCCAACAAGGACTTCCAGCCTTGTGTGCCAGAGGCGTGTCTGATCTTTCTACACCTTAAACGTCGTTCGTTGTTGCCCATGGGAAGGACAACAGCGATCGAAAGGGGGGAATTATGTAACGACTGAGACAAATCAGACACGATTATTTGTCATAACAAATAATCTCCAAAAACTCAATCTGAGGTCTGGGGAACCCTCCCCCATGGACATCATCTGATAGGGTTTTACGACCGTAAAGAATGTGCAGAGGACTCTGACTTCATTCTTGTTGAGAAGGACAAATAAACCGTTTTAATCCTATATATATTCTATATATAACCACTTGAGAAATGCATAAACGTGTATCCAATTTTTCCCTCTCATAATTTTCCTTTTATAGGGTTTGACCTATGTATTAATTCTCTCTTTTGAACTTTTTGTATTAATGTTTCAGAGTTGCATATTATGACTAACTATAATCACATGGGTAGCACGTTTGGTCTCTCTGGACTCCAATCTTCGCTCCCAAGCTCTTAATTTACATTAAATTTTGTTAACTCTGACACATCAAGTATAATAAGAATCTAGAAGGTTCTTCTCTCATCCATCCAATATGATGTCTTATGCAAATATCTTGCTAGAGAACAAAGGGTCATAAAAGTTCCCTCCGAAGAAACTAGTCCTTATTGGCTCAGTCACCTCCAGAGGGTGTGACATCTTCACACTTTAAAAATCACTGATCACAAGATCAAGCTCTCTCTTATCGTCGACTGTTCCAAAGACAGTTCCTGCGGCCTGGCCTCCCAGGCCAGGCCGGTAGGCCTCGGCCCTGCCCGGCCATGTGCTCACATGAGAAAGAGAAAACAGCAACAATGCAAGCTTGTTATCGTTCCTTCATTCAACACTGAAGACATCGATTGCAACTTCAGCACCATCAGACCGAACTCAGGACTTTCTACTGCAACCATATATTCAGACGGTCTTCCATCTCTGAGGCAGAATGCAAGTATCGTACGATATACTAAATTGCTGCTAGTTAGTTAAAGTTGTAAACCTCCTTTGTCCACAGAGGAGCTTTGTATTGAATGCTAATGATTCCTTCCGGGTTGTTGACTTAACTCCATTTCCTGTTCCCACTTTCGGTTTCACTCTCACTTCCCCTTTTACCCCTGTACGCGTGATTTGTGTGTATGTATGTGTTTGTTAGTTAGTTATGTGTTCGTGATGTAGTTAATACAATTTGTGCACAATACATGTTTGGTTCTGACTCTGCCTACGCAGGTGAATTGTCACTTAAATGATTCTGACCCTATACATGTTTTTAAAAGTACCGGAAACGGGACAGAAAGATTAGTCTTCTGTCAGGGGAAATATCCTTCTCTCAGGATCAATTAATAATCAACACTGAGTGTTCACAGGATGAACAGATCGATTGATTGTAGTTTGAATGCAGTTACATTAAGTTAACCTGATTAACTGATTCAAATATTCATAATTGATCATAATGAATAATCATAATTAGTTATGAATAATCATCAATATTTCCCTTTTGAGCTAATTTGCTACAACAAACATGCTGCAGGGGGACAACCCCCGCCAAAGATCCCCAGCAATACCGGCGTGATCTTAAACTAGATGGAACTGGATTAAACCCTAACCCAATGTGAAATTGTCTGTTTAGTGGTGGTCCCCCCTGTTACGGCCTCCAAACAAATAGTTTCTCTGATAGAAGGGTCTCGACACGGTCTGTGAAATCTCTCCTGATCCGCCGTTGTGAACAGCAGAGGACAGAAGGTCTCAAGAGTAACTGAATGCACGGTCGAAAATGGGGACATGTGCCTGGTGATAATTTCTTCTGCAGGAAGTCCAGAACTGAAGTGATCTAGCAGTTAACTGGATTTGCATCACATGCAGTACAACACCTTTGAAAGACACCCCATTTATTAGAAAAAACTCTAAACAAAGAGTAAACAAAGAAATGTTATATGGATCACAAGTTCAATATGGAGTACTGCAAGGCTCTGTACTAGGACCGTTGCTTTTCACTCTATACATGCTGCCCTTGGGAGATATCATTAGGAAGCATGGCATTAGTTTTCACTGTTACGCTAATGATACTCAGCTCTATATTTCTTCGCGCCCTTACCAATTCTCAAAATTGACGGAATGCGTAGCTGATATAAAAAATTGCATGAATGGTACTATGAAATTCAGAAAAAACAGAGATTCTAATTATTGGACCAAAAACTTCTGCACATAATAACCTAGAATACTGTCTAACACTTGATGGCTGCTCTGTTAAGTCGTCTTCGTCAGTTAGGAACCTGTGTGTGCTCTTTTATACCAATCTTTCATTTGAAAGCCACATTTCTAGCATATGTAAAACCACATTCTTCCATCTTAAACATATATCTAAACTACGGCATATGCTCTCAATGACAAATGCGGAACAGTTAATGCGTTCATGACCTCAAGGCTAGATTACTGTAACGCTCTGCTGGGTGGTTGCCCTGCTCACTTGATGAACAAACTACGGCTGGTCCACAACGCAGCAGAGAGTTCTTACTAGAACCAGGAAATATGACCATATTAGCCTGGTTCTATCAACACTACATTGGCTCCCTATTAAACATTGTATAGATTTAAAAATCTAACTACTTACAAAGCACTAAATGGTTTAGCTCCCCATTACCTGAGCGAGCTCTTAATGCATTATAGTCCTCTGCGTCTATTACGATCTCAGAATTCTGGCCAGTTGTTAATACCTAGAATATCAAAATCAAAATCATTTAGCACCTTAACTCTGGAACAATTTGCCTGTCAGTTTAAATCTAGACTAAAAACGCATCACTTTAACCTTGCAAACACATAACTGATTATCAGTTTATGTTTTCATATTAGGCTGCATAGATTAGGTCAGCCGGAACCGGGAACACTTCCTAGATTCCTACAACACCAAATGTACTTGTTACATCAGAAGAAGAATGGCATCTACGCTAATTTTAGTATCTCTGCTTATCCCGAAGTTTACCCTAATTAGCTGGATCCGGGACGTATCCAGGTCAGATGGAGTACCTGTGTCTATACACAACCACAACGCAACCCTGAAGTGTCAGCAGAGACTGTGTCAACAAGATCAACAGCCAGCAGCACAGAGCCCCAACAAACCATCCCATCAAACCATCCCATACCGGCATGATGAATACGATCTTCAACTAGATGGAATTGGAATAAATATTTTCACGGTTGCGATCCCAAATCGGACTAATGACCTGTAACTCTTCTTGAATTCAATCAAGCACTGTTCGCTGTTGGCCAGAGGAGAACTGGCCCCCCGACTAAGCCTGATTTCTCCCAAGGTTTTTTCACCATTTTTTATCACCTGTTGGTTACCTTGATGTCACCTGTTGGAATTTTGGTTCCTTGCTGCTGCTGCCTTTGGCTTGCTTAGTTGGGGACAATTGACTTGATATTCAACATTGTTTTTGATCTGCCTGCATTGACACCATTGTATGCGAACTGAACTGAGCTGGACAATTACATCATTTTCTCCAGTGCTGATACCCAGAAAAATGAACTATTAATTACTATTACTTTTTACAATGGAATTAATCAATACCTAATTTATTTATTTAAGTGGGACAATGGCACCATTTTCTTTAAGAGCTTCTGTACAACCAAATATTATTTGCCAATTATAAATTGTAAATCTGCTTTGACACAATTTACATTGTAAAAAGCGCTATATAAATAAAGGTGACTTGACTTGACTAATTCTAATAGCAATTAGAGTAGTCTCAGTGGAGCCCTAGCAAATAGAATGGTCTCAATAACTTCAGAATAAAGCCCAGTGTCCCTCAGTTGGTACTCCTCAGGTGCCAAAAATGAATGTTCCACAGCTCAAGCCAGGGATGAAATATTGTCCCCTGAGCTTGAGACAGAAGGTCCCTCCTCCCTGGTATCACACAAGACGAGCCGTTGAGGAGAGATATTATCTCAGAGAACCAATATATCCAAGATATAATCTTTGGCCAACAAGGCACTATCAGTAAGAGGCAAGACCCTTGTTGGCAATGTCTGGCTAGAACTGCCAGGAGAAAATAAACTGGAGGAAATGCATACAGGCACATTCTGGGCCATGTACACGCCATCGCATCCAAACCCAGCGGGGTTGGGTGACTCAGAGTAAAGTCACTGCGCTGTCAGTTGGGAGGCAAAGACCCCAGGTCCACCTCTGCCTTATAAAATCTTAACCAGATTTGTTTCACTGCCTTGGGTAGTGATTCCCCCATCTATATTTTTTAGGTGGCGCGAACGCAGACCTCCCTGGTGATTTAATTTAGAGATTGCTGCTGTGTTGTCCGTCCACACCAGGACATAACAGCCTTTCAGCTGAAGGAGGAAATATTTCAGGGCCAGCCATTAACTCTAGGCAGTTGATGTGCCAATTGAGCTGATGACCCTCCCACTCCCGTTGGACTGGATGGCCACCTAAGACCACTCCCCAGCCTGACAGGGAAACGATGGCAAGGTACACCTAGAGTGGGGCCCAAGGCTAGAAACTGGGGTCTGAGAGGGCATGTAGCCTGTGGTGCATAACCCTTATCTGCCATCGAGGATTAGCCCTTGGATGAAATCCCCTGGCTTTGAGCCACAACTGAAAAGGTCTCATATGCAAAATGCCCATAGGGATCACCGAGGACGCAGATGCCATTAGAACTAACATTTGTTGATGTTTTCAACAAATGAAGTCAAAAAGACCTGTCAATGCACCTGAGGCATATCTAATTATAGCCTCTGACGCATGTGCATTCCGATGACATCACTGCTGAGGCTACAAAAGTTCTAGGTAAATTTTATTGACATGCTGCACACACATTCAAAAATGGTCACACCAAAAAGGATTCCCATATCTGGGAAATGAATCAAGTGCAGCATTAAGTATAGCTTTTGAAAGGTAACAGTGAGTTTGTTAATTAAAGTCCATGATCCCATGGATTTTCACCCAAAATCAGTGCAGAAAATTTGGAGACTGTCGATATGGGCATACTCATAACACAAATAATAATATGAAAAATTATTTTGTCTTGACATCCTTAAAGACAAGATAAATTTATGTGAAAAGCCAAACTGTGAATGATAAAAATACATTTCAGAGAATTAATTTTATTATTTGTATTTTTGAGGCAAGTTATTTTCTTGATCTATGCATAAACCTCATTAAGATATTTAACACAAGAAAATCAAAACATGATGTGCAGGCAAAACAAATGACAGTATGTGGACAGTCTTTTGCTCACAAATACTGTAAATTAGGGAGATTCTTTAAAGCCTCTGGATGGATGAATGTCAGATTCCTCGTGTTCCTTATTTCTCTGAAGAGAGAGGGAGAGAGAGAGAGACAGAGAAAGATATTGATTGATTTCATGAATTGAAAATGTTCAGGAAGAACCTGAAGTGCAGTGTGCAATTTATTCACAAGACTGAATGAAAGAAATTTGAGCCTAAAGTATTTACAGTACCTTTTTACTTTGGTTGGACATTATACTTAAATGTAATAGAATTAATTCCACAATATTTTTACAGATGATGGTAATAACAGTTCTTTGACCTCATTTGCTCGTGTTCAGATTATTCAGCCACGTATGGTAATTGAAAGCACATTTTCTGATACAATAAGAGAAAACCCCAACAAAGAATGGGTATGGACACAAGACAAGTCACTGAAACCTTCTATGATGGGACAGATAATACCAGATGGGTGTATTTAATCAGGTACTAAAAAAACCTCACAACAACAACAAATAAGTCCAATTTTATGCAACTGTTACATAGCTTCAGTCATTCATTGAAACTAAATTAAAATGTAATGTACTGAAAATGAATGAGATGTGATGATATTTATAACAAACATGCATCAAACTGAATGTGTTCAGTAATGATAATTAAGGAAATAAAGTTATTTAAAGTTCAATATAATTGTTACACACTGTGATGCCAGGTGGGTCTACTGTCAAGTCAAGTCAAATTTATTTGTATAGCGCTTTTCACAATACACTACAAAGCAGTTTCAAAGCAGCTTTACGGAAAGTCATATTGTGTATGACGTCTTAGGGCTTTACCATAAAGAAAGTTTTAGGGCTTTTGGATAGCAGTACATGGATAGCAGTTCTCTCTAGAGTCAAGAGTTGGTTAATGGCTACAACAGTCACCAGTACTCTGAACCGAGGAAACAGTTTGGACTCGAAGAACCGATGAGCTGCTGACACAAGCATGCATAAACCAAGCAGTTGACTTAAATGAGGGCATGAAATAAAAGGGTTTGCCAAGGTTTTATGAAACATATTGCAGCTGCATAGATTTATAATGTAATGAATTGTGGGTCCAATATGTGTTATTATGTCATAATAGGCCATCAAAACACATTAGTACTCATTGAGAATAACATACAAATTTGTGTAACATGTAGCCATCCACAGCCTAACCACAAGCTCTACTCTTGAGCAATGGTAACCTCAAAAATTAATATTACAGAAACTCTGTTAAATGTAAAAAAAAAATAAAAAAATGAATACCTGAACATTAAACAATCAAAGGTATTTCCCTTTACTAAAAACACATTAAATAGCAATTAATTTCAACATTTACTCTCCTGATCCAGCTCATGCTTTGAACTAGAAATCCCTGCCCAGTTTCAGTCAATTCAAAAGAAATAATTCATGTAGTCCCAACACAAATGGATTACTAGAGGGCACTCCACTCTGGACTCTTCTCACACATTTTCACTCTCATTCATTCACACAGGATTACATTTCCCATACATTTCCCAGCTGCACCTCATCACCCACATCATATAAAAACACCATTCACACATCACTCCCCGCTAAGTCTTAATTTGGTTACCCAGTCATTACCAAGCATTTATTCCTGTGTCTGTTTTCCTGGTTTTGTTCTTGCCTGTTTTCCCCGTTTTCTGATCATTCTCTGCCTGCCCCTTGGATTACCTGCTTTGGATTTATGGACTATTGTTTGCCTACCACCTGCCTCGATCTGTTTGCCTGTACATTGACTAAGATTCTGCCTATTCTCTTCCAGACCTGTTTGCCACTGTTTTGACCATGTCTTTAATAAAGCTGCATTTGGATCCCATCCCGCTGTCTCCTTTGTTACAAGTACCTTCTCAAAAAAAGAAAAGAAAAAAAAAGGTATAAAATATTATTGGTTGTCACAGGTAAAAAGTCTGATGCTCGGGCACATGCCTGACCTTTAATAAAAGTTAGTAACATTTCTAATTTCAGGTAGAATTATATTGTGATGTTGTTTCTTACTATGGTTGAAAATTACTTATATTGAGGTAAAATTTTTGGTTACAAATTACTTATATCATGTTAAAGACTACTAAAATGGAGGCAAATATCCCCCACTTTTAAGTACTTTAAAACTTTAACAAATAAAAAACGTTACTGAATTAAATAACCTGTATGAGCCTGAGTTATCTGGAGCCTGAGTTAGAAGGCATGTTTTACAGAAACGATGAGGAAGCTTACAAAGATGCGTGGAAAAGACTTCAAGATCGCTATGGACAACCATTCATCATACAAAGAGCATTCAGAGAGAAACTCACAAGCTGGCCCAGAATCTCGCCCAAGGACTCTGATGGACTCAGAAATTTCTCAGATTTCCTGAATTCATGTAAAGATGCTATGCCTCATGTGAAGGGACTGGAAATTCTGAATGACTGCGAGGAAAATAGGAAACTTGTGAGCAAACTTCCTGATTGGGCGGCTGCCCGCTGGAACCGCCAAGCTACACAAACACTGAGTGAAACGAAAGATTTTCCAACTTTCCAAGAATTTGCCCATTTCATGTCCATTGAAGCTGAGGTAGCCTGCAACCCAGTCACTTCCTTTCATGCCCTTCATGATTCTGAAGCTAATAAGGAGAAACATAATCTCAGGGTTAGTAAGAACAAGGCCAGTGTCTTTCATACAAAGATAGTCACACAGCATGAGAATCCAAAGCCTACTGGAAAAATCACTAAACCATGTCTGTTCTGTCAAGACAGTGAACATCAAATTCATGTTTGCGCTAAATTCTCTGCAAGATCTCTAGAGGAGCGAAGACAGTTCATAAAGGATACGAAGCTGTGCTATGGATGTTTGAAGCTCGGTCACAGTGCCAGAGACTGTCGCTCCAGACATAGCTGTAACACCTGCAAGGGAAGACATCCTACCTGCCTACACGACGACAGCTTCATTAAAAGGGTAAAATCCTCCTCTGTTCAAAGGCTAGAGAATGCACATGAAAGGGCCACAACGTCTTTAAGTGTAGAATCTGGATGCACACCTGCTAACACCTCTATGATTGTGCCAGTGTGGTTGTCCTCACAAAACAACCCAGTCTCTGAGAAACTTGTCTACGCTCTGTTAGACACACAAAGTGACACTGTCTTTATTGAATATGCAGTAAGTCAAAGTCTAAAGGTTGACTCATGCCCAGTGACACTTAAGCTCACCACTATGATTGGGAAGGATTCGTTGATATCAAGTGAAAGAGTTTCCGGTCTTAGAGTTAGAGGCTTTAACTCCACAGTAGTACTAGACCTTCCTCCTGCATATACAAAAGAATGTATTCCCGTGGATCATGCCCACATCCCTACCAGAGAGACTGCCAGGTGTTGGAGACATCTTGCTCCGCTGACAGACAGAATTCCCCCACTTCAAGACTGTGAGGTTGGTCTAATAATAGGATATAATTGTTCCAGAGCTTTAGCCCCTCGAGAAGTAATTCTTGGGGCAGACAACGAGCCATATGCTGTTCGCACGGATCTAGGATGGAGCATTGTGGGCCCCTCCTTGACACATCATGAGTCACAAAACAGTGTTGCCATGTGTCACAGAGTATCTATTAAGGAGATTCCGGCTGTAACGCCAAATGATGTGATCCAAGTGCTGGAGTCAGATTTCAAGGATACTGAAGAAAACACAAAGGTAGTGTCTCAAGAGGACATTATGTTCTTGAACAAACTGGAAGAAAAAATCAGGATGAACAAAGACAGCCACTTGGAAATGCCTCTTCCATTCAAGAAAAGACCCTGTCTTCCAAATAATGAGCCCCTTGCTGTCACGAGACTTCAGCATCTAAAGCGGAGATTAATGAAGGATCAGGAGTACAGAGAGCATTATGTTAAGTTCATGGAAGATGTAATAGAGAAAGGTGATGCAGAAGGAGTCGTTGATGAAGGAAAGGAAGGAGAAAAATGGTACATCCCTCATCATGGAGTGTATCACTCAAAGAAGCCAGGGAAATTACGTGTGGTTTTCGACTGCTCCGCTAGATACAAGGGAACCAGCTTGAACGATCATCTTCTTACAGGCCCTGACCTGATGAACAGTCTGACTGGCATTCTTTTGCGGTTTAGACAGTACCCTGTAGCCCTCATGTGTGATATTGAGAGGATGTTCCACCAGTTCCATGTTGACGAAGTGGATCGTGATTACTTACGATTTCTGTGGTGGAGAAATGGAGATTTCAGCTCACAGCCTCAACCGTTCCGCATGAGAGTACATCTGTTTGGTGCTTCGTCATCCCCTGGATGTGCTAACTATGGACTGAAACATCTTGCTAAGGAAGGTGAACATCTGTATCCCCTAGGTTCACAATTCATAATGCAAGATTTTTACATGGATGATGGAGTCTCCAGTGTTGAAAGTGCAGAAAGGGCCATCAAGCTGGCTCGAGAAGCTCGCCAGCTTTGTGCACTAGGAGGTTTACATTTACATTTACATTTAGTCATTTAGCAGACGCTTTTATCCAAAGCGACTTACAAGTGAGGAAAACAAACAAGCGATTCTTCATGAATTGGCAAATAACACAGGAAGTGCTCACAATACAAGTTTCATACATTGCTCAGTACCATAAGCTAGAGTAGGAAGGGAAAAAGGGGAAGGATAGGGTTTTTTTTTTTTTTTTTTTTTATGAGGGGATTAAGTGTTCACGGAAGAGATGAGTTTTCAGCTGTCTCTTGAAAATTGCCAGGGATTCTGTGTTCCTGATGAAAGTAGGGAGATCATTCCACCAGCAGGGAGCAGTGAAGGAGAATGTTCTGGAGAGTGATTTTGTGCCTCTCTGTGACGGTACCACAAGCCTTCGTTCCTTTAGCGATCGCAGGCTTCTGGTGGGGACGTAGCGTTGTAGCAGTGTGTGGAGGTAAGAAGGTTTAAGGCTGCATAAATTTGTATCCAATGACAAGACAGTTTTGGAGACCATACAACCCTCTGAGTGTGCTGTAGACATTACCGCTGTTGATCTCTCCCTCACTGACCAGCCTTTGGAAAGAGCCTTGGGAATTTACTGGCATCTGGAATATGACCATTTCAAATTTCGTGTCATTGTTAAAGACCAGCCAGCAACCCGTAGAGGTATACTATCTACTGTGGCCTCGTTGTTCGACCCCTTAGGGTTTCTTGCACCATTTTTGCTCAAAGGAAAGACTGTTCTTCAAGAAATGTACCGAAATGGCATGGGCTGGGATGATCCCTTACCTGATGGTTTGCAGCCAAGATGGGAGCACTGGAAGACCAATCTTGTTAACTTAGAGAAGATTGAGGTTCCTCGTAGTATTGTACCTGCTGGATTTGGGAGAATAACAAAGAGAGAGATTCATCACTTCTCAGATGCCAGCATGAGAGGATATGGCCAGTGCTCATACCTTAGGCTTGAGAATGAGAAAGGTGACATCCATTGCTCTTTGCTCATGGCAAAATCTAGAGTAGCTCCACTTAAGGTCACAACAATCCCTCGGTTAGAGCTGACGGCGGCGGTTGTGTCAGTTGCAGTGAATGATATGTTGAAGGAAGAAATGAACCTTACAGATGCAGAGGCATATTTCTGGACGGACTCTCAAGTAGTGTTAGGCTACATAAACAACGAAGCTCGCTGCTTCCACACGTTTGTCGCGAATCGAGTTCAGAGAATTCATCGTGCTACAACTCCTCAACAGTGGCGATACATTCCCTCGGATGAAAATCCAGCCGACTATGCATCACGAGGTCTAAGTGTTAATGATCTTGTTACTTCCAGCTGGTTCAGAGGCCCGAACGTCTTGTGGGAAAGGCAAATACCTCCCCCTGTGAATATTAACACACAGCTTCCAATTGGTGACCCAGAAGTCAAGAAGGCTCAGTCTCTGAACACGCAAACAGTACAGTATTCCTGCTTGTCCAACCGTCTCACAAGGTTGTCCTTATGGTCCAAAGTCATCCAAGTAGTTGCACGTCTACTTCGTTGTGTCAGGAAGGACAAGTCTAGTGACCACAGTACAGTAGCAGAACGTGAGGATGCTAAGTGCATCATCGTCAAGGACTTACAGAGTCAGATATATGCAGAAGAGATAGCCTTACTCCGTAAAGGCAAACAGCTCCCGCGCAGCAACAAGCTATACAATCTGGACACCTTCGTTGATCACGACGGATTGCTCAAGGTGGGAGGAAGGCTTTGTGATGCTTCTGCCCCTAACTCTGTTAAACATCCAGTGATAATTCCAGAGGAACACCACCTTACAAAACTTCTGATCGCTGATTGTCATGAGAAAATCGCACATCAAGGAAAGGGCTTGACTATAAATGAGATCAAATCAAGAGGATTTTGGATAATCGGAGTAAACAGGACTGTAGCATCCTTTGTACGACAGTGTGTGAAATGTCGCAAATTACGCAGACCCACAGAAGAGCAAAAAATGGCTAACCTGCCCTCAGAGCGTATAGATCCATCACCTCCATTCACATACAGTGGAATGGATGTTTTTGGTCCATTCATCACAAGGCAAGGCCGTAAATCGTACAAGAGATATGGACTTCTATTTACTTGTTTTTCTTGCAGAGCCATCCACATTGAGATGCTGGATGACATGTCCACCGGCGCTTTTATCAATGGCCTGCGTTGTTTCATCGCTATTAGAGGAGCAGTTCATCAAATAAGGTGTGACCAAGGCAGTAATTTCATTGGAGCCAAGAACGAGTTCGCCAAGGCCATGGAAGAGATTGACACCAACCGTTTGGTAACGTTCCTAGCAGAAAAACAATGCAACTTTGTCTTCAATGCACCCCATGCAAGTCACACCGGCGGAGTTTGGGAGAGACAGATTAGAACTGTGAGAAGTGTTCTTCGTTCCACTTTGTCCCAGTCATCCGGAAGACTCGATGATTCTTCTCTACGAACTTTCTTTTATGAGGCCATGGCCATTGTAAATAGCCGTCCACTCACTGTAGATAATTTAAGTGATCCTTGCAGTCCTGAGCCTCTAACCCCTAATCACCTGCTCACCCTGAAAACTACCCAAGCCCTACCACCGCCTGGCAAGTTTGTCAGAGAAGACATCGCAAGAGATGGCGCCATGTCCAATACTTAGCGGAACAGTTTTGGGGGCGTTGGCGCAAGGAGTATGTGTCTAACACTGCAACAAGACAATGCTGGCTAACACCAAGAAGGAACATGCAAGCTGGAGATATAGTCTTGGAGAAGGCAGATGATATGCCCAGGAATGAGTGGCGCTTGGCAGAAGTTATTGAGACTGTTGTTGACAAAGATGGTTTGGTGAGAAGGGTGATACGTTTTGGAGACAGAAATCTAGGGAAGGATGGTAAACGTTTGAACAAACCATCAATAGTTGAGCGTCCAGTACAGAAGCTGGTCCTGCTGTTGGAGGCAGCCTGAACTTCTGACATATCCTTTGATTTAAACAGATTATAGTAGAACATGTTTCAGTTTTACATTTACATCTTGTTTTAAACATTAGTAATTTACTTTAGAAATCATTCATGACTAAAGTTTGGAATTTATAGTCACTCATGATTGGTGGGAGTGTAAATAACCCTCAGTTATTAGAATAAGTTTCCAGGATTTATATATTTACTTACATTATTTAATTCTGTCCTTTCGTTATATTAGTGATGCGTTTATTATATTTGGAATACTATTTTGCACTCCTTTTAAGTTATTTAACCAATAAACACTTTTATTTTAAAAGGCGGCTTGACGGAAATGTCAAGAGCCCGCTCACTACACGGAAGTGAGACGGAGAAAGCGTGCAGAAAACGGAGACGGAGAAAGCGCGCAGAAGACGGAGAAAGCGCGCAGAAGACGGAGACGGATTAAGGACACTTTCTAGTGAATTTAGTCACTGTTTATTGATTTATTTTGCAGCGTTTTGTTTTGTTTTGACTTTGTTGTTTGGCACCTGGTTGGAAAGGAGAACAAGGTAGTCACAAACATTTATGTGCTTTACATATACATATATATATATATATATATATATATATATATATAGCGTATGGTGTCTCTACACCTGTTTTATATGTTTGTTTTATTTACAAGTAATTTTATATTGTTTAGTATGAATGTTAGTATTAATTTAATAATTCTGTTGCTGTAAGGTTGATTGTTTTTGTATTATTTTTATGGATGTGAATTTATTACAATTTCCAATATTGTTTATTCATCTGTTCTAGCTCTTATGTTGTTGTGAAGTCTATAAGGACAATAAACACAGTAAGGAAGACAGTGCACGAGTTAAATCCTTTATTCTTCAACCGGGCTGTCACACACACTGCTTCCGGCGGCTTGCCTTCTTCCCATAGTGCATCCTGGTGTTCCCCAGGTAAGCGACCTACACTCACCCGGCCATCCACATGATGTAAAAGAAAATCTGATTGATCAGATCAAGCCACCTTCTTCCATTGCTCTGTGGTCCAGTTCTGATGCTCACGTGCCCACTATTGGCACTATTGGCGGTGGACACCACTGCATGGGCATCCTGACTGGTCTGCGGCTATGCGACCCCAAACGCAACAAACTGCGATGCACTGTGTATTTCGACACCTTTCTATCAGAACCAGCATTAACTTATTGAGCAGTTTGAGCTACAGTAGCTTGTCTGGTGGATCGGACCGCACGGGCCAGCCTTTGCTCCACATGTGCATCAATGAGCCTTGGCCGCCCATGACCCTGTTGCCAGTTCATCACTCTTCCTTCCTTGGACCACTTTTGATAGATACTGACCACTGCAGACTGGTAACACCCCGCAAGAGCTGCAGTTTTGATGACCGAGTCATCTAGCCATCACAATTTGGCCCTTGTCAAACTTGCTAAAATCCTTACGCTTGCCCATTTTTCCTGCTTCTAACATATCAAGTTTGAGGACAAAATGTTCACTTGCTGCCTAATATATCCCACCCACAAACAGGTGCCGGGATGAAGAGATAATCATGCTATTCACTTGACCTGTCAGTGGTCATGTTATACCTATATATATATATATAGATCACAAGTTCACATGTACATATTATTAAATAGAGTAAAAGTGAACTCTGAATATTGGCCCAAACCCTGAGAATTGCCCCAAAAAGCAAAAGAGCAATTCTTTCATTCAGGGGAGAGCAACATTTGAAGCGCCTGGGCAGGAGAACTCTCGCAGTGCTTGACGGGAGTTCAATACTCACGGCGCCGGATGGGTAAGCCTCGCCGGTAGTTAACTGTTGCACATGAGCACATTGAGCAGAAATAGCACTGCTGTGGCAGTGAAAGCGAGGTTACCCAGAGAAATTAAGCTCCTGTGGGAGAGGAGGAGATAACACTGCTGTAGTAGTGAAGGCAATCTTAGACAAAGAATTGAGCTCTTGCAGGAGCAGAGAAGATATCACTGCTGCGGCAATGAAAGAATGAAGTGGGCTCCTGTGGGAGTGGGTGGGAAGACACTGCTGCAGCAGTGAAGCAGAAATATTTTACTGTTTTAGTGGATTAGTGTTAATTGAGGTGGATATAGTGAGCCTGTAGGTTTGAGTGTGTGAGAATGAGCTGGTGGCCAGGGAAGGCCTGGGCGTGGTGGGACCGGTTTGTTTGAGCTGAAGCCCGCAAGATAAGGCAGAGGGATTGGGGGTGGTGGTGGCCGGAGGATACTTGCTCTTTCTGCCAGAGGATTTCAGTAAAGATTCTTCGAGGACGAAGGATTTTTCATCGGACGGAAAGCTCAATTTCAGACATGTTGGGAACATAGGGTGGAGCCTAATGTTGATAAACTCTCAGATCAACAGAGGTAAGTCTACTGTGTTTATACATCTATGGGATTATTCATCTATGGGATTTTGTTCATTTTAACAGCTTCTGAAGCTACCAAGAGTTCAAAATATGCAGTATTGTAACTACACTTTGACATCCCTATATCTATGAGACTGAACCATATAAGGTTCAGTCTCTATGGGACTGGACTATATAGTATATATAGACTATATATGGACTATATATATATATATACTATACAATACTATGCTATACTATACATCTGTGGGACTGGACTATATAGGGCCTTAAAAATTAAGATTCCAAAAGAATAGTTTATTAATAATGAGAATCTAGAAGGATGTTAAGATATCTTGAATACTTTTAGAGTAACAGGCATGACAACTTTAGAAAAAGAATATTTATGGCTCTCAGACAGGTATGTTCTATGCAATTGAGTTCATAAGGAAATTTTAGTCACCTTTTAATAAAGACCAAGGAAGAAGAGGTGGGGAAGAAGAGTGGCAGAGAGAGGGAGGACCAGAGCCCTCACAGTACTGTCCATCCATCCATCCATTTTCCAAAGAACTTGAATACATGAAAGTGTGTCATCCCTCATAGGGATGAAACACTCGCACATATTCATATTCACACTTATATTCCCCAGTTCACCTGTCCTGTATGTTTTTGGATTGTGGGGGAAACTGGAGCACCCAGAAGAAACCAATGTCAACATGGAGAGAACATACAATATTTTTGCAAGTAAATTACTATAAGTAAAGATATAGCAAAAAAAAAACCTCTGGAGGTCGTAGGCAGGTCCTGGCAGATCAGGAGGCCTCCAGGATGGAGTCGGAAGCCCAAGAGGCCAGGGCAACGCCGGAGGCCAGGGAGGAGCTGGCAACTCAGGGGACCATAGTGGTGCAGGCAGTTCAGCGCGCCATGGTGGATCAGGCAGTTTAGGGCGCCATGGCGGATCAAGCAGCTCAGAGTGCCACGGAGGTACAGGGGGCACTGGAGCCTCTGAGGGCACTGGAGAATCAGGGAACCACAGAGGTACAGGGAGCGCTGGAGCCTCTGAGAGCACTGATGACTCAGGGGACCTGGTTGGAGCTGGCCGTTCAGGGACGGCCTCTTTGGCTGTGGAATGGTATCCCTCTCCCCCAAATTTTCTTGGGCAGAGCTATGGCTGTGCCCTCTGGTGGTTCTATGGTGGACTCTAGAGCGAACTCTGGAGCAGCCTTGTGGGTTGGAGCGGGCTCAGGGACTGGAGAAGAAATTGGAGTGGACTCAGGGGCTGGAGCCGACACACTGGTGTGGACTCAGAGGCTGGAGCCAACACACTGGAGCGGACTCAGGGGCTGGAGATGACACTGGTTCAGACCAAAAAGTAATTAAGCCAAATATCCATTCCCGGTGTGGCCATCTCTGGAATGGCAGCGGCCATATTGGGACGAGGCTCTGGCATAGTGGCCATCCTGGGATGAGGGACAATCATGATCGTGGGACAGAGGACAAGGATGGTCTTAGAAGCTCTGCGGGGAGGCGCCGAAAGGCAGAGAAGGACAGTACCATTAGCTTGATATTTGCAGTGTACAGGCATGGGGTGGGCTGGTGAGGCTATGTGTGTTTCCAATTGGGCTAGATGAGAATATCGCTCTTCTTAAACTTCTTCTACTTCAAAATTAGAACCATTTAAATAGAGAATAAGATTAATGGACTCGACTTAAGAAAATAACAAGCGTGTTCGCAATGGCGAATCATATCTTCATCCAGTCCCATCCGAAAACACACATTGAGAGAAGCGTCAGGCCAGCTCACCTGATGGGAGAGCTCAAGAAACTTCTCCACATACCTCTCCAAAAGCCCACCACTCTGCTGTAATCACCACATGTGGTCCTCAGCCAGGATCATATCTCTTTTTAGGTCGGTTTTTCTGTTAAGGACTGTGGTGTTTAGAAACTCTCACGACCAGGAATAATACTAGAAGGAAGATTTTAATAATAGAATCACAAAACCAGGAGAAACTCAGGAGAAAAACCTCATAAAAACGAGCAAGAACCGACAGAGACAGAGAGAGAACAGAGACAATTAAGAAAAAAGACAATTAAGAAGACACACCTGAAACAAGGACTCTAATCAAAATAGTAACCAAGCACATAGACAAGTAAATGAGGAGTAAATGAGTAAATTAACTCAACTAATTAACAGACAAGAAAGCTGACTATGAAACTGAAACAGAAAGGAAATGAAAACTGATCAAAAAACAAACTATAAACATGAATAAAGTAAACCAAACATGTAACAATCTGCCAGTTTTTTTATATACTGTTGAAAAGGTGTGTTTTTTATGTATCTTTGTTTTTATGATATTAAGCAGGAGTTTTCAACTTTTCACAATCATCAGAAGCCACACACATCGTCACCAAATCATCTCGCTCCGCCCACTCATTCACTCTCCCCAGAATCCTGATTCACCGCACCTGACAAATGGGAGACCACCTTCATTACACTGTCTGGGCACTACCATTATGCCGTATGGCCTGTCCAACTCACCCGCCGTTTTCCGAGGCTATATGAATGAGGTGATCCGGGAATTCCTCCAGAGATTCGCTTCGAGGTCATCACCGATCACAGGAATCTCAAATATCTGCGTGAAGCTAAAAGACTGAACCCACGTCAAGCCCGGTGGGCTTTATTTTTCACCAGGTTTCTTATCAATCTGGAGATAAGAACTGCAAGGCGGATACCCTGTCATGCCTTCACCAACTGGATCTCAAAAATACTTCTCCCGAGCCTATCCTCCATCCAACCATGATTGTCAGCCGTATCCAATGGTCAATGAACAAATTCTCCAAGCTCACTGCTCTGTGGGGAGGTCCAGAGGGGCTCCTTTATGTACCACCAACCTTTCGTCTGCCCCTCACAGAATAAAATGCAGTGCTTCATTATGCAGTGAATACTAAACTGTTTTGCCAACAACAGATTTGTTATTTGGGTAACACTTTACAATAAGGTTCATTAGTTACACATTAGTTACTGTATTAACTAACATGAACTAACCATGAGTAATACATTTGTTACTGTATTAACTAATCTTCATTAACGCTAGTTAATGAAAATAGAGTTGTTCATGTTAGTTCCCACTGCATTAACTAATGTTAACAAGATTTTAATAATGTGTTAGTAAATGTAGATATTAACATTAACAAAGTTTAATAAATGCTGTAGAAGTGCAGTTCATTGTTAGTTCATGTTAACGTCTAGGTTACTAATGTAACCCCCGTTCCCTGAAGGAGGGAACGGAGACGTTACGTCGGACTGACGTCATGGGATCTCGCTTGAGAGCCCAATCATCTCCACGTAGTAAAAAACAAGCCAATGAGAATTGGCCAGTGAGATTTACATGCCGGGCCCCTCCCCCGGCATCCGGGTATAAATAGAGCCGGCATTACTCACTTCATTCATGCTTTGCTGAGGAGCCGAAAACTGATCTCGGCCGCTCAGCAGTGACTCAGTGCTATGGCAAGGGGACGTAACGTCTCCGTTCCCTCCTTCAGGGAACGGGGGTTACATTAGTAACCTAGACGTTCCCTATCAGTCAGTCACGTTCGACGTTACGTCGGACTGACGTCATGGGATCCCCCTGGAAAACGCCATAGCAACCGAGCCACGCTACGAGCGTCGGGGAAGCAGATGCTGGCAGGCCTAGGCGTGCCACCTGCAAATGCAACCGCAAATGTCGTAACCCTCCAGCGCCCGGAGCAAGCCCTACAATGTCTTCCATACCAGAGGGATGGAGAGGACAGGGTCTTACTCAGGAGATGGTCGAAGCTGTTGTTTCTTACCTCAGGGGAAGAGTGCTTCGGTGACTCAACTCCCACCTTTTTGCAGCCATGACCCAAAAACGCTGGGAAAGCGTCCCTCTAGGGGAAGCTACGGAGACCACACCCTGCCCGAAGGGAGGTAACGTGTGGGGCACATATGCACTGACCTGCTGGGCAGTAACTGCATATGGAGAGCTCCCTGAGGAAGGTCCTACCCAGTCTGGGGAGGAACGCTACACCTCAGGGGCAGGGCTGGCCGCCCAGGGAAGACACGGGTTTACCCTCGGGGAAACCGTACCGTGGACCATACACATATGAGATTACCCGCAGGGAATCACAACATATGGGCATCTAGCCCAGTACAAGGACTGACCACTGGGGGCATGTACACGAGTACTGGACCTGGCGTCTGACGCCTCCGCCGCATCTGACTGCCGAAGGATGCAGGAGGAACTCCACAGGGTTCACCAGCTGGGGAACTGACTGAGAAGTAGACCAGCGCTCGCATCTCCTCGTGAAAGGAGAATGGCGCAGCAAGCGGTCTCCCGTGGCTATCTAGCTGTAGACAGCACACGAGAGGACACCGGGTCCACTCGGAGGTTATAGAACCTGGCGAATGTGTTCGGTGTCGCCCAGCCCGCAGCTCTGCAGATGTCTGCCAGAGAGGTGCCGCGCGCCAACGCCCAGGAGGAGGCCACACCCCGAGTGGAGTGTGCTCTCACCCCTAGGGGGCACGGCTCGCCTTGGGAATGGTACGCCAAGGTGATGGCATCCACTATCCAGTGGGCCAACCTCTGTTTGGAGACAGCCTTCCCTCTCTGCTGTCCTCCAAAGCAAACAAAGAGCTGCTCGGAGCTTCTCAGAAAAGGGAACATAGGATTTACCCCCCGGCCCACTCTGGGGGGAAGGAGCGGTGCCTTCACCGTCTCCTGGGGCAGAGCAACTCCCACCATCTCTGGGCCACCCGTCTCAGGACCGCTTCTTCTGCTTTCGTTTAGCAGTTTTAGCGGCCTGAGCGGGTTGTGCCGCCTTCCTGCGGGAAGCTTGCGGGGGACGGGATTTCTCCGATCCACCCGAAGCTTGTGCAGCCGCAGGGGGGCGCCCTCGACGACGAGCAGGCTGAGGGCCAGTCCTAGGAGGGACAGGAGCCGCATCTCGCCGAGGCAAGATGTGGCTGATGGCCTCAGTCTGCTTCTGCACCGCCGAGAACTGCTGGGCAAAGTCCTCGACGGTGTCGCCGAAGAGGCCGGCCTGGGAAATGGGGGCGTCGAGAAAGCGAACTTTGTCGGCGTCCTTCATTTCAGCCAGGTCCAGCCAGAGATGGCGCTCCTGGACCACCAGAGTGGACATCGTCTGACCCAGGGCACGTGCTGTGACTTTCGTCGCCCGGAGGGCGAGGTCGGTCGCAGCACGCAGTTCTTGCAACACCCCTGGGTCCGAACTACCCTCGTGCAGCTCTTTCAGAGCTTTCGCCTGATGGACCTGCAAGATGGCCATGGCGTGCAGGGCGGAGGCCGCCTGTCCAGCGGCGGAGTAAGCCTTAGCGGCGAGAGCCGCTGTCGTCTTACCCGCCTTGGACGGGAGACACGGACGATTCCACCAGGTGGCAGCCGACTGCGGACACAAGTGAACCGCAATCGCCCGTTCCACCTGTGGAATGTCCACGTACCCCTTGGCGGCCCCACCATCGAGGGTAGTGAGAGTAGAGGAGGCAGAAGTACGGCTTCTGGCAGTGTGGGGTGCCTTCCACGACTTCTGAACCTCCTCATGCAGCTCGGGAAAAAATGGCACTGGGGCGGGACGCGGCTGTGAACCGCGCCCCGCACCCAGAAACCAATCATCAAGCCGCGAGCGCTCGGGACACGGTGGAGGGTTCCACTCGAGCCCGATGCCCGCGGCGGCCCGAGCCAGCATAGCTGTCAGCTCCGCATCTGACTCAGCTTGCACAACCACCCCGGAGGGCGGAAGTTCAGCTTCATCTTCATCTGCAGAAGATAACAGCCCACTCTCCGATGCAGCGATCGACATCCGATCCTCATCCGGAGCGCCGAATGAGATGCGGGGAACCTCACGAGAAGGACCCGCATCAGCACCCGGCAACTCGACGGCACATGGCATTAGAGAGGAGTGGGAGGTTCGTGGGGGCAGACCCGACGAAGAGGCTCCCACCGTCACTCTCAGACCTCCCAGAGTGCTAACCATCCCCGCAGCTCTTCCTTGAAAAGCCACGGGGGATTGGGTAGCAACAGAGGGGACTCCGCCTTCCGCATTGAAGAAAGAGAGTCGCGATCTTAATGCCAACATGGTCATGCTCTCGCAGTGAGAGCATGAACCATCCACGAGCGCTGCTTCAGCGTGCTGTCTGCCCAGACACATCACACAGCGCTCGTGGCCGTCAGATGAAGTCAGGAAACGACCACATCCAGAAACACACGGGTGAAAAGACATCTTGAAAAAGACGTTTTTTCTCCCGTGCTGCTCTTTTAGAATTACTCTGCCCGCTGGAACACCGAGGGATGGAATGCGCGCCGATCTCGTTCCCCACCAGCGCCTCCGCAAACCACCGCTGCTGTGCTGTCACCGCCAACGAGGAGAGAACAAGAGCTTTGAAATTTGAATCTTTTTAGCAATTAGAATTGCTTTTGAGGGAGATGATCCCTAGCAATTAAAATTGCTTTTGTTGCTCAAGTCTCAGTTTCTTCCTTTTGTAGAGATGAGAGGGAGATCAGTTGGACCGATCGGCTCCGAAGCATGAAGTGAGTAATGCCGGCTCTATTTATACCCGGATGCCGGGGGAGGGGCCCGGCATGTAAATCTCACTGGCCAATTCTCATTGGCTTGTTTTTTACTACGTGGAGATGATTGGGCTCTCAAGCGAGATCCCATGACGTCAGTCCGACGTAACGTCGAACGTGACTGACTGATAGGGAACTAATGTTAACTAATGAACCTTATTGTAAAGTGTTACCGTTATTTGTTTAGTTTGCTGTGTTAATTGTTTTGAGAGCAATTACATTAATTTGGAAAATTATTTATTTATTTATTTATTTTTACAATCGCTAGGACTCATTTCTTGATACTTGGGTCAATTTTTCAAAACCCTTCACACAGTGAACACAACACAAATCTGTGTGGGCACAAAATGCATTCAATGACTACGCCTACATCTTTAAAATTACATGAATTCCTTTCTCACTTCGACTGAACAAACGCCAAAACATGCAGGCCCATTTGCACATGCTTACATACTGTTTTCAATACTGTTAAACTTAACAATAACATAATATCTGAATAAGACAGAAATATGCTACATTTCTACAGTAATATTGTAATTAAATATATTATGAATCTAAAAAAATCAAATACTATTAAAGTAATTGATAGAAACTGAACATCTACACAAGCATTTCAATTGCATTATCATCCATTCAAAGGTGAAAAATTTGGTATAATTTTGTATTATGTAAACATGATTCATGCAACATAAACTGCAGTGAATTATAAACAATATAGAGAGTTATTCTTGTTCTGTTAAGAAATTTTACAAAAGAAAACATTGTATAATGCTAACTGATGGTAGTGTTTTCAGGTCTGTGTGTAATGACTAACAAAGTGTGTTTGCTGGGTGAAAACCTTTGCTAGAGTTCTGGAAGAATGAGTTGATTTGAGACATGATTGAAGTGTTTTGGTATATTTAGTCCATTTTGAATGTGAAATTAACTGCTGTGCCAAGATGAAAGTTGGTTAGGAGTAGGAAAGTTGTGTGAAGAGTGACCTAAGTATTGAGAAATGTGTTCTACCAATTGTAAAGAGGCTTAAGTGAAACAGCTGTGAAAGTAAACTAGCAAATATTTATTCATCCACTAGAAGGAGCAATCTGATGATCTTTACATATTATTGTTAGCTATGGTTAGAGCAGATGCAATCGAATTCGAGCAAAATAACTAAAAGTAAAATGGGCCAATGAAAGAAACCTCATACAATTGCAGAGAGCCTCATTTATCCAGCAGCAATGGTCATATGTAGAACTATGTTTGGAGATAAGTGCACAGCACATGCACAGGAAGAAATATTTTTTAAAAACTCAATGGTAAACTGGATGAACTTGGTCTTTGTTGAATTGAATTGTGTCGGTGTGTGCACAGATGAAGCGGGTGCCAAAGTTATTCACAGATATTCCATACCTGCCTGGCATTTTTGATAGACTTTCCATTAATTCACGTCTTCAGTTCTTGAATTCAAACCTACTAACAATGTCCGATAAAATTATGGAGTTTGTGAGGAAACCGGAACGATGGAGAAGGCAGGTTGATGGAGGTAATGTAGACATGTTCCCAACCTTGGATGAATGTCTCACAAAAAAAAGCTTAACTGGGATGCTACAAAAAAAGAAAAAAAAAGAAAAGAAAAATCACTCTCCATCTGCTAGCCCTGTCTGCACATAACTTTACTTTGAAGACACTATTTGACTCTGTCTCCACTGACAGCCAGAGTTCTGACAGAGTACGCTGAACTTGCGAGACTTGCAATTGATGTACCTTTGCCTTTTGTCTAAACTTGGCTCTGCGAAGCAACATTTTCTGTATTTACTTACATCAAAATCAAGTATCGCTCACACTTATTGACAGTGGAAGATGATTTACGGTTAGCTGTGTCGGATATCGAACCACTGATTGGCATGTTGTGCTCTCAGAAACAGGCTCAGCCATCACACTGAGTTATATTATACATCCATGTTTAGGGAGACCAGACATCCTTCCTGGGACAGTCCCAGATTTCAGTTTATTTTTAGTGTTGTAGTGTCTGGACTGGATCACTGATGATCAATTCATTTTTAGGTTTTAGGAAAAGCTTTTAACCTTCTGACTTAACATAGGTAAATCTTAGCTGGCTCCGGCCTGTCCTGACCCCCCAGGGGCAAACGACGGTTTTACCGGCTACATGCCGATGTAAAACAGAATCACTCTGAAAGTCTCCCTGACTTCAAAAAGATCGGAATCAACTCAGGTCAAATTCTTTCCCCCACACAAGACCAGTGCTTGTGGGACAGGAGTCCACGCACACACAGTAGTTGTGTTAGTTTCACTGTAAAATGCTCATATTCAAATGCAAGAATGGATATGTCCTTTAGAGAGTCCTAAACTCATGATTCTTGGATTCAAAACATTACTCTGTGAATTTCATAACTAGATATTGGTGTTATATCAAGATAATATGCATTATTCTACTTTTAAGGTCCTTTGGGAGGAAAAAGGACTGTAGTCAGACACCTCCGTAGATCATGCAAATTAGAGACAAAGAAAAGTTCTCCCGCCAAAAGTCCATGTTCTCTATTGGTCCGTACGACCAAAATAGGTGTGTCCAGAGTTATCTTTATAACACCTAAACACGAGCTCATCCATGCTCAGTCACTAGACGAGACATTCTTCTTCTTTTATTTTCCGGCATATTGCAAACAGTTAATTCCGTTTTGAAACTCCCGCTGAAGAATCACCTGAGGAAGAGACCAATAGAAACTCCAGCTCCACGCATGGAAGTTTGAACGGCATTCACCACAGCACAAAGTACTAATGCAAGTATCTGAATTCATTTCGATGCGCTTTAACTTTATTGTCTGAAGTGATTTCGTTGCTGGCTCTCAAAGGTTTAACTGTTTGTAATCTTGCTTTCTTTGATCAACCTTTTCCTTACTTTCCTTTCATTATTTTATTGTATGCTCTGCTTAGATTTAGTTGTATGTATTCGTGTATGTATATCATATATTCATATATTAAACACATTGTATTCACACAGTTGTCTCTGATTGTAACTCACACATGAACCAAGTCCCTTTAATGTTTGATTTCGCTAACTATGTGCTTTTTAAGTACTAGATTAAGTTTAATTTTTGTGGCCAGAGAAGAAATCTTCCTTTCTAAAATTGATAAGAAAATCAGACTGATAGTTTTGCTGGACAAAACAAATCAGTCTTTCTAAATTAATTCTAAACCTAGAAAAATGTTTAGACCATATATATTCATGATTAATTATAATTCGTTGTAATTGATTATCCATATATACCTAATTCCCTTTGTGGTTGATTCATAGTCATAATTAGTCATAACGTGTTATGATTAAGTTGTGAATATATTTAATCCATTTGAGCAATTTACTACAGAGTCCTGACTTACAATGAAAAAATCACGTTTTGTCCCTTTTTTCCTGTTTCCTAAATTTTCGTTGCTAAGTGATCATAAAATCTAGTAGTACTTTTCTGTCACGTGAGAGTAGTCTAATCAAAGGTAGCCAATCTCTTCATAGTATATTTTGGAGAGCAAAGTTACCATCCAATCACAATTCGTTATCAATTAACTTGCAGTTAGTGAAGATATTAGAGAGTGATGTGGGATATTATGATATTGATGTGCACATGCCCAGTAGGACAATTTGGCCGAAGATGTATCCCTTCTCAACCATAAATACAGATATGTGTCAGCATATTAGATCTAAGCATTCAGTTTTAAAGTGACAGCAGCCTAAAATACCTGTCTGTGTCATTAATGTTAATCAAACAACAAAAGATGCTAAATGAATGTATACATGTTAAATAAACCAACTGTACTTTAAAGACATAGTTTATTTAATTATTTAATCTTTATCATATATGTGCTATTTTTGTAATTTGCTTCTTTGTTCTTTTTTTACAGGTGCATCTCAATAAATTAGAATGTCGTGGAAAAGTTTTATTTATTTCAGTAATTCAACTCAAATTGTGAAACTTGTGTATTAAATAAATTCTGTGTACACAGACTGAAGTGGTTTAAGTCTTTGGTTCTTTCAATTGTGATGATTTAGGCTCACATTTAACAAAAACCCACTATCTCAACAAATTAGAATACTTCATAAGACCAATAATAATAATAATAATAAAAAAAACATTTTTAGTGAATTGTTGGCCTTCTGGAAAGTATGTTCATTTACTGTATATGTACTTGGTAGGAGCTACTTTTGCTTTAATTACTGCCTCAATTCGGCATGGCATGGAGGTGATCAGTTTGTGGCACTGCTGAGATGGTATGGAAGCACAGGTTTTGGTCTCTTGTTTCTCATTTTCCTCTTGACAATACCCCATAGATTCTCTATGGGGTTCAGGTTTGGTGAGTTTGCTGGCCAGCCAACTTTTGGTGCTTTTGGCAGTGTGGGCAGCTGCCAAATCCTGATGGAAAATGAAATCAGCATCTTCTGGTCAGCAGAAGGAAGCATGACCAAAATTTCTTGGTAAACGGGTGCAGTGACTTTGGTTTTCAAAAAACACAATGGACCAACACCAGCAGATGACATTGCACCCCAAATCATCACTGTGGAAACTTAACACTGGACTTCAAGCAACGTGGGCTTAACAAGAGGAATACAACAACTGTGGCCAAATTCCTTGACACGTCTGTGTGTGGTGGCTCCATAATAAGCCATTCTGTATTCCACCATGACAAATCTGGTCACCCTAACCATATTCAGGGCTGGGTAAGTATTCAAGGCTCAGTAGGTTACTTTTAAAATGTATTTAACAACAGATTACTATATACATGCTTTAAAAAGTCATTTGTAACGTATTTCGTTAGATTACCAAAGTTTGTAACTTAATCTAAATACTTCAGAATACTTTGGAATACTAATAAGTACTTAATACACACAAAAGAGGTCATTTAAAAAATTTTATCTCACAATTCTGACTTTTTTTCTCTGTTATAAAGTTACAACATTAAGAAAAGTCAGAATTATGAGATATACACTTGCAAAATTGAGAAAAGTTCGAATTATGAGATATAAACTCACAATATTGAGAAAAGTCAAAATTATGAGAAATAAACTCGCAATATTGAGAAAGGTCAGAATTGCAAGAGCAAGAGCAAATTGCAAATTCAGTCATTTTGTATTGTGGAGTATATAAACATCTGTTATGTGAAATCGCTTATTCAGGACAGTACTAGATGAAAATAACATGCAATTGTTATGATCCCTCTTGTTTTGTTAAAATTATTAAAATGTTGCATATTCTGCAAGGGTATGAACTTTTGAACGAAAATGTAACAGCTTTTTCAGACTGTCAAAGTCAGAGATTCATCGATTTTTATTTCACGTGTTCATGTGTCCATATAATCTTAGCATAAGCGGTAAACATATTTGGCTTGCTGTGTGCTATTGAGGGGCTCGGAGAGGATATTCTACTTGAGCTGCGATTACCCCCCTATAACAGACAAAATTGTTCAAAAAGGAGGAGAAGGGGAGGAGGAGGGATGCTGAAAGAACAAACTACAGGAAGGAGGCAAGATGCTGGTTTTATACCTTGGTATTAATTGGAGGATTAGATGGGCGTTAGAATACAGTTACTCAAATTTTGTATTTTAAATACGTAAGTAAGTTACATGCATTTTGTTACTCCCCAACCCTGTCCATAATATGTTTCAGCAAATACCCCAAAACACAAAAAAATATGTTTTTGTAAAATTTTAAATGTTAAGTACAAATACCTATGTATAAACTATGAAACCAGGCTGTAAAAAACTATTTTTTTAAAAAAAAGATGGAAATACATTTGTAAAAAATCTGATTAGACGTCAGATTCTATTGAAAAAAGGCGACCACTGTAGCTAAGCCCCACAATGAAACGTGCACCTATTGCTAAAGTAATTTGAGTGAAAGAGGATTTATTAAACAGTGACACTGATATATGATTTATTTGAGTGTGGTTAACTGGAATTTATATATGGACTTTTAGATGCTTTGACTTACATATGAGTAAGTATTCTCAGGTTGTAGAAGGAATGCCTTTCTAACCTGCTCAGAGAGACATCCACAGACAGATATCTGAGGAAAGAAGGGAGAAAATGCTGGTAAAATCCAGAGTTTTATAAAAATACAAGATTATTTCAATATTTCAGGTTACAACCCCTCAGCAGAGAGAGAGAGAGAGAGAGAGAGAGAGAGAGAGAGAGAGAAAGAGAGAGAGAGAGAAACTCCTTTCAATCTTAATGATGAAATCAGCCTATGATTTTAGTCTTGGCTAGTGCACTCTCCATCATGTATTCTTGTAGGAAAGAACAAGAGTAAATGTAGCACATTAAATTTCCTCAAACACTCCATTTTTTCCTACTTATTCCTCAACATTCAACTAATGGCAACCTTAATACAGGAGTAGTTGCTGATGCCTGTTTAGACAAAAAAGGTAAAAGTAATGGAGCACCCATTATTTTTTGTACCATCTCATCTTGATGCTCACTCTCAGTGGCCACTTACACACTACAGTGTTTTCAGAATGACAATCCTTTAAATTATTGTTCTGTGTATGTATGGAATATAGGAGTGACTCCTGAACCCATGATTCCTATTCGGAAGACTATTTTTCTACAATTTCTGTTTTCTACAATCCACACCTTGGGTCACCCCATCACTGTACCACTGTGCACCAAGCCATATGTAACATTATCAGGATATTTTATTCGAAAATTTAAAATGCATTTATGCCACGTAGTAGTTATATATAACATTTAACTTTGCAGGTAATGGAAATGTTTAGGTACCATCAAGTTTATTAATTCTGCAAACACTAAGATCTATTCATTTTAGCAAGATTTTAGTGTAATCACTTTTTAATAAATACTCTAATGTCAAATCACTTTGTCTCTAAAAAAGTACTTACATTCTTGAGATATTGACCATGTTTGCAAAGGCATCTTGGGGAACTTTCATCAGGCTTGTTTCGTAGAGACTTCTAGAAATGAAAGATAATTACAAATACATATAGATTTGTCTGATAATTACAATTTTTATTTACATTTACATACAATTACATATACAAAATGTTGTACAATTTCAAAGAACGTCTTTGAAATAAATACATTCCTACTCCTACTCCCACATTTTATAATAATCCTCTTGTTAAGATGTAACGAATATTGTTTTTTTTCCGATGTCACCACTCTGTTCAAAATGAGAATAAAGCCGTTCATGAATACTATTTATTTTTTAGCACACATTTAAACTATAGCTCTTAAAAACATGGTGCACACTATTCTTGGTTCAGGGCATCCCAGACACCAATATTAGAACAATGCAGAAAAGATGAAGCATTGTCTGGTAAATAGATTTTTTGTTATGGAGACAAAGCTTGGGATCATGATATTTCGGTAGTATTACAACAAAACATGTGTGTAGGCCTATATTAGCACAGTATGCTGTTTGCTTTTGGCATCTGATAGAGCGCTTGGTTCCAGAAAAAATGACATGTGACATCAGACTTAACATCGTAAATTCGCTGAAAACATGAAGTTATATAAATCACACAGTGACCAAAAAAATCCATAATTACAGAGCCCAGGACATGACATGCAGGAAAAAAAATAGTAGGCTATTTCGTGTGCATGATTTACTAAATTCGTTCCCTTGATTTATACGTTAAGGTAAATAAGTAAATCATGCGCACGATTTAGCCTACTTTTTTTCCCTGCATGTCATGTCCGGGGGGTTCGTACATATCTCATTTGAATTTTCTTTTTATTGATTGTTGCTTGTGTCATAACCAATCACATCACAGTATTTTTGAATATAAAGTGCAAGTAAGATATAAGCTACATGGGAGAGGAAGATCGTCAATAAATTTACCTTAAATTTTGGTCTAATTTTGACGCAAAGCAATCATTTGGTTTCAGAAGTGCATGAGTCGTATGAGTTTAAATTGGCACGAGAGTTTTATGAAGTCCATCTAGATTCAGTATACTTTCATTGCATGTAAAAGAGCACAATGGAGATTCTCCAAAACTTTTTCTTTTGTCTTCGACGGACAGTCATGTGGTATGATGATCATTTTTATTTTAGTTGAACTATTCCTTTAAAGTCACATAGAGATTTAATTTTTTTTATAGAATTAGTGTTATGTTTGTATAGGTCACAAAGTAGGAATAGGGTATAGGTTAGAATCAAATTTGGAAAAATCTAAAGGCATTAGCCAAATGTTGCATTCACAACATGTTACTACTCTAGTTTCAAGAAGACAACATTCTATTCGTGAATGTGACACAGAGTGGGGAGTCATCTGCAGAATTATTCATTTACTCAAAGTCAGACAATGCAGGGTCGATACACAGCAGTAACAATAGTGAAGGCAAAGCAGTAAACAGAAGCAGTAACAGAAACAGGCACAGGCTTGGGTCTAGGCAGGCGGCAAAAGCAAATCAAGACTTTGCAGTGATAAGATGTGTGTGGCGTATTTAAATGTTGTGATGTTAATGCATGGCAGGTGTAGGTGCAATCAGTCCCAGGTATGAGGGCTTATGGGAAATGAAGTCCGAAACAGTCAATATTCTGGTGAGGGCTCCCTCTGCTGATCCGGAGGATGCGGCGAGAGAGCCTCACAGCAGTGACATTCTATTCGGAGCTGTTCACGTCCTCGGACTGGGAATTATGTGTTTCTGTGGCAACACTATCACTGCCTAAATGAACCTGCAGTGGTCAGTGTTTTCAAGTGCAGATATAACTAGACTCTGGATTTATGGAAAAACATTCTGGAAAAAAAAGCCAGGATAGAGCTTCACAGAGGTCTTGAGGCAATTAAATTTTGATTCAGGTAACTGCCTGTTTTCTACTTGAGTGAATGGAGCAGGTCTTTGAAGTGGTAAGTCTAAACAAAATTGTGTGGACTTAATCATGGCCAAATCAAGCAAATATCTCACCTGTTTTTGCTATAGACAGGAAAATGCTGTCTCTTTAACTTGTTTATGCAGACTATAGCTACAACTGTAAATGGCATAGAAAACATAATTAATCATGTTGTCAAATTGTTGTTGTTCATAAAAGTATTTAAAGAAACTGCTATTTCATATGAAGTTTGCTTGTCAAAAATGGACAATCATGGGTTTTTAAACAATGGGCTAATTCACAGCCCAAAGCTGTAACAGTTAGATAAAGGAAAAAGGAGAAAAGACCACCCTGACAAAATAAACAAACTCTATGACAGTGAACAGACTGTTACTTTACACCGCCCTCCTGGTCGGCTCACCTCAACCTCAATCTAAATAATTGCACCATATTACAGTGGACATGTGTGTGCCAATCCTAGGCTTTAAGAAAAGCACTCCCTCAATATGCCTTTCAAGGGGCAAAACCTTAAAAGCTAACTAAGAAAATGACTTGGTTTGGAGGGAAGTAAACCAGCACAGCTGATGAAGCTAGTATAAGAAGGCTGTTTAAAAAAAAAAAAATTCCAGAACTGATTTTCACGACTTTTGGATTTATTTGCAGCTCCTGCATGTGCATTCTTATGTAATATCATATCAATGTATCCTGTAAACTGAAATACCAAAAATGTGTCCTGTTGTAACCCACAACACAAATGAATCTACAGCATGAAACAAACATTCTGACTCCCAAAAGAATGACTCCTTGAAACCTTTAACCAATGAATAAAATACATATATCGACCAATAGAGTCAGATTCTCGAACGAAAGACTTTTTTGTGCTGGTTCTTCAAGTGAATCAAACATACAGGGGTTGGGCAATGAAAATAAAACACCTGATTTTAGACCACAATAATTTATTAGTATGGTGTAGGGCCTCCTTTTGCTGCCAATACAGCATCAATTTGTCTTGTTGGGAATGACAGATTTAAGCCCTTCACAGTGGCCAGAGGGATTTTGAGCCATTCCAGTCCTCTTCCAGAACAGTGACCAGGTCACTATGTGATGCTGGTGGAGGAAAACGTTTTCTGACTTGATCTGGTGATTATGCAGACCATGGGAGATATTCAACTTCACTTTCGTGTTCATCAAACATTTGAAGCAAGTCCTGCTGTTTGTATTGGCGCGTTATCATCCTGAAATATGGCACCCCTTCAGGGTACAATGTTTAAACCATTAGGAGCCCATGGTCCTCCTGGTTCAGTAGTCCTTGGCAACCATCACTGATCCACCACTGTGCTTCACTCTGGGCAGCAGCAGTCGGGGTGTTAAGCCTCTCTGGGGCTTCTCCACACGTAATACCCCGAAAGACAGCAAAGGTGGAATCATCAGAGAACAATAGATGTTTAACATTGTCCACAGCCCAAGATTTAATACTGTTGGCACCAATGAAACCAACATTTGGCATTAGCACGAGTGACCAAAAGTTTGGCTATCACTGTTCCTGACGAGCAGTTTTGGTGGAAACAGGAGAGTCGAGGTGCATTTAATTCTGCAGTGAGTTGGGGAGCTGTGAATCTATCTATTCAAGTCACATTTGTGTAGCACTTTATACAAATTGTTACTGTAATCACTGTAATCAACAGGAAAATAACAGTCAATGTCACAAAGTTCATCAATTATGAAATGACTTCAATTTCAGCTATAAAGCAGCTCTACAGAAGACAATGGTGTCATTATCCAACTCATTCATTTGTTACCATCCAATAGTGTCAGAATATTCAATAATTTCACGTGTAATTTCAATAATATTTACTGAATATGAATTGTCTTTTAAGCCCCAAATGAGCATGTCAAAGACGACAGGGACAAGCAACCAAACCTCCATCAGAAGATACTGGTCCCATCTGGTTTACTTTAGGCTGCAATGTATTCAAAGTTTTATTTATCTGTCCACCTCCTATCCAAAGAGCACTCTAAGGAGGAAGGAATGTTGCGCTCCGAATTGGGGCGGCAGCCTCAATTGGCGCACTGATTTGGCGGTAATTACATGTGATGGTGCCTGACGAGGCGAGATGGAGGAAAAATAGATCGTGAAATCGAGACTGGACAGACGAGCCATGGAGGAATGTTCCTGGATGGCTAAACAAACCCATGGAGTGTGTGGATTAGAGCATGGCATGAGGCAGTAGTTAAAAGAACAGAAGAGGTCACCAATGTCCTCCTAAACATTGAAAAACTTCTGAAATCATTTCCTACCATGAAATATATTATGGAGTGAGAAAGATGCTTTGTGTCAAGCTAAACATGGCTTATTTACAACTGTCTAGGATCGACATAAGAGCAAGTATTGTTACAAAAAGAAAAGAAAAGAAAAAAAGACTGCATTTACCCTGAGGGGTGTTCTTAAGCAGAATGTGGCTAAAACCCTCTAACAAAGTCTTTTATAGCAGGCCATTAATATAATTTAAAATAATCTAAAAAAAAATCACTTAATTCAGAGATGTACTACTACATGTTTTTAAAAAAAATATATTTTGCTAAAGCAAGAATAACTATTGTGAAATGAAATGTTATCCAGTTTTCTCAGTTGCTTTGGTACATTTCTCAGATCATTCTTAACATGTTTAAACCATTAAGTACATTTTGCTAAACAATTTTGATTGGAAATGAACAAGACTTTTTCTGTATGGCAAATATTACAGTTTTTCTCAGTAGCTTTGGTACATTTCTCAGATCACAACTGAAATTCTCAAAACTACTTGTTCAACCTCCACATCATCTAGTCACTTGTGCACATGATAAGAGCAATTTCTAATTCTTTTGAACAAGTTGCAAATGCTTTGGTACATTCATGCAATTCATTAAATTGCATGATTGTTTGCAATTGCAGTTGTCTGCTGTTTCCAACATTATCAATGGCTTATGTCATGTTGCTCAAAATGTATTATACTGTATCTCTGTTGAATAGTCTTACCACTCAAAACATCTAGGCATTAGTTAATTGCATAAGTCATTAAATGCAAAATGGATGAACTAGTTATCATAATGGGTCAAGTATATTTTGTATATATTTCTGTTTTTTGTAAATGTGTCTTCAATTTATTTATTGTGCAGGTGAATCTTGAATTTCACCAATGCAAAACACAGAGTTACAATTAATTATAATGGAAGAACAAGGAAACAAACAGAGTCAACAGCCAGGAAGAAGAAGAGGAGGAAGGTGTGATGGAAGGATAAAGGAGGCAAAACAGAGAAAGAGGTAGATAAGGCAAAGGACATAGGCACATTTCTGATTAAATAAGGGCCACTATTGTGGACCATGTTCTCAATCATGGCCTTACAATGTAACAGACCAACTGGGCCAGGCACGACAGAAGTGTTTTTTGCTCAGTTCAGCCTAACGGAGTAATCATTTTCATGTCTTATGCCACGTTGTTTAAATTGCGAATACATTTGCAAACACTTGTGTGCTCATGGGCATGCTGGTGTGAAAATGAGGTGTGTTCAGGTGCATTGTTGGTGCGTTGCTATTTTGAGGCAACTGAAATAGACTGCACCATTGACCAACTGAAACCTGGTCTAAAGTTATTTAAAGAGCATGTTAGTAATATGCGCATATAGGTGGGTGCACAACACGCATATATTCTGCTTATTACACACACAGGGACACGCAGAAGCACACAAACAGACCAAATGATAAAAATAAAATGATTACAATGTAAAAGATTATTATTGCTTTACCTCGCGCACAAGCAGATCCGTTTCCTCGCTAGAGATAGTGATGGTCGATTTCGAAACACTGCTTCATGAAGCTTCGAAGGTTTACAAAACTTTTGTTTCGAATCAGTGGTTTAGAGCATGTGTCAAACTGCCAAAGTAATGTGATTTCAGTAAACAAGGCTTCGTTACATCATAAGTGTTTCGAAACGTTTCGATATTTCAATGGTTCACCACTGGGAGAGGATGATCTCTGTCAACCCATGAATCAAGTGTCTATAGGTTTTACCTGATCTCCGATCAGTTTTACACATTTGTAGATGTTTTAATTAAGACATTAGTAGGCCTATAAATAAAAAAGAATAATAGTAGTTAATAGTCTCTTGTTGACCTGTAGAGCCATCCATAAAATAAACAAAACAAGCCCTGAAAATCTTTAAAGAAGGCATTTTATACATACTGTTGATATTCAATCCTATTATATGATTTATAGATCTTACTTTCAATAAAACATTTGCAATGCGTTTGTAAAAAAAAAAAAAAAAAAAAAACTGGTTTGCATAAGTTGGAATACTGAGTGCCCAAGATTCGAACCCAAGGCGGCAGCAACATGCCCATCGAGAACACGATCCATTACCCCACAAACTTATAGCACTTTATACCCAACAAACTCTATGTACTTTATAGTTTGTTAACGCTTGTCTAAATTGTTGTTAAGGGGCCAGTTGTTCAAAAATTTTAATCTGGATCAGAATTATCTGGATTTGGAAATGCCATGTTTTCTTACACAGGATCAGGTAATTGATCTTACTTTTGTGCCGGTTTTTCAAAGCAAAATTGGATTGGATCACCCTGATCCAGATACGCACTTTTCAAACTAATGGTTTTATCCAGATCAAAACCAAGATTGGATTTTGTGATACAATCTGATTCCAGAATCCTTTTTTCCTTTTAAACAACCCATTGTCAAGATTTGATCCAATTCGATATCCGAAATCCGATCCGATTACTTTTAAACAGCTAGCACAAAGTTATTACAGAGCAACAGGAGCATGTGACCACTAGGTGTCACCGTGGAGACAGGTGTTAGATTGTTTCGAAGCCTCAACACAATTTGACTCATTTGCTAAGCCTCGTTCTGCCCATCACTAGCTAGAGAAGAGTTGTTTTTCCACTTGCAAATTCCTCCATGTAAATAGTGAATCCATCATGGCATGAGCGTAACTGGCTTTTAAAGCCAATAGGAGACTCTTTATTGGTGTCACAAATAAGGCTCCCTCTCCGCATCCTCCGGATCAGCAGAGGGAGCTCTCTCCCGAGTATTAACCAATTCGGACTACATTTCCCTAAAGCCCTCATACCTGGGACTGATTGCGCTTGCACCTGAAACTCATCTCAGTCTATATATAAACTCCTTTCTCACACTATACTCTGTGAAGTCTTGATTAGCCCCGGAGATCATTACTGAGCGTTATTTCTGTGGATTGTTTATTCTGTTTCGACCTGGACTGTTTCTACGTTTATTAAACCCTTGCTGCCTATCCTGACCCTTGCCTGTTCACTGGATTATCGACTGTCTGCCGCCTGTCTCGTACCCTAGCCTGTCCCCCGTTTCCTCATTAATGTACGCATATCACCCCATATTGACAGAAAAACACAGAATTCTTGACATTTTTGCAGATTTATTAAAAAAGAAAAACTCAAATATCACATTAGAGGGCTGCATTGGGTTTGGGCTCCCGCGGGACCCGCGGTTTTACCTTTGCTGCGGGCGGGAGTGGGCGGTCAGAAAATTTAGCGGGAGACCCGCGGGGAACGGTGGGATTTGGCGTATAGTAGAAATGGAGTGAACACAAGAAGTTGAGAAGAAAATGAAAGCGGCTGTTTACTTGACAAAAGCAAAACAAGGCAGGTCAGACATATGGAAACAATTCTCAATTAACCCTTCGCAAACAGTTTGATTGACAGGCGATCTACCCAATAACAACTCCGAATCCGCCATCTTATCCGACAAAGCCGTCAGGGAGTAGCCTATAGTAGATTAATGTTGGTGAACTTGAAATATTGTGTGTACTCACGTCCCTCCGTGGTTGAAACAACATTCCTTCTAATGTTCATTCATGTATATTTGATGCTGTAAATGAACTAGTATGAAGAGAAGATCAGTTCACTAGCCGTTTGAAGGATCTGTCTCGACACATTGAGGAGCCACTATACGGTATTTAGTGTTTAAACTGCTTTAAAAAATTACAATATTTTAAATATGAAACTGTTTAATACGTTGTCAGTGTCCTCTTTGCTCCACAATGTATTTTTACATGATGTGTAGTGTGAGAGAGCATGGGTTGTCGGGCATTACAACACAGGGCGGGTTTTGCGAAGGGTCAATTGTCACTGACAAAATGGAAGTTAAACTTTGTAAGTTAAGATAAATGTGCAAAAGTGTTCGTTTACAACGGACATAAATCTGGCACCTCTGCCCTGAGGCGACATACAGTTTTCTGTTTTCAAGTTACTTGTTTGATGTCGGTATGCAGTAGCCTAAAAACTGAGGTGCCGCTAGTTGTGGATTTCTTTTAACAGTTAGGCCTAATGTTTTAAAAAAAAAATGAGCCTACCCAATATGTTTGTCATGTGTGGTGCTTTGGTGGAACCTTCTTATGCACCACACAAATAAACGAAAGATTATTTGTGATTAACTGACATCAGCTATATTACATCTAATGTGAATTAGAAAAACATACACTGATAATATACAACAATGCCAAGGTCTCTGGAAAGAGGTTTGGTTAAGTGATAAATACGTTCCACGTGGTTGAGTCCGATGACGATGACGTCTTCCACTGGTTGTGCTGGGTGACAATGCAGTGGGGAGAGGAGCCGGAATCTGTTTCAACAGCTTTGAACACGAAGCTCTGTGGGATGCTGATCTCCTGGAGCACCGAAGGTCCTAAAATCTGGAACACGCAGATGAGGCCCTGGTGTAGGTGCAGAAGGTCCTTAACAATCTGGAACACACAGATGAAGGTACCTTGGAGCAAAGGTTTGCTCTCCTGTGCTTAACCTCGTTGCAAGTGTCTCTGTGTGTCTTCTGCCCTCTGGGCCATCTCGCTGGATGAAAACTCTGAACGTGGTGTTTGTTAATGTCTCTTTCCTCACAGGTTGGAGGCTCAGAACGTGGTCTGTTGCTGCCTCACAAGCTGTAGATTCAGATCATGGAATTTGTTGTTGTCTCACTGGACGAACCAGAGAATCAGAACGTCATTTTATCTGTTAATGTCTCAGCTTCGCAGGCCGGGACTCAGAACTTCTATATCTGTTATGTGTCACTCCTTGCAGAGTTAAAGACTCAGAACCAGTGTATCTGTTATGTCTCACTGGATGAACCAGAGACTCAGAACAAGGTGTGTCTGTTGAAAGGGTACTTTTATCCCTTTCCGATGAGGAGGAGATTACAATTTGTCGCTTCTCCATTCCAGTGCTGTGATTGGTTGCTGGCATCAGAGGGGAAACACACAGTGTGGCCCACCCTTCTTTCCCCTGTGGAACTCATTTGCATAAAGCACAAAGATGGAAACCACCACCAGATATTCTATACAAATAGAGACCAAACATGATATAAAGACTGAACTGTCATGCATTCATTCATTTGTACATTAACAGCTAAATTAGTATGAGATGTTGCACTACAAATAGCTGTAACCGAGAATACTTATTTCTGTGAATAATCATGAAATGAATGTGTGTAGAATACATCATTTTCAAGGTTTCCAAACATAGTTATGAATGGATTGGGATGAGTCTTTGTGATGTCTCTTTGTTTCACCCACTTCTGCTGAGGTCCTAAGGAATTTTTATGGCAGTCACAGCCTAATCTTAGGAAGTAGGCTCTAGGTGGGTGAAGGGCAGAAACTTCATGTGGACCAATGAGAAGTCCTGTCCTTCCTGGGGTTGGTACCAGAAGTATTCTTCTAACCCTCTAAGAGATGTCTGGCTATTGTCCCAGCATCTTTATCTGATGGCATTGAACAGTTTGTTTGTCTTAGTCCACTAAGATCCAATCAAAATGTAGCAATCCTTTATCCACTGTTACGGACAGAGAGGGGCCCGGCCATAAGCTGGGCCCTTCTTATGCACCACACAAATAAACGAAAGATTATTTGTGATTAACTGACATCAGCTATATTACATCTAATGTGAATTAGAAAAACATACACTGATAATATACAACAATGCCAAGGTCTCTGGAAAGAGGTTTGGTTAAGTGATAAATACGTTCCACGTGGTTGAGTCCGATGACGATGACGTCTTCCACTGGTTGTGCTGGGTGACAATGCAGTGGGGAGAGGAGCCGGAATCTGTTTCAACAGCTTTGAACACGAAGCTCTGTGGGATGCTGATCTCCTGGAGCACCGAAGGTCCTAAAATCTGGAACACGCAGATGAGGCCCTGGTGTAGGTGCAGAAGGTCCTTAACAATCTGGAACACACAGATGAAGGTACCTTGGAGCAAAGGTTTGCTCTCCTGTGCTTAACCTCGTTGCAAGTGTCTCTGTGTGTCTTCTGCCCTCTGGGCCATCTCGCTGGATGAAAACTCTGAACGTGGTGTTTGTTAATGTCTCTTTCCTCACAGGTTGGAGGCTCAGAACGTGGTCTGTTGCTGCCTCACAAGCTGTAGATTCAGATCATGGAATTTGTTGTTGTCTCACTGGACGAACCAGAGAATCAGAACGTCATTTTATCTGTTAATGTCTCAGCTTCGCAGGCCGGGACTCAGAACTTCTATATCTGTTATGTGTCACTCCTTGCAGAGTTAAAGACTCAGAACCAGTGTATCTGTTATGTCTCACTGGATGAACCAGAGACTCAGAACAAGGTGTGTCTGTTGAAAGGGTACTTTTATCCCTTTCCGATGAGGAGGAGATTACAATTTGTCGCTTCTCCATTCCAGTGCTGTGATTGGTTGCTGGCATCAGAGGGGAAACACACAGTGTGGCCCACCCTTCTTTCCCCTGTGGAACTCATTTGCATAAAGCACAAAGATGGAAACCACCACCAGATATTCTATACAAATAGAGACCAAACATGATAAAAAGACTGAACTGTCATGCATTCATTCATTTGTACATTAACAGCTAAATTAGTATGAGATGTTGCACTACAAATAGCTGTAACCGAGAATACTTATTTCTGTGAATAATCATGAAATGAATGTGTGTAGAATACATCATTTTCAAGGTTTCCAAACATAGTTATGAATGGATTGGGATGAGTCTTTGTGATGTCTCTTTGTTTCACCCACTTCTGCTGAGGTCCTAAGGAATTTTTATGGCAGTCACAGCCTAATCTTAGGAAGTAGGCTCTAGGTGGGTGAAGGGCAGAAACTTCATGTGGACCAATGAGAAGTCCTGTCCTTCCTGGGGTTGGTACCAGAAGTATTCTTCTAACCCTCTAAGAGATGTCTGGCTATTGTCCCAGCATCTTTATCTGATGGCATTGAACAGTTTGTTTGTCTTAGTCCACTAAGATCCAATCAAAATGTAGCAATCCTTTATCCACTGTTACGGACAGAGAGGGGCCCGGCCATAAGCTGGGCCCTGGAATGTGCTGTTCCCAACACTTCTTTACCTCTCTCACCAAGGCTCTTCTCCCCCGATAGCTCAGTTTGGCTGGACGGCCAGCTCTATGAAGGGTTCTGGTTGTCCTAAACGTCTTCCATTTAAGGATTATGGAGGCCACTGTGCTCTTAGGAACCTTAAGTGCAGCAGAAATTTTTTTGGTACCTTGGCCATATCTGTGCCTTGCCACAATTCTGTCTCTGAGCTCTTCAAGCAGTTCCTTTGACCTCATGATTCTCATTTGCTCTGACATGCACTGTGAGCTGTAAGGTCTTATATAGACAGGTGTGTGGCTATCCTAATCAAGTCCAATCAGTATAATCAAACACAGCTGGACTCAAATGAAGGTGTAGAACCATCTCAAGGATGATCAGAAGAAATGGACAGCAGTTGTGTTAAATATATGAGTGTCACAGCAAAGGGTCTGAATACTTAGGACCATGTGATATTTCATTTTTCTTTTTTAATAAATTGCAAAAATGTCAAGAATTCTGTGTTTTTCTGTCAATATGGGGTGCTGTGTGTACATTAATGAGGAAAAAAAAAATTAATTAAATGATTTTAGCAAATGGCTGAAATATAACAAAGAGTGAAAAGTTTAAGGGGGTCTGAATGCTTTCCGTACCCACTGTATACACACATATTAGTTTAACTGTTAAAGTAATAAATTAGAAGTAGGCATTAGGTTTTATATTTTCGGTAGACTACTGTCAAGTAAAAAAGAGATTTTAGTGCCATAAAATAATCCCCAAACAGCTGTAAATATCAAACAAAAATATTATATTTAATTCAAAGTGTTTTTTATCACTGTTTGTAAACTACATAGGCACAATCATAAGAGATGAACCAGTCAAAAGTTCTTTGCGAGTGAATGCAAAGTTTCTCGGCTGAACTCTACTCTTAATTTTTCTGAGAGAATGCATTGAAATGTTTTTTTTTTCCCAATATCAAATTCCTTCTATCACCATGTCCCTTTAGTAGCTCTGTAGAGCACTACTTATCCAGATTTCAATTTTCAAATCCAATTTTGCTTTGAAAAACCAGCACAGAAGTAAGATGGATTACCTGATCCTGGATAGCAAAACATGTGATTTCCAAATCCAGATCATTCTGATCCAGATTACACTTTTTGAACAACTGGCCCTTGGAGATTCTCTCTAGAAGGATATTGTCTCTGTTAATGGCCTTGTTGTCAAGCTGTCCAAACTATCTTGTTCTATGTTCTATTGCTCACTCTGTGAAGAGAGCATGAACTGTGGCTTAATCTATCTGGTCTCCCTAACAGTGAAGAGTAGCACATCGCTGGAGTTCAGGTTGAACCTGGCCAGGTTTTCTTTGGTCCTGTCGTCACTTTAATGCAACAGCGTTGCGATGCCAAGTATATTGAGAAAGAGGTTTTAAAACATTGCCTTCTTAGAAAGCCTGCACCGTGCCAGATGCCCTCTGTGTGGCCACTAGATTCTTCTTGCCTCTTCAAGAAGAATCGCTTGTTTGTTTTCCTCACTTGTAAGTCGCTTTGGATAAAAGCATCTGCCAAATGATTAAATGTAAACGTAAATGTAAAACCCCCTGCTACCGGACACCATTTCCATATGCAGGCAGGAATATTAAATTATATGCGACAAGTCACCGGCTTAGCTTCGTATTGCCCTGTTCAAAAGACGGAAGTTATCTGTTCCCCTCGCCAGTGGGTACCCACTTAAAGTGCACACAGGCTTCCCTGTTCCCCGTGTTGCCCAGTGTGTTTTCCCTGTTTCAAAAGGGAAATTGGTGAGAAAATGAGCACAAACATTGTCACCACACCACGCTCTGCACACAGCTTTTAATCTGCCTGCATTGACATCATTGTATGCGAACTGAACTGAGCTGGATGATTACATCACTGTTTTCTCCAGTGCTGATATACAGATACATTTACCAAATAACTATTGATTTTTACAACAGAATGAATCAATACTGAATTTATTTAAGCTGGACAATGACACCATTTTCTTTAAGAGCTGCTGTGGAACCAAAAATTATTTGCCAATTATTGCTGTAAAGCTGCTTTGACACATTTTGCATTGTAAAAAGTGCTTGACTTGACTTGTCCACTAGATGTATCACAAATGAATGTTCCGGTTGAATTAGCAGCCTTAAGCTTTTCTCCGGTGAGTTTGGGAACTCTCGGGACTGTGACGTGACAGTTTGGCTGTTTGTGTCGACTCTTGAATGGGTGATTCAAACTGTGAAGGGGTACAGACTTCAGTTTGCCAGAAAACCCCATATTCAGCAGTGTTATCTTTTCTCACACAGAAAAGAGCTCCGCTCACATTCTGAAGATAAGATATCTTCTCGAGAAAGGTGCGGGGCAAATAGTACCTCTGCATCTTTACAAGCAGGGTTTTCACTCTCATTATTTTCTAATTCCTATGAAGGACGGTCTTAGTCCTATTCTGAATCATGCCGCCAGTAATTGAAGGTGGGGATTGTGAATAAACAGCACTCTCGCCACCTTTGATACCATGACTAAAGTGCCCTTGAGCAAGCCCCCTGATTGCTCCCCCGGTGCTGTAGCAATAGCTGCCCACTGCAGCTGGGTGTATGTTCACTGCTGTGTGTGTGCACTTGGATGGGATAAATGCAGAGCACAAATTTTGAGAATGGGTCACCATACTTGACAATACGTCTTCGCTTTCAACAACAGCAGCAGTTTTACTCCCAGTCAGAGTGTGTTTTCCTTAGCTTGGAGCTGAACTCAGTCTCTATGCGAGCACGTCTCTCACAAGTGCGAGTTCTCTCTCTAATGAACTGTGTGTCTGTAATGAGTCATCACACGAGTTGGGATCCATTTGCTCTGCGTTACTGATCTATTGTCTGAACCTGTTCTGGGAGAGCGACCAGCTCTTTATTCCCATATCTAAGCAACACCTCTCACTTTGGCTTGTGGAAGCTATAGTTTTGGCATATGAATTGAAGGGGGTGCAGCGTTTAGGAAACATCAGAGCTCATTCCACGGGGGGCTTAGGTGCCTCTTGAGCCTTGTTCACTTGTACTACTGGGCGATTTCAACATTCACCTTGATAAACCTTATGCCTCTGACTTCCTCTCTCTACTAGCCTCATTTGATTTCAACCGACTCATCACCACAAGCACCCACAAATCTGGTAACCAACTGGACCTGATCTACACACGCAACTGTATCACAGACAACATTCTGGTCAAACCTCTGCACATCTCTGACCATTTCTTCATCACTTTCAATCTTCAACTTATTTGTGCACCACCAACCACTTCACATGTTTCCTTCAGAAGAAACCTGAGCTCTCTTTCCCCCTTCTCATCTTTCCTCTGTTGTGTCATCCTCCCTTCCCTCACACACACAATTCTCATCTTTGGATGTAAATACTGCAACACACACTTTATGCTCCACTTTATCTTCTTCCCTAGACAGTATCTGTCCTCTGTCATCCAGACCAGCACAAGCAACTCCTTCTAACCCTTGGATATCCGATGCACTTCGTGAAGACCGGACCAAACTCAGGGCAGCAGAAAGGAAATGGCACAAATCACAATACCCATCTGACCTAGGTTTGTATCAAGACCTGCTATCATCTTTTTCTGGTGGAGTCCATGTAGCTAAGTCCTCATACTTCCACGACAAGATCAACGGCGCTACAAACACACGCTCACTCTTCAAGACATTCAACGCACTCCTCTGTCCCCCTCCACCACCACCCACCACATCTTTAACTGCCAATCAATTTGCCAATTTCTTCACTGACAAGACATCTTCCATCAGTAACCAATTCTCTGCACCACTCACACAGGAACTCAGCCCCTCCTCATCCACTAATCTTCTCTCTTCCTTCTCTCTTCTCACGGAGGCGGAAGTATCAAAACTTCTCCTCTCCACTCATCCCACCACCTGCCCTCTAGACCCCATCCCCTCACACCTTCTACAAGCCATCTCTCCCACTCTTTTACCAGCACTTACACACATTATTAACTCGTCTCTCCACACTTTCACTTTCCCTACTACAGGCACTTTCCCTACCACATTCAAGCAGACTCGGGTAACCCCACTGCTAAAAAAACCCACGTTAAACACATCACTCGTAGACAATTACATTCCTGTCTCTCTCCTACTATTCATATCGGAAACACTTGAATGAGTTGTGTTCAACCAGGTGTCATCCTCCCTCACACAGAACAATCCACAATACAGTCCAGAACCATCTGGACGTCAACCAATCTGGATTCAAGAGCGGCCATTCCACCGAGACTTTGCTACTGTCTGTCACGGAATCCCTGCGAATTTCAAAAGGTTGGTTCCAAATCATCTGTTCTCATTCTACTGGATCTATCTGCTGCCTTCGACACCGTAAACCATCAAATTCTTCAGTCCACCCTCTCGTCACTTGGCATCTCAAGTACTGCGCTTCAGTGGTTTGAGTCCTATCTCACAGGTAGGTCTTTCAGAGTCGCCTGGGGAGGGGAGGTATCCAAACCTCATCAACTGATCACTGGGGTTCCTCAGGGTTCAGTTCTTGGTCCCCACCTATTCTCCATTTATACTACATCACAAGGTCCCATTATACAGGCACATGGTTTCTCCTACCACTGCTATGCTGATGACACACAACTCTACCTGTCCTTCCAACCAGATGATTCCACAGTAGCTGCACGGATCTCAAGCTGTATGGCGGACATCTCGACGTGGATGGAAGAACACCACCTGCAGCTCAACCTGGCAAAGACTGAGCTTTTAGTCTTCCCTGCCACTTCTACTCTACAACACGACATCAAAATACAGCTTGGTACAACCACCATTACCCCATCAAAGTCGGACAGAAATCTTGGGAGTTATCTTCGATGACCAACTGACCTTCAGAGACCACATCTCAAAGACGGCGCGGTCATGCAGATTTGCACTTCACAACATCAGGAAAATCCGGCCCTTCCTGACTGAGCATGCAACACAACTTCTAGTCCAGGCCCTGGTCATTTCAAGGCTTGATTACTGCAATGCTCTTCTGGCTGGTCTGCCGTCAAGTGCAATCAAACCTCTTCAAATGATCCAGAACGTTGCTGCACGTCTTGTCTTCAACGAGCCTAAGAGAGCCCACGTCACGCCCCTCTTCATCTCTTTGCACTGGCTACCCCTTGCTGCTCGCATCAAGTTCAAGGCGCTGATGCTTTCTTACAGATCCACCACAGGCTCTGCACCTTCCTACCTCCACACACTGCTACAACGCTACGTCCCCACCAGAAGACTGCGATCACTAAAGGAACGAAGGCTTGTGGTACCATCACAGAGAGGCACAAAATCACTCTCCAGAACATTCTCGTTCACTGCTCCCTGCTGGTGGAATGATCTCCCTACTTTCATCAGGAACGCAGAATCCCTGGCATTATTCAAGAGACAGCTGAAAACTCATCTCTTCCGTGAACACTTAATCCCCTCATAAAGAAAAAAAAAAAACACTATCCTTCCCTTTTCCCTTCCTACTCTAGCTTATGGTACTGAGCAATGTATGAAACTTGTATTGTGAGCACTTCCTGTGTCTATTTGCCAATTCATGAAGAATCGCTTGTTTGTATTCCTCACTTGTAAGTCGCTTTGGATAAAAGCTTCTGCTAAATGACTAAATGTAAATGTAAATGTTTCCTTGTTGTTCTACCACCATCAAAAAATGTAACACTGTGTTGTTCTCTGTATAAATACACTTGCTGCGCCGCTGAGCTATTGCAGTTGTTCTCAGTCACTTTGGTACATTTCTCGAATCATCCTTAACATTTGCAAACAAGTAAGTGTATTTCTTGATACAGTTTGTACAAACAGCACTAGACAAATGGATTGCCTGTAAACGTAATGCTCAAAATCTTTAGTTCATCTCTCAAAAGTAAGCATTTAAGTCAGTGAACATATCAGTGCCATCAGAATGAACAGCTCTTGTGTCAGTGTTCACAAACAAGAGCATTAACCATGTTGTCAATAAACCTGTACTCTGGCAATATTTCTTGATGTAGAATATGGCGACGGCTTTAATAACTGTGATTTATAATGGACCAGGCTGCACCTTTTCTTTATGGAAAACATGAATTTCAACCCTACAAATCTGCACATTACTGCATGTGGGATTTTGATAGCAAGAGATGACAGAATTCACAGTTACGGTTTTACTGTTGGTCTGACAACAAATTAGAGCAGTGGATCCCAACCCTGTCAAATATACCCTCAGTTGATTAACCCAAATCATTTTTCAATCTTTTCATTTACGCTTTAATCTTTAATCACTGTGGATAATAATTATGTTGTTTCTTGATGCTAATTATATAATAAAAAGAAAGACTGATTTAACAAAATCTGTGCTTGCAAAGGCAATATGGCTGTATTTATGTCTTTTTAGGTTTAGTCATTTTGCTTCCATATTGCTTGTGGTGTAAGATATATCACATATGTACTTTTATTATAGAAAAACATATATAATAGAAAATGTTCTGTTACTAAAAAACCAAAACAATTGAATGCATATTCACAATGTGTAAGATGAGAATAAAATACATATATTAGAATAAAATAAACTACCTTGATATAATAGAACTTTATAATTACAGTTCCCATTCAGTCTGTCCCGTTCATCATTACACCAATACTGATGTAACGGGGAGTCAGCGGGATTTGATCCAAGTGCAGCTTTATTTCCAAAACGTAGTCGTACAGGCAATGGTCAACTCAACAGCAAACAGAGATAACAGGGAAAAGGCAAGCTCGTAATAAAAAATCCAGGCAAATGGTCAATAGGCAGGCAGATCAACAACAGAACGGAGAACAGGCAGGGTCAGATAACAGGCAGACAAAACAAGGAATAAACGCTTAGAATTGTAATACAGGTATTGACAAGACTTCGCAAATGACAAATGTAAGAGGGGTATCTTAAACAGTCCAGCAAATTGACTGCAGCTGAATAGCAATCAACATCAAGTTGAGCGCTGGAGTGGGCTCGTGGAGCGTTGGAGCGGGTTCGTGGAGAGCTGGAGCGGGCTCATGGGGCATTGGAGCAGGTTTGTGGAGCGCTGAAGCGGCCTTTTTACGGCGCGGCTTACGCTTATGTCGGGGTTTAGGTTGATCAAGGTTGACTTGGCTTGACTCACAGTGATCTGCGATGACTTGACTTGACTCACAGTGATCTGTGATGACTTGGCTTGACTCACGGTGATCTGCGATGACTTGGCTTGACTCACAGTGATCTGCAATGATTTGACTTGACTCATGATGATCTAGGATGGCTTGACTTGACTCATGATGATCTAGGATAGCTTGACTTGACTCATGATGATCTAGGATGACTTGACTTGACTCTGGACGAACAGCTGTGGCGTGCTGTGACTCTGGACGATCAGCTGCGGCGTGCTGTGACTCTGGATGATCAGCTGCGGCGTGCTGTGACTCTGGACAAACAGCTGCTTCATGGCATAACACTGGACCGGTGGCCATTTTGTGCACAGACTTGTGGTGACCACCATGTTGTGATTGAACTCAGGTGGGGAAAATACCGGGCAGGAATGTTCCTGGATGACAGGGCTAGATATCACCAAAACTGGTGCGGTTGGGGATTGTGTCCAGTCATGTTCCACCTCTCCCACAGTAAATGGAGAGCCACACAAAATGAGCGCATAATCCATTAAGTCTCTGAGGGTATAATTAGAGTCCTCCTCGGGGAAGCAGAATTTAAGAGGTCCGTTTAATCCCCAACGAAACAAATGTTTGAACAACGATTCATCATACGGGACATGATCAGATACCTGACAGAATTCTTGCACGTAATCCTCAATGGTAGATTTCCCTTGCCAAAGTTGCAGGAGTTGATTGAAGTAATCCATTGTGATTGGAACGTGATGAAAGCCGCTGGATCTTTGTTTTGGCGAAGTCTTCTGTAACGGGGAGTCAGCGAGATTTGATCCAAGTGCAGCTTTTCCAAAACGTAGTCGTACAGGCAATGGTCAACTCAACAGCAAACAGAGATAACAGGGAAAAGGTAAGCTCGTAATAAAAAATCCAGGCAAATGGTCAATAGGCACGCAGATCAACAACAGAATGGAGAACAGGCAGGGTCAGATAACAGGCAGACAAAACAAGGAATAAACGCTTAGAATTGTAATACATGTATTGACAAGAAGTCCGTGAAATGGGAGGGCGACATCTGGTGGTAAGTGGATGAAGGATGACAGACCAGATTCATTACAAATTATGTAATGGGGTCTCGCTTGGGAGCCCCAATCACCTCAAAATGGTACAAAACGAGCCAATGGGAATTGGCCAGTGAGATTTATAGCATATCGGGACCAGCATAATCACTTTCATTCATACTTTTGCTTTGGAGCCGAATAGGGTTGGGTACCGAAACCCGGTGCCAATACGGCACCGGTACCTATATAACCGGTATGTACCGGATCGAATCAGAATGCGAATGTCGGTGCCTCATTTCGGTGCTACTTAAATGCCTGAAGTGATATTTGTCCTCTGGAGCTATGACACGGACGTAAGAAGCATCAGATTCATCAACACGACTGATCGCTAGTTAAATTTAAATACTGCTTTCATGGGGTGTCAGAATGCTCAGAAAAATTATTTCCCGAATGAGAAAACTCACGTGAACGTCGGAAAGCTTTGATGATACAAATCACAATTCGTCGGGAAGTGAGACCATCCGTGAAGCGCGTGAACGCAGCAACTACACTTGCGCTGATTGCAGTGCAGCAGGTGGTCTACCGTTAGCTTAGCTAACTAAATTAAAAGCGCTTAAATTAAAATGCTTAAAACTAAACGCTCCAAAGTGTGGCTATATATCACGAGAAAGGATTCTGACACCGCGACGCGCAGCAAATGTTTTACAACAGTTGCGTGTAAAGGGGGAAACACGTCAAACCTATGAAACATTTGAGGGCACATGGAATATGCACCGTGTGTGACAGCTTGCGGACATCAGCTGGCACGATCAGTGTGGATGACCCCAGCCCCAGTAAGTGGGACAGTCTTCCCATATTGTCTGCACTTTCAAACAGGCCTCAGCGACACCATCTGAGAGAGTTTTCTCCTGTGCAGGACATGCAATAATTCAGGAGAGGTGTCATATTATGCCAGAGAAGGCAAATATGGTCATATTTCTGCAAAAAAAATAGCTGAAATTTGAAGCTGTTAAATTATTGTAGTTGAGCTAGTTGGCTTAGGTTTTACTGTTGTTGTGTTTTGTATTTACTTATATATTCATGTATACTTTAAACTTTTAATATATTGTTCAATTTTAAGAACTTTTTTTGTCCAATAAAAAGGTATTCTTGACCAAGTCATCCACCATCATTTTGTGGCTTTTTTGACCGTTTTGGCACCGGTACCGTTTTAAAAGTATCGATTTGGCACCGGTATCGAAAAAAACTCAAACGATACCCAACCCTAGAGCCGAATGGTTGTTTCATTGCTCTCTCCAGTCACCTACAAAGAATCAATTTCTAAAAACTTTCAGAGCAAACAGATATTTTAATTGCTAGGAAAGAATTTACTTCAACAGTAATTTTCATTGCTCATCTGCAGCAGCGTGTGGATTTCTCGGCTGGTGGGAAGGCACATTCAGCGGTGTGTATGTGACAGCACACTGGCACAGGCGGCGCTGTACTCATCCCTGAGCACTTCAGCTAAAAGAGCAGTCACTAAAAGAGCAAGCACAAGCATTCAGCGTCTTTTTCAAGATGTCTTTTCGCCATGTGTTTCTGGATGCGGTCGTTTGCTGACCACATTTGACGGCCAAGATCGCTGTCTCACATGCCTGGGCAAACAGCATGCTAAGACTGTGCTCATTGATGGTACATGCCCTCATTACGAAGGCATGTCCATGTTAGCATTGCGATTGCGACTCTCCTTCTTTAACACAGAGGCACGAGTCCCCTCAGCTACAACCCAGCAGCCCTGGTTAGCACTTTCGGAGATCTGAGAGTTACAGTGGCAGCTTCTTTGTCGGGTCCGCCCCAATGAACCTCACATTCCTCTAGTATGCCATGCTCCATCGAGTTTCCAAGTGCTGGTGCGGGTCTCTTACATGAGGCACCTCGCATCTCATTTGGTGCTCCAGATGAGGATCTGAAGTCAATCACTTTGCCCATCACTGCATCAGAGAGTGGGCTTTTGTCCTCTGGTGAGGATGATGATACCGAACTTCTGCCCTCCGGGGTGGTAGTTCAGGCTGAATCGGATTCAAAGTTGACGGCCATGTTTGCCCGGGCCGCCGCGGACATTGGGCTTGAGTAGAACCCTCCAACGTGTCCCAAACGCTCGCAGTTGGATGACAGCTGCGTCCCGCCCCAGTGCCATTCTTCCCGGAGGTGCATGAGGAGGTTCAAAAGACGTTGAAGGCACCTTTTACTGCCAAAAACTGTTCTTCTGCTTCCTCCACTCTCACTACCCTCGATGGTGGGGCTGCCAAGGGTTCATTCCACAGGTGGAGCGTGTGATTGCTGTGCACTTGTGCCTGAAGTCTACTGCCACCTGGTGGAATTGTCCATGCCTCCCATCCAAGGTGAGTAAGACAATGGGAGCTGCAGCTGCTAAGGCTTATCCACAGCTGGACAGGCAGCCTTTGCCTTGCATGCCATTTACATCTTCCTGGTCCATCAGGTGAAAGCTCAGAAAGAGCCCAGCAGTTCTCACCAGTTCAGAAGCAGATGGAGGCCATAAAATACATCCGCCGTGGGCAACCGCCAACTTGCTCGTCGCTGAGGGCGTACCCCTGCAGCCTCACAGGCTTCTGTGAGACTGGAAACAGAAAGACCAAAATCTCTGGGTCTTATTGGGTCTGTGCTGACAGTGGGCGACGCGCTGCTTCCTGACTCACAGCCGCACCCTCATTCACCACGGGTAGGGCATTGGCTCCTCGCGGATGCACAGCCTCCCCACACCTTCCTACCCCGTCCCTCAGGGGACACTCGGAGCCATGTGAGTACACCCCACTCACTGTCTCTACTTCGGGAAGCTTCGACTCCCGGGTTGGACCTCAGTGCTCCACGTTGCCCCTCCTCAGTGCCCACGTTGCGGGCCTCTTGGCGAAGGATGCAATAGAGCTTGTCCCTCGAGCTGAGATGAAGCCAGTGTTTTACAGGGAAGACCCAGCCCTTGCGTTGCTGTGTCCTGTTCGCACTCTGTGCGTCTACATGGACTGCATGCAGAGCTTCAGAAGACATTCGCAGAACTGCGGGCTGGGCAACAGAGAACACATTTGCAAGATTTTGTAATCTCCAAGTGGACCTGGTGTCCTCCCGTGTGCTGTCTACAGCTAGATAGCCATGGGATCTCGCTTGCTGCGCCACTCCCCTCTCAGGAGGAGATGCAAGCGCTTACTCTGCTCCTCAGTTCAGTTCCCCAGATGGCGAACCTTGTGGAGATCCTCTGGCATCTTGCGGCAGTCAGACACGCTGGAGGCATCAGACGCCAGGTCCAGTACTCTTGTGCATGCCCCATTGGTCAGCCCTTGTACTGGGCTAGATGGCCATATGATGTAATTCCCTGTGTGTAATCCCATATGTGTATGTTCCCTGACGGTAAACCCGTGTATTTCCCTGGGCGGCTCTGCTCTGCCCTGTCTCTGTGCTGTAGTGCTCCTCCTACCTTCCATATGTAGTACTGCCCCACGGGTCAGTCCATATGTGTTTTCCACATGCCACCTCCCTTCGGGCAGGTTGTGGTCTCCGTAGCTATGAAGTCATCTTATTTATATAGAGCTATTCACAATACAGATTGTTTCAAAGCAGCTTCACAGTAATAAGAGGAAAGTTAATGATTGTTTTGGCTTTACAGCAGCTCTAAGAAAATATAATTACTTAGCTAAAATAGGTTTTTGATTGAATTCTGTTGTAGAAATTGTTAATTTCTAACTTAGGAATTTAAATGACACCCTTCCAACTGAAAAGACCTTTAATGCATTCTTGCCATTCATTTACGTGTTTAGTCTATAGGCTTGCACTTTTGAATGTGTATGCGCACATCCGCTTTTTCTTTTTTACGAAGTGACACCGTCAAATTAGTTGTCTGGTTCGCATAATACAGAAAAATCATTCGTGTCCGTAGATCTATGCGAATTAATTTTGATAACGTTTATCTATACATAGGGAAAGGAAAGGGAAGAAGGCCTTCACAAGGGATAGTTTAGTTGACACTTCAGGGATGCCTTGTCGTCGTTTTTAGGCTAGATTTAAACTGACAGAGTGTGTCTGCTTCCCAAACAATGCTAAGACGACTTATCCAAAATTTAGGTGATAAGAAGAAAAAGGATCTACCGCTTGCGGTTGATTTTGATATTCTAGGTATCAACTGGCCTGAATTCTAAGATCGTAAAAGACGTGAAGGACTATAATGCCTTAAAAGCTCACTCAGGTACTGGGGAGCTAATCCATTTAGTGCTTTGTTAGTAAGTAGCAAGATTTTAAAATGTATACAATGTTTAACAGGGAGTCAATGTAGTGTAGACAGAACCGGGCTAATATGGTCATACTTACTGGTTCTAGTATACATATATATATATGGTTCAGCAATACAGCTGCGTTGTGCAGCTGTATTGAAAAATAATTTTCAATACAGCATAATTTTCATTAAAGTGATCTTACAGTAGCCGAAAAGCACTGGACAAGAAAAGTTAAAATCCCAAAGAACTGAATATGAACTTGGTATGCAACGCAATACAGTATACTATCAAATATAGTACAGTAATAAATACATAAATAAATTCAGCATCCTCTGCACCTTCTACCAAATTTCTTTACAATAAACAATACTATAGCAGTGTCTTGGTATTCTGACAAAAGATTTTCTCTTCCTCCATTAGGAAGTAATTTCTCAGTTCTGCAAATATATAGTCATGTAAAAAAAATTGGCTAAAAATAAATTTGAGAATGATGAGTTCGAGGATGTACATGTGCTAGAGTTTACTTTACATAGGACAGTGAAATTTCCCTCATATTAAGTATTGTTACTGTTTGCTGTAATTATTCTGTATGTGTAAGTACTAGCTTATAAAAACCTGTAGATGTTTTTTTCAGCTCTCTCTCCAGTGTTAGGATGCATTTTCTAAATCACATAATCATCTGTGCCTCTATTTATATTGTCCTGAGATCCTGATGTGTCTTGTGTGTCATCAGTTTTGCTACTTAATGGTTATTCATGGAAAAATGTGTGCTATTTGAGTCAATATTGTGATGCTTGAGTTAATTATATTATGTGTTTGTGTTTTATGAATGATAACATGGGTTATGTTTTGAGGGGTAAGACTATTCATCTTTATCACTAGGTTATGTCCCGAAAACTTTTAAGCTGGCTATTATCAAACCTCTTATTAAAAAAACACAACTTGATCCTAGAGAATTAGTCAATTACATGCCGATCTCGAATCTACCTTTACAAAATATTAGAAAAGGCAGTATCATCGTGTCACACCCACGAACTGTTTAGTTTAGTCCTGTCTAGTGATGTCATTCCCTGTTCATTTGCCCTCTGTGTGTACCTGATTAGTTAATTCCCTGCACCTGTTTCTGTTAACCCTGATTACGTTTCCCTCATTATCTCCCATATATATTCTCCTTGTGTTTGTTCAGTCTCTGTCGGTTCTCGTCTATGTTACGTGTGTGTCACCAGCCTGTTTGCCTGCCTGTATTCCTGTGAACTAGTTATATTAAATCTTTGTTATTGTTATCTTCGTCTCGATCGTCCTTGGATCTGCACACACCCTGACACATCGCAACTGTGTTTAGAAAGAAATGGTATCTGTGAGAATTTCCAGTCAGGATTTAAACTGTAACATAGTACTGAGACTGTTCTCATTACAGTTACAAATGACTTGGTCTTATCATCAGATCGTGGTTGTATCTCTCTAATTAGTGTTAGACCTCAGTGCTTTTGACACTATATTGACTAAAATATTCTTTTGAATAGACTCGAAAATTATGTTGGCATTAGTGGAACGCTGATGATACTCAGCTCTATAGTTATTCACGCCCTGTAGAAACCCAGACAAAGTTCTCAAAATTAATGGAATGCGCTGCTGATATAAAACATTTGATAATTTCCTACTACTTAATTCAGAAAAAAATGATTCTAATTATTGGACCAAAAACGTCTGCACATAATAACCTAGAATACTGTCTAACACTTGATGGCTGAATCTGTTAAGTCGTCTTTGTCAGTTAGGAACCTGGGTGTGCACCTTAGCGAGCTCTTAAAGCATAATAGTCCTTTGCGTCTATTATGATCTTAGAATTCTGGCCAGTTGTTAATACCTAGAATATCAAAATCAATGGGGGGTTGATCATTAATTGATCTAATGCTTTATGGTCTCTTGTGCAATTCATATGGACACATTTACATTTAATAAAAAATAATCGAATAGCAATGTAATGGCAGATTATGACAACTAGTTCAACCATTTCGCATTAATGACCTAATGAACTAGGTGAATGATGATGAATGATGAACTAGTGCCTATATGTTGAAAGACAGTGAACAACAGAGGACCAGTATATTTTTACCAGCCCAGTATATGCAAATGGTAATGTAGGAAACAGCAGATGATTATTCTTAATTGAGTGCATAAATGTACATGAGCATTGTCAATTTGTTCAAAAGAATAAGAAATTGTTTTTATGATGTGCACGTGCCGAGATGATGTGGAGGTTAAACAAGTTTCGAGAATGCCAACTGTGAAATTGACCAAAGTGACTAAGAAAAGCTAAATTTGGATGATACAAGACTCACTTTCACTTATGTATATTTTTACATATACATAATATGCTTATATAAATGGGTAGAAATGTTGAATCTACAGGTTACATCAAGAGGCTCATTTATTGCCCATTTTAAAACCCTCATTTAATCCAGTGCTGAAGACAATGCTGTTTGGTAACACTGCTGTTTGTTGTATACAAATTCTTTGTCTTTGTACCCTAACCCTTTGGCTTTGTACAACAAAAGCCAAATTAAATGTTTTATTTAAATGCATTGCATTTAAGGTTTGGTTCTCTAAGGTTCTCCAGCTAAATGTTTTAACAAAATCCTAATTAATATACATGAGTGAAGGTCTTGTTTGTATGCGCTATATGTTCATGTGAAATATAATGTAAAAAAAAAAAAAAAAAATTAGAGCTTGTGGCCATTTGGGCAGATGGCAATTCATTTCTGTGGAATTGGTCGCGATTTACTGAGCTGAGGGTGAGAGGTCTGAATTTTCCTCTGGTATTTCAAAGTCAACCTCCCAAGACCTCATACTAATGGTTTATTACTAAAATTGTTCAATAATATTTTAATTAAATTAAAATAACACACTCACGATCTGCGGTTCTTATTTATGTGAATATCCTCCACCAAACTGTCAAAATGACCATAAAAGCATAACTATAATAATAATAATAATATAAATTAATGTAATTCATTTCTGTAATTACATATATAATTACATTGCTGATCCTTCCCTTACACCTTAACCGACACTTAAACTTAACATACCGCGAAACCTGTCGCAATTTCCTTATCCCATCTCAATAGCAGCAAAGGTGTTTACAACATGAACACAATGAGTACATTGTACCTAACTTTTCTCTCTTTTTTATGCAAGTAGGCTACTATAACAAAGTGATAAATAATAAACAATAAAATAATAAATACTTACAAAATTTCTGTCATTGAGGGAAACGTTGGAATAACATCTATGCCCATGCATGAGACAGCGTAGGCTTTCCATTGGGAACACTCACAACTATGAGGACATGAATTTGTATGTCCGATCACACACACAGGTGACAGCATCAACATTAACAGCACAAGTGTCGCCATCATATAAAGAATAAATGTATTTTCTTCCGCTGGAAAACTGCAGTCACTCCACTCGGTTTGGATCCTTAAATAGCGACACAAACACTGACGAGCAGTTTAATAGCTCAAACTTGCTTGAGTGTGAGAGTCAGTAAGTGAGTAAGAGAGTCTGTGAGCAAGGCGGACGGCTGAGGCGCCCTTGCGGTTGCTATGGGAACTGTATAGTTGTATGTGACATAAAAACGTCTCTCATTTAGGCCCTACTAATAATTGCGTTTATTATTCGTACAGGGACAGGTACAGGTACAGGTACAGGTGCAAAAATATCGAAAAATCTCAAATAGTTAGGGGGAGTGTTGGGTAATAGTCAATTTTCGTTTCGGTTATGGCTTATGGCTTAAGCTATGTAGTCTAAACAACTTATTTCTTTTGTATAGGTAATATTTTATATATTTTATATTACTTTTTTATTTGTATAGCCTATAGGCTATCTTAAGTAAGCAAAATATATAGGCCTAAATCCCAAAGTTGTTACAATTACATAGCTATGACAAATGTAAACTAGATAGAAAAGTTCGTCGAGACAAACTTTAAGTAGGCTTGAAAAAGCCCAGCTAGAAAAATTTGAAACAGTTTGAAAAGCTTGAAGTTTGAAATAGTTCAAGTTTTACTTTAGAAGTTTTGATAGATAGATAGATAGATAGAAATAGTCAGATGATAAAAAGAAATAGTCAGATGATAGATAGAAAGATAGAAATGGTCAGATGATAGATAGAAAGATAGAAATGGTCAGATGATAGATAGAAAGATAGAAATGGTCAGATGATAGAAAGAAATTGTCAGATGATAGAAAGATAGAAATAGTCAGATGATAGAAAGATAGAAATGGTCAGATGATAGATAGAAAGATAGAAATGGTCAGATGATAGAAAGAAATTGTCAGATGATAGAAAGATAGAAATAGTCAGATGATAGATAGAAAGATAGAAATGGTCAGATGATAGATAGAAAGATAGAAATTGTCAGATGATAGATAGAAAGATAGATAGATAGATAGATAGATAGATAGAAATAGTCAGATGATAGAAAGATTTTGAGTTTGAATGAGTTTAAATGGATTAGAAATAGTACATAGAATGGCAGCTTCATTGAGTCTAAATGGCAGTTTAAATTTGAATTTTGACAGTTGGAGTTTGAATAGTCTTGGCTCATCTGAACATTCCGTCAATAGAAGTCAATGGGATTTTTCTGTGTTTTGATCAGATTTTTTAGGAAAACCGTCAGGCAGACCACTAAATGGTTGCTAGGGAATGGCTAGGCAGTTAACAGGCCTAAACTAATAGACTGCATGTGTGCCCAAATCAAAAGAGCCGTACTCACGTGTCTCTATTTGTATAGGTAATATTTTATATATTTTATATTTCTTTTTTATTTGTATAGCCTATAGGCTATCTTAAGTAAGCAAAATATATAGGCCTAAATCCCAAAGTTGTTACAATTACATAGCTATGACAAATGTAAACTAGATAGAAAAGTTCGTCGAGACAAACTTTAAGTAGGCTTGAAAAAGCCCAGCTAGAAAAATTTGAAACAGTTTGAAAAGCTTGAAGTTTGAAATAGTTCAAGTTTTACTTTAGAAGTTTTGATAGATAGATAGATAGATAGAAATAGTCAGATGATAAAAAGAAATAGTCAGATGATAGATAGAAAGATAGAAATGGTCAGATGATAGATAGAAAGATAGAAATGGTCAGATGATAGAAAGAAATTGTCAGATGATAGAAAGATAGAAATAGTCAGATGATAGAAAGATAGAAATGGTCAGATGATAGATAGAAAGATAGAAATGGTCAGATGATAGAAAGAAATTGTCAGATGATAGAAAGATAGAAATAGTCAGATGATAGATAGAAAGATAGAAATGGTCAGATGATAGATAGAAAGATAGAAATTGTCCGATGATAGATAGAAAGATAGATAGATAGATAGATAGATAGATAGATAGATAGAAATAGTCAGATGATAGAAAGATTTTGAGTTTGAATGAGTTTAAATGGATTAGAAATAGTACATAGAATGGCAGCTTCATTGAGTCTAAATGGCAGTTTAAATTTGAATTTTGACAGTTGGAGTTTGAATAGTCTTGGCTCATCTGAACATTCCGTCAATAGAAGTCAATGGGATTTTTCTGTGTTTTGATCAGATTTTTTAGGAAAACCGTCAGGCAGACCACTAAATGGTTGCTAGGGAATGGCTAGGCAGTTAACAGGCTTAAACTAATAGACTGCATGTGTGCCCAAATCAAAAGAGCCGTACTCACGTGTGTCTATGATGTTCTGAATCATTTAAATCCATGTCATCTATTTTTCAATGGAAGTCAATGGGACTTTTGTTGCTAGGGTGCTCTAAATGGTTGCTAGGGCTCGGCTAGGCAGTTAACAGGCTTAAACTAATAGACTGCATGTGTGCCCAAATCAAAAGAGCCAAACTCGCGTGTCTATGTGATGTTCTGATTCATTTAAATCCATCTCATCTATTTTTCAATGCAAAGTCAATGGGATTTTTTTCTCCGATTTTTCGTAAGCTGTACGAACGTTGTCGGTCCGATCGCTTATAAAAGTCATAGCACACCTCTCCTCAATTAGCCGGTCGATTTGACACCTCATTCATGGGTCTAGGACAAACGGTGCGGGACGAGTTACGCGCCGAAGTTTTGTCCGGAAGAAGAATAATAACTAGAATGTACATTTCCTGAAGAAAATGTGATTGGTGCTTGCAGTGGCAAAATTCGGCACGGTTGCTAGGGTGTTTCTAGGCAGTTTTTCTAATTAATGTGTTTTGGGTGGTTGCTAGGCGGTTGCTATGGTAACCTGGATGGTTGCTAGGGTGTTGCTAGGCAGTTGCTAAGGTACTAGGGGTGGTTGCTAAGATGTTGCTAGGCGGTTGCTAGGGTGTTCTAGGTGGTTGCTAGGCGGTTGCTATGGTAAGTCAGGTGGTTGCTAGGGTGTTGCTAAGGTACTTGGGGTGGTTGCTAAGATGTTACTGGGCGGTTAATAAGGTGTTCTGGGTGGTTGCTATGCGGTTGCTATGGTAACCAGGGTGGTTGCTAGGCTGTTGCTAAGGTACTTGGGGTGGTCACCACGGTGTTCCTAGGTGGTTGCTAGGGTGTTCTGGATGGTTGCTAGGCGGTTGCTATGGTAACCTGGGTGGTCGCTAGGCAGTTGCTAGGGTAACCTGGGTGGTTGCTATGGTGTTACTAGTTGGTCGGTAGTTATCACAGATAGTTATTATGGAGTTAATATAGGGTTCTTAGCATGTTCTCAGCCCACTTCAACACTTAGCTAATGAGTATTAGCATGTAGCTATTCACTGCTAGCATGTGTAGCATGTTGCAAGTCCAGATTCCTAGCATGAGTCAAAAGACCCAACAACCAAGTCTGTACGATGTTCTGATGCAAAGATATAGGTCTTGCTAAATAGTTGCTAGGGTACTTTGTTTGGTTGCTAGGGAGTGGCTTGGCAGTTAACAGGCTTAAACTAATAGACTGCATGTGTGCCCAAATCAAAAGAGCCGTACTCACGTGTCTCTAAGATGTTCTGAATCATTTAAATCCATCTCATCTATTTTTCAATGGAAGTCAATGGGACTTTTGTTGCTAGGGTGCTCTAAATGGTTGCTAGGGCTTGGCTAGGCAGTTAACAGGCTTAAACTAATAGACTGCATGTGTGCCCATATCAAAAATGCCAAACTCGCGTGTCTCAGTGATGTTTTGATCCATTTAAATCCATCTCATCGATTTTCCAATGCAAAGTCAATGGGACTTTTTTCGCCGCTTTTTCGTCCGCCGTACGAAAATCGTCGGTTCGATCGCTTATAAAAGTCATAGCACACCTCTCCTCAATGAGCCGGTCGATTTGACACCTCATTCATGGGTCTAGGACAAACGGTGCGGGACGAGTTACGCGCCGAAGTTTTGGCGGAATAAGAAGAAGCAGAATAATAACTAGAATGTACATTTCCTGAAGAAAATGTGATTGGTGCTTGCAGTGGCAAAATTCGGCACGGTTGCTAGGGTGTTTCTAGGCAGTTTTTCTAATTAATGTGTTTTGGGTGGTTGCTAGGCGGTTGCTATGATAACCTGGGTGGTTGCTAGGCGGTTGCTAGGGTGTTCTAGGTGGTTGCTAGGCGGTTGCTATGGTAACCTGGGTGGTTGCTAGGGTGTTGCTAGGCGGTTGCTAGGCAGTTGCTAAGGTACTTGGGGTGTTTGTTAAGGTGTTGCTAGGCGGTTGCTAAGGTGTTCTAGGTGGTTGCTAGGCGGTTGCTATGGTAATCTGGGTGGTTGCTAGGGTGTTGCTAGGCAGATGCTAGGGTACTTGGGGTGGTTGCTAAGGTGTTGCTAGGCGGTTGCTAAGGTGTTCTGGGTAGTTGCTAGGCGGTTGCTATGGTAACCAGGGTGGTTGCTAGGGTGTTGCTAGGCAGCTTCTAAGGTACTTGGGGTGGTTGCTAAGATGTTGCTAGGCGGTTGCTAAGGTGTTCTGGGTGGTTGCTAGGCAGTTGCTATGGTAACCAGGGTGGTTGCTAGGCAGTTGCTAAGGTACTTGGGGTGGTTGCTAAGATGTTGCTAGGCGGTTGCCAAGGTGTTTTGGGTGGTTGCTAGGCGGTTGCTATGGTAACCTGGGTGGTTGCTAGGCGGTTGCTAGGGTAACCTGGGTGGTTGCTATGGTGTTACTAGGTGGTTGGTAGTCATCACAGATAGTTATTATGAAGTTAATATAGTGTTCTTAGTATGTTCTCAGCCCACTTTAACACTTAGCTAATGAGTATTAGCATGTAGCTATTCAATGCTAGCATGTGTAGCATGTTGCAAGTCCAGTTTCCTAGCATGAGTCAAAAGACCCAACAACCAAGTCTCTACGATGTTCTGATGCAGAGATATAGGTCTTGCTAAACAGTTGCTAGGGTACCTTGTTTGGTTGCTAGGGAGTGCCTTGGCAGCTGCCAGTGATGATCCTCCAAAGGCTGCTTGTCAGTATGAATGACATAAACCAGCCCTATGATGTTCAGGTTTGAAAATATCCCTCTTTGGGTTTGGTTGCTAAGGTGCACTAAATGGTTGCTAGGGAATGGCTAGGCAGTTAACAGGCTTAAACTAATAGACTGCATGTGTGCCCAAATCAAAAATGCCGTACTCACGTGTCTCTGTGATGTTCTGATTCATTTAAATCCATCTCATCTATTTTTCAATGGAAGTCAATGGGACTTTTGTTGCTAGGGTGCTCTAAATGGTTGCTAGGGCATGTTTAGGCAGTTAACAGGCTTAAACTAATAGACTGCATGTGTGCCCAAATCAAAAATGCCAAACTTGCGTGTCTCAATGATGTTTTGATTCATTTAAATGCATCTCATCTATTTTTCAATGGAAATCTTTGAGGTGGTTGCTAGGGTGCTCTAAGTGGTTGCTATGGTGTGGCTATGATGAAGAGTTTAGGTCATTACTGATTGGCTAATTGATCAGATGTCAAATGAGTGAGAGACAGTGAGAGAGAAAAGGTTCCTCAGGCCCTGCGTGTGTGAGTGAGTGAGAAAGTGACAGTTGAGATTCACGGAATGTTCGTGAATTTGAATTTTACAATGGGAGTCTATGGGACTTTTTTTGCCGATTTTTCGTCCGCCGTACGAACGTTGTCGGTTCGATCGCTTATAAAAGTCATAGCACACCTCTCCTCAATGAGCCGGTCGATTTGACGCCTCATTCATGGGTCTAGCACAAACGGTGCGGGACGAGTTACGCGCCGAAGTTTTGTCCGGAAGAAGAAGAATAATAACTAGAATGTACATTTCCTGAAGGAAATGTGAATGGTGCTTGCAGTGGCAAAATTCGGCACGGTTGCTAGGGTGTTTCTAGGCAGTTTTTCTAATTTATGTGTTTTGGGTGGTTGCTAGGCGGTTGCTATGGTAACCTGGGTGGTTGCTAGGCGGTTGCTAGGGTGTTCTGGGTGGTTGCTAGGCGGTTGCTATGGTAACCTGGGTGGTTGCTAGGGTGTTGCTAGGCAGTTGCTAAGGTACTTGGGGTGGTTGCTAAGGTGTTGCTAGGCGGTTGCTAAGGTGTTCTAGGTGGTTGCTAGGCGGTTGCTATGGTAACCAGGGTGGTTGCTAGGGCGTTGCTAGGCAGTTGCTAAGGTACTTAGGGTAGTTGCTATGATGTTGGTAGGCGGTTGCTAAGGTACTTGGGGTGGTTGCTAAGTTGTTGCTAGGCGGTTGCTATGGTAACCAGGGTGGTTGCTAGGGTGTTGCTAGGCAGTTGCTAAGGTACTTGGGGTAGTTGCTAAGATGTTGCTAGGCGGTTGCTAAGGTGTTCTGGGTGGTTGCTAGGCGGTTGCTATGGTAACCAGGGTGGTTGCTAGGGTGTTGCTAGGCAGTTGCTAAGGTACTTGGGGTGGTCACCACGGTGTTGCTATGTGGTTGCTAGGGTGTTCCGGATGGTTGCTAGGCGGTTGCTATGGTAACCTGGGTGGTTGCTAGGCAGTTGCTAGGGTAACCTGGGTGGTTGCTATGGTGTTATTAGTTGGTCGGTAGTTATCACAGATAGTTATTATGGAGTTAATATAGGGTTCTTAGCATGTTTTCAGCCCACTTTAACACTTAGCTAATGAGTATTAGCATGTAGCTATTCACTGCTAGCATGTGTAGCATGTTGCAAGTCCAGATTCCTAGCATGAGTCAAAAGACCCAACAACCAAGTCTCTACGATGTTCTGATGCAGAGATATAGCTCTTGCTAAACAGTTGCTAGGGTACCTTGTTTGGTTGGTAGGGAGTGGCTTGGCAGCTGCCAGCGATGATCCTCCAAAGGCTCCTTGTCAGTATGAATGACATAAACCAGCCCTATGATGTTCAGGTTTGAAAATATCCCTCTTTGAGTTTGGTTGCTAGGGTGCACTAAATGGTTGCTAGGGAATGGCTAGGCAGTTAACAGGCTTAAACTAATAGATTGCATGTGTGCCCAAATCAAAAGAGCCAAACTCGCGTGTCTTATGATGTTCAGATTCATTTAAATCCATCTCATCAATTTTTCAATGGAAGTCAATGGGAGTTTTGTTGCTAGGGTGCTCTAAATGGTTGCTATGGTATGTTTAGGCAGTTAACAGGCTTAAACTAATAGACTGCATGTGTGCCCAAATCAAAAATGCCAAACTCGCGTGTCTCAGTGATGTTTTGATCCATTTAAATCCATCTCATCGATTTTTCAATGCAAAGTCAATGGGACTTTTTTCGCCGCTTTTTCGTCCGCCGTACGAAAATCGTCGGTTCGATCGCTTATAAAAGTCATAGCACACCTCTCCTCAATGAGCCGGTCGATTTGACACCTCATTCATGGGTCTAGGACAAACGGTGCGGGACGAGTTACGCGCCGAAGTTTGTGGCGGAATAAGAAGAAGAAGAAGAAGCAGAACTAGAACGTACATTTCCTGAAGGAAATGTGAATGGTGCTTGCAGTGGCAAAATTCGGCACTCGGTCGCTAGGGTGTTTCTAGGCAGTTTCTAATTAATGTGTTTTGTGTGGTTGCTAGGCGGTTGCTATGGTAAACTGGGTGGTTGCTATGGTGTTACTAGGTGGTCGGTAGTTATCACAGATAGTTATTATGGAATTAATATAGGGTTCTTAGCATGTTCTCAGCCCACTTTAACACTTAGCTAATGAGTATTAGCATGTAGCTATTCACTGCTAGCATGTGTAGCATGTTGGAAGTCCAGTTTGCTAGCATGAGACAAAAGAACCAACAACCATGTCTGTACGATGTTCTGATGCAGAGATATAGGTCTTGTTAAACAGTTGCTAGGGTACTTTGTTTGGTTGCTAGGGAGTGGCATGGCAGTTAACAGGCTTAAACTAATAGACTGCATGTGTGCCCAAATCAAAAGAGCCGTACTCACGTGTCTCTGTGATGTTTTAAATCATTTAAATCCATCTCATCTATTTTTCAATGCAAAGTCAATGGGACTTTTTTCGCCGCTTTTTTCGTCCGCCGTACGAACGTCGTTGGTCCGATCGCTTATAAAAGTCATAGCACACCTCTCCTCAAAGAGCCGGTCGATTTGACACCTCATTCATGGGTTTAGGACAAACGGTGCGGGACGAGTTACGCGCCGAAGTTTTGTCGGGAAGAAGAGTAATGATAATACTAGAACGTACATTTCCTGAAGGAAATGTGAATGGTGCTTGCAGTGGCAAAATTCGCCACTCGGTCGCTAGGGTGTTTCTAGGCAGTTTCTAAGGTGTTCTGGGTGGTTGCTAGGCGGTTGCTATGGTAACCTGGGTGGTTGCTAGGCAGTTGCTAGGGTAACCTGGGTGGTTGCTATGGTGTTACTAGTTGGTCGGTAGTTATCACAGATAGTTATTATGGAGTTAATATAGGGTTCTTAGCATGTTCTCAGCCCACTTTAACACTTAGCTAATGAGTATTAGCATGTAGCTATTCACTGCTAGCATGTGTAGCATGTTGCAAGTCCAGATTCCTAGCATGAGTCAAAAGACCCAACAACCAAGTCTCTACGATGTTCTGATGCAGAGATATAGGTCTTGCTAAATAGTTGCTAGGGTACTTTGTTTGGTTGCTAGGGAGTGGCTTGGCAGCTGCCAGTGATGATCCTCCAAAGGCTGCTTGTCAGTATGAATGACATAAACCAGCCCTATGATGTTCAGTTTTGAAAATATCCCTCTTTGGGTTTGGTTGCTAGGGTGCACTAAATGGTTGCTAGGGAATGGCTAGGCAGTTAACAGGCTTAAACTAATAGACTGCATGTGTGCCCAAATCAAAAGAGCGAAACTCGCGTGTCTCTATGATGTTCTGATTCATTTAAATCCATCTCATCTATTTTTCAATGGAAGTCAATGGGAGTTTTGTTGCTAGGGTGCTCTAAATGGTTGCTAGGGCTCGGCTAGGCAGTTAACAGGCTTAAACTAATAGACTGCATGTGTGCCCAAATCAAAAATGCCAAACTCGCGTGTCTCAGTGATGTTTTGATTCATTTAAATCCATCTCATCTCTTTTCCAATGCAAAGTCAATGGGACTTTTTTCGCCGCTTTTTCGTCCGCCGTACGAACGTCGTCGGTTCGATCGCTTATAAAAGTCATAGCACACCTCTCCTCAATGAGCCGGTCGATTTGACACCTCATTCATGGGTCTAGGACAAACGGTGCGGGACGAGTTACGCGCCGAAGTTTTGTCCGGAAGAAGAATAATAATAAGAATAATAATAAGTATGTAGAAGAGTATAAATGGATGCTTTGCCTTTGGCAAGCACCATTAACTAGAACGTACATTTCCTGAAGGAAATGTGAATGGTGCTTGCAGTGGCAAAATTCGGCACTCGGTCGCTAGGGTGTTTCTAGGCAGTTTTTCTAATTAATGTGTTTTGGGTGGTTGCTAGGCGGTTGCTATGGTAACCTGGGTGGTTGCTAGGCGGTTGCTAGGGTGTTCTAGGTGGTTGCTAGGCGGTTGCTATGGTAACCTGGGTGGTTGCTAGGGTGTTGCTAGGGTGTTCTGGGTGGTTGCTAGGCGGTTGCTAAGGTGTTCTGGGTGGTTGCTATGGTAACGTGGGTGGTTGCTAGGGTGTTGCTAGGCAGTTGCTAAGGTACTTGGGGTGGTCACCACGGTGTTGCTAGGTGGTTGCTAGGGTGTTCTAGGTGGTTGCTAGGCGGTTGCTAGGGTAACCTGGGTGGTTGCTATGGTGTTACTAGTTGGTCGGTAGTTATCACAGATAGTTATTATGGAGTTAATATAGTGTTCTTAGCATGTTTACAGGCCACTTTAACTCTTAGCTAATGAGTATTAGCATGTAGCTATTCACTGCTAGCATGTGTAGCATGTTGCAAGTCCAGATTCCTAGCATGAGTCAAAAGACCCAACAACCAAGTCTCTACGATGTTCTGATGCAGAGATATAGGTCTTGCTAAACAGTTGCTAGGGTACTTTGTTTGGTTGCTAAGGAGTGGCTTGGCAGCTGACAGTGATGATCCTCCAAAGACTGCCTGCCAGTATGAATGACATAAACCAGCCCTATGATGTTCAGGTTTGAAAATATCCCTCTTTGGGTTTGGTTGCTAGGGTGCACTAAATGGTTGCTAGGGAATGGCTAGGCAGTTAACAGGCTTAAACTAATAGACTGCATGTGTGCCCAAATCAAAAGAGCGAAACTCGCGTGTCTCTATGATGTTCTGATTCATTTAAATCCATCTCATCGATTTTTCAATGGAAGTCAATGGGAGTTTGGTTGCTAGGGTGCTCTAAATGGTTGCTAGGGCTCGGCTAGGCGGTTAACAGGCTTAAACTAATAGACTGCATGTGTGCCCAAATCAAAAATGCCAAACTCGCGTGTCTCAATGATGTTTTGATCCATTTAAATCCATCTCATTTATTTTTCAATGCAAAGTCAATGGGACTTTTTTCGCCGCTTTTTCGTCCGCCGTACGAACGTCGTCGGTTCGATTGCTTATAAAAGTCATAGCACACCTCTCCTCAATGAGCCGGTCGATTTGACACCTCATTCATGGGTCTAGGACAAACGGTGCGGGACAAGTTACGCGCCGAAGTTTTGTCCGGAAGAAGAAGAAGAAGAAGCAGAATAATAACTAGAACGTACATTTCCTGAAGGAAATGTGAATGGTGCTTGCAGTGGCAAAATTCGCCACTCGGTCGCTAGGGTGTTTCTAGGCAGTTTCTAAGGTGTTCTGGGTGGTTGCTAGGCGGTTGCTATGGTAACCTGGGTGGTTGCTAGGCGGTTGCTAGGGTAACCTGGGTGGTTGCTATGGTGTTACTAGTTGGTCGGTAGTTATCACAGATAGTTATTATGGAGTTAATATAGGGTTCTTAGCATGTTCTCAGCCCACTTTAACACTTAGCTAATGAGTATTAGCATGTAGCTATTCACTGCTAGCATGTGTAGCATGTTGCAAGTCCAGATTCCTAGCATGAGTCAAAAGACCCAACAACCAAGTCTCTACGATGTTCTGATGCAGAGATATAGGTCTTGCTAAATAGTTGCTAGGGTACTTTGTTTGGTTGCTAGGGAGTGGCTTGGCAGCTGCCAGTGATGATCCTCCAAAGGCTGCTTGTCAGTATGAATGACATAAACCAGCCCTATGATGTTCAGTTTTGAAAATATCCCTCTTTGGGTTTGGTTGCTAGGGTGCACTAAATGGTTGCTAGGGAATGGCTAGGCAGTTAACAGGCTTAAACTAATAGACTGCATGTGTGCCCAAATCAAAAGAGCCGTACTCACGTGTATCTATGATGTTCTGAATCATTTAAATCCATCTCATCTATTTTTCAATGGAAGTCAATGGGACTTTTGTTGCTAGGGTGCTCTAAATGGTTGCTAGGGCGTGGCTAGGCAGTTAACAGGCTTAAACTAATAGACTGCATGTGTGCCCATATCAAAAATGCCAAACTCGCGTGTCTCTGTGATGTTTTGATCCATTTAAATCCATCTCATCTCTTTTTCAATGCAAAGTCAATGGGACTTTTTTCGCCGATTTTTCGTCCGCCGTACGAAATTCGTTGGTTCGATCGCTTATAAAAGTCATAGCACACCTCTCCTCAATGAGCCGGTCGATTTGACACCTCATTCATGGGTCTAGGACAAACGGTGCGGGACGAGTTACGCGCCGAAGTTTCGTCCAGAATAAGAAGAAGAAGAAGCAGAATAATAATAAGTTTGCAGAAGAACAATATTGATGCTTTGCCTTTGGCAAGCACCAATAACTAGAACGTACATTTCCTGAAGGAAATGTGAATGGTGCTTGCAGTGGCAAAATTCGCCACTCGGTCGCTAGGGTGTTTCTAGGCAGTTTCTAAGGTGTTCTGGGTGGTTGCTAGGCGGTTGCTATGGTAACCTGGGTGGTTGCTAGGCAGTTGCTAGGGTAACCTGGGTGGTTGCTATGGTGTTACTAGTTGGTCGGTAGTTATCACAGATAGTTATTATGGAGTTAATATAGGGTTCTTAGCATGTTCTCAGCCCACTTCAACACTTAGCTAATGAGTATTAGCATGTAGCTATTCACTGCTAGCATGTGTAGCATGTTGCAAGTCCAGTTTCCTAGCATGAGTCAAAAGACCCAACAACCAAGTCTCTACGATGTTCTGATGCAGAGATATAGGTCTTGCTAAACAGTTGCTAGGGTACCTTGTTTGGTTGCTAGGGAGTGGCTTGGCAGCTGCCAGTGAAGATCCTCCAAAGGCTGCTTGTCAGTATGAATGACATAAACCAGCCCTATGATGTTCAGGTTTGAAAATATCCCTCTTCGGGTTTGGTTGCTAGGGTGCACTAAATGGTTGCTAGGGAATGGCTAGGCAGTTAACAGGCTTAAAGTAATAGACTGCATGTGTGCCCAAATCAAAAATGCCAAACTCGCGTGTCTCTATGATGTTCTGAATCATTTAAATCCATCTCATCTATTTTTCAATGGAAGTCAATGGGAGTTTTGTTGCTAGGGTGCTCTAAATGGTTGCTATGGTATGTTTAGGCAGTTAACAGGCTTAAACTAATAGACTGCATGTGTGCCCAAATCAAAAATGCCAAACTCGCGTGTCTCAATCATGTTTTGATCCATTTAAATCCATCTCATCGATTTTTCAATGCAAAGTCAATGGGACTTTTTTCGCCGCTTTTTCGTCCGCCGTACGAAAATCGTCGGTTCGATCGCTTATAAAAGTCATAGCACACCTCTCCTCAATGAGCCGGTCGATTTGACACCTCATTCATGGGTCTAGGACAAACGGTGCGGGACGAGTTACGCGCCGAAGTTTTGGCGGAATAAGAAGAAGCAGAATAATAATAATAAGTTTGTAGAATAACAAGAATGGATGCTTTGCCTTTGGCAAGCACCATTAACTAGGCAGTTTTTCTAATTAATGTGTTTTGGGTGGTTGCTAGGCGGTTGCTATGGTAAACTGGGTGGTTGCTAGGCGGTTGCTAGGGTAACTTGGGTGGTCGCTATGGTGTTACTAGTTGGTCGGTAGTTATCACAGATAGTTATTATGGAGTTAATATAGTGTTCTTAGCGTGTTTTCAGCTCACTTTAACACTTAGCTAATGAGTATTAGCATGTAGCTATTCAATGCTAGCATGTGTAGCATGTTGCAAGTCCAGTTTCCTAGCATGAGTCAAAAGACCCAACAACCAAGTCTCTACGATGTTCTGATGCAGAGATATAGGTCTTGCTAAACAGTTGCTAGGGTACCTTGTTTGGTTGCTAGGGAGTGGCTTGGCAGCTGCCAGTGATGATCCTCCAAAGGCTGCTTGTCAGTATGGATGACATAAACCAGCCCTCTGATGTTCAGGTTTGAAAATATCCCTCTTTGGGTTTGGTTGCTAGGGTGCACTAAATGGTTGCTAGGGAATGGCCAGGCAGTTAACAGGCTTAAACTAATAGACTGCATGTGTGCCCAAATCAAAAGAGCCGTACTCATGTGTCTCTATGATGTTCTGAATCATTTAAATCCATCTCATCTATTTTTCAATGGAAGTCAATGGGACTTTTGTTGCTAGGGTGCTCTAAATGGTTGCTAGGGCTTGGCTAGGCAGTTAACAGGCTTAAACTAATAGACTGCATGTGTGCCCATATCAAAAATGCCAAACTCGCGTGTCTCAGTGATGTTTTGATCCATTTAAATCCATCTCATCGATTTTCCAATGCAAAGTCAATGGGACTTTTTTCGCCGCTTTTTCGTCCGCTGTACGAACGTCGTCGGTTCGATCGCTTATAAAAGTCATAGCACACCTCTCCTCAATGAGCCGGTCGATTTGACACCTCATTCATGGGTCTAGGACAAACGGTGCGGGACGAGTTACGCGCCGAAGTTTTGTCCGGAAGAAGAAGCAGAATAATAATAAGTTTGCAGAAGAGTATAAATGGATGCTTGCCTTAGGCAAGCACCATTAATAACTAGAATGTACATTTCCTGAAGGAAATGTGATTGGTGCTTGCAGTGGCAAAATTCGGCACTCGGTCGCTAGGGTGTTTCTAGGCAGTTTTTCTAATTAATGTGTTTTGGGTGGTTGCTAGGCGGTTGCTATGGTAACCTGGATGGTTGCTAGAGTGTTGCTAGGCAGTTGCTAGGGTGTTCTGGGTGGTTGCTAGGCGGTTGCTATGGTAACCAGGGTGGTTGCTAGGGTGTTGCTAAGGTACTTAGGGTGGTTGCTAAGATGTTGCTAGGCGGTTGCTAGGGTGTTCTAGGTGGTTGCTAGGCGGTTGCTATGGTAACCAGGGTGGTTGCTAGGGTGTTGCTAAGGTACTTAGGGTGGTTGCTAAGATGTTGCTAGGCGGTTGTTAAGGTGTTCTGGGTGGTTGCTATGGTAACTTGGGTGGTTGCTAGGGTGTTGCTAGGCAGTTGCTAAGGTACTTGGGGTGGTCACCACGGTGTTGCTAGGTGGTTGCTAGGGTGTTCTGGGTGGTTGCTAGGCGGTTGCTATGGTAACCTGGGTGGTTGCTAGGCGGTTGCTATGGTAACCTGGGTGGTTGCTATGGTGTTACTAGGTGGTTGGTAGTTATCACAGATAGTTATTATGGAGTTAATATAGGGTTCTTAGCATGTTCTCAGGCCACTTCAACACTTAGCTAATCAGTATTAGCATGTAGCTATTCAATGCTAGCATGTGTAGCATGTTGCAAGTCCAGTTTCCTAACATGAGTCAAAAGACCCAACAACCAAGGCTCTACGATGTTCTGATGCAGAGATATAGCTCTTGCTAAACAGTTGCTAGGGTACTTTGTTTGGTTGCTAGGGAGTGGCTTGGCAGCTGCCAGTGATGATCCTCCAAAGGCTGCCTGTCAGTATGAATGACATAAACCAGCCCTATGATGTTCAGGTTTGAAAATTTCCCTCTTTGGGTTTGGTTGCTAGGGTGCACTAAATGGTTGCTAGGGAATGGCTAGGCAGTTAACAGGCTTAAACTAATAGACTGCATGTGTGCCCAAATCAAAAATGCCAAACTCGCGTGTCTCTATGATGTTCTGATTCATTTAAATCCATCTCATCTATTTTTCAATGGAAGTCAATGGGAGTTTTGTTGCTAGGGTGCACTAAATGGTTGCTAGGGAATGGCTAGGCAGTTAACAGGCTTAAACTAATAGACTGCATGTGTGCCCAAATCAAAAATGCCAAACTCGCGTGTCTCAGTGATGTTTTGATTCATTTAAATCCATCTCATCTCTTTTTCAATGCAAAGTCAATGGGACTTTTTTCGCCGCTTTTTCGTCCGCCGTACGAAAATCGTCGGTTCGATCGCTTATAAAAGTCATAGCACACCTCTCCTCAATGAGCCGGTCGATTTGACACCTCATTCATGGGTCTAGGACAAACGGTGCGGGACGAGTTACGCGCCGAAGTTTTGTCCAGAATAAGAAGAAGAAGAAGCAGAATAATAAGTATGCAGAAGAATAACATTGATGCTTTGCCTTTGGCAAGCACCAATAACTAGAACGTACATTTCCTGAAGGAAATGTGAATGGTGCTTGCAGTGGCAAAATTCGGCACTCGGTCGCTAGGGTGTTTCTAGGCAGTTTCTAATTAATGTGTTTTGTGTGGTTGCTAGGCGGTTGCTATGGTAAACTGGGTGGTTGCTATGGTGTTACTAGGTGGTCGGTAGTTATCACAGATAGTTATTATGGAATTAATATAGGGTTCTTAGCATGTTCTCAGCCCACTTTAACACTTAGCTAATGAGTATTAGCATGTAGCTATTCACTGCTAGCATGTGTAGCATGTTGGAAGTCCAGTTTGCTAGCATGAGACAAAAGAACCAACAACCATGTCTGTACGATGTTCTGATGCAGAGATATAGGTCTTGTTAAACAGTTGCTAGGGTACTTTGTTTGGTTGCTAGGGAGTGGCATGGCAGTTAACAGGCTTAAACTAATAGACTGCATGTGTGCCCAAATCAAAAGAGCCGTACTCACGTGTCTCTGTGATGTTTTAAATCATTTAAATCCATCTCATCTATTTTTCAATGCAAAGTCAATGGGACTTTTTTCGCCGCTTTTTTCGTCCGCCGTACGAACGTCGTTGGTCCGATCGCTTATAAAAGTCATAGCACACCTCTCCTCAAAGAGCCGGTCGATTTGACACCTCATTCATGGGTTTAGGACAAACGGTGCGGGACGAGTTACGCGCCGAAGTTTTGTCGGGAAGAAGAGTAATGATAATACTAGAATGTACATTTCCTGAAGGAAATGTGAATGGTGCTTGCAGTGGCAAAATTCGGCACGGTTGCTAGGGTGTTTCTAGGCAGTTTTTCTAATTTATGTGTTTTGGGTGGTTGCTAGGCGGTTGCTATGGTAACCTGGGTGGTTGCTAGGCGGTTGCTAGGGTGTTCTGGGTGGTTGCTAGGCGGTTGCTATGGTAACCTGGGTGGTTGCTAGGGTGTTGCTAGGCAGTTGCTAAGGTACTTGGGGTGGTTGCTAAGGTGTTGCTAGGCGGTTGCTAAGGTGTTCTAGGTGGTTGCTAGGCGGTTGCTATGGTAACCAGGGTGGTTGCTAGGGCGTTGCTAGGCAGTTGCTAAGGTACTTAGGGTAGTTGCTATGATGTTGGTAGGCGGTTGCTAAGGTACTTGGGGTGGTTGCTAAGTTGTTGCTAGGCGGTTGCTATGGTAACCAGGGTGGTTGCTAGGGTGTTGCTAGGCAGTTGCTAAGGTACTTGGGGTAGTTGCTAAGATGTTGCTAGGCGGTTGCTAAGGTGTTCTGGGTGGTTGCTAGGCGGTTGCTATGGTAACCAGGGTGGTTGCTAGGGTGTTGCTAGGCAGTTGCTAAGGTACTTGGGGTGGTCACCACGGTGTTGCTATGTGGTTGCTAGGGTGTTCCGGATGGTTGCTAGGCGGTTGCTATGGTAACCTGGGTGGTTGCTAGGCAGTTGCTAGGGTAACCTGGGTGGTTGCTATGGTGTTATTAGTTGGTCGGTAGTTATCACAGATAGTTATTATGGAGTTAATATAGGGTTCTTAGCATGTTTTCAGCCCACTTTAACACTTAGCTAATGAGTATTAGCATGTAGCTATTCACTGCTAGCATGTGTAGCATGTTGCAAGTCCAGATTCCTAGCATGAGTCAAAAGACCCAACAACCAAGTCTCTACGATGTTCTGATGCAGAGATATAGCTCTTGCTAAACAGTTGCTAGGGTACCTTGTTTGGTTGGTAGGGAGTGGCTTGGCAGCTGCCAGCGATGATCCTCCAAAGGCTCCTTGTCAGTATGAATGACATAAACCAGCCCTATGATGTTCAGGTTTGAAAATATCCCTCTTTGAGTTTGGTTGCTAGGGTGCACTAAATGGTTGCTAGGGAATGGCTAGGCAGTTAACAGGCTTAAACTAATAGATTGCATGTGTGCCCAAATCAAAAGAGCCAAACTCGCGTGTCTTATGATGTTCAGATTCATTTAAATCCATCTCATCAATTTTTCAATGGAAGTCAATGGGAGTTTTGTTGCTAGGGTGCTCTAAATGGTTGCTATGGTATGTTTAGGCAGTTAACAGGCTTAAACTAATAGACTGCATGTGTGCCCAAATCAAAAATGCCAAACTCGCGTGTCTCAGTGATGTTTTGATCCATTTAAATCCATCTCATCGATTTTTCAATGCAAAGTCAATGGGACTTTTTTCGCCGCTTTTTCGTCCGCCGTACGAAAATCGTCGGTTCGATCGCTTATAAAAGTCATAGCACACCTCTCCTCAATGAGCCGGTCGATTTGACACCTCATTCATGGGTCTAGGACAAACGGTGCGGGACGAGTTACGCGCCGAAGTTTGTGGCGGAATAAGAAGAAGAAGAAGAAGCAGAACTAGAACGTACATTTCCTGAAGGAAATGTGAATGGTGCTTGCAGTGGCAAAATTCGGCACTCGGTCGCTAGGGTGTTTCTAGGCAGTTTCTAATTAATGTGTTTTGTGTGGTTGCTAGGCGGTTGCTATGGTAAACTGGGTGGTTGCTATGGTGTTACTAGGTGGTCGGTAGTTATCACAGATAGTTATTATGGAATTAATATAGGGTTCTTAGCATGTTCTCAGCCCACTTTAACACTTAGCTAATGAGTATTAGCATGTAGCTATTCACTGCTAGCATGTGTAGCATGTTGGAAGTCCAGTTTGCTAGCATGAGACAAAAGAACCAACAACCATGTCTGTACGATGTTCTGATGCAGAGATATAGGTCTTGTTAAACAGTTGCTAGGGTACTTTGTTTGGTTGCTAGGGAGTGGCATGGCAGTTAACAGGCTTAAACTAATAGACTGCATGTGTGCCCAAATCAAAAGAGCCGTACTCACGTGTCTCTGTGATGTTTTAAATCATTTAAATCCATCTCATCTATTTTTCAATGCAAAGTCAATGGGACTTTTTTCGCCGCTTTTTTCGTCCGCCGTACGAACGTCGTTGGTCCGATCGCTTATAAAAGTCATAGCACACCTCTCCTCAAAGAGCCGGTCGATTTGACACCTCATTCATGGGTTTAGGACAAACGGTGCGGGACGAGTTACGCGCCGAAGTTTTGTCGGGAAGAAGAGTAATGATAATACTAGAACGTACATTTCCTGAAGGAAATGTGAATGGTGCTTGCAGTGGCAAAATTCGCCACTCGGTCGCTAGGGTGTTTCTAGGCAGTTTCTAAGGTGTTCTGGGTGGTTGCTAGGCGGTTGCTATGGTAACCTGGGTGGTTGCTAGGCAGTTGCTAGGGTAACCTGGGTGGTTGCTATGGTGTTACTAGTTGGTCGGTAGTTATCACAGATAGTTATTATGGAGTTAATATAGGGTTCTTAGCATGTTCTCAGCCCACTTTAACACTTAGCTAATGAGTATTAGCATGTAGCTATTCACTGCTAGCATGTGTAGCATGTTGCAAGTCCAGATTCCTAGCATGAGTCAAAAGACCCAACAACCAAGTCTCTACGATGTTCTGATGCAGAGATATAGGTCTTGCTAAATAGTTGCTAGGGTACTTTGTTTGGTTGCTAGGGAGTGGCTTGGCAGCTGCCAGTGATGATCCTCCAAAGGCTGCTTGTCAGTATGAATGACATAAACCAGCCCTATGATGTTCAGTTTTGAAAATATCCCTCTTTGGGTTTGGTTGCTAGGGTGCACTAAATGGTTGCTAGGGAATGGCTAGGCAGTTAACAGGCTTAAACTAATAGACTGCATGTGTGCCCAAATCAAAAGAGCGAAACTCGCGTGTCTCTATGATGTTCTGATTCATTTAAATCCATCTCATCTATTTTTCAATGGAAGTCAATGGGAGTTTTGTTGCTAGGGTGCTCTAAATGGTTGCTAGGGCTCGGCTAGGCAGTTAACAGGCTTAAACTAATAGACTGCATGTGTGCCCAAATCAAAAATGCCAAACTCGCGTGTCTCAGTGATGTTTTGATTCATTTAAATCCATCTCATCTCTTTTCCAATGCAAAGTCAATGGGACTTTTTTCGCCGCTTTTTCGTCCGCCGTACGAACGTCGTCGGTTCGATCGCTTATAAAAGTCATAGCACACCTCTCCTCAATGAGCCGGTCGATTTGACACCTCATTCATGGGTCTAGGACAAACGGTGCGGGACGAGTTACGCGCCGAAGTTTTGTCCGGAAGAAGAATAATAATAAGAATAATAATAAGTATGTAGAAGAGTATAAATGGATGCTTTGCCTTTGGCAAGCACCATTAACTAGAACGTACATTTCCTGAAGGAAATGTGAATGGTGCTTGCAGTGGCAAAATTCGGCACTCGGTCGCTAGGGTGTTTCTAGGCAGTTTTTCTAATTAATGTGTTTTGGGTGGTTGCTATGGTAACCTGGGTGGTTGCTAGGCGGTTGCTAGGGTGTTCTAGGTGGATGCTAGGCGGTTGCTATGGTAACCTGGGTGGTTGCTAGGTGGTTGCTACGGTAACCTGGGTGGTTGCTAGGGTGTTCCTAGGCGGTTGCTAGGGTGTTCTGGGTGGTTGCTAGGCGGTTGCTATGGTAACCTGGGTGTTTGCTAGGGTGTTGCTAGGCAGTTGCTTAGGTACTTGGGATGGTTGCTAAGGTGTTGCTAGGCGGTTGCTAAGGTGTTCTAGGTGGTTGCTAGGGTGTTGCTAAGGTACTTGGGGTGGTTGCTAAAGTGTTGCTAGGCGGTTGCTATGGTAACCAGGGTGGTTGCTAGGGTGTTGCTAGGCAGTTGCTAAGGTACTTGGGGCAGTTGCTAAGATGTTGCTAGGCGGTTGCTAGGGTGTTCTGGGTGGTTGCTAGGCGGTTGCTATGGTAACCAGGGTGGTTGCTAGGGTGTTGCTAGGCAGTTGCTAAGGTACTTCGGGTGGTCACCACAGTGTTGCTAGGTGGTTGCTAGGGTGTTCTGGATGGTTGCTAGGCGGTTGCTATGGTAACCTGGGTGGTTGCTAGGGTGTTGCTAGGCGGTTGGTAGTTGTCACAGATAGTTACTATGGAGTTATTATAGAGTTCTTAGCATGTTCTCAGCCCACTTTAGCACTTAGCTAATGAGTATTAGCATGTAGCTATTCACTGCTAGCATGTGTAGCATGTTGCAAGTCCAGTTTGCTAGCATGAGTCAAAAGACCCAACAACCATGTCTGTACGATGTTCTGATGCAGAGATATAGGTCTTGCTAAACAGTTGCTAGGGTACCTTGTTTGGTTGCTAGGGAGTGGCTTGGCAGCTGCCAGTGATGATCCTCCAAAGGCTGCTTGTCAGTATGAATGACATAAACCAGCCCTATGATGTTCAGGTTTGAAAATATTCCACTTTGGGTTTGGTTGCTAGGGTGCACTAAATGGTTGCTAGGGAATGGCTAGACAGTTAACAGGCTTAAACTAATAGACTGCATGTGTGCCCAAATCAAAAGAGCCTACTCACGTGTATCTATGATGTTCTGAATCATTTAAATCCATCTCATCTATTTTTCAATGGAAGTCAATGGGAGTTTTGTTGCTAGGGTGCTCTAAATGGTTGCTAGGGCGTGGCTAGGCAGTTAACAGGCTTAAACTAATAGACTGCATGTGTGCCCAAATCAAAAATGCCAAACTCGCGTGTCTCTGTGATGTTTTGATCCATTTAAATCCATCTCATCTCTTTTTCAATGCAAAGTCAATGGGACTTTTTTCGCCGATTTTTCGTCCGCTGTACGAAATTCGTTGGTTCGATCGCTTATAAAAGTCATAGCACACCTCTCCTCAATGAGCCGGTCGATTTGACACCTCATTCATGGGTCTAGGACAAACGGTGCGGGACGAGTTACGCGCCGAAGTTTCGTCCAGAATAAGAAGAAGAAGAAGCAGAATAATAATAAGTTTGCAGAAGAACAATATTGATGCTTTGCCTTTGGCAAGCACCAATAACTAGAATGTACATTTCCTGAAGAAAATGTGATTGGTGCTTGCAGTGGCAAAATTCGGCACGGTTGCTAGGGTGTTTCTAGGCAGTTTTTGTAATTAATGTGTTTTGGGTGGTTGCTAGGCGGTTGCTATGGTAACCTGGGTGGTTGCTAGGCGGTTGCTAGGGTGTTCTGGGTGGTTGCTAGGCGGTTGCTATGGTAACCTGGGTGGTTGCTAGGGTGTTGCTAGGCAGTTGCAAAGGTACTTGGGGTGGTTGCTAAGGTGTTGCTAGGCGGTTGCTAAGGTGTTCTAGGTGGTTGCTAGGCGGTTGCTATGGTAACCAGGGTGGTTGCTAGGGCGTTGCTAGGCAGTCGCTAAGGTACTTAGGGTAGTTGCTAAGATATTGCTAGGCGGTTGCTAAGGTACTTGGGGTGGTTGCTAAGGTGTTGCTAGGCGGTTGCTATGGTAACCAGGGTGGTTGCTAGGGCGTTGCTAGGCAGTTGCTAAGGTACTTGGGGTAGTTGCTAAGATGTTGCTAGGCGGTTGCTACGGTGTTCTGGGTGGTTGCTAGGCGGTTGCTATGGTAACCAGGGTGGTTGCTAGGGTGTTGCTAGGCAGTTGCTAAGGTACTTGGGGTGGTCACCACGGTGTTGCTAGGTGGTTGCTAGGGTGTTTTGGGTGGTTGCTAGGCGGTTGCTATGGTAACCTGGGCGGTTGCTAGGCGGTTGCTAGGGTAACATGGGTGGTTGCTATGGTGTTACTAGTTGGTCGGTAGTTATCACAGATAGTTATTATGAAGTTAATATAGGGTTCTTAGCATGTTCTCAGCCCACTTTAGCACTTAGCTAATGAGTATTAGCATGTAGCTATTCACTGCTAGCATGTGTAGCATGTTGCAAGTCCAGTTTCCTAGCATGAGTCAAAAGACCCAACAACCAAGTCTCTACGATGTTCTGATGCAGAGATATAGGTCTTGCTAAATAGTTGCTAGGGTACTTTGTTTGGTTGCTAGGGAGTGGCTTGGCAGCTGCCAGTGATGATCCTCCAAAGGCTGCTTGTCAGTATGAATGACATAAACCAGCCCTATGATGTTCAGGTTTGAAAATATCCCTCTTTGGGTTTGGTTGCTAGGGTGCACTAAATGGTTGCTAGGGAATGGCTAGGCAGTTAACAGGCTTAAACTAATAGACTGCATGTGTGCCCAAATCAAAAGAGCCGTACTCACGTGTCTCTATGATGTTTTGATTCATTTAAATGCATCTCATCTATTTTTCAATGGAAGTCAATGGGACTTTTGTTGCTAGGGTGCTCTAAATGGTTGCTATGGTATGTTTAGGCAGTTAACAGGCTTAAACTAATAGACTGCATGTGTGCCCAAATTAAAAGAGCCAAACTCGCGTGTCTCTATGATGTTCTGATTCATTTAAATCCATCTCATCTATTTTTCAATGGAAGTCAATGGGACTTTTGTTGCTAGGGTGCTCTAAATGGTTGCTATGGTATGTTTAGGCAGTTAACAGGCTTAAACTAATAGACTGCATGTGTGCCCAAATCAAAAATGCCAAACTCGCGTGTCTCAATGATGTTTTGATCCATTTAAATCCATCTCATCGATTTTTCAATGCAAAGTCAATGGGACTTTTTTCGCCGCTTTTTCGTCCGCCGTACGAAAATCGTCGGTTCGATCGCTTATAAAAGTCATAGCACACCTCTCCTCAATGAGCCGGTCGATTTGACACCTTATTCGTGGGTCTAGGACAAAAGGTGCGGGACGAGTTACGCGCCGAAGTTTCGTCCAGAATAAGAAGAAGAAGAAGCAGAAGAATAATAAGTATGTAGAAGAATAACATTGATGCTTTGCCTTTGGCAAGCACCAATAACTAGAACGTACATTTCCTGAAGGAAATGTGAATGGTGCTTGCAGTGGCAAAATTCGCCACTCGGTCGCTAGGGTGTTTCTAGGCAGTTTCTAAGGTGTTCTGGGTGGTTGCTAGGCGGTTGCTAGGGTAACCTGGGTGGTTGCTATGGTGTTACTAGTTGCTCGGTAGTTATCACAGATAGTTATTATGGAGTTAATATAGTGTTCTTAGCATGTTTTCAGCCCACTTTAACACTTAGCTAATGAGTATTAGCATGTAGCTATTCAATGCTAGCATGTGTAGCATGTTGCAAGTCCAGTTTCCTAGCATGAGTCAAAAGACCCAACAACCAAGGCTCTACGATGTTCTGATGCAGAGATATAGGTCTTGCTAAATAGTTGCTAGGGTACCTTGTTTGGTTGCTAGGGAGTGGCTTGGCAGCTGCCAGTGATGATCCTCCAAAGGCTGCTTGTCAGTATGAATGACATAAACCAGCCCTATGATGTTCAGGTTTGAAAATATTCCACTTTGGGTTTGGTTGCTAGGGTGCACTAAATGGTTGCTAGGGAATGGCTAGGCAGTTAACAGGCTTAAACTAATAGACTGCATGTGTGCCCAAATCAAAAGAGCCGTACTCACGTGTCTCTATGATGTTTTGATTCATTTAAATGCATCTCATCTATTTTTCAATGGAAATCTTTGAGGTGGTTGCTAGGGTGCTCTAAGTGGTTGCTATGGTGTGGCTATGATGAAGAGTTTAGGTCATTACTGATTGGCTAATTGATCAGATGTCAAATGAGTGAGAGACAGTGAGAGAGAAAGGGTTCCTCAGGCCCTGCGTGTGTGTGTGAGTGAGAAAGTGACAGTTGAGATTCACGGAATGTTCGTGATTTTGAATTTTACAATGGGAGTCTATGGGACTTTTTTGGCCGCTTTTTCGTCCGCTGTACGAACGTCGTTGGTCCGATCGCTTATAAAAGTCATAGCACACCTCTCCTCAATGAGCCGGTCGATTTGACACCTCATTCATGGGTCTAGGACAAACGGTGCGGGACAAGTTACGCGCCGAAGTTTTGTCCAGAATAAGAAGAAGAAGAATAAGTATGTAGAAGAATAACATTGATGCTTTGCCTTTGGCAAGCACCAATAATAATAATAAGTATGTAGAAGAGTATAAATGGATGCTTTGCCTTTGGCAAGCACCATTAACTAGAATGTACATTTCCTGAAGAAAATGTGATTGGTGCTTGCAGTGGCAAAATTCGGCACGGTTGCTAGGGTGTTTCTAGGCAGTTTTTGTAATTAATGTGTTTTGGGTGGTTGCTAGGCGGTTGCTATGGTAACCTGGGTGGTTGCTAGGCGGTTGCTAGGGTGTTCTGGGTGGTTGCTAGGCGGTTGCTATGGTAACCTGGGTGGTTGCTAGGGTGTTGCTAGGCAGTTGCAAAGGTACTTGGGGTGGTTGCTAAGGTGTTGCTAGGCGGTTGCTAAGGTGTTCTAGGTGGTTGCTAGGCGGTTGCTATGGTAACCAGGGTGGTTGCTAGGGCGTTGCTAGGCAGTCGCTAAGGTACTTAGGGTAGTTGCTAAGATATTGCTAGGCGGTTGCTAAGGTACTTGGGGTGGTTGCTAAGGTGTTGCTAGGCGGTTGCTATGGTAACCAGGGTGGTTGCTAGGGCGTTGCTAGGCAGTTGCTAAGGTACTTGGGGTAGTTGCTAAGATGTTGCTAGGCGGTTGCTACGGTGTTCTGGGTGGTTGCTAGGCGGTTGCTATGGTAACCAGGGTGGTTGCTAGGGTGTTGCTAGGCAGTTGCTAAGGTACTTGGGGTGGTCACCACGGTGTTGCTAGGTGGTTGCTAGGGTGTTTTGGGTGGTTGCTAGGCGGTTGCTATGGTAACCTGGGTGGTTGCTAGGCGGTTGCTAGGGTAACCTGGGTGGTTGCTATGGTGTTACTAGTTGCTCGGTAGTTATCACAGATAGTTATTATGGAGTTAATATAGTGTTCTTAGCATGTTTTCAGCCCACTTTAACACTTAGCTAATGAGTATTAGCATGTAGCTATTCACTGCTAGCATGTGGAGCATGTTGCAAGTCCAGTTTCCTAGCATGAGTCAAAAGACCCAACAACCAAGTCTCTACGATGTTCTGATGCAGAGATATAGCTCTTGCTAAACAGTTGCTAGGGTACCTTGTTTGGTTGCTAGGGAGTGGCTTGGCAGCTGCCATTGATGATCCTCCAAAGGCTGCTTGTCAGTATGAATGACATAAACCAGCCCTATGATGTTTAGGTTTGAAAATATCCCTCTTTGGGTTTGGTTGCTAGGGTGCACTAAATGGTTGCTAGGGAATGGCTAGGCATTTAACAGGCTTAAACTAATAGATTGCATGTGTGCCCAAATCAAAAATGCCAAACTCGCGTGTCTCTATGATGTTCTGAATCATTTAAATCCATCTCATCTATTTTTCAATGGAAGTCAATGGGAGTTTTGTTGCTAGGGTGCTCTAAATGGTTGCTATGGTATGTTTAGGCAGTTAACAGGCTTAAACTAATAGACTGCATGTGTGCCCAAATCAAAAATGCCAAACTCGCGTGTCTCAATCATGTTTTGATCCATTTAAATCCATCTCATCGATTTTTCAATGCAAAGTCAATGGGACTTTTTTCGCCGCTTTTTCGTCCGCCGTACGAAAATCGTCGGTTCGATCGCTTATAAAAGTCATAGCACACCTCTCCTCAATGAGCCGGTCGATTTGACACCTCATTCATGGGTCTAGGACAAACGGTGCGGGACGAGTTACGCGCCGAAGTTTCGTCCAGAATAAGAAGAAGAAGAAGAATAAGTATGCAGAAGAATAACATTGATGCTTTGCCTTTGGCAAGCACCAATAACTAGAATGTACATTTCCTGAAGAAAATGTGATTGGTGCTTGCAGTGGCAAAATTCGGCACGGTTGCTAGGGTGTTTCTAGGCAGTTTTTGTAATTAATGTGTTTTGGGTGGTTGCTAGGCGGTTGCTATGGTAACCTGGGTGGTTGCTAGGCGGTTGCTAGGGTGTTCTGGGTGGTTGCTAGGCGGTTGCTATGGTAACCTGGGTGGTTGCTAGGGTGTTGCTAGGCAGTTGCAAAGGTACTTGGGGTGGTTGCTAAGGTGTTGCTAGGCGGTTGCTAAGGTGTTCTAGGTGGTTGCTAGGCGGTTGCTATGGTAACCAGGGTGGTTGCTAGGGCGTTGCTAGGCAGTCGCTAAGGTACTTAGGGTAGTTGCTAAGATATTGCTAGGCGGTTGCTAAGGTACTTGGGGTGGTTGCTAAGGTGTTGCTAGGCGGTTGCTATGGTAACCAGGGTGGTTGCTAGGGCGTTGCTAGGCAGTTGCTAAGGTACTTGGGGTAGTTGCTAAGATGTTGCTAGGCGGTTGCTACGGTGTTCTGGGTGGTTGCTAGGCGGTTGCTATGGTAACCAGGGTGGTTGCTAGGGTGTTGCTAGGCAGTTGCTAAGGTACTTGGGGTGGTCACCACGGTGTTGCTAGGTGGTTGCTAGGGTGTTTTGGGTGGTTGCTAGGCGGTTGCTATGGTAACCTGGGTGGTTGCTAGGCGGTTGCTAGGGTAACCTGGGTGGTTGCTATGGTGTTACTAGTTGCTCGGTAGTTATCACAGATAGTTATTATGGAGTTAATATAGTGTTCTTAGCATGTTTTCAGCCCACTTTAACACTTAGCTAATGAGTATTAGCATGTAGCTATTCACTGCTAGCATGTGGAGCATGTTGCAAGTCCAGTTTCCTAGCATGAGTCAAAAGACCCAACAACCAAGTCTCTACGATGTTCTGATGCAGAGATATAGCTCTTGCTAAACAGTTGCTAGGGTACCTTGTTTGGTTGCTAGGGAGTGGCTTGGCAGCTGCCATTGATGATCCTCCAAAGGCTGCTTGTCAGTATGAATGACATAAACCAGCCCTATGATGTTTAGGTTTGAAAATATCCCTCTTTGGGTTTGGTTGCTAGGGTGCACTAAATGGTTGCTAGGGAATGGCTAGGCATTTAACAGGCTTAAACTAATAGATTGCATGTGTGCCCAAATCAAAAATGCCAAACTCGCGTGTCTCTATGATGTTCTGAATCATTTAAATCCATCTCATCTATTTTTCAATGGAAGTCAATGGGAGTTTTGTTGCTAGGGTGCTCTAAATGGTTGCTATGGTATGTTTAGGCAGTTAACAGGCTTAAACTAATAGACTGCATGTGTGCCCAAATCAAAAATGCCAAACTCGCGTGTCTCAATCATGTTTTGATCCATTTAAATCCATCTCATCGATTTTTCAATGCAAAGTCAATGGGACTTTTTTCGCCGCTTTTTCGTCCGCCGTACGAAAATCGTCGGTTCGATCGCTTATAAAAGTCATAGCACACCTCTCCTCAATGAGCCGGTCGATTTGACACCTCATTCATGGGTCTAGGACAAACGGTGCGGGACGAGTTACGCGCCGAAGTTTCGTCCAGAATAAGAAGAAGAAGAAGAATAAGTATGCAGAAGAATAACATTGATGCTTTGCCTTTGGCAAGCACCAATAACTAGAACGTACATTTCCTGAAGGAAATGTGAATGGTGCTTGCAGTGGCAAAATTCGCCACTCGGTCGCTAGGGTGTTTCTAGGCAGTTTCTAAGGTGTTCTGGGTGGTTGCTAGGCGGTTGCTATGGTAACCTGGGTGGTTGCTAGGCAGTTGCTAGGGTAACCTGGGTGGTTGCTATGGTGTTACTAGTTGGTCGGTAGTTATCACAGATAGTTATTATGGAGTTAATATAGGGTTCTTAGCATGTTCTCAGCCCACTTTAACACTTAGCTAATGAGTATTAGCATGTAGCTATTCACTGCTAGCATGTGTAGCATGTTGCAAGTCCAGATTCCTAGCATGAGTCAAAAGACCCAACAACCAAGTCTCTACGATGTTCTGATGCAGAGATATAGGTCTTGCTAAATAGTTGCTAGGGTACTTTGTTTGGTTGCTAGGGAGTGGCTTGGCAGCTGCCAGTGATGATCCTCCAAAGGCTGCTTGTCAGTATGAATGACATAAACCAGCCCTATGATGTTCAGTTTTGAAAATATCCCTCTTTGGGTTTGGTTGCTAGGGTGCACTAAATGGTTGCTAGGGAATGGCTAGGCAGTTAACAGGCTTAAACTAATAGACTGCATGTGTGCCCAAATCAAAAGAGCGAAACTCGCGTGTCTCTATGATGTTCTGATTCATTTAAATCCATCTCATCTATTTTTCAATGGAAGTCAATGGGAGTTTTGTTGCTAGGGTGCTCTAAATGGTTGCTAGGGCTCGGCTAGGCAGTTAACAGGCTTAAACTAATAGACTGCATGTGTGCCCAAATCAAAAATGCCAAACTCGCGTGTCTCAGTGATGTTTTGATTCATTTAAATCCATCTCATCTCTTTTCCAATGCAAAGTCAATGGGACTTTTTTCGCCGCTTTTTCGTCCGCCGTACGAACGTCGTCGGTTCGATCGCTTATAAAAGTCATAGCACACCTCTCCTCAATGAGCCGGTCGATTTGACACCTCATTCATGGGTCTAGGACAAACGGTGCGGGACGAGTTACGCGCCGAAGTTTTGTCCGGAAGAAGAATAATAATAAGAATAATAATAAGTATGTAGAAGAGTATAAATGGATGCTTTGCCTTTGGCAAGCACCATTAACTAGAATGTACATTTCCTGAAGGAAATGTGAATGGTGCTTGCAGTGGCAAAATTCGGCACTCGGTCGCTAGGGTGTTTCTAGGCAGTTTCTAATTAATGTGTTTTGTGTGGTTGCTAGGCGGTTGCTATGGTAAACTGGGTGGTTGCTAGGCGGTTGCTAGGGTAACCTGGGTGGTTGCTATGGTGTTACTAGGTGGTTGGTAGTTATCACATATAGTTATTATGGAATTAACATAGGGTTTTTAGCATGTTCTCAGCCCACTTTAACACTTAGCTAATGAGTATTAGCATGTAGCTATTCACTGCTAGCATGTGTAGCATGTTGGAAGTCCAGTTTGCTAGCATGAGACAAAAGACCCAACAACCAAGGCTCTACGATGTTCTGATGCAGAGATATAGCTCTTGCTAAACAGTTGCTAGGGTACCTTGTTTGGTTGGTAGGGAGTGGCTTGGCAGCTGCCATTGATGATCCTCCAAAGGCTGCTTGTCAGTATGAAAGACAGAAACCAGCCCTATGATGTTCAGGTTTGAAAATATCCCTCTTTGGGTTTGGTTGCTAGGGTGCACTAAATGGTTGCTAGGGAATGGCTAGGCAGTTAACAGGCTTAAACTAATAGAGTGCATGTGAGCCCAAATCAAAAATGCCAAACTCGCGTGTCTCTATGATGTTCTGAATCATTTAAATCCATCTCATCTATTTTTCAATGGAAGTCAATGGGAGTTTTGTTGCTAGGGTGCTCTAAATGGTTGCTAGGGCTCGGCTAGGCAGTTAACAGGCTTAAACTAATAGACTGCATGTGTGCCCATATCAAAAATGCCAAACTCGCGTGTCTCAGTGATGTTTTGATCCATTTAAATCCATCTCATCGATTTTCCAATGCAAAGTCAATGGGACTTTTTTCGCCGCTTTTTCGTCCGCTGTACGAACGTCGTCGGTTCGATCGCTTATAAAAGTCATAGCACACCTCTCCTCAATGAGCCGGTCGATTTGACACCTCATTCATGGGTCTAGGACAAACGGTGCGGGACGAGTTACGCGCCGAAGTTTTGTCCGGAAGAAGAAGCAGAATAATAATAAGTTTGCAGAAGAGTATAAATGGATGCTTGCCTTAGGCAAGCACCATTAACTAGAATGTACATTTCCTGAAGGAAATGTGATTGGTGCTTGCAGTGGCAAAATTCGGCACTCGGTCGCTAGGGTGTTTCTAGGCAGTTTTTCTAATTAATGTGTTTTGGGTGGTTGCTAGGCGGTTGCTATGGTAACCTGGATGGTTGCTAGAGTGTTGCTAGGCAGTTGCTAGGGTGTTCTGGGTGGTTGCTAGGCGGTTGCTATGGTAACCAGGGTGGTTGCTAGGGTGTTGCTAGGCGGTTGCTAGGGTGTTCTAGGTGGTTGCTAGGCGGTTGCTATGGTAACCAGGGTGGTTGCTAAGATGTTGCTAGGCGGTTGCTAGGGTGTTCTAGGTGGTTGCTAGGCGGTTGCTATGGTAACCAGGGTGGTTGCTAGGGTGTTGCTAAGGTACTTAGGGTGGTTGCTAAGATGTTGCTAGGCGGTTGTTAAGGTGTTCTGGGTGGTTGCTATGGTAACTTGGGTGGTTGCTAGGGTGTTGCTAGGCAGTTGCTAAGGTACTTGGGGTGGTCACCACGGTGTTGCTAGGTGGTTGCTAGGGTGTTCTGGGTGGTTGCTAGGCGGTTGCTATGGTAACCTGGGTGGTTGCTATGGTGTTACTAGGTGGTTGGTAGTTATCACAGATAGTTATTATGGAGTTAATATAGGGTTCTTAGCATGTTCTCAGGCCACTTCAACACTTAGCTAATCAGTATTAGCATGTAGCTATTCAATGCTAGCATGTGTAGCATGTTGCAAGTCCAGTTTCCTAACATGAGTCAAAAGACCCAACAACCAAGGCTCTACGATGTTCTGATGCAGAGATATAGCTCTTGCTAAACAGTTGCTAGGGTACTTTGTTTGGTTGCTAGGGAGTGGCTTGGCAGCTGCCAGTGATGATCCTCCAAAGGCTGCCTGTCAGTATGAATGACATAAACCAGCCCTATGATGTTCAGGTTTGAAAATTTCCCTCTTTGGGTTTGGTTGCTAGGGTGCACTAAATGGTTGCTAGGGAATGGCTAGGCAGTTAACAGGCTTAAACTAATAGACTGCATGTGTGCCAAAATCAAAAATGCCAAACTCGCGTGTCTCTATGATGTTCTGATTCATTTAAATCCATCTCATCTATTTTTCAATGGAAGTCAATGGGAGTTTTGTTGCTAGGGTGCACTAAATGGTTGCTAGGGAATGGCTAGGCAGTTAACAGGCTTAAACTAATAGACTGCATGTGTGCCCAAATCAAAAATGCCAAACTCGCGTGTCTCAGTGATGTTTTGATTCATTTAAATCCATCTCATCTCTTTTTCAATGCAAAGTCAATGGGACTTTTTTCGCCGCTTTTTCGTCCGCCGTACGAAAATCGTCGGTTCGATCGCTTATAAAAGTCATAGCACACCTCTCCTCAATGAGCCGGTCGATTTGACACCTCATTCATGGGTCTAGGACAAACGGTGCGGGACGAGTTACGCGCCGAAGTTTTGTCCAGAATAAGAAGAAGAAGAAGCAGAATAATAAGTATGCAGAAGAATAACATTGATGCTTTGCCTTTGGCAAGCACCAATAACTAGAATGTACATTTCCTGAAGGAAATGTGATTGGTGCTTGCAGTGGCAAAATTCGGCACTCGGTCGCTAGGGTGTTTCTAGGCAGTTTTTCTAATTAATGTGTTTTGGGTGGTTGCTAGGCGGTTGCTATGGTAACCTGGATGGTTGCTAGGGTGTTGCTAGGCAGTTGCTAGGGTGTTCTGGGTGGTTGCTAGGCGGTTGCTATGGTAACCAGGGTGGTTGCTAGGGTGTTGCTAAGGTACTTAGGGTGGTTGCTAAGATGTTGCTAGGCGGTTGCTAGGGTGTTCTAGGTGGTTGCTAGGCGGTTGCTAGGGTAACCAGGGTGGTTGCTATGGTGTTACTAGTTGGTCGGTAGTTATCACAGATAGTTATTATGGAGTTAATATAGGGTTCTTAGCATGTTTTCAGCTCACTTTAACACTTAGCTAATGAGTATTAGCATGTAGCTATTCACTGCTAGCATGTGTAGCATGTTGGAAGTCCAGTTTGCTAGCATGAGACAAAAGACCCAACAACCAAGTCTCTACGATGTTCTGATGCAGAGATATAGGTCTTGCTAAACAGTTGCTAGGGTACTTTGTTTGGTTGCTAGGGAGTGGCTTGGCAGCTGCCAGTGATGATCCTCCAAAGGCTGCTTGTCAGTATGAATGACATAAACCAGCCCTATGATGTTCAGGTTTGAAAATATCCCTCTTTGGGTTTGGTTGCTAGGGTGCACTAAATGGTTGCTAGGGAATGGCTAGGCAGTTAACAGGCTTAAACTAATAGACTGCATGTGTGCCCAAATCAAAAGAGCCGTACTCACGTGTCTCTATGATGTTCTGAATCATTTAAATCCATCTCATCTATTTTTCAATGGAAGTCAATGGGACTTTTGTTGCTAGGGAGCTCTAAATGGTTGCTAGGGCGTGGCTAGGCAGTTAACAGGCTTAAACTAATAGACTGCATGTGTGCCCATATCAAAAATGCCAAACTCGCGTGTCTCAATGATGTTTTGATCCATTTAAATCCATCTCATCTCTTTTTCAATGCAAAGTCAATGGGATTTTTTTCGCCGCTTTTTCGTCCGCCGTACGAAAATCGTCGGTTCGATCGCTTATAAAAGTCATAGCACACCTCTCCTCAATGAGCCGGTCGATTTGACACCCCATTCATGGGTCTAGGACAAACGGTGCGGGACGAGTTACGCGCCGAAGTTTCGTCCAGAATAAGAAGAAGAAGAACTAGAATGTACATTTCCTGAAGGAAATGTGAATGGTGCTTGCAGTGGCAAAATTCGGCACTCGGTCGCTAGGGTGTTTCTAGGCAGTTTCTAAGGTGTTCTGGGTGGTTGCTAGGCGGTTGCTAGGGTAACCTGGGTGGTTGCTATGGTGTTACTAGTTGGTCGGTAGTTATCACAGATAGTTATTATGGAGTTAATATAGTGTTCTTAGCATGTTTTCAGCCCACTTTAACACTTAGCTAATGAGTATTAGCATGTAGCTATTCACTGCTAGCATGTGTAGCATGTTGCAAGTCCAGATTCCTAGCATGAGTCAAAAGACCCAACAACCAAGTCTCTACGATGTTCTGATGCAAAGATATAGGTGTTGCTAAATAGTTGCTAGGGTACCTTGTTTGGTTGCTAGGGAGTGGCTTGGCAGCTGCCATTGATGATCCTCCAAAGGCTGCTTGTCAGTATGAATGACATAAACCAGCCCTATGATGTTCAGTTTTGAAAATATCCCTCTTTGGGTTTGGTTGCTAGGGTGTACTAAATGGTTGCTAGGGAATGGCTAGGCAGTTAACAGGCTTAAACTAATAGACTGCATGTGTGCCCAAATCAAAAATGCCAAACTTGCGTGTCTCTATGATGTTCTGATTCATTTAAATCCATCTCATCTATTTTTCAATGGAAGTCAATGGGAGTTTTGTTGCTAGGGTGCTCTAAATGGTTGCTAGGGCTTGGCTAGGCAATTAACAGGCTTAAACTAATAGACTGCATGTGTGCCCAAATCAAAAATGCCAAACTCGCGTGTCTCAATGATGTTTTGATCCATTTAAATCCATCTCATCGATTTTCCAATGCAAAGTCAATGGGACTTTTTTCGCCGCTTTTTCGTCCGCCGTACGAAAATCGTCGGTTCGATCGCTTATAAAAGTCATAGCACACCTCTCCTCAATGAGCCGGTCGATTTGACACCTCATTCATGGGTCTAGGACAAACGGTGCGGGACGAGTTACGCGCCGAAGTTTTGGCGGAATAAGAAGAAGCAGAATAATAACTAGAATGTACATTTCCTGAAGAAAATGTGATTGGTGCTTGCAGTGGCAAAATTCGGCACGGTTGCTAGGGTGTTTCTAGGCAGTTTTTCTAATTAATGTGTTTTGGGTGGTTGCTAGGCGGTTGCTATGATAACCTGGGTGGTTGCTAGGCGGTTGCTAGGGTGTTCTAGGTGGTTGCTAGGCGGTTGCTATGGTAACCTGGGTGGTTGCTAGGGTGTTGCTAGGCGGTTGCTAGGCAGTTGCTAAGGTACTTGGGGTGTTTGTTAAGGTGTTGCTAGGCGGTTGCTAAGGTGTTCTAGGTGGTTGCTAGGCGGTTGCTATGGTAATCTGGGTGGTTGCTAGGGTGTTGCTAGGCAGATGCTAGGGTACTTGGGGTGGTTGCTAAGGTGTTGCTAGGCGGTTGCTAAGGTGTTCTGGGTAGTTGCTAGGCGGTTGCTATGGTAACCAGGGTGGTTGCTAGGGTGTTGCTAGGCAGCTTCTAAGGTACTTGGGGTGGTTGCTAAGATGTTGCTAGGCGGTTGCTAAGGTGTTCTGGGTGGTTGCTAGGCAGTTGCTATGGTAACCAGGGTGGTTGCTAGGCAGTTGCTAAGGTACTTGGGGTGGTTGCTAAGATGTTGCTAGGCGGTTGCCAAGGTGTTTTGGGTGGTTGCTAGGCGGTTGCTATGGTAACCTGGGTGGTTGCTAGGCGGTTGCTAGGGTAACCTGGGTGGTTGCTATGGTGTTACTAGGTGGTTGGTAGTCATCACAGATAGTTATTATGAAGTTAATATAGTGTTCTTAGTATGTTCTCAGCCCACTTTAACACTTAGCTAATGAGTATTAGCATGTAGCTATTCAATGCTAGCATGTGTAGCATGTTGCAAGTCCAGTTTCCTAGCATGAGTCAAAAGACCCAACAACCAAGTCTCTACGATGTTCTGATGCAGAGATATAGGTCTTGCTAAACAGTTGCTAGGGTACCTTGTTTGGTTGCTAGGGAGTGCCTTGGCAGCTGCCAGTGATGATCCTCCAAAGGCTGCTTGTCAGTATGAATGACATAAACCAGCCCTATGATGTTCAGGTTTGAAAATATCCCTCTTTGGGTTTGGTTGCTAAGGTGCACTAAATGGTTGCTAGGGAATGGCTAGGCAGTTAACAGGCTTAAACTAATAGACTGCATGTGTGCCCAAATCAAAAATGCCGTACTCACGTGTCTCTGTGATGTTCTGATTCATTTAAATCCATCTCATCTATTTTTCAATGGAAGTCAATGGGACTTTTGTTGCTAGGGTGCTCTAAATGGTTGCTAGGGCATGTTTAGGCAGTTAACAGGCTTAAACTAATAGACTGCATGTGTGCCCAAATCAAAAATGCCAAACTTGCGTGTCTCAATGATGTTTTGATTCATTTAAATGCATCTCATCTATTTTTCAATGGAAATCTTTGAGGTGGTTGCTAGGGTGCTCTAAGTGGTTGCTATGGTGTGGCTATGATGAAGAGTTTAGGTCATTACTGATTGGCTAATTGATCAGATGTCAAATGAGTGAGAGACAGTGAGAGAGAAAAGGTTCCTCAGGCCCTGCGTGTGTGAGTGAGTGAGAAAGTGACAGTTGAGATTCACGGAATGTTCGTGAATTTGAATTTTACAATGGGAGTCTATGGGACTTTTTTTGCCGATTTTTCGTCCGCCGTACGAACGTTGTCGGTTCGATCGCTTATAAAAGTCATAGCACACCTCTCCTCAATGAGCCGGTCGATTTGACGCCTCATTCATGGGTCTAGCACAAACGGTGCGGGACGAGTTACGCGCCGAAGTTTTGTCCGGAAGAAGAAGAATAATAACTAGAACGTACATTTCCTGAAGGAAATGTGAATGGTGCTTGCAGTGGCAAAATTCGGCACTCGGTCGCTAGGGTGTTTCTAGGCAGTTTCTAAGGTGTTCTGGGTGGTTGCTAGGCGGTTGCTATGGTAACCTGGGTGGTTGCTAGGCAGTTGCTAGGGTAACCTGGGTGGTTGCTATGGTGTTACTAGTTGGTCGGTAGTTATCACAGATAGTTATTATGGAGTTAATATAGGGTTCTTAGCATGTTCTCAGCCCACTTTAACACTTAGCTAATGAGTATTAGCATGTAGCTATTCACTGCTAGCATGTGTAGCATGTTGCAAGTCCAGATTCCTAGCATGAGTCAAAAGACCCAACAACCAAGTCTCTACGATGTTCTGATGCAGAGATATAGGTCTTGCTAAATAGTGGCTAGGGTACTTTGTTTGGTTGCTAGGGAGTGGCTTGGCAGCTGCCAGTGATGATCCTCCAAAGGCTGCTTGTCAGTATGAATGACATAAACCAGCCCTATGATGTTCAGTTTTGAAAATATCCCTCTTTGGGTTTGGTTGCTAGGGTGCACTAAATGGTTGCTAGGGAATGGCTAGGCAGTTAACAGGCTTAAACTAATAGACTGCATGTGTGCCCAAATCAAAAGAGCCAAAGTCGCGTGTCTCTATGATGTTCTGATTCAATTAAATCCATCTCATCTATTTTTCAATGGAAGTCAATGGGAGTTTTGTTGCTAGGGTGCTCTAAATGGTTGCTAGGGCATGTTTAGGCAGTTAACAGGCTTAAACTAATAGACTGCATGTGTGCCCAAATCAAAAATGGCAAACTCGCGTGTCTCAATGATGTTTTGATCCATTTAAATCCATCTCATCGATTTTTCAATGCAAAGTCAATGGGACTTTTTTCGCCGCTTTTTCGTCCGCCGTACGAAAATCGTCGGTTCGATCGCTTATAAAAGTCATAGCACACCTCTCCTCAATGAGCCGGTCGATTTGACACCCCATTCATGGGTCTAGGACAAACGGTGCGGGACGAGTTACGCGCCGAAGTTTCGTCCAGAATAAGAAGAAGAAGAATAAGTATGCAGAAGAACAAGATTGATGCTTGCCTTAGGCAAGCACCAATAACTAGGCAGTTTTTCTAATTAATGTGTTTTGGGTGGTTGCTAGGCGGTTGCTATGGTAAACTGGGTGGTTGCTAGGCGGTTGCTAGGGTAACTTGGGTGGTCGCTATGGTGTTACTAGTTGGTCGGTAGTTATCACAGATAGTTATTATGGAGTTAATATAGTGTTCTTAGCGTGTTTTCAGCTCACTTTAACACTTAGCTAATGAGTATTAGCATGTAGCTATTCAATGCTAGCATGTGTAGCATGTTGCAAGTCCAGTTTCCTAGCATGAGTCAAAAGACCCAACAACCAAGTCTCTACGATGTTCTGATGCAGAGATATAGGTCTTGCTAAACAGTTGCTAGGGTACCTTGTTTGGTTGCTAGGGAGTGGCTTGGCAGCTGCCAGTGATGATCCTCCAAAGGCTGCTTGTCAGTATGGATGACATAAACCAGCCCTCTGATGTTCAGGTTTGAAAATATCCCTCTTTGGGTTTGGTTGCTAGGGTGCACTAAATGGTTGCTAGGGAATGGCCAGGCAGTTAACAGGCTTAAACTAATAGACTGCATGTGTGCCCAAATCAAAAGAGCCGTACTCATGTGTCTCTATGATGTTCTGAATCATTTAAATCCATCTCATCTATTTTTCAATGGAAGTCAATGGGACTTTTGTTGCTAGGGTGCTCTAAATGGTTGCTAGGGCTTGGCTAGGCAGTTAACAGGCTTAAACTAATAGACTGCATGTGTGCCCATATCAAAAATGCCAAACTCGCGTGTCTCAGTGATGTTTTGATCCATTTAAATCCATCTCATCGATTTTCCAATGCAAAGTCAATGGGACTTTTTTCGCCGCTTTTTCGTCCGCTGTACGAACGTCGTCGGTTCGATCGCTTATAAAAGTCATAGCACACCTCTCCTCAATGAGCCGGTCGATTTGACACCTCATTCATGGGTCTAGGACAAACGGTGCGGGACGAGTTACGCGCCGAAGTTTTGTCCGGAAGAAGAAGCAGAATAATAATAAGTTTGCAGAAGAGTATAAATGGATGCTTGCCTTAGGCAAGCACCATTAACTAGAATGTACATTTCCTGAAGAAAATGTGATTGGTGCTTGCAGTGGCAAAATTCGGCACGGTTGCTAGGGTGTTTCTAGGCAGTTTTTGTAATTAATGTGTTTTGGGTGGTTGCTAGGCGGTTGCTATGGTAACCTGGGTGGTTGCTAGGCGGTTGCTAGGGTGTTCTGGGTGGTTGCTAGGCGGTTGCTATGGTAACCTGGGTGGTTGCTAGGGTGTTGCTAGGCAGTTGCAAAGGTACTTGGGGTGGTTGCTAAGGTGTTGCTAGGCGGTTGCTAAGGTGTTCTAGGTGGTTGCTAGGCGGTTGCTATGGTAACCAGGGTGGTTGCTAGGGCGTTGCTAGGCAGTCGCTAAGGTACTTAGGGTAGTTGCTAAGATATTGCTAGGCGGTTGCTAAGGTACTTGGGGTGGTTGCTAAGGTGTTGCTAGGCGGTTGCTATGGTAACCAGGGTGGTTGCTAGGGCGTTGCTAGGCAGTTGCTAAGGTACTTGGGGTAGTTGCTAAGATGTTGCTAGGCGGTTGCTACGGTGTTCTGGGTGGTTGCTAGGCGGTTGCTATGGTAACCAGGGTGGTTGCTAGGGTGTTGCTAGGCAGTTGCTAAGGTACTTGGGGTGGTCACCACGGTGTTGCTAGGTGGTTGCTAGGGTGTTTTGGGTGGTTGCTAGGCGGTTGCTATGGTAACCTGGGTGGTTGCTAGGCGGTTGCTAGGGTAACCTGGGTGGTTGCTATGGTGTTACTAGTTGCTCGGTAGTTATCACAGATAGTTATTATGGAGTTAATATAGTGTTCTTAGCATGTTTTCAGCCCACTTTAACACTTAGCTAATGAGTATTAGCATGTAGCTATTCACTGCTAGCATGTGGAGCATGTTGCAAGTCCAGTTTCCTAGCATGAGTCAAAAGACCCAACAACCAAGTCTCTACGATGTTCTGATGCAGAGATATAGCTCTTGCTAAACAGTTGCTAGGGTACCTTGTTTGGTTGCTAGGGAGTGGCTTGGCAGCTGCCATTGATGATCCTCCAAAGGCTGCTTGTCAGTATGAATGACATAAACCAGCCCTATGATGTTTAGGTTTGAAAATATCCCTCTTTGGGTTTGGTTGCTAGGGTGCACTAAATGGTTGCTAGGGAATGGCTAGGCATTTAACAGGCTTAAACTAATAGATTGCATGTGTGCCCAAATCAAAAATGCCAAACTCGCGTGTCTCTATGATGTTCTGAATCATTTAAATCCATCTCATCTATTTTTCAATGGAAGTCAATGGGAGTTTTGTTGCTAGGGTGCTCTAAATGGTTGCTATGGTATGTTTAGGCAGTTAACAGGCTTAAACTAATAGACTGCATGTGTGCCCAAATCAAAAATGCCAAACTCGCGTGTCTCAATCATGTTTTGATCCATTTAAATCCATCTCATCGATTTTTCAATGCAAAGTCAATGGGACTTTTTTCGCCGCTTTTTCGTCCGCCGTACGAAAATCGTCGGTTCGATCGCTTATAAAAGTCATAGCACACCTCTCCTCAATGAGCCGGTCGATTTGACACCTCATTCATGGGTCTAGGACAAACGGTGCGGGACGAGTTACGCGCCGAAGTTTCGTCCAGAATAAGAAGAAGAAGAAGAATAAGTATGCAGAAGAATAACATTGATGCTTTGCCTTTGGCAAGCACCAATAACTAGAATGTACATTTCCTGAAGGAAATGTGAATGGTGCTTGCAGTGGCAAAATTCGGCACGGTTGCTAGGGTGTTTCTAGGCAGTTTTTCTAATTTATGTGTTTTGGGTGGTTGCTAGGCGGTTGCTATGGTAACCTGGGTGGTTGCTAGGCGGTTGCTAGGGTGTTCTGGGTGGTTGCTAGGCGGTTGCTATGGTAACCTGGGTGGTTGCTAGGGTGTTGCTAGGCAGTTGCTAAGGTACTTGGGGTGGTTGCTAAGGTGTTGCTAGGCGGTTGCTAAGGTGTTCTAGGTGGTTGCTAGGCGGTTGCTATGGTAACCAGGGTGGTTGCTAGGGCGTTGCTAGGCAGTTGCTAAGGTACTTAGGGTAGTTGCTATGATGTTGGTAGGCGGTTGCTAAGGTACTTGGGGTGGTTGCTAAGTTGTTGCTAGGCGGTTGCTATGGTAACCAGGGTGGTTGCTAGGGTGTTGCTAGGCAGTTGCTAAGGTACTTGGGGTAGTTGCTAAGATGTTGCTAGGCGGTTGCTAAGGTGTTCTGGGTGGTTGCTAGGCGGTTGCTATGGTAACCAGGGTGGTTGCTAGGGTGTTGCTAGGCAGTTGCTAAGGTACTTGGGGTGGTCACCACGGTGTTGCTATGTGGTTGCTAGGGTGTTCCGGATGGTTGCTAGGCGGTTGCTATGGTAACCTGGGTGGTTGCTAGGCAGTTGCTAGGGTAACCTGGGTGGTTGCTATGGTGTTATTAGTTGGTCGGTAGTTATCACAGATAGTTATTATGGAGTTAATATAGGGTTCTTAGCATGTTTTCAGCCCACTTTAACACTTAGCTAATGAGTATTAGCATGTAGCTATTCACTGCTAGCATGTGTAGCATGTTGCAAGTCCAGATTCCTAGCATGAGTCAAAAGACCCAACAACCAAGTCTCTACGATGTTCTGATGCAGAGATATAGCTCTTGCTAAACAGTTGCTAGGGTACCTTGTTTGGTTGGTAGGGAGTGGCTTGGCAGCTGCCAGCGATGATCCTCCAAAGGCTCCTTGTCAGTATGAATGACATAAACCAGCCCTATGATGTTCAGGTTTGAAAATATCCCTCTTTGAGTTTGGTTGCTAGGGTGCACTAAATGGTTGCTAGGGAATGGCTAGGCAGTTAACAGGCTTAAACTAATAGATTGCATGTGTGCCCAAATCAAAAGAGCCAAACTCGCGTGTCTTATGATGTTCAGATTCATTTAAATCCATCTCATCAATTTTTCAATGGAAGTCAATGGGAGTTTTGTTGCTAGGGTGCTCTAAATGGTTGCTATGGTATGTTTAGGCAGTTAACAGGCTTAAACTAATAGACTGCATGTGTGCCCAAATCAAAAATGCCAAACTCGCGTGTCTCAGTGATGTTTTGATCCATTTAAATCCATCTCATCGATTTTTCAATGCAAAGTCAATGGGACTTTTTTCGCCGCTTTTTCGTCCGCCGTACGAAAATCGTCGGTTCGATCGCTTATAAAAGTCATAGCACACCTCTCCTCAATGAGCCGGTCGATTTGACACCTCATTCATGGGTCTAGGACAAACGGTGCGGGACGAGTTACGCGCCGAAGTTTGTGGCGGAATAAGAAGAAGAAGAAGAAGCAGAACTAGAATGTACATTTCCTGAAGAAAATGTGATTGGTGCTTGCAGTGGCAAAATTCGGCACGGTTGCTAGGGTGTTTCTAGGCAGTTTTTCTAATTAATGTGTTTTGGGTGGTTGCTAGGCGGTTGCTATGGTAACCTGGATGGTTGCTAGGGTGTTGCTAGGCAGTTGCTAAGGTACTAGGGGTGGTTGCTAAGATGTTGCTAGGCGGTTGCTAGGGTGTTCTAGGTGGTTGCTAGGCGGTTGCTATGGTAAGTCAGGTGGTTGCTAGGGTGTTGCTAAGGTACTTGGGGTGGTTGCTAAGATGTTACTGGGCGGTTAATAAGGTGTTCTGGGTGGTTGCTATGCGGTTGCTATGGTAACCAGGGTGGTTGCTAGGCTGTTGCTAAGGTACTTGGGGTGGTCACCACGGTGTTCCTAGGTGGTTGCTAGGGTGTTCTGGATGGTTGCTAGGCGGTTGCTATGGTAACCTGGGTGGTCGCTAGGCAGTTGCTAGGGTAACCTGGGTGGTTGCTATGGTGTTACTAGTTGGTCGGTAGTTATCACAGATAGTTATTATGGAGTTAATATAGGGTTCTTAGCATGTTCTCAGCCCACTTCAACACTTAGCTAATGAGTATTAGCATGTAGCTATTCACTGCTAGCATGTGTAGCATGTTGCAAGTCCAGATTCCTAGCATGAGTCAAAAGACCCAACAACCAAGTCTGTACGATGTTCTGATGCAAAGATATAGGTCTTGCTAAATAGTTGCTAGGGTACTTTGTTTGGTTGCTAGGGAGTGGCTTGGCAGTTAACAGGCTTAAACTAATAGACTGCATGTGTGCCCAAATCAAAAGAGCCGTACTCACGTGTCTCTAAGATGTTCTGAATCATTTAAATCCATCTCATCTATTTTTCAATGGAAGTCAATGGGACTTTTGTTGCTAGGGTGCTCTAAATGGTTGCTAGGGCTTGGCTAGGCAGTTAACAGGCTTAAACTAATAGACTGCATGTGTGCCCATATCAAAAATGCCAAACTCGCGTGTCTCAGTGATGTTTTGATCCATTTAAATCCATCTCATCGATTTTCCAATGCAAAGTCAATGGGACTTTTTTCGCCGCTTTTTCGTCCGCCGTACGAAAATCGTCGGTTCGATCGCTTATAAAAGTCATAGCACACCTCTCCTCAATGAGCCGGTCGATTTGACACCTCATTCATGGGTCTAGGACAAACGGTGCGGGACGAGTTACGCGCCGAAGTTTTGGCGGAATAAGAAGAAGCAGAATAATAACTAGAATGTACATTTCCTGAAGAAAATGTGATTGGTGCTTGCAGTGGCAAAATTCGGCACGGTTGCTAGGGTGTTTCTAGGCAGTTTTTCTAATTAATGTGTTTTGGGTGGTTGCTAGGCGGTTGCTATGATAACCTGGGTGGTTGCTAGGCGGTTGCTAGGGTGTTCTAGGTGGTTGCTAGGCGGTTGCTATGGTAACCTGGGTGGTTGCTAGGGTGTTGCTAGGCGGTTGCTAGGCAGTTGCTAAGGTACTTGGGGTGTTTGTTAAGGTGTTGCTAGGCGGTTGCTAAGGTGTTCTAGGTGGTTGCTAGGCGGTTGCTATGGTAATCTGGGTGGTTGCTAGGGTGTTGCTAGGCAGATGCTAGGGTACTTGGGGTGGTTGCTAAGGTGTTGCTAGGCGGTTGCTAAGGTGTTCTGGGTAGTTGCTAGGCGGTTGCTATGGTAACCAGGGTGGTTGCTAGGGTGTTGCTAGGCAGCTTCTAAGGTACTTGGGGTGGTTGCTAAGATGTTGCTAGGCGGTTGCTAAGGTGTTCTGGGTGGTTGCTAGGCAGTTGCTATGGTAACCAGGGTGGTTGCTAGGCAGTTGCTAAGGTACTTGGGGTGGTTGCTAAGATGTTGCTAGGCGGTTGCCAAGGTGTTTTGGGTGGTTGCTAGGCGGTTGCTATGGTAACCTGGGTGGTTGCTAGGCGGTTGCTAGGGTAACCTGGGTGGTTGCTATGGTGTTACTAGGTGGTTGGTAGTCATCACAGATAGTTATTATGAAGTTAATATAGTGTTCTTAGTATGTTCTCAGCCCACTTTAACACTTAGCTAATGAGTATTAGCATGTAGCTATTCAATGCTAGCATGTGTAGCATGTTGCAAGTCCAGTTTCCTAGCATGAGTCAAAAGACCCAACAACCAAGTCTCTACGATGTTCTGATGCAGAGATATAGGTCTTGCTAAACAGTTGCTAGGGTACCTTGTTTGGTTGCTAGGGAGTGCCTTGGCAGCTGCCAGTGATGATCCTCCAAAGGCTGCTTGTCAGTATGAATGACATAAACCAGCCCTATGATGTTCAGGTTTGAAAATATCCCTCTTTGGGTTTGGTTGCTAAGGTGCACTAAATGGTTGCTAGGGAATGGCTAGGCAGTTAACAGGCTTAAACTAATAGACTGCATGTGTGCCCAAATCAAAAATGCCGTACTCACGTGTCTCTGTGATGTTCTGATTCATTTAAATCCATCTCATCTATTTTTCAATGGAAGTCAATGGGACTTTTGTTGCTAGGGTGCTCTAAATGGTTGCTAGGGCATGTTTAGGCAGTTAACAGGCTTAAACTAATAGACTGCATGTGTGCCCAAATCAAAAATGCCAAACTTGCGTGTCTCAATGATGTTTTGATTCATTTAAATGCATCTCATCTATTTTTCAATGGAAATCTTTGAGGTGGTTGCTAGGGTGCTCTAAGTGGTTGCTATGGTGTGGCTATGATGAAGAGTTTAGGTCATTACTGATTGGCTAATTGATCAGATGTCAAATGAGTGAGAGACAGTGAGAGAGAAAAGGTTCCTCAGGCCCTGCGTGTGTGAGTGAGTGAGAAAGTGACAGTTGAGATTCACGGAATGTTCGTGAATTTGAATTTTACAATGGGAGTCTATGGGACTTTTTTTGCCGATTTTTCGTCCGCCGTACGAACGTTGTCGGTTCGATCGCTTATAAAAGTCATAGCACACCTCTCCTCAATGAGCCGGTCGATTTGACGCCTCATTCATGGGTCTAGCACAAACGGTGCGGGACGAGTTACGCGCCGAAGTTTTGTCCGGAAGAAGAAGAATAATAACTAGAATGTACATTTCCTGAAGAAAATGTGATTGGTGCTTGCAGTGGCAAAATTCGGCACGGTTGCTAGGGTGTTTCTAGGCAGTTTTTGTAATTAATGTGTTTTGGGTGGTTGCTAGGCGGTTGCTATGGTAACCTGGGTGGTTGCTAGGCGGTTGCTAGGGTGTTCTGGGTGGTTGCTAGGCGGTTGCTATGGTAACCTGGGTGGTTGCTAGGGTGTTGCTAGGCAGTTGCAAAGGTACTTGGGGTGGTTGCTAAGGTGTTGCTAGGCGGTTGCTAAGGTGTTCTAGGTGGTTGCTAGGCGGTTGCTATGGTAACCAGGGTGGTTGCTAGGGCGTTGCTAGGCAGTCGCTAAGGTACTTAGGGTAGTTGCTAAGATATTGCTAGGCGGTTGCTAAGGTACTTGGGGTGGTTGCTAAGGTGTTGCTAGGCGGTTGCTATGGTAACCAGGGTGGTTGCTAGGGCGTTGCTAGGCAGTTGCTAAGGTACTTGGGGTAGTTGCTAAGATGTTGCTAGGCGGTTGCTACGGTGTTCTGGGTGGTTGCTAGGCGGTTGCTATGGTAACCAGGGTGGTTGCTAGGGTGTTGCTAGGCAGTTGCTAAGGTACTTGGGGTGGTCACCACGGTGTTGCTAGGTGGTTGCTAGGGTGTTTTGGGTGGTTGCTAGGCGGTTGCTATGGTAACCTGGGTGGTTGCTAGGCGGTTGCTAGGGTAACCTGGGTGGTTGCTATGGTGTTACTAGTTGCTCGGTAGTTATCACAGATAGTTATTATGGAGTTAATATAGTGTTCTTAGCATGTTTTCAGCCCACTTTAACACTTAGCTAATGAGTATTAGCATGTAGCTATTCACTGCTAGCATGTGGAGCATGTTGCAAGTCCAGTTTCCTAGCATGAGTCAAAAGACCCAACAACCAAGTCTCTACGATGTTCTGATGCAGAGATATAGCTCTTGCTAAACAGTTGCTAGGGTACCTTGTTTGGTTGCTAGGGAGTGGCTTGGCAGCTGCCATTGATGATCCTCCAAAGGCTGCTTGTCAGTATGAATGACATAAACCAGCCCTATGATGTTTAGGTTTGAAAATATCCCTCTTTGGGTTTGGTTGCTAGGGTGCACTAAATGGTTGCTAGGGAATGGCTAGGCATTTAACAGGCTTAAACTAATAGATTGCATGTGTGCCCAAATCAAAAATGCCAAACTCGCGTGTCTCTATGATGTTCTGAATCATTTAAATCCATCTCATCTATTTTTCAATGGAAGTCAATGGGAGTTTTGTTGCTAGGGTGCTCTAAATGGTTGCTATGGTATGTTTAGGCAGTTAACAGGCTTAAACTAATAGACTGCATGTGTGCCCAAATCAAAAATGCCAAACTCGCGTGTCTCAATCATGTTTTGATCCATTTAAATCCATCTCATCGATTTTTCAATGCAAAGTCAATGGGACTTTTTTCGCCGCTTTTTCGTCCGCCGTACGAAAATCGTCGGTTCGATCGCTTATAAAAGTCATAGCACACCTCTCCTCAATGAGCCGGTCGATTTGACACCTCATTCATGGGTCTAGGACAAACGGTGCGGGACGAGTTACGCGCCGAAGTTTCGTCCAGAATAAGAAGAAGAAGAAGAACTAGAACGTACATTTCCTGAAGGAAATGTGAATGGTGCTTGCAGTGGCAAAATTCGGCACTCGGTCGCTAGGGTGTTTCTAGGCAGTTTCTAATTAATGTGTTTTGTGTGGTTGCTAGGCGGTTGCTATGGTAAACTGGGTGGTTGCTATGGTGTTACTAGGTGGTCGGTAGTTATCACAGATAGTTATTATGGAATTAATATAGGGTTCTTAGCATGTTCTCAGCCCACTTTAACACTTAGCTAATGAGTATTAGCATGTAGCTATTCACTGCTAGCATGTGTAGCATGTTGGAAGTCCAGTTTGCTAGCATGAGACAAAAGAACCAACAACCATGTCTGTACGATGTTCTGATGCAGAGATATAGGTCTTGTTAAACAGTTGCTAGGGTACTTTGTTTGGTTGCTAGGGAGTGGCATGGCAGTTAACAGGCTTAAACTAATAGACTGCATGTGTGCCCAAATCAAAAGAGCCGTACTCACGTGTCTCTGTGATGTTTTAAATCATTTAAATCCATCTCATCTATTTTTCAATGCAAAGTCAATGGGACTTTTTTCGCCGCTTTTTTCGTCCGCCGTACGAACGTCGTTGGTCCGATCGCTTATAAAAGTCATAGCACACCTCTCCTCAAAGAGCCGGTCGATTTGACACCTCATTCATGGGTTTAGGACAAACGGTGCGGGACGAGTTACGCGCCGAAGTTTTGTCGGGAAGAAGAGTAATGATAATACTAGAACGTACATTTCCTGAAGGAAATGTGAATGGTGCTTGCAGTGGCAAAATTCGCCACTCGGTCGCTAGGGTGTTTCTAGGCAGTTTCTAAGGTGTTCTGGGTGGTTGCTAGGCGGTTGCTATGGTAACCTGGGTGGTTGCTAGGCAGTTGCTAGGGTAACCTGGGTGGTTGCTATGGTGTTACTAGTTGGTCGGTAGTTATCACAGATAGTTATTATGGAGTTAATATAGGGTTCTTAGCATGTTCTCAGCCCACTTTAACACTTAGCTAATGAGTATTAGCATGTAGCTATTCACTGCTAGCATGTGTAGCATGTTGCAAGTCCAGATTCCTAGCATGAGTCAAAAGACCCAACAACCAAGTCTCTACGATGTTCTGATGCAGAGATATAGGTCTTGCTAAATAGTTGCTAGGGTACTTTGTTTGGTTGCTAGGGAGTGGCTTGGCAGCTGCCAGTGATGATCCTCCAAAGGCTGCTTGTCAGTATGAATGACATAAACCAGCCCTATGATGTTCAGTTTTGAAAATATCCCTCTTTGGGTTTGGTTGCTAGGGTGCACTAAATGGTTGCTAGGGAATGGCTAGGCAGTTAACAGGCTTAAACTAATAGACTGCATGTGTGCCCAAATCAAAAGAGCGAAACTCGCGTGTCTCTATGATGTTCTGATTCATTTAAATCCATCTCATCTATTTTTCAATGGAAGTCAATGGGAGTTTTGTTGCTAGGGTGCTCTAAATGGTTGCTAGGGCTCGGCTAGGCAGTTAACAGGCTTAAACTAATAGACTGCATGTGTGCCCAAATCAAAAATGCCAAACTCGCGTGTCTCAGTGATGTTTTGATTCATTTAAATCCATCTCATCTCTTTTCCAATGCAAAGTCAATGGGACTTTTTTCGCCGCTTTTTCGTCCGCCGTACGAACGTCGTCGGTTCGATCGCTTATAAAAGTCATAGCACACCTCTCCTCAATGAGCCGGTCGATTTGACACCTCATTCATGGGTCTAGGACAAACGGTGCGGGACGAGTTACGCGCCGAAGTTTTGTCCGGAAGAAGAATAATAATAAGAATAATAATAAGTATGTAGAAGAGTATAAATGGATGCTTTGCCTTTGGCAAGCACCATTAACTAGAACGTACATTTCCTGAAGGAAATGTGAATGGTGCTTGCAGTGGCAAAATTCGCCACTCGGTCGCTAGGGTGTTTCTAGGCAGTTTCTAAGGTGTTCTGGGTGGTTGCTAGGCGGTTGCTATGGTAACCTGGGTGGTTGCTAGGCAGTTGCTAGGGTAACCTGGGTGGTTGCTATGGTGTTACTAGTTGGTCGGTAGTTATCACAGATAGTTATTATGGAGTTAATATAGGGTTCTTAGCATGTTCTCAGCCCACTTTAACACTTAGCTAATGAGTATTAGCATGTAGCTATTCACTGCTAGCATGTGTAGCATGTTGCAAGTCCAGATTCCTAGCATGAGTCAAAAGACCCAACAACCAAGTCTCTACGATGTTCTGATGCAGAGATATAGGTCTTGCTAAATAGTTGCTAGGGTACTTTGTTTGGTTGCTAGGGAGTGGCTTGGCAGCTGCCAGTGATGATCCTCCAAAGGCTGCTTGTCAGTATGAATGACATAAACCAGCCCTATGATGTTCAGTTTTGAAAATATCCCTCTTTGGGTTTGGTTGCTAGGGTGCACTAAATGGTTGCTAGGGAATGGCTAGGCAGTTAACAGGCTTAAACTAATAGACTGCATGTGTGCCCAAATCAAAAGAGCGAAACTCGCGTGTCTCTATGATGTTCTGATTCATTTAAATCCATCTCATCTATTTTTCAATGGAAGTCAATGGGAGTTTTGTTGCTAGGGTGCTCTAAATGGTTGCTAGGGCTCGGCTAGGCAGTTAACAGGCTTAAACTAATAGACTGCATGTGTGCCCAAATCAAAAATGCCAAACTCGCGTGTCTCAGTGATGTTTTGATTCATTTAAATCCATCTCATCTCTTTTCCAATGCAAAGTCAATGGGACTTTTTTCGCCGCTTTTTCGTCCGCCGTACGAACGTCGTCGGTTCGATCGCTTATAAAAGTCATAGCACACCTCTCCTCAATGAGCCGGTCGATTTGACACCTCATTCATGGGTCTAGGACAAACGGTGCGGGACGAGTTACGCGCCGAAGTTTTGTCCGGAAGAAGAATAATAATAAGAATAATAATAAGTATGTAGAAGAGTATAAATGGATGCTTTGCCTTTGGCAAGCACCATTAACTAGAATGTACATTTCCTGAAGAAAATGTGATTGGTGCTTGCAGTGGCAAAATTCGGCACGGTTGCTAGGGTGTTTCTAGGCAGTTTTTGTAATTAATGTGTTTTGGGTGGTTGCTAGGCGGTTGCTATGGTAACCTGGGTGGTTGCTAGGCGGTTGCTAGGGTGTTCTGGGTGGTTGCTAGGCGGTTGCTATGGTAACCTGGGTGGTTGCTAGGGTGTTGCTAGGCAGTTGCAAAGGTACTTGGGGTGGTTGCTAAGGTGTTGCTAGGCGGTTGCTAAGGTGTTCTAGGTGGTTGCTAGGCGGTTGCTATGGTAACCAGGGTGGTTGCTAGGGCGTTGCTAGGCAGTCGCTAAGGTACTTAGGGTAGTTGCTAAGATATTGCTAGGCGGTTGCTAAGGTACTTGGGGTGGTTGCTAAGGTGTTGCTAGGCGGTTGCTATGGTAACCAGGGTGGTTGCTAGGGCGTTGCTAGGCAGTTGCTAAGGTACTTGGGGTAGTTGCTAAGATGTTGCTAGGCGGTTGCTACGGTGTTCTGGGTGGTTGCTAGGCGGTTGCTATGGTAACCAGGGTGGTTGCTAGGGTGTTGCTAGGCAGTTGCTAAGGTACTTGGGGTGGTCACCACGGTGTTGCTAGGTGGTTGCTAGGGTGTTTTGGGTGGTTGCTAGGCGGTTGCTATGGTAACCTGGGTGGTTGCTAGGCGGTTGCTAGGGTAACCTGGGTGGTTGCTATGGTGTTACTAGTTGCTCGGTAGTTATCACAGATAGTTATTATGGAGTTAATATAGTGTTCTTAGCATGTTTTCAGCCCACTTTAACACTTAGCTAATGAGTATTAGCATGTAGCTATTCACTGCTAGCATGTGGAGCATGTTGCAAGTCCAGTTTCCTAGCATGAGTCAAAAGACCCAACAACCAAGTCTCTACGATGTTCTGATGCAGAGATATAGCTCTTGCTAAACAGTTGCTAGGGTACCTTGTTTGGTTGCTAGGGAGTGGCTTGGCAGCTGCCATTGATGATCCTCCAAAGGCTGCTTGTCAGTATGAATGACATAAACCAGCCCTATGATGTTTAGGTTTGAAAATATCCCTCTTTGGGTTTGGTTGCTAGGGTGCACTAAATGGTTGCTAGGGAATGGCTAGGCATTTAACAGGCTTAAACTAATAGATTGCATGTGTGCCCAAATCAAAAATGCCAAACTCGCGTGTCTCTATGATGTTCTGAATCATTTAAATCCATCTCATCTATTTTTCAATGGAAGTCAATGGGAGTTTTGTTGCTAGGGTGCTCTAAATGGTTGCTATGGTATGTTTAGGCAGTTAACAGGCTTAAACTAATAGACTGCATGTGTGCCCAAATCAAAAATGCCAAACTCGCGTGTCTCAATCATGTTTTGATCCATTTAAATCCATCTCATCGATTTTTCAATGCAAAGTCAATGGGACTTTTTTCGCCGCTTTTTCGTCCGCCGTACGAAAATCGTCGGTTCGATCGCTTATAAAAGTCATAGCACACCTCTCCTCAATGAGCCGGTCGATTTGACACCTCATTCATGGGTCTAGGACAAACGGTGCGGGACGAGTTACGCGCCGAAGTTTCGTCCAGAATAAGAAGAAGAAGAAGAATAAGTATGCAGAAGAATAACATTGATGCTTTGCCTTTGGCAAGCACCAATAACTAGAATGTACATTTCCTGAAGGAAATGTGATTGGTGCTTGCAGTGGCAAAATTCGGCACTCGGTCGCTAGGGTGTTTCTAGGCAGTTTTTCTAATTAATGTGTTTTGGGTGGTTGCTAGGCGGTTGCTATGGTAACCTGGATGGTTGCTAGGGTGTTGCTAGGCAGTTGCTAGGGTGTTCTGGGTGGTTGCTAGGCGGTTGCTATGGTAACCAGGGTGGCTGCTAGGGTGTTGCTGAGGTACTTAGGGTGGATGCTAAGATGTTGCTAGGCGGTTGCTAGGGTGTTCTAGGTGGTTGCTAGGCGGTTGCTATGGTAACCAGGGTGGTTGCTAGGGTGTTGCTAAGGTACTTAGGGTGGTTGCTAAGATGTTGCTAGGCGGTTGTTAAGGTGTTCTGGGTGGTTGCTATGGTAACTTGGGTGGTTGCTAGGGTGTTGCTAGGCAGTTGCTAAGGTACTTGGGGTGGTCACCACGGTGTTGCTAGGTGGTTGCTAGGGTGTTCTGGGTGGTTGCTAGGCGGTTGCTATGGTAACCTGGGTGGTTGCTAGGCGGTTGCTATGGTAACCTGGGTGGTTGCTATGGTGTTACTAGGTGGTTGGTAGTTATCACAGATAGTTATTATGGAGTTAATATAGGGTTCTTAGCATGTTCTCAGGCCACTTCAACACTTAGCTAATCAGTATTAGCATGTAGCTATTCAATGCTAGCATGTGTAGCATGTTGCAAGTCCAGTTTCCTAACATGAGTCAAAAGACCCAACAACCAAGGCTCTACGATGTTCTGATGCAGAGATATAGCTCTTGCTAAACAGTTGCTAGGGTACTTTGTTTGGTTGCTAGGGAGTGGCTTGGCAGCTGCCAGTGATGATCCTCCAAAGGCTGCCTGTCAGTATGAATGACATAAACCAGCCCTATGATGTTCAGGTTTGAAAATTTCCCTCTTTGGGTTTGGTTGCTAGGGTGCACTAAATGGTTGCTAGGGAATGGCTAGGCAGTTAACAGGCTTAAACTAATAGACTGCATGTGTGCCCAAATCAAAAATGCCAAACTCGCGTGTCTCTATGATGTTCTGATTCATTTAAATCCATCTCATCTATTTTTCAATGGAAGTCAATGGGAGTTTTGTTGCTAGGGTGCACTAAATGGTTGCTAGGGAATGGCTAGGCAGTTAACAGGCTTAAACTAATAGACTGCATGTGTGCCCAAATCAAAAATGCCAAACTCGCGTGTCTCTATGATGTTCTGATTCATTTAAATCCATCTCATCTATTTTTCAATGGAAGTCAATGGGAGTTTTGTTGCTAGGGTGCACTAAATGGTTGCTAGGGAATGGCTAGGCAGTTAACAGGCTTAAACTAATAGACTGCATGTGTGCCCAAATCAAAAATGCCAAATTCGCGTGTCTCAGTGATGTTTTGATTCATTTAAATCCATCTCATCTCTTTTTCAATGCAAAGTCAATGGGACTTTTTTCGCCGCTTTTTCGTCCGCCGTACGAACGTTGTCGGTTCGATCGCTTATAAAAGTCATAGCACACCTCTCCTCAACGAGCCGGTCGATTTGACACCTCATTCGTGGGTCTAGGACAAACGGTGCGGGACGAGTTACGCGCCGAAGTTTCCGGCGGAATAAGAAGAAGAAGAAGAATAATAAGTATGCAGAAGAATAACATTGATGCTTTGCCTTTGGCAAGCACCAATAACTAGGCAGTTTTTCTAATTAATGTGTTTTGGGTGGTTGCTAGGCGGTTGCTATGGTAAACTGGGTGGTTGCTAGGCGGTTGCTAGGGTAACTTGGGTGGTCGCTATGGTGTTACTAGTTGGTCGGTAGTTATCACAGATAGTTATTATGGAGTTAATATAGTGTTCTTAGCGTGTTTTCAGCTCACTTTAACACTTAGCTAATGAGTATTAGCATGTAGCTATTCAATGCTAGCATGTGTAGCATGTTGCAAGTCCAGTTTCCTAGCATGAGTCAAAAGACCCAACAACCAAGTCTCTACGATGTTCTGATGCAGAGATATAGGTCTTGCTAAACAGTTGCTAGGGTACCTTGTTTGGTTGCTAGGGAGTGGCTTGGCAGCTGCCAGTGATGATCCTCCAAAGGCTGCTTGTCAGTATGGATGACATAAACCAGCCCTCTGATGTTCAGGTTTGAAAATATCCCTCTTTGGGTTTGGTTGCTAGGGTGCACTAAATGGTTGCTAGGGAATGGCCAGGCAGTTAACAGGCTTAAACTAATAGACTGCATGTGTGCCCAAATCAAAAGAGCCGTACTCATGTGTCTCTATGATGTTCTGAATCATTTAAATCCATCTCATCTATTTTTCAATGGAAGTCAATGGGACTTTTGTTGCTAGGGTGCTCTAAATGGTTGCTAGGGCTTGGCTAGGCAGTTAACAGGCTTAAACTAATAGACTGCATGTGTGCCCATATCAAAAATGCCAAACTCGCGTGTCTCAGTGATGTTTTGATCCATTTAAATCCATCTCATCGATTTTCCAATGCAAAGTCAATGGGACTTTTTTCGCCGCTTTTTCGTCCGCTGTACGAACGTCGTCGGTTCGATCGCTTATAAAAGTCATAGCACACCTCTCCTCAATGAGCCGGTCGATTTGACACCTCATTCATGGGTCTAGGACAAACGGTGCGGGACGAGTTACGCGCCGAAGTTTTGTCCGGAAGAAGAAGCAGAATAATAATAAGTTTGCAGAAGAGTATAAATGGATGCTTGCCTTAGGCAAGCACCATTAATAATAATAAGTTTGCAGAAGAACAATATTGATGCTTTGCCTTTGGCAAGCACCAATAACTAGAATGTACATTTCCTGAAGGAAATGTGATTGGTGCTTGCAGTGGCAAAATTCGGCACTCGGTCGCTAGGGTGTTTCTAGGCAGTTTTTCTAATTAATGTGTTTTGGGTGGTTGCTAGGCGGTTGCTATGGTAACCTGGATGGTTGCTAGAGTGTTGCTAGGCAGTTGCTAGGGTGTTCTGGGTGGTTGCTAGGCGGTTGCTATGGTAACCAGGGTGGTTGCTAGGGTGTTGCTAGGCGGTTGCTAGGGTGTTCTAGGTGGTTGCTAGGCGGTTGCTATGGTAACCAGGGTGGTTGCTAAGATGTTGCTAGGCGGTTGCTAGGGTGTTCTAGGTGGTTGCTAGGCGGTTGCTATGGTAACCAGGGTGGTTGCTAGGGTGTTGCTAAGGTACTTAGGGTGGTTGCTAAGATGTTGCTAGGCGGTTGTTAAGGTGTTCTGGGTGGTTGCTATGGTAACTTGGGTGGTTGCTAGGGTGTTGCTAGGCAGTTGCTAAGGTACTTGGGGTGGTCACCACGGTGTTGCTAGGTGGTTGCTAGGGTGTTCTGGGTGGTTGCTAGGCGGTTGCTATGGTAACCTGGGTGGTTGCTATGGTGTTACTAGGTGGTTGGTAGTTATCACAGATAGTTATTATGGAGTTAATATAGGGTTCTTAGCATGTTCTCAGGCCACTTCAACACTTAGCTAATCAGTATTAGCATGTAGCTATTCAATGCTAGCATGTGTAGCATGTTGCAAGTCCAGTTTCCTAACATGAGTCAAAAGACCCAACAACCAAGGCTCTACGATGTTCTGATGCAGAGATATAGCTCTTGCTAAACAGTTGCTAGGGTACTTTGTTTGGTTGCTAGGGAGTGGCTTGGCAGCTGCCAGTGATGATCCTCCAAAGGCTGCCTGTCAGTATGAATGACATAAACCAGCCCTATGATGTTCAGGTTTGAAAATTTCCCTCTTTGGGTTTGGTTGCTAGGGTGCACTAAATGGTTGCTAGGGAATGGCTAGGCAGTTAACAGGCTTAAACTAATAGACTGCATGTGTGCCAAAATCAAAAATGCCAAACTCGCGTGTCTCTATGATGTTCTGATTCATTTAAATCCATCTCATCTATTTTTCAATGGAAGTCAATGGGAGTTTTGTTGCTAGGGTGCACTAAATGGTTGCTAGGGAATGGCTAGGCAGTTAACAGGCTTAAACTAATAGACTGCATGTGTGCCCAAATCAAAAATGCCAAACTCGCGTGTCTCAGTGATGTTTTGATTCATTTAAATCCATCTCATCTCTTTTTCAATGCAAAGTCAATGGGACTTTTTTCGCCGCTTTTTCGTCCGCCGTACGAAAATCGTCGGTTCGATCGCTTATAAAAGTCATAGCACACCTCTCCTCAATGAGCCGGTCGATTTGACACCTCATTCATGGGTCTAGGACAAACGGTGCGGGACGAGTTACGCGCCGAAGTTTTGTCCAGAATAAGAAGAAGAAGAAGCAGAATAATAAGTATGCAGAAGAATAACATTGATGCTTTGCCTTTGGCAAGCACCAATAACTAGAACGTACATTTCCTGAAGGAAATGTGATTGGTGCTTGCAGTGGCAAAATTCGGCACGGTTGCTAGGGTGTTTCTAGGCAGTTTTTCTAATTAATGTGTTTTGGGTGGTTGCTAGGCGGTTGCTATGATAACCTGGATGGTTGCTAGGCGGTTGCTAGGGTGTTCTAGGTGGTTGCTAGGCGGTTGCTATGGTAACCTGGGTGGTTGCTAGGGTGTTCTAGGTGGTTGCTAGGCGGTTGCTATGGTAACCTGGGCGGTTGCTAGGGTGTTCTGGGTGGTTGCTAGGTGGTTGCTATGGTAACCTGGGTGGTTGCTAGGGTGTTGCTAGGCAGTTGCTAAGATACTTGGGATGGTTGCTAAGGTGTTGCTAGGTGGTTGCTAAGGTGTTCTAGGTGGTTGCTATGGTAACCTGGGTGGTTGCTAGGGTGTTGCTAGGCGGTTGCTATGGTAACCTGGGTGGTTGCTAAGGTGTTGCTAGGCGGTTGCTAGGGTGTTCTGGGTGGTTGCTAGGCGGTTGCTATGGTAATCTGGGTGGTTGCTAGGGTGTTGCTAGGCAGTTGCTAAGGTACTTGGGGTGGTTGCTAAGGTGTTGCTAGGCGGTTGCTAAGGTGTTCTAGGTGGTTGCTAGGCGGTTGCTATGGTAACCAGGGTGGTTGCTAGGGCGTTGCTAGGCAGTTGCTAAGGTACTTGGGGAAGTTGCTAAGATGTTGCTAGGCGGTTGCTAAGGTGTTCTGGGTGGTTGCTAGGCGGTTGCTAGGGTAACCTTGGTTGTTCCTATGGTGTTACTAGTTGCTCGGTAGTTATCACAGATAGTTATTATGGAGTTAATATAGTGTTCTTAGCATGTTTTCAGCCCACTTTAACACTTAGCTAATGAGTATTAGCATGTAGCTATTCAATGCTAGCATGTGTAGCATGTTGCAAGTCCAGTTTCCTAGCATGAGTCAAAAGACCCAACAACCAAGGCTCTACGATGTTCTGATGCAGAGATATAGGTCTTGCTAAATAGTTGCTAGGGTACCTTGTTTGGTTGCTAGGGAGTGGCTTGGCAGCTGCCAGTGATGATCCTCCAAAGGCTGCTTGTCAGTATGAATGACATAAACCAGCCCTATGATGTTCTGGTTTGAAAATATTCCACTTTGGGTTTGGTTGCTAGGGTGCACTAAATGGTTGCTAGGGAATGGCTAGGCAGTTAACAGGCTTAAACTAATAGACTGCATGTGTGCCCAAATCAAAAGAGCCGTACTCACGTGTCTCTATGATGTTTTGATTCATTTAAATGCATCTCATCTATTTTTCAATGGAAATCTTTGAGGTGGTTGCTAGGGTGCTCTAAGTGGTTGCTATGGTGTGGCTATGATGAAGAGTTTAGGTCATTACTGATTGGCTAATTGATCAGATGTCAAATGAGTGAGAGACAGTGAGAGAGAAAGGGTTCCTCAGGCCCTGCGTGTGTGTGTGAGTGAGAAAGTGACAGTTGAGATTCACGGAATGTTCGTGATTTTGAATTTTACAATGGGAGTCTATGGGACTTTTTTGGCCGCTTTTTCGTCCGCTGTACGAACGTCGTTGGTCCGATCGCTTATAAAAGTCATAGCACACCTCTCCTCAATGAGCCGGTCGATTTGACACCTCATTCATGGGTCTAGGACAAACGGTGCGGGACAAGTTACGCGCCGAAGTTTTGTCCAGAATAAGAAGAAGAAGAACTAGAATGTACATTTCCTGAAGAAAATGTGATTGGTGCTTGCAGTGGCAAAACTCGGCACGGTTGCTAGGGTGTTTCTAGGCAGTTTTTCTAATTAATGTGTTTTGGGTGGTTGCTAGGCGGTTGCTAGGGTGTTCTAGGTGGTTGCTAGGCGGTTGCTATGGTAACCTGGGCGGTTGCTAGGGTGTTCTGGGTGGTTGCTAGGCGGTTGCTAAGGTGTTGCTAGGCGGTTGCTAGGGTGTTCTGGGTGGTTGCTAGGCGGTTGCTATGGTAATCTGGGTGGTTGCTAGGGTGTTGCTAGGCAGTTGCTAAGGTACTTGGGGTGGTTGCTAAGGTGTTGCTAGGCGGTTGCTAAGGTGTTCTAGGTGGTTGCTAGGCGGTTGCTATGGTAACCAGGGTGGTTGCTAGGGCGTTGCTAGGCAGTTGCTAAGGTACTTGGGGAAGTTTCTAAGATGTTGCTAGGCGGTTGCTAAGGTGTTCTGGGTGGTTGCTAGGCGGTTGCTAGGGTAACCTGGGTGGTTGCTATGGTGTTACTAGTTGCTCGGTAGTTATCACAGATAGTTATTATGGAGTTAATATAGTGTTCTTAGCATGTTTTCAGCCCACTTTAACACTTAGCTAATGAGTTTTAGCATGTAGCTATTCACTGCTAGCATGTGTAGCATGTTGCAAGTCCAGATTCCTAGCATGAGTCAAAAGACCCAACAACCAAGTCTCTACGATGTTCTGATGCAGAGATATAGGTCTTGCTAAATAGTTGCTAGGGTACCTTGTTTGGTTGCTAGGGAGTGGCTTGGCAGCTGCCATTGATGATCCTCCAAAGGCTGCTTGTCAGTATGAATGACATAAACCAGCCCTATGATGTTGAGTTTTGAAAATATCCCTCTTTGGGTTTGGTTGCTAGGGTGCACTAAATGGTTGCTAGGGAATGGCTAGGCAGTTAACAGGCTTAAACTAATAGACTGCATGTGTGCCCAAATCAAAAGAGCGAAACTCGCGTGTCTCTATGATGTTCAGATTCATTTACATCCATCTCATCTATTTTTCAATGGAAGTCAATGGGAGTTTTGTTGCTAGGGTGCTCTAAATGGTTGCTATGGTATGTTTAGGCAGTTAACAGGCTTAAACTAATAGACTGCATGTGTGCCCAAATCAAAAATGCCAAACTCGCGTGTCTCAGTGATGTTTTGATCCATTTAAATCCATCTCATCGATTTTTCAATGCAAAGTCAATGGGACTTTTTTCGCCGCTTTTTCGTCCGCCGTACGAAACTCGTCGGTTCGATCGCTTATAAAAGTCATAGCACACCTCTCCTCAATGAGCCGGTCGATTTGACACCTCATTCATGGGTCTAGGACAAACGGTGCGGGACGAGTTACGCGCCGAAGTTTTGTCCAGAATAAGAAGAAGAAGAAGCAGAACTAGAACGTACATTTCCTGAAGGAAATGTGAATGGTGCTTGCAGTGGCAAAATTCGCCACTCGGTCGCTAGGGTGTTTCTAGGCAGTTTCTAAGGTGTTCTGGGTGGTTGCTAGGCGGTTGCTATGGTAACCTGGGTGGTTGCTAGGCAGTTGCTAGGGTAACCTGGGTGGTTGCTATGGTGTTACTAGTTGGTCGGTAGTTATCACAGATAGTTATTATGGAGTTAATATAGGGTTCTTAGCATGTTCTCAGCCCACTTTAACACTTAGCTAATGAGTATTAGCATGTAGCTATTCACTGCTAGCATGTGTAGCATGTTGCAAGTCCAGATTCCTAGCATGAGTCAAAAGACCCAACAACCAAGTCTCTACGATGTTCTGATGCAGAGATATAGGTCTTGCTAAATAGTTGCTAGGGTACTTTGTTTGGTTGCTAGGGAGTGGCTTGGCAGCTGCCAGTGATGATCCTCCAAAGGCTGCTTGTCAGTATGAATGACATAAACCAGCCCTATGATGTTCAGTTTTGAAAATATCCCTCTTTGGGTTTGGTTGCTAGGGTGCACTAAATGGTTGCTAGGGAATGGCTAGGCAGTTAACAGGCTTAAACTAATAGACTGCATGTGTGCCCAAATCAAAAGAGCGAAACTCGCGTGTCTCTATGATGTTCTGATTCATTTAAATCCATCTCATCTATTTTTCAATGGAAGTCAATGGGAGTTTTGTTGCTAGGGTGCTCTAAATGGTTGCTAGGGCTCGGCTAGGCAGTTAACAGGCTTAAACTAATAGACTGCATGTGTGCCCAAATCAAAAATGCCAAACTCGCGTGTCTCAGTGATGTTTTGATTCATTTAAATCCATCTCATCTCTTTTCCAATGCAAAGTCAATGGGACTTTTTTCGCCGCTTTTTCGTCCGCCGTACGAACGTCGTCGGTTCGATCGCTTATAAAAGTCATAGCACACCTCTCCTCAATGAGCCGGTCGATTTGACACCTCATTCATGGGTCTAGGACAAACGGTGCGGGACGAGTTACGCGCCGAAGTTTTGTCCGGAAGAAGAATAATAATAAGAATAATAATAAGTATGTAGAAGAGTATAAATGGATGCTTTGCCTTTGGCAAGCACCATTAATAAGAATAATAATAAGTATGTAGAAGAGTATAAATGGATGCTTTGCCTTTGGCAAGCACCATTAATAAGTATGCAGAAGAATAACATTGATGCTTTGCCTTTGGCAAGCACCAATAACTAGAATGTACATTTCCTGAAGAAAATGTGATTGGTGCTTGCAGTGACAAAATTCGGCACGGTTGCTAGGGTGTTTCTAGGCAGTTTTTCTAATTAATGTGTTTTGGGTGGTTGCTAGGCGGTTGCTATGATAACCTGGGTGGTTGCTAGGCGGTTGCTAGGGTGTTCTAGGTGGTTGCTAGGCGGTTGCTATGGTAACCTGGGTGGTTGCTAGGGTGTTGCTAGGCGGTTGCTAGGCAGTTGCTAAGGTACTTGGGGTGTTTGTTAAGGTGTTGCTAGGCGGTTGCTAAGGTGTTCTAGGTGGTTGCTAGGCGGTTGCTATGGTAATCTGGGTGGTTGCTAGGGTGTTGCTAGGCAGATGCTAGGGTACTTGGGGTGGTTGCTAAGGTGTTGCTAGGCGGTTGCTAAGGTGTTCTGGGTAGTTGCTAGGCGGTTGCTATGGTAACCAGGGTGGTTGCTAGGGTGTTGCTAGGCAGCTTCTAAGGTACTTGGGGTGGTTGCTAAGATGTTGCTAGGCGGTTGCTAAGGTGTTCTGGGTGGTTGCTAGGCAGTTGCTATGGTAACCAGGGTGGTTGCTAGGCAGTTGCTAAGGTACTTGGGGTGGTTGCTAAGATGTTGCTAGGCGGTTGCCAAGGTGTTTTGGGTGGTTGCTAGGCGGTTGCTATGGTAACCTGGGTGGTTGCTAGGCGGTTGCTAGGGTAACCTGGGTGGTTGCTATGGTGTTACTAGGTGGTTGGTAGTCATCACAGATAGTTATTATGAAGTTAATATAGTGTTCTTAGTATGTTCTCAGCCCACTTTAACACTTAGCTAATGAGTATTAGCATGTAGCTATTCAATGCTAGCATGTGTAGCATGTTGCAAGTCCAGTTTCCTAGCATGAGTCAAAAGACCCAACAACCAAGTCTCTACGATGTTCTGATGCAGAGATATAGGTCTTGCTAAACAGTTGCTAGGGTACCTTGTTTGGTTGCTAGGGAGTGCCTTGGCAGCTGCCAGTGATGATCCTCCAAAGGCTGCTTGTCAGTATGAATGACATAAACCAGCCCTATGATGTTCAGGTTTGAAAATATCCCTCTTTGGGTTTGGTTGCTAAGGTGCACTAAATGGTTGCTAGGGAATGGCTAGGCAGTTAACAGGCTTAAACTAATAGACTGCATGTGTGCCCAAATCAAAAATGCCGTACTCACGTGTCTCTGTGATGTTCTGATTCATTTAAATCCATCTCATCTATTTTTCAATGGAAGTCAATGGGACTTTTGTTGCTAGGGTGCTCTAAATGGTTGCTAGGGCATGTTTAGGCAGTTAACAGGCTTAAACTAATAGACTGCATGTGTGCCCAAATCAAAAATGCCAAACTTGCGTGTCTCAATGATGTTTTGATTCATTTAAATGCATCTCATCTATTTTTCAATGGAAATCTTTGAGGTGGTTGCTAGGGTGCTCTAAGTGGTTGCTATGGTGTGGCTATGATGAAGAGTTTAGGTCATTACTGATTGGCTAATTGATCAGATGTCAAATGAGTGAGAGACAGTGAGAGAGAAAAGGTTCCTCAGGCCCTGCGTGTGTGAGTGAGTGAGAAAGTGACAGTTGAGATTCACGGAATGTTCGTGAATTTGAATTTTACAATGGGAGTCTATGGGACTTTTTTTGCCGATTTTTCGTCCGCCGTACGAACGTTGTCGGTTCGATCGCTTATAAAAGTCATAGCACACCTCTCCTCAATGAGCCGGTCGATTTGACGCCTCATTCATGGGTCTAGCACAAACGGTGCGGGACGAGTTACGCGCCGAAGTTTTGTCCGGAAGAAGAAGAATAATAACTAGGCAGTTTTTCTAATTAATGTGTTTTGGGTGGTTGCTAGGCGGTTGCTATGGTAAACTGGGTGGTTGCTAGGCGGTTGCTAGGGTAACTTGGGTGGTCGCTATGGTGTTACTAGTTGGTCGGTAGTTATCACAGATAGTTATTATGGAGTTAATATAGTGTTCTTAGCGTGTTTTCAGCTCACTTTAACACTTAGCTAATGAGTATTAGCATGTAGCTATTCAATGCTAGCATGTGTAGCATGTTGCAAGTCCAGTTTCCTAGCATGAGTCAAAAGACCCAACAACCAAGTCTCTACGATGTTCTGATGCAGAGATATAGGTCTTGCTAAACAGTTGCTAGGGTACCTTGTTTGGTTGCTAGGGAGTGGCTTGGCAGCTGCCAGTGATGATCCTCCAAAGGCTGCTTGTCAGTATGGATGACATAAACCAGCCCTCTGATGTTCAGGTTTGAAAATATCCCTCTTTGGGTTTGGTTGCTAGGGTGCACTAAATGGTTGCTAGGGAATGGCCAGGCAGTTAACAGGCTTAAACTAATAGACTGCATGTGTGCCCAAATCAAAAGAGCCGTACTCATGTGTCTCTATGATGTTCTGAATCATTTAAATCCATCTCATCTATTTTTCAATGGAAGTCAATGGGACTTTTGTTGCTAGGGTGCTCTAAATGGTTGCTAGGGCTTGGCTAGGCAGTTAACAGGCTTAAACTAATAGACTGCATGTGTGCCCATATCAAAAATGCCAAACTCGCGTGTCTCAGTGATGTTTTGATCCATTTAAATCCATCTCATCGATTTTCCAATGCAAAGTCAATGGGACTTTTTTCGCCGCTTTTTCGTCCGCTGTACGAACGTCGTCGGTTCGATCGCTTATAAAAGTCATAGCACACCTCTCCTCAATGAGCCGGTCGATTTGACACCTCATTCATGGGTCTAGGACAAACGGTGCGGGACGAGTTACGCGCCGAAGTTTTGTCCGGAAGAAGAAGCAGAATAATAATAAGTTTGCAGAAGAGTATAAATGGATGCTTGCCTTAGGCAAGCACCATTAACTAGAATGTACATTTCCTGAAGGAAATGTGAATGGTGCTTGCAGTGGCAAAATTCGGCACTCGAATGTGTTTCTAGGCAGTTTCTAAGGTGTTCTGGGTGGTTGCTAGGCGGTTGCTACGGTATCCTGGGTGGTTGCTAAGGTGTTACTAGTTGGTCGGTAGTTATCACAGATAGTTATTATGGAGTTAATATAGTGTTCTTAGCATGTTTTCAGCCCACTTTAACACTTAGCTAATGAGTATTAGCATGTAGCTATTCAATGCTAGCATGTGTAGCATGTTGCAAGTCCAGTTTCCTAGCATGAGTCAAAAGACCCAACAACCAAGGCTCTACGACGTTCTGATGCAGAGATATAGGTCTTGCTAAATAGTTGCTAGGGTACCTTGTTTGGTTGCTAGGGAGTGGCTTAGGAGCTGCCATTGATGATCCTCCAAAGGCTGCTTGTCAGTATGAATGACATAAACCAGCCCTATGATGTTCAGGTTTGAAAATATTCCTCTTTGTATTTGGTTGCTAAGGTGCACTAAATGGTTGCTAGGGAATGGCTAGACAGTTAACAGGCTTAAACTAATAGACTGCATGAGTGCCCAAATCAAAAGAGCCAAACTCGCGTGTCTCTATGATGTTCTGATTCATTTAAATCCATCTCATCTATTTTTCAATGGAAGTCAATGGGACTTTTGTTGCTAGGGTGCTCTAAATGGTTGCTATGGTATGTTTAGGCAGTTAACAGGCTTAAACTAATAGACCGCATGTGTGCCCAAATCAAAAATGCCAAACTCGTGTGTCTCAGTGATGTTTTGATCCATTTAAATCCATCTCATCGATTTTTCAATGCAAAGTCAATGGGACTTTTTTCGCCGCTTTTTCGTCCGCCGTACGAAAATCGTCGGTTCGATCGCTTATAAAAGTCATAGCACACCTCTCCTCAATGAGCCGGTCGATTTGACACCCCATTCATGGGTCTAGGACAAACGGTGCGGGACGAGTTACGCGCCGAAGTTTTGTCCGGAAGAAGAAGCAGCAGAATAATAATAAGTTTGCAGAAGAGTATAAATGGATGCTTTGCCTTTGGCAAGCACCATTAACTAGAATGTACATTTCCTGAAGAAAATGTGATTGGTGCTTGCAGTGGCAAAATTCGGCACGGTTGCTAGGGTGTTTCTAGGCAGTTTTTCTAATTAATGTGTTTTGGGTGGTTGCTAGGCGGTTGCTATGATAACCTGGGTGGTTGCTAGGCGGTTGCTAGGGTGTTCTAGGTGGTTGCTAGGCGGTTGCTATGGTAACCTGGGTGGTTGCTAGGGTGTTGCTAGGCGGTTGCTAGGCAGTTGCTAAGGTACTTGGGGTGTTTGTTAAGGTGTTGCTAGGCGGTTGCTAAGGTGTTCTAGGTGGTTGCTAGGCGGTTGCTATGGTAATCTGGGTGGTTGCTAGGGTGTTGCTAGGCAGATGCTAGGGTACTTGGGGTGGTTGCTAAGGTGTTGCTAGGCGGTTGCTAAGGTGTTCTGGGTAGTTGCTAGGCGGTTGCTATGGTAACCAGGGTGGTTGCTAGGGTGTTGCTAGGCAGCTTCTAAGGTACTTGGGGTGGTTGCTAAGATGTTGCTAGGCGGTTGCTAAGGTGTTCTGGGTGGTTGCTAGGCAGTTGCTATGGTAACCAGGGTGGTTGCTAGGCAGTTGCTAAGGTACTTGGGGTGGTTGCTAAGATGTTGCTAGGCGGTTGCCAAGGTGTTTTGGGTGGTTGCTAGGCGGTTGCTATGGTAACCTGGGTGGTTGCTAGGCGGTTGCTAGGGTAACCTGGGTGGTTGCTATGGTGTTACTAGGTGGTTGGTAGTCATCACAGATAGTTATTATGAAGTTAATATAGTGTTCTTAGTATGTTCTCAGCCCACTTTAACACTTAGCTAATGAGTATTAGCATGTAGCTATTCAATGCTAGCATGTGTAGCATGTTGCAAGTCCAGTTTCCTAGCATGAGTCAAAAGACCCAACAACCAAGTCTCTACGATGTTCTGATGCAGAGATATAGGTCTTGCTAAACAGTTGCTAGGGTACCTTGTTTGGTTGCTAGGGAGTGCCTTGGCAGCTGCCAGTGATGATCCTCCAAAGGCTGCTTGTCAGTATGAATGACATAAACCAGCCCTATGATGTTCAGGTTTGAAAATATCCCTCTTTGGGTTTGGTTGCTAAGGTGCACTAAATGGTTGCTAGGGAATGGCTAGGCAGTTAACAGGCTTAAACTAATAGACTGCATGTGTGCCCAAATCAAAAATGCCGTACTCACGTGTCTCTGTGATGTTCTGATTCATTTAAATCCATCTCATCTATTTTTCAATGGAAGTCAATGGGACTTTTGTTGCTAGGGTGCTCTAAATGGTTGCTAGGGCATGTTTAGGCAGTTAACAGGCTTAAACTAATAGACTGCATGTGTGCCCAAATCAAAAATGCCAAACTTGCGTGTCTCAATGATGTTTTGATTCATTTAAATGCATCTCATCTATTTTTCAATGGAAATCTTTGAGGTGGTTGCTAGGGTGCTCTAAGTGGTTGCTATGGTGTGGCTATGATGAAGAGTTTAGGTCATTACTGATTGGCTAATTGATCAGATGTCAAATGAGTGAGAGACAGTGAGAGAGAAAAGGTTCCTCAGGCCCTGCGTGTGTGAGTGAGTGAGAAAGTGACAGTTGAGATTCACGGAATGTTCGTGAATTTGAATTTTACAATGGGAGTCTATGGGACTTTTTTTGCCGATTTTTCGTCCGCCGTACGAACGTTGTCGGTTCGATCGCTTATAAAAGTCATAGCACACCTCTCCTCAATGAGCCGGTCGATTTGACGCCTCATTCATGGGTCTAGCACAAACGGTGCGGGACGAGTTACGCGCCGAAGTTTTGTCCGGAAGAAGAAGAATAATAACTAGGCAGTTTTTCTAATTAATGTGTTTTGGGTGGTTGCTAGGCGGTTGCTATGGTAAACTGGGTGGTTGCTAGGCGGTTGCTAGGGTAACTTGGGTGGTCGCTATGGTGTTACTAGTTGGTCGGTAGTTATCACAGATAGTTATTATGGAGTTAATATAGTGTTCTTAGCGTGTTTTCAGCTCACTTTAACACTTAGCTAATGAGTATTAGCATGTAGCTATTCAATGCTAGCATGTGTAGCATGTTGCAAGTCCAGTTTCCTAGCATGAGTCAAAAGACCCAACAACCAAGTCTCTACGATGTTCTGATGCAGAGATATAGGTCTTGCTAAACAGTTGCTAGGGTACCTTGTTTGGTTGCTAGGGAGTGGCTTGGCAGCTGCCAGTGATGATCCTCCAAAGGCTGCTTGTCAGTATGGATGACATAAACCAGCCCTCTGATGTTCAGGTTTGAAAATATCCCTCTTTGGGTTTGGTTGCTAGGGTGCACTAAATGGTTGCTAGGGAATGGCCAGGCAGTTAACAGGCTTAAACTAATAGACTGCATGTGTGCCCAAATCAAAAGAGCCGTACTCATGTGTCTCTATGATGTTCTGAATCATTTAAATCCATCTCATCTATTTTTCAATGGAAGTCAATGGGACTTTTGTTGCTAGGGTGCTCTAAATGGTTGCTAGGGCTTGGCTAGGCAGTTAACAGGCTTAAACTAATAGACTGCATGTGTGCCCATATCAAAAATGCCAAACTCGCGTGTCTCAGTGATGTTTTGATCCATTTAAATCCATCTCATCGATTTTCCAATGCAAAGTCAATGGGACTTTTTTCGCCGCTTTTTCGTCCGCTGTACGAACGTCGTCGGTTCGATCGCTTATAAAAGTCATAGCACACCTCTCCTCAATGAGCCGGTCGATTTGACACCTCATTCATGGGTCTAGGACAAACGGTGCGGGACGAGTTACGCGCCGAAGTTTTGTCCGGAAGAAGAAGCAGAATAATAACTAGAACGTACATTTCCTGAAGGAAATGTGAATGGTGCTTGCAGTGGCAAAATTCGCCACTCGGTCGCTAGGGTGTTTCTAGGCAGTTTCTAAGGTGTTCTGGGTGGTTGCTAGGCGGTTGCTATGGTAACCTGGGTGGTTGCTAGGCGGTTGCTAGGGTAACCTGGGTGGTTGCTATGGTGTTACTAGTTGGTCGGTAGTTATCACAGATAGTTATTATGGAGTTAATATAGGGTTCTTAGCATGTTCTCAGCCCACTTTAACACTTAGCTAATGAGTATTAGCATGTAGCTATTCACTGCTAGCATGTGTAGCATGTTGCAAGTCCAGATTCCTAGCATGAGTCAAAAGACCCAACAACCAAGTCTCTACGATGTTCTGATGCAGAGATATAGGTCTTGCTAAATAGTTGCTAGGGTACTTTGTTTGGTTGCTAGGGAGTGGCTTGGCAGCTGCCAGTGATGATCCTCCAAAGGCTGCTTGTCAGTATGAATGACATAAACCAGCCCTATGATGTTCAGTTTTGAAAATATCCCTCTTTGGGTTTGGTTGCTAGGGTGCACTAAATGGTTGCTAGGGAATGGCTAGGCAGTTAACAGGCTTAAACTAATAGACTGCATGTGTGCCCAAATCAAAAGAGCCGTACTCACGTGTATCTATGATGTTCTGAATCATTTAAATCCATCTCATCTATTTTTCAATGGAAGTCAATGGGACTTTTGTTGCTAGGGTGCTCTAAATGGTTGCTAGGGCGTGGCTAGGCAGTTAACAGGCTTAAACTAATAGACTGCATGTGTGCCCATATCAAAAATGCCAAACTCGCGTGTCTCTGTGATGTTTTGATCCATTTAAATCCATCTCATCTCTTTTTCAATGCAAAGTCAATGGGACTTTTTTCGCCGATTTTTCGTCCGCCGTACGAAATTCGTTGGTTCGATCGCTTATAAAAGTCATAGCACACCTCTCCTCAATGAGCCGGTCGATTTGACACCTCATTCATGGGTCTAGGACAAACGGTGCGGGACGAGTTACGCGCCGAAGTTTCGTCCAGAATAAGAAGAAGAAGAAGCAGAATAATAACTAGAATGTACATTTCCTGAAGAAAATGTGATTGGTGCTTGCAGTGGCAAAACTCGGCACGGTTGCTAGGGTGTTTCTAGGCAGTTTTTCTAAATAATGTGTTTTGGGTGGTTGCTAGGCGGTTGCTAGGCGGTTGCTATGGTAACCTGGGCGGTTGCTAGGGTGTTCTGGGTGGTTGCTAGGCGGTTGCTATGGTAACCTGGGTGGTTGCTAGGGTGTTGCTAGGCAGTTGCTAAGATACTTGGGAAGGTTCCTAAGGTGTTGCTAGGCGGTTGCTAAGGTGTTCTAGGTGGTTGCTATGGTAACCTGGGTGGTTGCTAGGGTGTTGCTAGGCGGCTGCTATGGTAACCTGGGTGGTTGCTAAGGTGTTGCTAGGCGGTTGATAGGGTGTTCTGGGTGGTTGCTAGGCGGTTGCTATGGTAACCTGGGTGGTTGCTAGGGTGTTGCTAGGGTGTTCTGGGTGGTTGCTAGGGTGTTGCTAGGCAGTTGCCAAGGTACTTGGGGCGGTTGCTAATATGTTGCTAGGCGGTTGCTAGGGTGTTCTGGGTGGTTGCTAGGCGGTTGCTATGGTAACCTGGATGGTTGCTAGGGTGTTGCTAGGCAGTTGCTAAGGTACTTGGGGTGGTCGCTAAGATGTTGCTAGGCGATTGCTAAGGTGTTTTTAGCGGTTGCTAGGCGGTTGCTATGGTAACCTGGGTGGTTGCTAGGGTGTTCTGGGTGGTTGCTATGGTAACCTGGGTGGTTGCTAGGGTGTTGCTAGGCAGTTGCTAAGGTACTTGGGGCGGTTGCTAAGATGTTGCTAGGTGGTTGCTATGGTAACTTGGGTGGTTGCTAGGCTGTTGCTTGGCAGTTGCTAAGGTACTTGGGGTGGTCACCACGGTGTCGCTAGGTGGTTGCTAGGGTGTTCTGGGCGGTTGCTAGGTGGTTGCTATGGTAACCTGGGTGGTTGCTAGGGTGTTGCTAGGCGGTTGCTAGGGTGTTCTGGGTGGTTGCTAGGCGGTTGCTATGGATACCTGGGTGGTTGCTAGGGTGTTGCTAGGCAGTTGCTAAGGTACTTGGGGTGGTTGCTAAGGTGTTGCTAGGCGGTTGCTAGGGTGTTCTGGCTGGTTGCTAGGCGGTTGCTATGGTAACCTGGGTGGTTGCTAGGCAGTTGCTAAGGTACTTGGGGTGGTTGCTAAGGTGTTTCTAGGCGGTTGCTAAGGTGTTCTAGGTGGTTGCTAGGCGGTTGCTATGGTAACCAGGGTGGTTGCTAGGGTGTTGATAGGTGGTTGATAGTTGTCACAGAAAGTTACTATGGTGTTTTTATAGAGTTCTTAGCATGTTCTCAGCCCACTTTAGCACTTAGCTAATGAGTATTAGCATGTAGCTATTCACTGCTAGCATGTGTAGCATGTTGCAAGTCCAGATTCCTAGCATGAGTCAATAGACCCAACAACCAAGTCTCTACGATGTTCTGATGCAGAGATATAGGTCTTGCTAAACAGTTGCTAGGGTACCTTGTTTGGTTGCTAGGGAGTGGCTTGGCAGCTGCCAGTGATGATCCTCCAAAGGCTGCTTGTCAGTATGAATGACATAAACCAGCCCTATGATGTTCAGGTTTGAAAATATCCCTCTTTGGGTTTGGTTGCTAGGGTGCACTAAATGGTTGCTAGGGAATGGCTAGGCAGTTAACAGGCTTAAACTAATAGACTGCATGTGTGCCCAAATCAAAAGAGCCGTACTCACGTGTCTCTATGAAGTTTTGATTCATTTAAATGCATCTCATCTATTTTTCAATGGAAATCTTTGAGGTGGTTGCTAGGGTGCTCTAAGTGGTTGCTATGGTGTGGCTATGATGAAGATTTTAGGTCATTGCTGATTGGCTGCTTGATCAGATGTCAAATGAGTGAGAGACAGTGAGAGAGAAAGGGTTCCTCAGGCCCTGCGTGTGTGAGTGAGTGAGAAAGTGACAGTTGAGATTCACGGAATGTTCGTGATTTTGAATTTTACAATGGGAGTCTATGGGACTTTTTTTGGCCGCTTTTTCGTCCGCTGTACGAACGTTGTCGGTCCGATCGCTTATAAAAGTCATAGCACACCTCTCCTCAATGAGCCGGTCGATTTGACACCTCATTCATGGGTCTAGGACAAACGGTGCGGGACGAGTTACGCGCCGAAGTTTCGTCCAGAATAAGAAGAAGAAGAATAAGTATGCAGAAGAATAACATTGATGCTTTGCCTTTGGCAAGCACCAATAATAAGTTTGCAGAAGAACAATATTGATGCTTTGCCTTTGGCAAGCACCAATAATAAGTTTGCAGAAGAGTATAAATGGATGCTTGCCTTAGGCAAGCACCATTAACTAGAATGTACATTTCCTGAAGAAAATGTGATTGGTGCTTGCAGTGGCAAAATTCGGCACGGTTGCTAGGGTGTTTCTAGGCAGTTTTTGTAATTAATGTGTTTTGGGTGGTTGCTAGGCGGTTGCTATGGTAACCTGGGTGGTTGCTAGGCGGTTGCTAGGGTGTTCTGGGTGGTTGCTAGGCGGTTGCTATGGTAACCTGGGTGGTTGCTAGGGTGTTGCTAGGCAGTTGCAAAGGTACTTGGGGTGGTTGCTAAGGTGTTGCTAGGCGGTTGCTAAGGTGTTCTAGGTGGTTGCTAGGCGGTTGCTATGGTAACCAGGGTGGTTGCTAGGGCGTTGCTAGGCAGTCGCTAAGGTACTTAGGGTAGTTGCTAAGATATTGCTAGGCGGTTGCTAAGGTACTTGGGGTGGTTGCTAAGGTGTTGCTAGGCGGTTGCTATGGTAACCAGGGTGGTTGCTAGGGCGTTGCTAGGCAGTTGCTAAGGTACTTGGGGTAGTTGCTAAGATGTTGCTAGGCGGTTGCTACGGTGTTCTGGGTGGTTGCTAGGCGGTTGCTATGGTAACCAGGGTGGTTGCTAGGGTGTTGCTAGGCAGTTGCTAAGGTACTTGGGGTGGTCACCACGGTGTTGCTAGGTGGTTGCTAGGGTGTTTTGGGTGGTTGCTAGGCGGTTGCTATGGTAACCTGGGTGGTTGCTAGGCGGTTGCTAGGGTAACCTGGGTGGTTGCTATGGTGTTACTAGTTGCTCGGTAGTTATCACAGATAGTTATTATGGAGTTAATATAGTGTTCTTAGCATGTTTTCAGCCCACTTTAACACTTAGCTAATGAGTATTAGCATGTAGCTATTCACTGCTAGCATGTGGAGCATGTTGCAAGTCCAGTTTCCTAGCATGAGTCAAAAGACCCAACAACCAAGTCTCTACGATGTTCTGATGCAGAGATATAGCTCTTGCTAAACAGTTGCTAGGGTACCTTGTTTGGTTGCTAGGGAGTGGCTTGGCAGCTGCCATTGATGATCCTCCAAAGGCTGCTTGTCAGTATGAATGACATAAACCAGCCCTATGATGTTTAGGTTTGAAAATATCCCTCTTTGGGTTTGGTTGCTAGGGTGCACTAAATGGTTGCTAGGGAATGGCTAGGCATTTAACAGGCTTAAACTAATAGATTGCATGTGTGCCCAAATCAAAAATGCCAAACTCGCGTGTCTCTATGATGTTCTGAATCATTTAAATCCATCTCATCTATTTTTCAATGGAAGTCAATGGGAGTTTTGTTGCTAGGGTGCTCTAAATGGTTGCTATGGTATGTTTAGGCAGTTAACAGGCTTAAACTAATAGACTGCATGTGTGCCCAAATCAAAAATGCCAAACTCGCGTGTCTCAATCATGTTTTGATCCATTTAAATCCATCTCATCGATTTTTCAATGCAAAGTCAATGGGACTTTTTTCGCCGCTTTTTCGTCCGCCGTACGAAAATCGTCGGTTCGATCGCTTATAAAAGTCATAGCACACCTCTCCTCAATGAGCCGGTCGATTTGACACCTCATTCATGGGTCTAGGACAAACGGTGCGGGACGAGTTACGCGCCGAAGTTTCGTCCAGAATAAGAAGAAGAAGAAGAACTAGAATGTACATTTCCTGAAGAAAATGTGATTGGTGCTTGCAGTGGCAAAACTCGGCACGGTTGCTAGGGTGTTTCTAGGCAGTTTTTCTAATTAATGTGTTTTGGGTGGTTGCTAGGCGGTTGCTAGGGTGTTCTAGGTGGTTGCTAGGCGGTTGCTATGGTAACCTGGGCGGTTGCTAGGGTGTTCTGGGTGGTTGCTAGGCGGTTGCTAAGGTGTTGCTAGGCGGTTGCTAGGGTGTTCTGGGTGGTTGCTAGGCGGTTGCTATGGTAATCTGGGTGGTTGCTAGGGTGTTGCTAGGCAGTTGCTAAGGTACTTGGGGTGGTTGCTAAGGTGTTGCTAGGCGGTTGCTAAGGTGTTCTAGGTGGTTGCTAGGCGGTTGCTATGGTAACCAGGGTGGTTGCTAGGGCGTTGCTAGGCAGTTGCTAAGGTACTTGGGGAAGTTTCTAAGATGTTGCTAGGCGGTTGCTAAGGTGTTCTGGGTGGTTGCTAGGCGGTTGCTAGGGTAACCTGGGTGGTTGCTATGGTGTTACTAGTTGCTCGGTAGTTATCACAGATAGTTATTATGGAGTTAATATAGTGTTCTTAGCATGTTTTCAGCCCACTTTAACACTTAGCTAATGAGTTTTAGCATGTAGCTATTCACTGCTAGCATGTGTAGCATGTTGCAAGTCCAGATTCCTAGCATGAGTCAAAAGACCCAACAACCAAGTCTCTACGATGTTCTGATGCAGAGATATAGGTCTTGCTAAATAGTTGCTAGGGTACCTTGTTTGGTTGCTAGGGAGTGGCTTGGCAGCTGCCATTGATGATCCTCCAAAGGCTGCTTGTCAGTATGAATGACATAAACCAGCCCTATGATGTTGAGTTTTGAAAATATCCCTCTTTGGGTTTGGTTGCTAGGGTGCACTAAATGGTTGCTAGGGAATGGCTAGGCAGTTAACAGGCTTAAACTAATAGACTGCATGTGTGCCCAAATCAAAAGAGCGAAACTCGCGTGTCTCTATGATGTTCTGATTCATTTACATCCATCTCATCTATTTTTCAATGGAAGTCAATGGGAGTTTTGTTGCTAGGGTGCTCTAAATGGTTGCTATGGTATGTTTAGGCAGTTAACAGGCTTAAACTAATAGACTGCATGTGTGCCCAAATCAAAAATGGCAAACTCGCGTGTCTCAGTGATGTTTTGATTCATTTAAATCCATCTCATCTCTTTTTCAATGCAAAGTCAATGGGACTTTTTTCGCCGCTTTTTCGTCCGCCGTACGAAAATCGTCGGTTCGATCGCTTATAAAAGTCATAGCACACCTCTCCTCAATGAGCCGGTCGATTTGACACCTCATTCATGGGTCTAGGACAAACGGTGCGGGACGAGTTACGCGCCGAAGTTTTGTCCAGAATAAGAAGAAGAAGAAGCAGAATAATAAGTATGCAGAAGAATAACATTGATGCTTTGCCTTTGGCAAGCACCAATAATAAGTTTGCAGAAGAGTAAAAATGGATGCTTTGCCTTTGGCAAGCACCATTAACTAGAATGTACATTTCCTGAAGGAAATGTGAATGGTGCTTGCAGTGGCAAAATTCGGCACTCGGTCGCTAGGGTGTTTCTAGGCAGTTTTTCTAATTAATGTGTTTTGGGTGGTTGCTAGGCGGTTGCTATGGTAAACTGGGTGGTTGCTAGGCGGTTGCTAGGGTAACTTGGGTGGTCGCTATGGTGTTACTAGTTGGTCGGTAGTTATCACAGATAGTTATTATGGAGTTAATATAGTGTTCTTAGCGTGTTTTCAGCTCACTTTAACACTTAGCTAATGAGTATTAGCATGTAGCTATTCAATGCTAGCATGTGTAGCATGTTGCAAGTCCAGTTTCCTAGCATGAGTCAAAAGACCCAACAACCAAGTCTCTACGATGTTCTGATGCAGAGATATAGGTCTTGCTAAACAGTTGCTAGGGTACCTTGTTTGGTTGCTAGGGAGTGGCTTGGCAGCTGCCAGTGATGATCCTCCAAAGGCTGCTTGTCAGTATGGATGACATAAACCAGCCCTCTGATGTTCAGGTTTGAAAATATCCCTCTTTGGGTTTGGTTGCTAGGGTGCACTAAATGGTTGCTAGGGAATGGCCAGGCAGTTAACAGGCTTAAACTAATAGACTGCATGTGTGCCCAAATCAAAAGAGCCGTACTCATGTGTCTCTATGATGTTCTGAATCATTTAAATCCATCTCATCTATTTTTCAATGGAAGTCAATGGGACTTTTGTTGCTAGGGTGCTCTAAATGGTTGCTAGGGCTTGGCTAGGCAGTTAACAGGCTTAAACTAATAGACTGCATGTGTGCCCATATCAAAAATGCCAAACTCGCGTGTCTCAGTGATGTTTTGATCCATTTAAATCCATCTCATCGATTTTCCAATGCAAAGTCAATGGGACTTTTTTCGCCGCTTTTTCGTCCGCTGTACGAACGTCGTCGGTTCGATCGCTTATAAAAGTCATAGCACACCTCTCCTCAATGAGCCGGTCGATTTGACACCTCATTCATGGGTCTAGGACAAACGGTGCGGGACGAGTTACGCGCCGAAGTTTTGTCCGGAAGAAGAAGCAGAATAATAATAAGTTTGCAGAAGAGTATAAATGGATGCTTGCCTTAGGCAAGCACCATTAATAATAATAAGTTTGCAGAAGAGTATAAATGGATGCTTTGCCTTTGTCAAGCACCATTAATAAGTTTGCAGAAGAACAATATTGATGCTTTGCCTTTGGCAAGCACCAATAATAAGTTTGCAGAAGAACAATATTGATGCTTTGCCTTTGGCAAGCACCAATAATAATAATAAGTTTGCAGAAGAGTATAAATGGATGCTTTGCCTTTGGCAAGCACCATTAACTAGAATGTACATTTCCTGAAGGAAATGTGAATGGTGCTTGCAGTGGCAAAATTCGGCACTCGAATGTGTTTCTAGGCAGTTTCTAAGGTGTTCTGGGTGGTTGCTAGGCGGTTGCTACGGTATCCTGGGTGGTTGCTAAGGTGTTACTAGTTGGTCGGTAGTTATCACAGATAGTTATTATGGAGTTAATATAGTGTTCTTAGCATGTTTTCAGCCCACTTTAACACTTAGCTAATGAGTATTAGCATGTAGCTATTCAATGCTAGCATATGTAGCATGTTGCAAGTCCAGTTTCCTAGCATGAGTCAAAAGACCCAACAACCAAGGCTCTACGACGTTCTGATGCAGAGATATAGGTCTTGCTAAATAGTTGCTAGGGTACCTTGTTTGGTTGCTAGGGAGTGCCTTGGGAGCTGCCATTGATGATCCTCCAAAGGCTGCTTGTCAGTATGAATGACATAAACCAGCCCTATGATGTTCAGGTTTGAAAATATCCCTCTTTGTATTTGGTTGCTAAGGTGCACTAAATGGTTGCTAGGGAATGGCTAGACAGTTAACAGGCTTAAACTAATAGACTGCATGAGTGCCCAAATCAAAAGAGCCAAACTCGCGTGTCTCTATGATGTTCTGATTCATTTAAATCCATCTCATCTATTTTTCAATGGAAGTCAATGGGACTTTTGTTGCTAGGGTGCTCTAAATGGTTGCTATGGTATGTTTAGGCAGTTAACAGGCTTAAACTAATAGACTGCATGTGTGCCCAAATCAAAAATGCCAAACTCGTGTGTCTCAGTGATGTTTTGATCCATTTAAATCCATCTCATCAATTTTTCAATGCAAAGTCAATGGGACTTTTTTCGCCGCTTTTTCGTCCGCCGTACGAAAATCGTCGGTTCGATCGCTTATAAAAGTCATAGCACACCTCTCCTCAATGAGCCGGTCGATTTGACACCTCATTCATGGGTCTAGGACAAACGGTGCGGGACGAGTTACGCGCCGAAGTTTTGTCCAGAATAAGAAGAAGAAGAAGCAGAACTAGAATGTACATTTCCTGAAGAAAATGTGATTGGTGCTTGCAGTGGCAAAATTCGGCACGGTTGCTAGGGTGTTTCTAGGCAGTTTTTCTAATTAATGTGTTTTGGGTGGTTGCTAGGCGGTTGCTATGATAACCTGGATGGTTGCTAGGCGGTTGCTAGGGTGTTCTAGGTGGTTGCTAGGCGGTTGCTATGGTAACCTGGGTGGTTGCTAGGGTGTTCTAGGTGGTTGCTAGGCGGTTGCTATGGTAACCTGGGCGGTTGCTAGGGTGTTCTGAGTGGTTGCTAGGCGGTTGCTATGGTAACCTGGGTGGTTGCTAGGGTGTTGCTAGGCAGTTGCTAAGATACTTGGGATGGTTGCTAAGGTGTTGCTAGGCGGTTGCTAAGGTGTTCTAGGTGGTTGCTATGGTAACCTGGGTGGTTGCTAGGGTGTTGCTAGGCGGTTGCTATGGTAACCTGGGTGGTTGCTAAGGTGTTGCTAGGCGGTTGCTAGGGTGTTCTGGGTGGTTGCTAGGCGGTTGCTATGGTAATCTGGGTGGTTGCTAGGGTGTTGCTAGGCAGTTGCTAAGGTACTTGGGGTGGTTGCTAAGGTGTTGCTAGGTGGTTGCTAAGGTGTTCTAGGTGGTTGCTAGGCGGTTGCTATGGTAACCAGGGTGGTTGCTAGGGCGTTGCTAGGCAGTTGCTAAGGTACTTGGGGAAGTTGCTAAGATGTTGCTAGGCGGTTGCTAAGGTGTTCTGGGTGGTTGCTAGGCGGTTGCTAGGGTAACCTGGGTGGTTGCTATGGTGTTACTAGTTGCTCGGTAGTTATCACAGATAGTTATTATGGAGTTAATATAGTGTTCTTAGCATGTTTTCAGCCCACTTTAACACTTAGCTAATGAGTATTAGCATGTAGCTATTCAATGCTAGCATGTGTAGCATGTTGCAAGTCCAGTTTCCTAGCATGAGTCAAAAGACCCAACAACCAAGGCTCTACGATGTTCTGATGCAGAGATATAGGTCTTGCTAAATAGTTGCTAGGGTACCTTGTTTGGTTGCTAGGGAGTGGCTTGGCAGCTGCCAGTGATGATCCTCCAAAGGCTGCTTGTCAGTATGAATGACATAAACCAGCCCTATGATGTTCAGGTTTGAAAATATTCCACTTTGGGTTTGGTTGCTAGGGTGCACTAAATGGTTGCTAGGGAATGGCTAGGCAGTTAACAGGCTTAAACTAATAGACTGCATGTGTGCCCAAATCAAAAGAGCCGTACTCACGTGTCTCAGTGATGTTTTGATTCATTTAAATGCATCTCATCTATTTTTCAATGGAAATCTTTGAGGTGGTTGCTAGGGTGCTCTAAGTGGTTGCTATGGTGTGGCTATGATGAAGAGTTTAGGTCATTACTGATTGGCTAATTGATCAGATGTCAAATGAGTGAGAGACAGTGAGAGAGAAAGGGTTCCTCAGGCCCTGCGTGTGTGTGTGAGTGAGAAAGTGACAGTTGAGATTCACGGAATGTTCGTGATTTTGAATTTTACAATGGGAGTCTATGGGACTTTTTTGGCCGCTTTTTCGTCCGCTGTACGAACGTCGTTGGTCCGATCGCTTATAAAAGTCATAGCACACCTCTCCTCAATGAGCCGGTCGATTTGACACCTCATTCATGGGTCTAGGACAAACGGTGCGGGACAAGTTACGCGCCGAAGTTTTGTCCAGAATAAGAAGAAGAAGAATAATAAGTATGTAGAAGAATAACATTGATGCTTTGCCTTTGGCAAGCACCAATAATAATAAGTATGCAGAAGAATAACATTGATGCTTTGCCTTTGGCAAGCACCAATAACTAGAATGTACATTTCCTGAAGGAAATGTGAATGGTGCTTGCAGTGGCAAAATTCGGCACTCGAATGTGTTTCTAGGCAGTTTCTAAGGTGTTCTGGGTGGTTGCTAGGCGGTTGCTACGGTATCCTGGGTGGTTGCTAAGGTGTTACTAGTTGGTCGGTAGTTATCACAGATAGTTATTATGGAGTTAATATAGTGTTCTTAGCATGTTTTCAGCCCACTTTAACACTTAGCTAATGAGTATTAGCATGTAGCTATTCAATGCTAGCATGTGTAGCATGTTGCAAGTCCAGTTTCCTAGCATGAGTCAAAAGACCCAACAACCAAGGCTCTACGACGTTCTGATGCAGAGATATAGGTCTTGCTAAATAGTTGCTAGGGTACCTTGTTTGGTTGCTAGGGAGTGGCTTGGGAGCTGCCATTGATGATCCTCCAAAGGCTGCTTGTCAGTATGAATGACATAAACCAGCCCTATGATGTTCAGGTTTGAAAATATTCCTCTTTGTATTTGGTTGCTAAGGTGCACTAAATGGTTGCTAGGGAATGGCTAGACAGTTAACAGGCTTAAACTAATAGACTGCATGAGTGCCCAAATCAAAAGAGCCAAACTCGCGTGTCTCTATGATGTTCTGATTCATTTAAATCCATCTCATCTATTTTTCAATGGAAGTCAATGGGACTTTTGTTGCTAGGGTGCTCTAAATGGTTGCTATGGTATGTTTAGGCAGTTAACAGGCTTAAACTAATAGACTGCATGTGTGCCCAAATCAAAAATGCCAAACTCGTGTGTCTCAGTGATGTTTTGATCCATTTAAATCCATCTCATCGATTTTTCAATGCAAAGTCAATGGGACTTTTTTCGCCGCTTTTTCGTCCGCCGTACGAAAATCGTCGGTTCGATCGCTTATAAAAGTCATAGCACACCTCTCCTCAATGAGCCGGTCGATTTGACACCCCATTCATGGGTCTAGGACAAACGGTGCGGGACGAGTTACGCGCCGAAGTTTTGTCCGGAAGAAGAAGCAGCAGAATAATAATAAGTTTGCAGAAGAGTATAAATGGATGCTTTGCCTTTGGCAAGCACCATTAATAAGTATGCAGAAGAACAAGATTGATGCTTGCCTTAGGCAAGCACCAATAATAATAAGTTTGCAGAAGAGTATAAATGGATGCTTTGCCTTTGGCAAGCACCATTAACTAGAACGTACATTTCCTGAAGGAAATGTGAATGGTGCTTGCAGTGGCAAAATTCGACACTCGGTCGCTAGGGTGTTTCTAGGCAGTTTTTCTACTTAATGTGTTTTGGGCGGTTGCTATGTTAACCTGGGTGGTTGCTAGGCAGTTGCTAGGGTGTTCTGGGTGGTTGCTAGGCGGTTGCTATGGTAACCTGGGTGGTTGCTAGGGTGTTGCTAGGCAGTTGCTAAGGTACTTGGGGTGGTTGCTAGGGTGTTCTGGGTGGTTGCTAGTCAGTTGCTATGGTAACCTGGGTGGTTGCTAGGGTGTTGCTAGGCAGTTGCTAAGGTACGTGGGGTGGTTGCTAGGGTGTTCTGGGTGGTTGCTAGGCGGTTGCTATGGTAACCTGGGTGGTTGCTAGGGTGTTGCTAGGCAGTTGCTAAGGTACTTGGGGCGGTTGCTAATATGTTGCTAGGCGGTTGCTAGGGTATTCTGGGTGGTTGCTAGGCAGTTGCTATGGTAACCTGGATGGTTGCTAGGGTGTTGCTAGGCAGTTGCTAAGGTACTTGGGGCAGTTGCTAAGATGTTGCTAGGCGGTTGCTAGGGTTTTCTGGGTGGTTGCTAGGCGGTTGCTATGGTAACTTGGGTGGTTGCTAGGGTGTTGCTAGGCGATTGCTAAGGTGTTTTTAGTGGTTGCTAGGCGGTTGCTATGGTAACCTGGGTGGTTGCTAGGGTGTTACTAGGTGGTTGGTAGTTGTCACAGATAGTTACTATGGAGTTATTATAGAGTTCTTAGCATGTTCTCAGCCCACTTTAGCACTTAGCTAATGAGTATTAGCATGTAGCTATTCACTGCTAGCATGTGTAGCATGTTGCAAGTCCAGTTTGCTAGCATGAGTCAAAAGAACCAACAACCATGTCTGTACGATGTTCTGATCCAGAGATATAGGTCTTGCTAAACAGTTGCTAGGGTACCTTGTTTGGTTGCTAGGGAGTGGCTTGGCAGCTGCCAGTGATGATCCTCCAAAGGCTAATTGTCAGTATGAATGACATAAACCAGCCCTATGATGTTCAGGTTTGAAAATATCCCTCTTTGGGTTTGGTTGCTAGGGTGCACTAAATGGTTGCTAGGGAATGGCTAGGCAGTTAACAGGCCTAAACTAATAGACTGCATGTGTGCCCAAATAAAAAGAGCCGTAGTCACGTGTCTCTATGATGTTCTGATTCATTTAAATCCATCTCATCTATTTTTCAATGGAAGTCAATGGGACTTTTGTTGCTAGGGTGCTCTAAATGGTTGCTAGGGCGTGGCTAGGCAGTTAACAGGCTTAAACTAATAGACTGCATGTGTGCCCAAATCAAAAGAGCCGTAGTCACGTGTCTCTATGATGTTCTGATTTATTGAAATCCATCTCATCTATTTTTTAATGGAAGTCTTTGAGGTGGTTGCTAGGGTGCTCTAAGTGGTTGCTATGGTGTGGCTATGATGAAGATTTTAGGTCATTACTGATTGGCTGCTTGATCAGATGTCAAATGAGTGAGAGACAGTGAGAGAGAAAGGGTTCCTCAGGCCCTGCGTGTGTGAGTGAGTGAGAAAGTGACAGTTGAGATTCACGGAATGTTTGTGAATTTGAATTTTTCAATGGAAGTCTATGGGACTTTTTTTGCCGCTTTTTCGTCCGCTGTACGAACGTCGTTGGTCCGATCGCTTATAAAAGTCATAGCACACCTCTCCTCAATGAGCCGGTCGATTTGACACCTCATTCATGGGTCTAGCACAAACGGTGCGGGACGAGTTACGCGCCGAAGTTTTGTCCGGAAGAAGAAGCAGCAGAATAATAACTAGAATGTACATTTCCTGAAGGAAATGTGAATGGTGCTTGCAGTGGCAAAATTCGGCACTCGGTCGCTAGGGTGTTTCTAGGCAGTTTCTAAGGTGTTCTGGGTGGTTGCTAGGCGGTTGCTATGGTAACCTGGGTGGTTGCTAGGCGGTTGCTAGGGTAACCTGGGTGGTTGCTATGGTGTTACTAGTTGGTCGGTAGTTATCACAGATAGTTATTATGGAGTTAATATAGTGTTCTTAGCATGTTTTCAGCCCACTTTAACACTTAGCTAATGAGTATTAGCATGTAGCTATTCACTGCTAGCATGTGTAGCATGTTGCAAGTCCAGATTCCTAGCATGAGTCAAAAGACCCAACAACCAAGTCTCTACGATGTTCTGATGCAAAGATATAGGTCTTGCTAAATAGTTGCTAGGGTACCTTGTTTGGTTGCTAGGGAGTGGCTTGGCAGCTGCCATTGATGATCCTCCAAAGGCTGCTTGTCAGTATGAATGACATAAACCAGCCCTATGATGTTCAGTTTTGAAAATATCCCTCTTTGGGTTTGGTTGCTAGGGTGTACTAAATGGTTGCTAGGGAATGGCTAGGCAGTTAACAGGCTTAAACTAATAGACTGCATGTGTGCCCAAATCAAAAATGCCAAACTTGCGTGTCTCTATGATGTTCTGATTCATTTAAATCCATCTCATCTATTTTTCAATGGAAGTCAATGGGACTTTTGTTGCTAGGGTGCTCTAAATGGTTGCTAGGGCGTGGCTAGGCAATTAACAGGCTTAAACTAATAGACTGCATGTGTGCCCAAATCAAAAATGCCAAACTCGCGTGTCTCAGTGATGTTTTGATTCATTTAAATTCATCTCATCTCTTTTTCAATGCAAAGTCAATGGGACTTTTTTCGCCGCTTTTTCGTCCGCCGTACGAAATTCGTCGGTTCGATCGCTTATAAAAGTCATAGCACACCTCTCCTCAATGAGCCCGTCGATTTGACACCTCATTCATGGGTCTAGGACAAACGGTGCGGGACGAGTTACGCGCCGAAGTTTTGTCCGGAAGAAGAATAATAAGTTTGCAGAACAACAAGAATGGATGCTTGCCTTAGGCAAGCACCATTAACTAGAACGTACATTTCCTGAAGGAAATGTGAATGGTGCTTGCAGTGGCAAAATTCGGCACTCGGTCGCTAGGGTGTTTCTAGGCAGTTTTTCTAATTAATGTGTTTTGGGTGGTTGCTAGGCGGTTGCTATGGTAACCTGGGTGGTTGCTAGGCGGTTGCTAGGGTGTTCTAGGTGGTTGCTAAGCGGTTGCTATGGTAACCTGGGTGGTTGCTAGGGTGTTGCTAGGCGGTTGCTAGGGTGTTCTGGGTGGTTGCTAGGCGGTTGCTATGGTAACCTGGGTGGTTGCTAGGGTGTTGCTAGGCAGTTGTTAAGGTACTTGGGGTGGTTGCTAAGGTGTTGCTAGGCGGCTGCTAAGGTGTTCTATGTGGTTGCTAGGCGGTTGCTATGGTAACCTGGGTGGTTGCTAGGCTGTTGCTAGGCAGTTGCTAAGGTACTAGGGGTGGTTGCTAAGATGTTGCTAGGCGGTTGCTAGGGTGTTCTAGGCGGTTGCTATGGTAACCAGGGCGGTTGCTAGGGTGTTGCTAAGGTACTTAGGGTGGTTGCTAAGATGTTGCTTGGCGGTTGCTAAGGTGTTCTGGGTGGTAGCTAGGCGGTTGCTATGGTAATCAGGCTGGTTGCTAGGGTGTTGCTAGGCAGTTGCTAAGGTACTTGGGGTGGTCACCACGGTGTTGCTAGGTGGTTGCTAAGGTACTCAGGGTGGTTGCTAAGATGTTGCTAGGCGGTTGCTATGGTAACCTGGGTGGTTGCTAGGGTAACCTGGGTGGTTGCTATGGTGTTACTAGTTGGTCGGTAGTTATCACAGATAGTTATGGAGTTAATATAGTGTTCTTAGCATGTTTTCAGCCCACTTTAACACTTAGCTAATGAGTATTAGCATGTAGCTATTCAATGCTAGCATGTGTAGCATGTTGCAAGTCCAGTTTCCTAGCATGAGTCAAAAGACCCAACAACCAAGGCTCTACGATGTTCTGATGCAGAGATATAGGTCTTGCTAAACAGTTGCTAGGGTACATTGTTTGGTTGCTAGGGAGTGGCTTGGCAGCTGCCAATGATGATCCTCCAAAGGCTGCCTGTCAGTATGAATGACATAAACCAGCCCTATGATGTTCAGGTTTGAAAATATCCCTCTTTGGGTTTGGTTGCTAGGGTGCACTAAATGGTTGCTAGGGAATGGCTAGGCAGTTAACAGGCTTAAACTAATAGAATGCATGCGTGCCCAAATCAAAAGAGCCGTACTCACGTGTCTCTATGATGTTCTGAATCATTTAAATCCATCTCATCTATTTTTCAATGGAAGTCAATGGGACTTTTGTTGCTAGGGTGCTCTAAATGGTTGCTAGGGCTTGGCTAGGCAGTTAACAGGCTTAAACTAATAGACTGCATGTGTGCCCAAATCAAAAATGCCAAACTCGCGTGTCTCAGTGATGTTTTGATTCATTTAAATTCATCTCATCTCTTTTTCAATGCAAAGTCAATGGGACTTTTTTCGCCGCTTTTTCGTCCGCCGTACGAAATTCGTCGGTTCGATCGCTTATAAAAGTCATAGCACACCTCTCCTCAATGAGCCGGTCGATTTGACACCTCATTCATGGGTCTAGGACAAACGGTGCGGGACGAGTTACGCGCCGAAGTTTTGTCCGGAAGAAGAATAATAAGTTTGCAGAAGAACAAGAATGGATGCTTGCCTTAGGCAAGCACCATTAACTAGAACGTACATTTCCTGAAGGAAATGTGAATGGTGCTTGCAGTGGCAAAATTCGGCACTCGGTCGCTAGGGTGTTTCTAGGCAGTTTCTAATTAATGTGTTTTGGGTGGTTGCTAGGCGGTTGCTATGGTAACCTGGGTGGTTGCTAGGCGGTTGCTATGGTAACCTGGGTGGTTGCTAGGGTGTTGCTAGGCGGTTGCTAGGGTGTTCTGGGTGGTTGCTAGGCGGTTGCTATGGTAACCTGGGTGGTTGCTAGGGTGTTGCTAGGCAGTTGCTAAGGTACTTGAGGTGGTTGCTAAGGTGTTGCTAGGCGGTTGCTAGGGTGTTCTGGGTGGTTGCTAGGCGGTTGCTATGGTAACCTGGGTGGTTGCTAGGCAGTTGCTAAGGTACTTGGGGTGGTTGCTAAGGTGTTGCTAGGCGGTTGCTAAGGTGTTCTAGGTGGTTGCTAGGCGGTTGCTATGGTAACCAGGGTGGTTGCTAGGGTGTTGCTAGGCAGTTGCTAAGGTACTTGGGGTGGTCACCACGGTGTTGCTAGGCGGTTGCTAGGGTGTTTTGTGTGGTTGCTAGGCGGTTGCTATGGTAACCGGGGTGGTTGCTAGGCAGTTGCTATGGTAACCTGGGTGGTTGCTATGGTGTTACTAGTTGGTCGGTAGTTATCACAGATAGTTATTTTGGAGTTAATATAGGGTTCTTAGCATGTTCTCAGCCCACTTTAACACTTAGCTAATGAGTATTAGCATGTAGCTATTCACTGCTAGCATGTGTAGCATGTTGCAAGTCCAGTTTCCTAGCATGAGTCAAAACACCCAACAACCAAGGCTCTACGATGTTCTGATGCAGAGATATAGCTCTTGCTAAACAGTTGCTAGGGTACCTTGTTTGGTTGCTAGGGAGTGGCTTGGCAGCTGCCATTGATGATCCTCCAAAGGCTGCTTGTCAGTATGAATGACATAAACCAGCCCTATGATGTTTAGGTTTGAAAATATCCCTCTTTGGGTTTGGTTGCTAGGGTGCACTAAATGGTTGCTAGGGAATGGCTAGGCAGTTAACAGGCTTAAACTAATAGATTGCATGTGTGCCCAAATCAAAAGAGCCAAACTCGCGTGTCTCTATGATGTTCTGATTCATTTAAATCCATCTCATCAATTTTTCAATGGAAGTCAATGGGAGTTTTGTTGCTAGGGTGCTCTAAATGGTTGCTATGGTATGTTTAGGCAGTTAACAGGCTTAAACTAATAGACTGCATGTGTGCCCAAATCAAAAATGCCAAACTCGCGTGTCTCAGTGATGTTTTGATCCATTTAAATCCATCTCATCGATTTTTCAATGCAAAGTCAATGGGACTTTTTTCGCCGCTTTTTCGTCCGCCGTACGAAAATCGTTGGTTCGATCGCTTATAAAAGTCACAGCACACCTCTCCTCAATGAGCCGGTCGATTTGACACCTCATTCATGGGTCTAGGACAAACGGTGCGGGACGAGTTACGCGCCGAAGTTTCGTCCAGAATAAGAAGAAGAAGAAGCAGAACTAGAATGTACATTTCCTGAAGGAAATGTGAATGGTGCTTGCAGTGGCAAAATTCGGCACTCGGTCGCTAGGGTGTTTCTAGGCAGTTTCTAATTAATGTGTTTTGTGTGGTTGCTAGGCAGTTGCTATGGTAAACTGGGTGGTTGCTAGGCGGTTGCTAGGGTAACCTGGGTGGTTGCTATGGTGTTACTAGGTGGTTGGTAGTTATCACATATAGTTATTATGGAATTAACATAGGGTTTTTAGCATGTTCTCAGCCCACTTTAACACTTAGCTAATGAGTATTAGCATGTAGCTATTCACTGCTAGCATGTGTAGCATGTTGGAAGTCCAGTTTGCTAGCATGAGACAAAAGACCCAACAACCAAGGCTCTACGATGTTCTGATGCAGAGATATAGCTCTTGCTAAACAGTTGCTAGGGTACCTTGTTTGGTTGCTAGGGAGTGGCTTGGCAGCTGCCATTGATGATCCTCCAAAGGCTGCTTGTCAGTATGAAAGACAGAAACCAGCCCTATGATGTTAAGGTTTGAAAATATCCCTCTTTGGGTTTGGTTGCTAGGGTGCACTAAATGGTTGCTAGGGAATGGCTAGGCAGTTAACAGGCTTAAACTAATAGAGTGCATGTGAGCCCAAATCAAAAATGCCAAACTCGCGTGTCTCTATGATGTTCTGAATCATTTAAATCCATCTCATCTATTTTTCAATGGAAGTCAATGGGAGTTTTGTTGCTAGGGTGCTCTAAATGGTTGCTAGGGCTCGGCTAGGCAGTTAACAGGCTTAAACTAATAGACTGCATGTGTGCCCATATCAAAAATGCCAAACTCGCGTGTCTCAGTGATGTTTTGATCCATTTAAATCCATCTCATCGATTTTCCAATGCAAAGTCAATGGGACTTTTTTCGCCGCTTTTTCGTCCGCTGTACGAACGTCGTCGGTTCGATCGCTTATAAAAGTCATAGCACACCTCTCCTCAATGAGCCGGTCGATTTGACACCTCATTCATGGGTCTAGGACAAACGGTGCGGGACGAGTTACGCGCCGAAGTTTTGTCCAGAATAAGAAGAAGAAGAAGCAGAACTAGAATGTACATTTCCTGAAGGAAATGTGAATGGTGCTTGCAGTGGCAAAATTCGGCACTCGAATGTGTTTCTAGGCAGTTTCTAAGGTGTTCTGGGTGGTTGCTAGGCGGTTGCTACGGTATCCTGGGTGGTTGCTAAGGTGTTACTAGTTGGTCGGTAGTTATCACAGATAGTTATTATGGAGTTAATATAGTGTTCTTAGCATGTTTTCAGCCCACTTTAACACTTAGCTAATGAGTATTAGCATGTAGCTATTCAATGCTAGCATGTGTAGCATGTTGCAAGTCCAGTTTCCTAGCATGAGTCAAAAGACCCAACAACCAAGGCTCTACGACGTTCTGATGCAGAGATATAGGTCTTGCTAAATAGTTGCTAGGGTACCTTGTTTGGTTGCTAGGGAGTGGCTTGGGAGCTGCCATTGATGATCCTCCAAAGGCTGCTTGTCAGTATGAATGACATAAACCAGCCCTATGATGTTCAGGTTTGAAAATATTCCTCTTTGTATTTGGTTGCTAAGGTGCACTAAATGGTTGCTAGGGAATGGCTAGACAGTTAACAGGCTTAAACTAATAGACTGCATGAGTGCCCAAATCAAAAGAGCCAAACTCGCGTGTCTCTATGATGTTCTGATTCATTTAAATCCATCTCATCTATTTTTCAATGGAAGTCAATGGGACTTTTGTTGCTAGGGTGCTCTAAATGGTTGCTATGGTATGTTTAGGCAGTTAACAGGCTTAAACTAATAGACTGCATGTGTGCCCAAATCAAAAATGCCAAACTCGTGTGTCTCAGTGATGTTTTGATCCATTTAAATCCATCTCATCGATTTTTCAATGCAAAGTCAATGGGACTTTTTTCGCCGCTTTTTCGTCCGCCGTACGAAAATCGTCGGTTCGATCGCTTATAAAAGTCATAGCACACCTCTCCTCAATGAGCCGGTCGATTTGACACCCCATTCATGGGTCTAGGACAAACGGTGCGGGACGAGTTACGCGCCGAAGTTTTGTCCGGAAGAAGAAGCAGCAGAATAATAATAAGTTTGCAGAAGAGTATAAATGGATGCTTTGCCTTTGGCAAGCACCATTAATAATAAGTATGCAGAAGAATAACATTGATGCTTTGCCTTTGGCAAGCACCAATAATAATAACTAGAATGTACATTTCCTGAAGGAAATGTGAATGGTGCTTGCAGTGGCAAAATTCGGCACTCGAATGTGTTTCTAGGCAGTTTCTAAGGTGTTCTGGGTGGTTGCTAGGCGGTTGCTACGGTATCCTGGGTGGTTGCTAAGGTGTTACTAGTTGGTCGGTAGTTATCACAGATAGTTATTATGGAGTTAATATAGTGTTCTTAGCATGTTTTCAGCCCACTTTAACACTTAGCTAATGAGTATTAGCATGTAGCTATTCAATGCTAGCATGTGTAGCATGTTGCAAGTCCAGTTTCCTAGCATGAGTCAAAAGACCCAACAACCAAGGCTCTACGACGTTCTGATGCAGAGATATAGGTCTTGCTAAATAGTTGCTAGGGTACCTTGTTTGGTTGCTAGGGAGTGGCTTGGGAGCTGCCATTGATGATCCTCCAAAGGCTGCTTGTCAGTATGAATGACATAAACCAGCCCTATGATGTTCAGGTTTGAAAATATTCCTCTTTGTATTTGGTTGCTAAGGTGCACTAAATGGTTGCTAGGGAATGGCTAGACAGTTAACAGGCTTAAACTAATAGACTGCATGAGTGCCCAAATCAAAAGAGCCAAACTCGCGTGTCTCTATGATGTTCTGATTCATTTAAATCCATCTCATCTATTTTTCAATGGAAGTCAATGGGACTTTTGTTGCTAGGGTGCTCTAAATGGTTGCTATGGTATGTTTAGGCAGTTAACAGGCTTAAACTAATAGACTGCATGTGTGCCCAAATCAAAAATGCCAAACTCGTGTGTCTCAGTGATGTTTTGATCCATTTAAATCCATCTCATCGATTTTTCAATGCAAAGTCAATGGGACTTTTTTCGCCGCTTTTTCGTCCGCCGTACGAAAATCGTCGGTTCGATTGCTTATAAAAGTCATAGCACACCTCTCCTCAATGAGCCGGTCGATTTGACACCCCATTCATGGGTCTAGGACAAACGGTGCGGGACGAGTTACGCGCCGAAGTTTTGTCCGGAAGAAGAAGCAGCAGAATAATAATAAGTTTGCAGAAGAGTATAAATGGATGCTTTGCCTTTGGCAAGCACCATTAATAATAAGTATGCAGAAGAATAACATTGATGCTTTGCCTTTGGCAAGCACCAATAATAAGTTTGTAGAAGAGTATAAATGGATGCTTGCCTTAGGCAAGCACCATTAATAATAATAAGTTTGTAGAAGAGTATAAATTACGGTGGCCGGGAAGTGCAAAACAACATTACAAAGTATGAAACACTTTTACGAAGCTCGAGACAAATTTACATTTTGGAAAACATTTTTACCTATCATAAAACACAATTACATGGGGACAACACTTTTACCAAGGACGAAACAAATTTACATTTTAGAAAACAAATTAACAAGACGCAAAACACTTTTACCAGTCCCGAAACAAATTTACAATCACAGATTCTTCACGGAAAGGGAATGTACCACACACCGGAAGTGACGCGGTGAAAGGTGTTGTTGTTCGTGAGCGCGCTAAATTCGTGTTGTGGTTGTTGAGTAAATAAAGTTTATGGTGACAGAACATGGACTCCGGCCGAGGGATGTTTTGCCCGTTTTGTGTCAAACATATGAGCAGCTTAACGCGGTTTTGTTTTACGTGTGGTAAGTGTTTGGAGTTTCTGAAGGACGCGTACCAGACGGAAACACAGGGGACCTCTCAACAGCCGGACAGTGCTAAGCAAAGTAAGTTGTTATTTGTTATTTTTTTAGTGTAGAAAAACGCTATCTATCTGAGGCCATATGAATAAATGCTAATGCTAATAATGATTTTTTGAGCTGCTTATAACTTTCTGTTTTGAAACGGAACTCCGTCCATTTCAGCAGAACATCCAGGCCCGTCATACAAACAGTTCATGGAGTACAGAAGCTCCAAGTCAAAAGAACGGCAGTCTTTTAACTATGGGCCAAAAGGAAAATTTAAGCCTAAAGAAAGAAAGCACGTCCAGGTAAGTTGTACTGATCGTCCTATACAATTTTGCAATGCTCTTTATGCATTTATGTGTATGTGTATATTTATTTGACCTATGTATACATTAATTTTATATCTTTATTTTACTAGATAAATGTAGGATTGATGGTGCCACATGAAACTGATGGAACCGATTTAAAACCTCTAAGAGGGAAAACACTCCCGTTATTTACAGACCCAGAGGTAGCAGCACTTGATCTACTGAAACAAGCTGTACAGAAAATGAGAACATTTAACAAGGACATGCACGAAGGACCTTACGTCCTTTTGTATCCAGACTGCTCAGAGGTGGTCCATGTGCCTGGGTCAGAAAGGCCATTCAAATTGGCAGACTATAAAAAGGAAATCGGAAAGGCATATTCCAGGATCACTTTTTTCATTTGCCTAGAAAAACACTATAAAAGAGGTTAGTGGATCTCATGATTCAATATTTTTACATATTTTGATACTGTGCTGGAGGATAGATAATGTTTGTTTGATTTGTTTTTTTCAGTGGATGATACCTCAGACTCTGATTCTGATTCTGAAGTTGTCATCACAACAAGGAGCACAGCTGAATTCAGTCGAGCTGACACTTTGGTACATCAGTTATTTCTATTTTTTTTTTATATTTATGTATGTTTGTATTTATTTATTAGATGTGCATTGGATTTTACGCATAAAATCTTTGTCCTGGTCAATAATTTAGTGGGAAAAGGTTTGTTTTGATTATTTTGCAGTGGCACAGGAAACCATTCAACATTGATGTATGCTGTATGTGGTAATGGAACAATAATGGAAGCTGTTGAAAATTGTTGATAATTTTATCTGTTTCCTCTCAGGTTTTTGAACCACAAAATCGAAGTACTCCCAAACTCAAACTGGAAGGTGAAAGGTAGGTGTTGCACACTTGTACACAAAGGAACTTTCAGGCTTGCATGGGTTGAAATGATTTCTTTACTTCTTGACTGGAAATAATAATAATAACTCATATCTTATTGGGCTACAGTGCTTTCACTACCAGGTAAAGGGCAATGTAACATTTTTTTTTCATTTAACTCACAAAATTGTGATAAAACTACTAGCAGATGTTCCACTACTTATTCACATACACATTATACATTTATATTGCTGTTTTGAAGATGTTTTACCACTTTTGTTCACCTGGAAATACGGCAAGACCGCACATAAGCTCAACGTTGCTACATTACAACAAGAATTGCATACAATTCACTCTGATGAACTTGAAACAGAAAATACCATATGTGTAGTGATTTATAACAAAATAATCTTTTTTTATAAATCTTTCTGTTCCCTCTACTACTACCTTTTACTCAAAACTACATTATACCCTTTATCATGGAGCTAATAATTTTTATGTTTTATCATGTTTCAGAGATGCACCAGGACATTCATCAACAATTCAGCCAGAACAGGTAATAAGGCAGACTGGCACAATGACATTTCTTGCTTTTAGTGTTGTTGTTTCAGATATTTTAATCTTTTTTTCAGATAATAATATCTGATGCTGAGGATCTGGATCCACCTGAAAAAAATCCAGAAAAAACTTCTTGCTACAGGTAAAAAAAAAAAAAAAAAAAATCATAATGACTGAGATAATTTAAATTTATTTAACTGATTATATGGGGAGGACATTTTTGTTTGTAAGATGTTTTAACATGGAAATGATAATTTCCCAACAGTAAATACACAGACCTGTATTCACCAAATGTTGAGCAAGAGGACGAAGAGCCGTTTGCTGTCAATGTGAAGAATTTCCAACACACAGCAATGTAATATGACATATATTGCTTTTGACTATAGCACTCCTGTTTTTTCACTGTACAATAGTTATTGTATATCTGGAATATCCACAAATTAAGTCACTTTTTGTCATTACAGGGAGGAGACAGACATTACGTTACCTGACATCGTAGCAAACCTGTCACTTCCTATTGATCATAAAAGAGTCAGCCGGTTCAACATCTCAAGGGCTAATGTTTGGGATGGGGCAGTCCGAGGTTTCAAGCGTACAACATATTCTGAAACCTGTGACATGCTAGTCAAATTTACTGATGATACTGGTGTTCTGGAAGAGGGAATTGACACTGGTGGTCCAAGACGAGAGTTTTTAACTCTACTAATGAAACACCTAAAAGACCGGCCCATTTTTGATGGACCAGAAGGACATCGATTCTTGGTCTACAATGCAAATGGTATGCATATGGCTTAGATGTGTACTATAGGCTACTAATGGTTGGTTAATGATCATTGACCATATATATCACATGACAAATGCTTGTATATTACAGTATATAATGCATTGTTTGTTTTAATTTTGCAATATGAATTCATTCACAGCTGTTAGGGAGGATGAATACTACCTGGCAGGAAAGATGATTGCTGTGTCAGTTGTGCATGGAGGTCCAGGACCCCATTTCCTGTTGAAAGATCTTGTACATTATCTTGCAGGCCACCCTTCATTCAAAGCACAAATTAATTCAATAACTGATGAAGAAATAGGGAAAGCTTTGCAAGAGGTGAGAATAGCATAAGGCTACGGTATGGTAGGGCAGAGTTTTACATAGTTCCTGCAGTGTTTTGAGACAGTGTTTACTTCCAATATCCAGTGCAGAATTTGTTTAATTAATTTATTAGTTTTTGATTGTGTAAGATTACACTATGCTGTGTATGTATATCATTTAAAAATTAGGCAAAGAGATACAGTGCTTAAAGTTATTGACTGGGGTGTTTATGCCCCTTTTCATGTGTTTCAGATTGAGAATGCTGTTTCATTGGATGCTCTGCACGAATGTATGATGAGACACAGCACAATGTTACAGACAGCAGGTTGTCTGAGACATGTGGCTACTGTGGAAGAAAAGAGAGAAATTGTTTCAGACTACCTCCAATGGTATATTATTGACCGCAACTCATCTGTAATTGACAGGTAAGATGATATTTGTAGTGATGAGATTTTCTTCTTTTTTATGTATTTAAGAATTTTTTGTTTGAAATACCTCAGGGTCCTCATCTTTGGTTTATGCAAGCATGTATATCTGTTACCAATTTGTAACTTAGTGTATTTCAACTGATATGTGATGTTGCTTCATTCTGTGCCTTGTCAATCTACAGTGCCTTCATTAAGTCTACACACCTTATAGATTCAATTTAAAATAGATATTAATCTTTTTCCTCATCAATCTACACACAATACATCATAATGACAAAGCAAAAACAGAAATTAGATCTCAGGTTTTTCCTCCTGACTAACTCCTCCATAGAGTTCAAGAGGAAAATCAGTTGTGTGGTGGGAATTACTAGAATTGTTGGGTCTTTGTATATTATAGTGTGGGGTCTAGACCTGCTCTATCTGTAAAGTGTCTTGAGATGACTCTTATGATTTGATACTATAAATAAAATTAAATTGAATTAAAGGGTTATATAGGTTAATACATAATATAAAAGCAGGTATAATATAAAATCAGATATAAGAGTGTGCTGATGTTGATGGGTGTGTAAAGCCTGAAGTTGGTTCAACAGCATACTGAGAAAAGGGTTCATTAACTTATGTGAATGTGATTTTTTTTTTTTTATTAAATTGGCTACAATTTCTAAAAAACTGTTTTTGCTTTTATTTGTGCGTATACTGATGAGGAAAAAGATTAATATTACTATTTTAAATTGAATCTATAACACAACAAAGTTTTGAAAAAAGTGCATGCGGCATGTAGATTTTTTAAGTGCTCAAGCCACCCAGCTGTCTGTGTCATTCCAGTGTTCTGTTTCTGTGTGTAATACTTAGTTTGTAACAATTAACTTTTAATGTGCAATGTGAAAATAGGGTTAAAAAAATCAATTTTCAACATAACCATTTCCCCCCCAAAATGTATGTTTGTTAAGGTGGATAGTAATTGTAGAGAAAAGAATATTTAATAGTTTTCTTTAATTTAAATTCAATTGCCACTACACAGCAGTGAAAGAATGTTTGTGTTCACTCTGTAGATTCAAGGAGGGTCTTTCAACCCTGGAGTTTTTGACTGCACTACAGCAACACCCTACTTTGCTGGCTCCTGCCCTGTGCCACTCTGAAAAGCAACTCACTGCTTTTGACCTTGAGATACTCTTCAAACCTGACCTCAGTCCTTCGGGGAGTAATCGAAGACTTAAAGAAAGTCAAACCATGGGCTACTGGGCAGACTATCTCCTTGATTGTGAAGGTTTGTTTTTTATAACTAGTTAAGAAAACACATGGCAATTAAAGCTACAAGCAGCATTTATCAGGGTTCAAGCATTTCGGGCCTTTAAGCAGATAAGCATCAAAAGACATTGAGTTTTATTTAGCAATAATGTAACCACCTAAATCACAGAAGGAAAAGACCATTACAGGCAATTTACCATAGGAATTATATAGTTTTCAAAGCTTTTTGAAAGTTACAGTGCCACCTATGGTCCGATCTCCATGAAATTTTGCATGCTGCTTTAGAATGTTATCTCATGCTCACCAATTTTTGTGAAGTTCTGAGTTTTCGTTTAGGATTTATAAGCTTTTGAGTGTTTTGCCACGCCCATTTTCTAAATGACCCTGTTATGGCATCCAAATGGTAAAGTTCAACTTTTTTTTAGATAATTATTGATCTAGAGTCCAGAGAATTGTACTGTACTGGTTTGGTTGCGATTGGGCGAAAAATCTAGGACTAGTTCGCACAAGTAGGTTTTTAAGATTTTAAGCGAATTTTCGATGAACAATTTGATTGACCTGGACGTGCTTTCTTTTGAGTTCTTGAGGCAAAGTTGTTCAGTATGAGGATATCTATCAAATGATATGCATCACGTGATTACGGAGCCGTAAAACTTATAATAAAAAACCCCTAACAATAAAAATCAGTACAATTACAATAAGGTTTCAGCTCTGAGCTTGAACCCCTAATTATGTATTTCTTTGCAGAAGGCCAGGCCGCTGTGTCTGTGGAAGATGTTTTGATGTTTGCTACTGGGCTGTCTTCACTTCCCCCATCTGGCTTGGTACCACTGCCACGAATAGAGTTCCTGGATGACTCTGTGTTCCCAATGGCAAATACATGTGCAAACTCCTTGAAATTACCACTCCTGGACTCATACACTTTGTTCAAGTCACAAATGGACTTTGGAATTCAGAATAGTCCAGGATTTGGCTGTTTTTAAGCTAAATGATAGATGCCCCCTAGAGTTAAGACTTTGTTGAAAAAAACATTGTTGCTGTTAAAGGTTCAATTTAAAGTGCAGTTGCCAAAATTGTTTTTATAATGTAACTGTATGTGAGCATGTTTTGTTTTCTCACTGTTAACATTTTGAAAATGTTTTAGTGACTCTCAAACTGGGATCCCTTTGTGAATCACTTTTAGATAAAGAAACAAGTAGTCCAAGATGTTTTGTTTTCTATACTACAAAAATTTAATAAATACTTAATCAAAAATAAATTTACTTCACACTTAAAAACAATTAAGCTGTGGGTGACAGATTCATAAACATTGTGTTCAGCAGTATTCCACCACTACAAAAACCCTCCCTTTTTGATAATTTCATAGCTGAGCAATTTCTATTAGTTTCATGTACAGTTCTGATGCAGACTCCCAGTTCTCTGGCTTCTGTAACCGATTGTGTTCCATGGCAAAGTCCAAGTACTCCTGCATGTTTGGGTCCCCACAAGGAGTCACTGACAGGCTAGCCTCAGGAAGGGCATCCAGTTCAGCCTGTTCAATTTGAAATCCGCAGTCTCTGGAACCAAACCTATGTTAAATAGAAAACATAAGTATTTATTTTCATTTAAGCTAAAACGTTAGAATAATACTTTTATCTGTTTATTACCAATGTATCACCTGTGTGGTAAGTAGTAGAGTTCATTGGGCACTCCTCCTGGACATGCTGCTGTTCTGGAAGGGCGAATCCTGTGACTGTTCCACAGTCTCACACACTCATCCAAGTCCTTCTGAATAACATCACCAAAGCAATATCTCAATAGGCACTGATGCTCATGACTCCCGTTGAAGTATCCGGCTTCTCTAAGGTCTGCAAATAACTCCATCCAGAACTGAGACCTATAGAAATTGATACAAATTGTAGTTATACTTTTAAGCAAATACACACATGTTTGAATAATAAAATCAAAGGTTAGTCACAATGAAATTTATGGTCTGCATCTTTTGATCATTCGACTTTCTTTTCAGGAACAACTACTTTTCCTGGCGGGCTGTATTTGTTTTACATTTTGTATTGATCTTTATTGTGTTCATTTTTTGTTTTTGATTACTCGTTCCTGAGAAGAAAATCGAATAACCAAAAGATGCAATGACCCTTTATGAACACCACTCACCTTCCCTTTCTAAATATAGACCACCAGGACTCAATACGCTGGTTATTTACAGAGGAGCCGTACATGTGGCTGGACGAGCCAGAGTAGTAGTCACTGTGATGGTGGCGTAGCGTACATTGAATTGCAGCCATTATGCCGTTCTCAGTGCCGCAATCAGTCCTCAGTCTCATGGGGATGACGCCGAGGTTTCGCACACATGACATGAAATAGTGAGCAATCACTGTTGGGTTATTATTTGTTGGCCCACATTCAAGCCACAGTACTTTACGTGAAAATCCATCTATGCATCCCGATATGGCCAAACCGAATGGCTTAAGTTTATCATAACCATCTGCGTGCCACATATAGTTAGGTCCCATTGAGTGGTAGGTTCTTCTTGTAAACCTTCTGCGTGTTCTGCTCTCACATCCTCGAGGATTAAGCTCCCGGAGCAAATTCATCACATCATCTCTCTTCACTCGAAAATTGTACTTTTGTTTAAGTACCTGCCACATCGTGCGGTAGCCGAATAGTTGTCCAGGCCCACGAAGTTCCAATCTGATGGCGTTCCTCACGGAGTTTGGAGAGGAATAATCCTTTCTGCGGTACAACCCGGCTTCGTTCAGTTTACTTTTAAGAGTCCTCAAGCTGATGTTTACACCGTGTAGACTTGACATCATATCCACGATTACAGCGTGCGAGTGGCCCTCGTTAAAATATTGAACACATTGATGCAGTATGTCTGGTGTTTCCGTCTGGTACGCGTCCTTCAGAAACTCCAAACACTTACCACACGTAAAACAAAACCGCGTTAAGCTGCTCATATGTTTGCCACAAAACGGGCAAAACATCCCTCGGCCGGAGTCCATGTTCTGTCACCATAAACTTTATTTACTCAACAACCACAACACGAATTTAGCGCGCTCACGAACAACAACACCTTTCACCGCGTCACTTCCGGTGTGTGGTACATTCCCTTTCCGTGAAGAATCTGTGATTGTAAATTTGTTTCGGGACTGGTAAAAGTGTTTTGCGTCTTGTTAATTTGTTTTCTAAAATGTAAATTTGTTTCGTCCTTGGTAAAAGTGTTGTCCCCATGTAATTGTGTTTTATGATAGGTAAAAATGTTTTCCAAAATGTAAATTTGTCTCGAGCTTCGTAAAAGTGTTTCATACTTTGTAATGTTGTTTTGCACTTCCCGGCCACCGTAATAAATGGATGCTTGCCTTAGGCAAGCACCATTAATAAGTTTGCAGAAGAGTATAAATGGATGCTTTGCCTTTGGCAAGCACCATTAATAAGTTTGCAGAAGAGTATAAATGGATGCTTTGCCTTTGGCAAGCACCATTAATAATAATAAGTTTGCAGAAGAGTATAAATGGATGCTTTGCCTTTGGCAAGCACCATTAATAATAAGTATGTAGAAGAACAAGAATTGATGCTTGCCTTAGGCAAGCACCATTAATAATAATAAGTTTAAATAGCATTACAGTAAGTTGGCTTTTTCAAGCCAACTTAATAAGTTTGCAGAAGAACAATATTGATGCTTTGCCTTTGGCAAGCACCAATAATAAGTTTGCAAGAGAACAAGATTGATGCTTGCCTTAGGCAAGCACCAATAATAAGTTTGCAGAAGAACAAGATTGATGCTTTGCCTTTGGCAAGCACCAATAATAAGTTTGCAGAAGAACAAGATTGATGCTTTGCCTTTGGCAAGCACCAATAATAATAACTAGAATGTACATTTCCTGAAGGAAATGTGAATGGTGCTTGCAGTGGCAAAATTCGGCACTCGAATGTGTTTCTAGGCAGTTTCTAAGGTGTTCTGGGTGGTTGCTAGGCGGTTGCTACGGTATCCTGGGTGGTTGCTAAGGTGTTACTAGTTGGTCGGTAGTTATCACAGATAGTTATTATGGAGTTAATATAGTGTTCTTAGCATGTTTTCAGCCCACTTTAACACTTAGCTAATGAGTATTAGCATGTAGCTATTCAATGCTAGCATGTGTAGCATGTTGCAAGTCCAGTTTCCTAGCATGAGTCAAAAGACCCAACAACCAAGGCTCTACGACGTTCTGATGCAGAGATATAGGTCTTGCTAAATAGTTGCTAGGGTACCTTGTTTGGTTGCTAGGGAGTGGCTTGGGAGCTGCCATTGATGATCCTCCAAAGGCTGCTTGTCAGTATGAATGACATAAACCAGCCCTATGATGTTCAGGTTTGAAAATATTCCTCTTTGTATTTGGTTGCTAAGGTGCACTAAATGGTTGCTAGGGAATGGCTAGACAGTTAACAGGCTTAAACTAATAGACTGCATGAGTGCCCAAATCAAAAGAGCCAAACTCGCGTGTCTCTATGATGTTCTGATTCATTTAAATCCATCTCATCTATTTTTCAATGGAAGTCAATGGGACTTTTGTTGCTAGGGTGCTCTAAATGGTTGCTATGGTATGTTTAGGCAGTTAACAGGCTTAAACTAATAGACTGCATGTGTGCCCAAATCAAAAATGCCAAACTCGTGTGTCTCAGTGATGTTTTGATCCATTTAAATCCATCTCATCGATTTTTCAATGCAAAGTCAATGGGACTTTTTTCGCCGCTTTTTCGTCCGCCGTACGAAAATCGTCGGTTCGATCGCTTATAAAAGTCATAGCACACCTCTCCTCAATGAGCCGGTCGATTTGACACCCCATTCATGGGTCTAGGACAAACGGTGCGGGACGAGTTACGCGCCGAAGTTTTGTCCGGAAGAAGAAGCAGCAGAATAATAATAAGTTTGCAGAAGAGTATAAATGGATGCTTTGCCTTTGGCAAGCACCATTAATAAGTATGCAGAAGAACAAGAATTGATGCTTGCCTTAGGCAAGCACCATTAATAAGTATGCAGAAGAATAAGAATTGATGCTTGCCTTAGGCAAGCACCATTAATAAGTTTGCAGAAGAACAAGATTGATGCTTTGCCTTTGGCAAGCACCAATAATAAGTTTGCAGAAGAACAAGATTGATGCTTTGCCTTTGGCAAGCACCAATAATAAGTATGCAGAAGAATAAGAATTGATGCTTGCCTTAGGCAAGCACCATTAATAAGTTTGCAGAAGAACAAGATTGATGCTTTGCCTTTGGCAAGCACCAATAATAAGTTTGCAAGAGAACAAGAATGGATGCTTGCCTTAGGCAAGCACCATTAATAAGTTTGCAAGAGAACAAGAATGGATGCTTGCCTTAGGCAAGCACCATTAATAAGCTTAAGTACAATATCAGTAAGTTGGCTCTTTCAAGCCAACTTAACGACAAATATGTAAATGTTTCAAATGTGTCAATTATGTGTAATATATAACAAAATGTGTGAAAAGATCAATACACAAACTTTATGTATAGGATACTGATAAAATGTTGGCAGATCTTCTCTTTGTCATCAGCCTAGGTCAATTTGAAATCGTTTAAAGCTGATTACAAAACTACTACAGGTTAGCATTAGTTTGGCTTCTTGTTTAATAATGAATGAATGAATTAATATATTATGAATGAATGAATGAATGAATGAATTATTTAATTAACTCTCTGTATTCCAAATGAGTAAAACAGATCAGTTACTAACATGATCACAATACCTCTTATCGGATAGGCCCTATCTGAGTGATGCCAGCAAATTAAGCTGCATTTTCTAAAATGCTAAACTTTTTGTCTTCAATCGCGGAGGTCTGCGCAATCAGGGCGGTTCATCTATGGTGCAAACTTGGGATGTTTGCACCCCAGACAATAAAATAATTTTTTAAATATTTTTTTAAAAACACATGTAGCCTACTATTTTAAACAAATTATTAAAAATGTGTATAATGCACATTATAATCTAATCTAATCTAATCTAATCTAATATAATATAATATAATATAATATAATATAATATAATATAGGATGAAGAAGTTGCCTGAAACGTAACCTGTACGGCGCCGATGGCAAAACTACAATTCCCATGATTCAGAGCGTTTGTTGTAGTCCTGTTAGGCGGCCAGTTCAAGTTGCCATAGCAGAGGATGGCGGTGCCTTACATTGATCACCTAAGATAACCATCAAACCGCTGGGCACACGGGTAGGGGTAGTTTTATGTACGTTTTTTTTTGTAGTTTTACTATTCTGTGATTATGTATTGCATTATAACGGACGAAGCTTTGTAACATCTCAGCAAACAAAGGCTGTAAGCACGAAGCTAACGTTAACTAGCTTGATAGTTCTACGTCAATTCTTTGTGCCAAGTCGAGTGTTTACAAGATCTTGATTTTCAAAAAATTGACAATTTCATTGACTAGACCAGTGATCATCAGCCTTAAACATTTAATTAATCTCAATACTTTCTCGCTAGGTGTAATTGCACGCGTCTACTAGCTAGGCAAACAGATAATGCATGTGTCAAGATGGGAAATTTTGTTTCTGATTTCAGTTTAGTGCTGTTGGTTATTTTCAGCGATTGGCTCATGTCAGCATGGACTCCTCCAATGAATCTGAGACCTTTGACATACCCAAGGGGCATCGATCGCGGGTCAGAGAGAGACCACTAAAGCCTGACAACAGGTTTCCTAGAGATACGCATGTATCAGACATATCAGATAAAATTGACACTTTAGCAAACACTTTACAGGTAAACTGCCCTTTTCTTTACGTGAATGCCTACTCTGTTGTGTACAGCTGGGATCACTGGGCTCTTTTGACATGCAAGCTTGTGCTTTTGTGCAGGACACAAGCCGAAATCTAAACAAAGTGGATCAGATGTTGGGACAATATAAGGAACACACAGATGACCAAGCTGAAGCCATGGCGACGGTGAGTATTGCTACCCAGAGTTGTATGGGATTGTCTCTGATTTCAGATAAGGGTGTTGTTTTGAGAGCTTGTCCTGCGTTCTAGCTGAGGGAGAGCTTAGAGGAGTCCATCCAGCATCTGCAGGGGCAGAGACTGAGGAGGACCACCGGTGGGTGGAGCGCCTCCCTCTCCACAATGCACACCAGTGACCTGGAAGATGGCAGCACCTCAGGTACAGCACAGGCTATAACTTGCTTGATTAAATGAGTGGAAGCTTATTATGAGTGGAAGCAAATTATCATTATTTGTACAAGTTATTATTAGTAATTGTGTGTTAAGTGTGTTACTTACCGCTAAAACTACTAGCATCTTTTCCAGGGGACAATAAAGTAGACTTTGACTTTGACCTTGACTTGACTTAGTGAGTCTCTAAGCAATTCCAGGAATGGTGCCCTAACACCCTTTTATTTTATAGCTCTATATCCCAAGTTAACATGCGAGGGGAACAACTAAGCCTAACAAATTTACACAGATTCAAACTGATAAAGCAAATAAAATAATATAAGGAACACATTTGTAAATAAACTGTAAATCCTAATGTAATGTACTTGCAGTCATCATGTTAATGTATAAACTAAAAAATATCATGCACTATATGCTGGTATATATCCTAAATAATCCTACACAAGCTATTCTTAGGTAAAAAAGCCCTATTTATTCTTTTTCTCTAGATAATGGTGTCTTTACTGGTGATTGAAATCTCAGTGCATTATTCTTAATAACTATATTTATTTTACTCTAAACATTTTATAACACCTCTGAAAAGCAGTCATTGTACTCCCTACTGCTGCTATAGTAATGAACGCAACTTTTACGCAAAGCTAATTGACAGATAAACGGCACACTCTTATTTCATTGTTGTTAAAGGGTTAGTTCACCCTAAAGTGAAAATTTTGTCAGTTATTACTTATCCTCATGTCGTTCCGTATTGTTTATTCAACAATATCTTCTGATAAAGGCCTTCTGAAGTGAAGCGATGCATTTGTGCACGAAAAATATCCATATTTAACAAGCTATAAAGTCAAATGTCTTCCACCAGACCACTTTCCGTATTCAACTTGGGAAGAAAGCGGAAAGTCTCTCGCAGTTTAAAACGCTAACGCTATGTCCTATTCCTTCCGTTTTCAACTTACAACTTTTTCGTAAGTTGAATACAGAAGGCGGTCTGGCAGAAGCTATTTATTTTACTTTATAACGTGTTAAATATGAATATGTTTCTTACACAAACGCATTGCTTTGCTTCAGAAGGGCTTTATTAACACCCTGAAGTACACGACAAGTACGTTTATGAAGGATGGATGCATTTTTTTGAGTTTCAAACAGGTGGTTTCAGTGTACTGCCATTATAAAGCTTAGGAGCATCAAGGTGATTATTAATATAACTCCGATTGAATTTATCTGAAAGAAGAAATTCATATACACCTAGGATGGCTTGAGGGTGAGTAAATCATGGGGTAATTTTCATTTTAAAGAGAACTAATCCTTTAATGAGGGCACAATTTATCTTTCGACTGAACTGTGCACATGCATTTCAAACATATTATGTTCTTGCTCCCCGCATGCAATAAATATACGTCCATGAATGAGCGGGGTAGTCTCAATGGTATGACACATTTCAGAAATTTGTCAAAATAACAATTTAAAATAATCAGAGCTAAAGGTATATTTTTTATAAGCAAAGCTCTGCTGTTAATAAACTCGCACTTGCTGTAGCTCTAAACTTTCTGGCCGCGCATGTGCAGCACTAATGGATTGGTCCACTCTAACCCATGATGAGGGGGGCCCGCATTCGTACAGGTATAATAATAATAATAATGTTAAAACTTTAATGGTGATATCCTGACCAAACAAAATATGATAAAAAAAATGAATAGGTTATGTTTAATATAAGCTTCTGGGAATTTGATTGGGCTCCTGAAAACCTGGTGCCCTTATCTTCTAATAATAATAATAAGAAGAAAGGTTTCTTGAGTATCAGAATATTAGAATGATTTCTGAAGGATCATAGTAGTCACTGAAGACTAGAGAAATGGCTGCTGAAATTGGAGCTTTGCCTTCACAGAATTAAAAAAGAAAACAAACAAAAGATAACACTTGTTAACACTTGAAAACACTTGTATCACAAATTGTAATATTATATTTTTTTATCAAATACATTCTTGGTGAACAAGAATCTTTTTTCAAAAACGTGAGCATTTGAATGGTAAAGTAATTGTTGCATACATCTGTTAAATATTTACATTTACATTTAATCATTTAGCAGACGCTTTAATCCAAAGCGATTTACCTAGCATTGCACATACTACTTAAAAAATATAGTATTCACTATACTATACACTACTTACTACAGTGTACAGTAAGCAGTACATTAGTTCCACATATCTGTCTCTTTCCCTGTAGATAGGAGGCGCTACCTCCCCACGTCCCCTTTGAGAGATTATGAGAGTGTGGGCACAGGTCACAGAAGACGGTCTAGTTCTGTTGCAGTGCGTTTCAGAGACTCCGCTCAAGCTGAAGAGCAGGTATGACTGCACCCCTGAGAATAATTGTATCACGTTATAGTTATTTTTATTCAACCCAAAATTTGAATATATTTTATAACTGTGTAGTCATGCATATCTTTTTCCACTTAAATACTCAAATTGTTTGATTACATCTCCATGTCAGAAATATCGTATCCAAATATAATATCTGATCATTTATCATCATCAAGATATCCCGTTTTCTTTTTCTTTCTTTTTTTCTTCTTGTGTCTGGTGTCCATAATTATATTTCAACACATTTGTTTTTGTCCTTAAACTCTTTTGTGTGGAGTAATTTCTTACACATCTCATCCCAAGCCCCTGTTGCTAATTCCAAAATGTCATTTCAGAACTAGAGGCTTGAGCCATTGATCGCAGACTAATACAGTTATTAAGGAAAGAGAGCGCATATGTGAATTAGCCTACCTGAGCCTGCTTCTCTTGCGGCAGCAGTGTCTCTACTAATAGTGAAACTGTAGGTTTATCTATCCCAAGAACAACACAGTTATTACCTCGCTGGTGAGAAATGTCATGTAGCTTTAAAGTTGCTAAACTATTTTACTGATTAATTCGTCAGAGCAGCGCGGACAACATGTCTCTGTGCGAGTGTGTGTTTGAACTGTATGTGTGTGCGTTGGAGAGAGTATGCACTTTCAGAACATAATAAAACGTATTTTGTGGCATAAACCGTGACAATAAAATGTTGTTTTATCCTATTGTTTACTATATTTATTTACTTGGTTGGTGTCATTATGGGTTTTGTTTCTGTTTTTAGTTGTAGGCTGTAAGGACCTTTTGAAATGACTGAAATCATTTGGCAATTCGAGCATTCAACAGCCCTGTAGTATAATACAATTTATTGAATACGCTTAGTTGGGTATGTTTCAATGCTCAGACTTTGTCTGACCAGTACAAATCCAACAAGTGTTACTATACCAAAGCAAACATAATGGAAAATTACTGCTTCACAACATTGTCCTCTGACATTAAAAAACTTGAAATGATGACTTTCTCTTATTTCTTTACTAATGAAGATGGATATCCCTTAAAGCTACACAATCACAAGATTAAACAATAATAGCAAGCATGGCAAGAGTAAGGAAAAATATAGCTGCAAGCAGCAGTGCGGGGCCAAGCACCGAAGGCACTGGAAACAGAACAGAAGAGCACAGCAAGCATTTCAAGCACTCAAATGTCGGGCTTGTAGCGCAGTGCGGAGCAGGAAGAGCAAAGACAGCAGAAATTTAATGTACAGCTGATTCAGAAGTAGAGGCAAGAATGAACTTCCAGAAGCTGATATGAAAATGAAAACTGAATGAACCAAAATAGATTTATTTCTATTCAGAAGAAGAAAGACTAGTACAATACTTTTTGGGATAATAAAGGAATTGAAATGACACAACATTACAAACAATTATATAAAGTTGCCCCACATGGGATTCAAACCCAGAGTTTTGGATTAGCTGCCTAGCACTCATCACATTGTGCCACTGGGCAGACACGTTCACATACTCGCTGAAGTTCAGTAATGTCCAAAATCAGTTATTCAGACATCAGTCAGTTTAGATTATTCTAAGAAACACTCAATATCTGGAACAGATGCAATTTTTACAAAACAACCAATTAGCATGCAAAGCTAGCTAGCTTAAGACAACAAACATGGGTCACATTCAAAGACAAATGTCTTTGGAATGGTAGCGAATATCAAAAATCTGTTCAGTCATTTCTGTGCGGCTCAGTCCAAAGATAATCTGAGCCAATTTTGGACAAAATTGAACAAAATTTGTAGGAGGGGTAGCAAAAAACTGTTTTTCATTTACTTCAATATGACAGACAGGTACATTTAAGGAAAATGACAAGTGACACATCGAAAGGAAAGGGAAGGAGGCCTTTGCAGGGAATAGTTTAAATGACACTTCAGGGCTGCGTTGTTGTCGTGTCTAGGCACAGGTCCTTCATCTCATCTGGATATGGCCTGGATCTGGCAGACTACGGCAAACCTATTTTCAAAATTCTTACAGATCCCTAGGGCAATGAGTCGAACATGACCACTGAGCTTCGTTCCAATCAGCCTCCGTTAACCTTGTCAAATAGGTGCTCAAACTTCATGGGCCGATGGCAGCCATGTTGTTTGAGGTACGCCAATGTCCTCATAGACTATCATGCCCCCTTGGACTAAGACACTGCATGCCAAATTTCAAGTCCATTGGACTAATGGTTGCGTTGTCTCAGCGGTTTTCGTGTTTTTTTTTTCAAGTTAGAGAGCCAAGAGAGCCTTAACCAAGTGTCCAATCGACACAATTACAAGTGTGAAAATATCTAATTTCGTTCAAGAGTAAAAGTGGCTCCACCCATTTTCAACGTTTTGGCACCCCTTAGCTAATGTGAATTATTGATATTTAGACTTTAGAGAATCTTTTTGCACTGGTTTGGTTGTGATCGGGCAAAAAACCTGGGACTAGTTTGCAAAAGTAGGTTTTAGCCAAAATTCAAAATTTTCTTAGGCAGAAATAAAATCGGAGATAAACATTTTGTTCATCTTGACCCAAGGATTACAATGATATAAGGCAAACGGTCTGAGTTATGAGCGACTTTGAACTTTTGATATACCGTCACCTATTGGCCGATTGGGTCAACCTCTCCCCAAATTGAGACCTATCATCCAAGTTTCAAGACTCTAGGCCTTACGGTTTGGTCTTCATAATTTGTTTTACGGCAGAAGAATAATAACAAAAACCCTTAAAATTCCAATAGGGTTTCAGTACTACCTGCTTGAACCCCTAATAATAATAAATATACCTGCACGCAGCGATACGTGGCCAAGCCCCTGAAGGCGCTGTAGCGCAATGCAGAGCATGGAGAGCAAAAACAGCAGAAACTAAACGAACATTAAAAACAGCTTGTTCAGAATTACGGGTGAGAATGAACTCAGAACGTACAGACGTTTAAATGAAAATGAACACAGCATGAATATAAAAACATTTATTTCTAATCCAAGAGGAATAAAGATCAGTACAATGCTGACCCAGGTAATAAAGTAATCAAGACACACAATTTCATAAAACTGCTCCACCCTGGATAGAATCCCACACTTTTTAGGTAAGGTGCTCATCAGGTCTCTGGCTCTCCACATTGAGCTACTTGCTGATGCATGTTCACCATGTTGCTGAGAAGATTTTTTTTAGTGAGCACACAAAAAACATTAGTCAAGTCATCTTCATTTATATAGCTCTTTTCACAATACAGATTGTTTCAAAGCAGCTTCACAGTGATAAAAGGAAAGTTAATGGACAGAGATTGTTTTGGCTTTACATCAGCTCTAAGAAAATATTGTTATTGAGGTAAAGTAGGTCTTTGGAGGTTATAAATACATTGCATTTATAGATATTACCCACACAAAAAGGTGAGCTACGCGACCTCTCCTCCGCTTTCTCTCACACCCAGGTGGAGGATGAACTCCAAAGGAAGGCTGAGGAGAAGTGCTTCCCCTTTAAAAACGCATACATTTCCTTGTAATAGTTTCAATTTTCATCACACAACCTACACAGCCCAGCATAAGCACTCCTGAAAAATCATTTGTTATTTAAACATCTACATTCACAAACCACTATTAATTTTAAGAGAAAAATAAGCATAGTCCAGTGACATTGCTTCTGTACAAGGGATTTGGCATGGCAAAAAGCGTGCAATCCGCATTTTGTCTGCATAATGAATCTCTTATTTACATAATGTCTAAAATTTGTTTGTTATCATGAGAGGATTTGTGAGCGTGCAGAACTCAGTCCACACACCACAGTTTTTGTTTAAGTGCTAACTTAATTACCTCTGATTGGCCATTGTGAAATCAACAGAGAAGACCGATATATGCCGCTCTTGGTTGGGGCGGGTTTTGGTACTTGGTAGAATGAAGGAAAGAAAATTTAGATTTAGAATAAATAATTGGGCGATAATTTTTTTTATAAATTAAATAATTCCAAACGAATGTGCCAAAAATAAATGAATTTGTTAAATTAAAAACTAAACTGGACTGGTGGTCCTAGAGACTTGAAATTTAGTCCAATTCATGACTCAATTACAATTGAGCCCAATTTAATAATTTTCCCATGTTCCGTTGATAGGGCTGCCATAGACTCCCATTGAGGAAGAATAATAATACTAAAGTAAACTAACAATTACAGTAGGAGCTTGGCTTCTAATAAAGTAAACTAACGGATACAATAGGTGCCTTAGCACCTTCGGTGCTTGGCCCCTAACTAACAGATACAATAGCGGCCCTTAGAAGAAAACTAACGGATACAATAGGGGCTTGGTCCCTAATTAGAAAACTAACGGATACAATAGGGGCTTGGTCCCTAATTAGAAAACTAACGGATACAATAGAGGCTATTGGCTCCTTCGTGCAATTACAATAGGTGCCTTAGCACTTTCGGTGCTTGGCCCCTAATAAGTAAACTTATTAGGTATAAAATATAAAAAATATAAGAAGATAAATTCAATGACACAATAAATGACTAAATGATATGGTATACATCAAATGACAAACTACATAAATGACTAATGAATATGATTAAATTGAGAGAAAAAAAAAACAAAGAAAATAAAACATTAGAGATGAATGTGTTACGGTTGCACAGGGAAGAGGCGAGAATATATTCGCAGCAGTTTTATTTATTAACGCACAAACAAAGATAATCTAAAATATAGCTGCAAGCAGCAATGGGCGGGCCCAAGCCGGTGGCACCGCCACCTCGGTGGTTTAAGGACAACTGGGCACGGCGGGCATAATTAATTTGAATGGTGTTTCCAGTTGGAGACTGATCAGTTAGTTGAGTCAGATTATTCAATAACATTTTAAACAATAAGAATAAAGTCTATACTGTGACAGAAATTAATCTTTGACATAGTATTATATTTGAATATATATATTAAGACAAACTAATAGCGATCATAGCAAAGTAATCATTAGCAGTTCAAAGTGTTATATATTCAGCTGAATTTATCTTATTATATTGTTAAACTAATTATATAAAACTAAATAGTCAGTGAAATACAAATGAACTGGTTCTTTGCCTTTATTTCTTTATACAAATTTATAGAAGAGAAGGGCTAAGAGATTTCCTATCCTATAATGCAGACAAAAGGAGACAGCAATGAAAGGGTTAAACCTGGAAGACCCAGAGAGAGAGAGAGAGATTCAGAAAAAACATTTTAAAGAAAACAAATATATTGATCTGAAATATAGTACATTCATTTTAAATTCATCCAGGTTCCATTGAATTTATCTTAAGGTATTTTACGTTATTTTTAACCATATTATTAAACTAATTATATAGAACCTTATAGTCAGTGCACGACAACTGAACTGCCTTTGTTTTTATGAGATTTCCTATCCTATAATACAGACAAAGGGACACAGCAATGAAAGGGTTAAACCTGCCAGACTAAAACACAGAGAACTGTTAGAGCTCGTGAACTGTCTGAATGTGTGTGCGTGCAATGTATGAGGAGAGCACGAATGTAATATAAATGATTACGATCCAAATACGATTTATTTGCTGAAGTTTATATTTTAGTTTTATTATTTAAAATCCCTGCATGTGATGTAGTGATTTGTATAACTGGGCGCGATCATTATTAGAAGACGCTGCGCGTTTCTTTGTGTGACAGAAAATCTTACAAGCTATAATTGAAGCTCTTTAAAACATTCTTGTGATTAAATGTTGTGTAATCGCTGGAATGAACAAGGTTAAAAAACACGTAAATGATTTCGTGATCACTCTCACAGAAATCATCAAACTGTCAAACACGGCTCGCGATTTCTACAGGAAAGTCTTTCATATGTTTATTTGCTTGTATATTGTAGAATCGCTGGAATGGAATGGCTATTAAATATAGAAATTAGGTGTGTATATTTCAATTATTAATGAATAATTGACAACTTCCAAATTCCCTTTTTGTTCTTAATTTAAACCTTCGCATTGGCAACACCATTTGAGATGTACTATAATCGTTCGCAATTTTTGCATCTTCAGTATGTTGTCATCATGTGCAGAAGTTTATTATTAGTTATTTGCAGAAGTTTATATTTTAAATTTTATTTTTTAAAATCACTGCATGTAAAGTTATTTGTATAACTGGGCGCGATCATTATTAGGAGACGCTGCGCGTCTCTTTGTGTGACATTAAAAAGCTTCTTTTACAGTTTGGAAGATTTTCTATGTTCTTGTGATCGAATCTTGTCTAATCGCTTGAATGTTTTAAAGAATAAAGTTTAAAAACACTTAAAATCAAGTGGCTTTCACTCGGTCACGATCTCTCGCTTTCAGAGAAATGACGCGCGGCTCTTTGTTTAATCCATTAGGAAACGAAGTTTGCACAGATGCCACACAGCGTCAACACATTAACACAGTCATATACATAAAAGTTCAAACTTCAATTTCAAAGAATTGAAAGGAACATTAAAAATGAATAATAAGATTCTGAAAGACGCGAGAAAGAACGAGCTTCGGCAAGCGATCCTTCTCAGACGCAGTGCGTCTATAATTGTCACAGAACACCTTCCAAACTAAAATTAAGCTTTTTAATACATTCTTGTGATTAAATCTTGTGTAATCGCTGGAATGTTTTAATTCAAAGGAACATTAAAAAGGAATGACAAGATTCTGAAAGACGCGAGAAAGAACGAGCTTCGGCAAGCGATCCTTCTCAGACGCAGCGCGTCTATAATTGTCACAGAACACCTTCCAAACTGAAATTAAGCTTTTTAATACATTCTTGTGATTAAATCTTGTGTAATCGCTGGAATATTTTAACTTATAAGTTTAAAAAACACAAATGAGTTCGTGATCATTCACAGACATCATCAAACTGTCAAACAAGGGGCGTTGCTTCTATGATTGAACAGAAATACGTGCAGTGCTGTCCACTAGAGGGAGCCACGAGACCGTTTTTGTTAAGAGCCTCAAAAACACCCAAGAATATTATTAAAGTTTGACGTCTTGCCATGGCAACAATATTTAAGATATCACAAAGATATTCATATGTCTACATCTGAAATGTTTTGACATTATAATGAAGTTTGAAGCAAATCGGGTAAAAATAAGAGGGTGATCTCAAAGCATTTTGAAAGTGACACATTTCCTGCTGCCAATTGGTGGCGCTATATCTTTGACTCATAATAGTCACATCCATGTACTCGGCCTCCTACAACGAACACACAGGTGAAGTTTCATAAAAATCAATAAATGTATGCAGACGTTATAACACACTTCCTGTTTCTCTTTTCTCGCCATAAATTCGTCACGGGCAAACCGTTTGAGATATCAAAAATCCGCTGGCAATTTTGCATCATCAATGTCTTGACTTCATGCTGACCGAGTTTGGTGGTGATCGGATTAAGCGCCTAGGAGGAGTATATCAAATTCCAGAACATGCTTTTTTTAAACAACCCATAATAGCTCACTTCCTGTTGAGGCGGCGAACAACTTAGAGCACGAAAGTTGTCAGGCCCGATGAGGTGTATATGTTTACCGAGTTTCATACCAATATGTGCAAGCGTGTTTGATATATGGACCAAATTTTCGGACCCCATTCAAGGGGGCGCTGTCGAGCCCCCCTGCCACGCCCGGGTCCCAGCCTCTGTGACGCCCTAATGGCCGCAGGTTCCAATGCGTGTGCAAAGTTTCAAGAGTTTTCGTGCATGTTAAGGGCCCCCAAAGTGCCATAAACCTCGAAAAAAAAATAATAATAGAGAAGAATAATAATAATCCTAAGGAAAACAATAGGGCCTTCGCCCTTTCAGGGCTTGGGCCCTAAATATAGCTGCAAGCAGCGATGGGCGGGCCCAAGCCGGTGGCACCGCCACCTCGGTGGTTTAAGGACAACTGGGCACGGCGGGCAAAATAATTTTAAACGGTGTCTCCAGTTGGAGACTGACTAGTTAGTTGAGCCAGATTATTCAATAACATTTTAAACAAAAAGAATAAAGTCTACACTGTGACAGAAATTAATCTTTGACATTGTCTTAATATATACATTCAAATATAATACTAACTAAAAGCGGTCATATCATAGCAAAGTTATCATTAGCAGTTCAAAGCAGAGGTGGGGGACTCGAGTCACATGACTTGACTCGAGTCAGACTTAAGTCGCAAATTTTAGGACTTGAGACTTGCTTGACAAATATTAATAAAAGACTTGACTTGACTTTGACTTGATATTCGTGACTTGAGACTTGACTCGTACTTGAGTGAAATGACTCAAAGTCTTTTGTTTAATAAATATCTGTTTTTGAACGCGCCGCAACCTAACCACGTGATGCAGCAGGCAAGCAGAGCGATCTAACGTAAGAGCATGGACACGTGACTGAACAGACGCTACGCCAAGAATAATTAAGTTCGGGTAACGTTACCAGGATTATGTGCAAAACGGTGCTAAGAAGAGAAGAACAGCAGTATGCAAGGCCTGCAACATGAAGATATGTGATACAAACACCACCACTTCAAATTTCATTTGACAATTCAAATCCCACAAAAAATTGTAAGTGATGAAGTCAGACCCGCTGTTTTCAGCTCACTTGGCTAGTCAAAGGTTATACTAGTTGTGATAGACTTAACGTTTTGGACATGTTAAGAGTTTACTTTGAATTGGTTTTGCGTTCATTAAACAGAAAATTGGGTTAAAATCAGTGCTGTCAATGTTAATACATTAACGCATTATTTTTTCCAGTTTAACGCGTTAAAAATATTAAACGCAATTAACACAACATCCGTTTTTTCTGTCATCCTTTGGCTAGCATTACAATATATAATCTCGCTCTCATTCACGCAAAACCATTTAAGCGCGCCAAAAGAGAAAAAGAATGTGCGGATGTCACACGCACGACGCGCAGAAAGACGCGCACCAGTATCGAGTTCTCTGTCACGCTTGAACGAACAATTACACACACAATAATGCCAAAAATGTCCGTTTTCTCATTTTAACGTTACAGTAGAACTCATTAGAGCAGCCTTGAATAAGAAATAAAGTCTTAAATGAAAGTAAAGAGGGGGTTAGGCCAGTTAGTCTTAAAGTGACCCATCTGTCATTGAAGATAATCAAACAACAATCACATTTAATTTTTTTGTAAGTGCAATGCATTGTAAATGGTTATTCACTGTTTATAAGGAAATGTCAGCTTTTTTTGCAATAGCACTTATGCATGTGTACAGTGTCTAATAATTGGTCTTCAGTGTTAGACATTGAGTGAAAAGCCTATGGATAGTTTATGGGGATGCACATACATATATTGTAAACACACACACACACACACACACACACACACACCTGATAAACAGCTCCAAGGTTTGTGTGATTCAATTATTAATGTTTTTTTCTTGTTGTTATTCTTCTGTTAAAAAGGAAGGCTCTAACTTAACTTATATGTCCCATGAAGTTCATGCCTGTTTGAAGAATGTCATTTGGTGGCATAGAAGCCATTATACTTGAATTGTTTAAAGTAAGAATGTAAAATTTTTATATTTAAATATCCAAAAAAACACTTGCACAGTGTTATATAATTCGTTCAGCTGTGTACTTCCATTATCCTAAATATTTCCAAGAATTTGTAAATTAAGAGAAAGTCACAATTTTACATAGTGCACCGTCCCTCACTTGTGCCTGTCAGTGACGTAATATCTGCGTTATTCCTGGTTTATCTTGTGCTGCACAGTAACCATGGCAACAGACACGGACAGCTGCGTAACATCTAGCGCTGTGCTGTTGTTGTTTCGTTCAAACTTTATGGACCATAGCAAACAAACTTGGACAAAAGGAGAAATAAAACAAGAATCAATATCGGCGTGGCCTTTCCAAGATGGCGAGAGTTTTGCGACAAACTTTGACTTGACAGAGACGCGCTCTTGCACGTTATTAGACAAGATGAGCAAATGTAGGCTATAAGACTAATCAATGTTATAAAGCTCAACACGACGAAGTGTTAGAATATCATCAGTATGATAATCTAATGTTAATCTATCTTACTGTTAAGTCTCATACAGTCAACAAACTAATACTGAACATTACAACTTTCAACACACTCAAATACAGTTTAGTATGATAGTGTAACGTTAGACCAAGTGAAACAGCGCTGCGTTACCTCACTGTTTTAATTCGTCAAATAAACTGACCTGTATGAGGAGTATTTCAGCACTTATGAACGGTTCGGTAGAATGAAATGTCCTCATTTCTTTATATCCCCCGGGACTCGCGTGTAACACTGATATCTGTCTCTCAATATCAATCTCGTCCGTGATTCTCGGCCACGTCCTGCTTCACACCACAGTCATGTTAAAAACATCCATTCACTCATTCATAAACATTATAAATATTATTAGATCACCATAAATATAATATATAAATACCATATAACACCATAAATATTATTAGATCCATCGGCATGACGACAAGTTCCATGATTCCATATTCACTGCGTCATCAATCTACGCCTTTTTTAATTGTTTTGAATCGTTTAGCGACCCCTAGTGGACGAAAAAACTACATAGTGCACCTTTAATACTTTTTCATGGTCTTCTGTAATGTTTGAGGCATATCAAAACAGATGTACCTAAATACTTTTCATGCTTTTATTTTGGCATAATTTCAGTTACATTTACATTTTAGGCTACGTAGTTTTATTTTTAGATTTTTATTGTATTAACAACTCAGCTGTATGTAGACACCTTTTGAGTAGGAATGCATATTGCAATTTTTTTGATGCAAATAAAACTCCCATAGTCCATAACTACTGTATTTTTTAACTTATTATAATATATAAATTCATTTAAATCATCAAATATTTGTATGACTTGCCAGTGACTTGCTTGACCTAAGCTACGACTTGACTTGACTTGCTTGACATAAAGCAGTGACTTGACTTGACTTGACTTGATTCTCACAAAAATTGACTTGGACTTGCTTGAGACTTGAAGGTTAAGACTTGAGACTTACTTGTGACTTGCACATGTGTGACTTACTCCCTCCTCTGGTTCAAAGTGTTATATATTCAGCTGAATTTATCTTATTATATTGTTAAACTAATTATATAAAACTAAATAGTCAGTGAAATACAAATGAACTGGTTCTTTGCCTTTATTTCTTTATACAAATTTATAGAAGAGAAGGGCTAAGAGATTTCCTATCCTATAATGCAGACAAAAGGAGACAGCAATGAAAGGGTTAAACCTGCAAGACCCTGAGAGAGAGAGAGAGAGAGATATTCAGAAAAAAATATTTTAAAGAAAACAAATATATTGATCTGAAATATAGTACATTCATTTTAAATTCATCCAGGTTCCATTGAATTTATCTTAAGGTATTTTATGTTATTTTTAACCATATTATTAAACTAATTATATAGAACCATATAGTCAGTGCACGACAACTGAACTGGTTCTATGCTTTTACTTTTATGAGATTTCCTATCCTATAATGCAGACAAAGGGACACAGCAATGAAAGGGTTAAACTTGCCAGACTAAAACACAGAGAGATGTTCGGGTTCGTGACCTCTCTGAATGTGTGTGCGTGCAATGTATGAGGAGAGCACGAATGTAATATGAATGATAACGATCCAAATACGATTTATTTGCAGAAGTTTATATTTTAGTTTTATTTTTTAAAATCCCTGCATGTGTAAAGATGTAGTTATTTGTATAACTGGGCGCGATCATTATTAGGAGACGCTGAGCGTCTCTTTGTGTGACAGAAAATCTTCCAAACTATAATTGAAGCTCTTTAAAACATTCTTGTGATTAAATCTTGTGTAATCGCTGGAATATTTTAGTGAACAAGGTTAAAAAACACGTAAATGAGTTTGTGATCACTCGTGTTCACAGACAGTGGCGGTTCTAGTCAAATTTTACAAGGGTAACAAATTATATTTAAAGATTATAAACTTTGTTTTACTTTACTTGCTGATATTTGTAGAAAGATGTACAGTAAACATAGGGCACAAGTACATTTATTTACTTATGCATGTACACTACCAGTTAAAGTGTACAAGAAAAACAGTATTATTGTGAAATATTTTTACAATTTAAAATAACTTTTGTTATATTTGAATAGGGTATATTTTAAAATGTAATTTATTCCAGTGATCAAAGCTGAATTTTCTGCATCATTACCCCACTCTTCAGTGTCACATGATCCTTCACAAATCATTCTAATATGCTGATTTTCTGCTCAAGAAACATTTATAATTATTACCAATGTTGATGATTATTAGCAATGATTTGTGAAGGATTTGTGAAGGATCATGTGACACTGGAGACTGGAGTAATGATGATAAATTCAGCTTTGATCATAGGATATAAATTACACTTTACTATGTATTCAAATAGAAAAGTCATTTTACATTTTAATAATATTTCACAATATTACAGCTTTTCTTTACAGTATTTTAATAACATAAATGCAGCCTTGGTGAGCAGAAGAGACTTCTTTCAAAAACAACCAAAATAGTACAGTTTCCAAACTTTTGACTGGTAGTGCATATCTGCATGTATTTCAAAATGTAGGACAAGTATTTACTTAAAAAAAGAAACATTAGAGCCATATTGACACAAAAAAATATTTAAAGGAGAAAGCACCATTTTACGGACATACAGTAGGCCTACAATGAAGTTATAATTGAACTGCTTTGCAAATAGTAATAACTTTCTTCATCACAAACCTGATGGTGCAGTACTTGATCCACTTGGATCCCCTTTCTGTCCCTCTGGCTGTTCCTCTCTCTGTCACTGTATGTTTTCTTCCTCCTCACCCTCTTCTTCATCCTCCTCACCCTCTGGAATTTCCCTCTCTGTGTCAGAGTCCTCACTCTCTCCAGCCTCCACTGACTCTGGCTCTCTCTCCTTCTGCTCCTCAACTCTCTCAATACCTTGATTTGTTTTTCTCACTTTTTTGTTTACTGGGGCAAAAAAGGACGCTATGTCCCTTCCTCGTTTCATTATAACTATGAGAAGAAAAAAATGTGCATTACATTTCGTTGCCTAACCATCCCACTTAACACGGGCAGATAGCCTGTTGATTACTTTACTCAAATGTATGTTATGGCAATGCAACAGCCATGAAGTTACGTGGTTAACATCACAACATTGTGCAAGGGCAACAAGTCACTTCCGAGACGCGAGTCACTTACGCGGCCGGCGCCGCTATAATTTACCCGTGTAGAACGTTCCGTCTCATTAGTTCCGCTTTTGGTACTCGCGTGTAAAATCATAATAAATTCATAATTAATTTTTTTTTTGGGTCAACACAGGGGGGCCACAGGGGTGGTCTGGGACATGTCTACAGAGGCACGGGCCTCTCTAGGCCTCCGTGTAGAACCGCCACTGTTCTCTCAATCTCTACATGAATGTCTTTCGTGTTTATTTGCTTGTATATTGTAGAATCGCTGGAATGTTTTAATTGGTTAATATATATGACGAAGTGGCCTGAATTGTAAAACGAAAGCAAACTTTCTCTCCGTCTATGACATTAGAGTGGCTGTTTCTGTCAATACTCGCGATCAGTAAATTAATTTTTTCATTTGTTTCTTTGCTTGTATATTATACAATCGCTTGAAAGTTTTAATGAATGCAATTACATGTAAACGAAGACTGTCGTGAGTTGTAAAATGAAAGCGGTTTATCTAAACACGGCTCGTGTGCTTCTATGAGTGAACAGAAATAATGTGATACACATGCAGTACTGTCCACTAGAGGGAGCCACGAGACCGTTTTTCTAAACACGGCTCGTGTGCTTCTATGAGTGAACAGAAATAATGTGATACACGTGCAGTACTGTCCACTAGAGGGAGCCACGAGACCGTTTTTCTAAACACGGCTCATGTGCTTCTATGACTGAGCAGAAATAATGTGATACACGTGCAGTACTGTCCACTAGAGGGAGCCATGAGACCGTAAAAATTCAGAGCTTGATTATTCAAAATATCCAAATTCAAACCAAAATATCTGACTTCCTGTTGGTCGGAGCTAATGACTGTAAATTAGAAAGTTGTCTGGCTAAATTAGAACAATATGTGTGCCGAGTTTGGTGACTGTAGGTTAAACTAACCCCCCAACTTTTGTCAAAAGATGGCGCTACAGAGCCCCTCCACCACGCCCATTTTTGAGGCTTTGCCCATGTCTACTAGATGACAATATTGACGTGTGTGTCGAGTTTCATGCAATTTGAAGCATGTTAAGAGCCTCAAAAACACCCAAGAATATTATTAAAGTTTGACGTCTTGCCATGGCAACAATATTTAAGATATCACAAAGACATTCACATGTCTACTTCTGAAATGTTTTGACATTATAATGAAGAAGTTTGAAGCAAATCGGGTAAAAATAAGAGGGTGATCTCAAAGCATTTTGAAAGTGACACATTTCCTGCTGCCAATTGGTGGCGCTATATCTTTGACTCACAATAGTCACATCCATGTGCTCGGCCTCTTACAACGAACACACAGGTAAAGTTTCATAAAAATCAATAAATGTATGCAGAAGTTATAACACACTTTCTGTTTCTCTTTTCTCGCCATAAATTCGTTGCCTCACCACAGGGAAACCGTTCGAGATATCAAAAATGTGCTGTCAATTTTGCATCATCAATGTCTTGACTTCATGCTGACCGAGTTTGGTGGTGATCCGATTAAGCGTATAGGAGGAGTATATCAAAATCCAGAGCATATGTTTTTCAAACAACCCATAATAGCTCACTTCCTGTTGAGGCGACGTACAACTTAGAGCACGAAAGTTGTCAGGCCCGATGAGGTCTATATGTAATAAATAAATATAGCTGCAAGCAGCGATGACGGGCCCAAGCCCAGTGGAACCGCCAACCCGGTGCTTTCAAGGCAGCTGTGCACGACGGGCAATAAGCATTTAAAAGGGGGTAAATATAAAAGGACCATGTCAAAGTAATTTGAATCCACCCCATTTACTGCATCAGTTGGTCCCCACATGATCACAAACCACAACAGACACATCCATGTGATCATTTAAATTTACATTAATTTCATTTCATATAATGTCATATGTCACTTTCAAGTGAGTGCAGAATGTGTTTTTTGCGTAGCTGAGCTACCGTTTGCACTTCAATCTTATGCACCAAAAGGATGCTTTCATTTAATTCAAATATGGGTGGTATCTGACAAAAAAAAAATATATATATAAAATTAACAAATGAAGCCAAATAAGCTCACCTCTGAAAAATTATTGTAAACAGCCACTTTTATAAAATCGTGTGAAATTGTCTTTTTAATGAAATTTAATTACATCAATAAATAAAGACAAATTTGTCATACGTGATGCTCGCCAACACCTTGTGTAACGCCCATGTCTAGAAAACACACACACACCTATGTAAAAAAACAGACCGAATTTATTTCTGTCTGAGGCCCCGATCACACTGAACGCTTTTTGTGCAGTGAGAGGCACCTTTTTTTAATTGTTTTCTATGGCAAAGAGCGTTTAGCGCACTGTCTATGCGCCCAGGGCACCTCGCGTTTCAACCACCTGCTGCGCCTCATGTTTTTGCAGGAGTGCTCGGAGTGCCTGAAGTTGAGAAAAAATCAACTCTGAGCGGAAAAGCGGCCGACGTCATTCGCATTTTTTTTCCATAGGCCAATCGAATGAATGGAGAGATGGCTTTCCGTCATGCTGACGAATGTTCACAATTTTTTGGACACTGCAAAGATGGAGCCCTTTGCTTGTAACACACTTTATTATTTTTTTTTTTAAAGTTTCTGCTAATATGAAAGTGTGACGAGCAGGGAGGGCGAGAGCCGTGAGGGAATGGCGCGAGGCCAGTGACGTGATTGCTAATGAGCTTCAGCTGCTCGGTGCACCGGTCTCGTATCTCTCATGGAGGAGCTCCGGAAGCATAAAAGAGGAACGACAACAGTGAAGGACGAGAGAGGACCAGGCCTGGATTTTATGTTGTGTTTTTATTATGTTTGTGTGGGCGGAATGTAACACAGTTAAGTACGGGAAGAAGGAGGCATGAACTGGCGAAAATTCAACGTAACTTTAATTATCAAATAAATAAACAAACAACAAAACGAAAGTAAAACATAGTCACCAAAATGGTACACATATTGTTCTCATTTAGCCGGACAACTTTCTAATTTACATTCATTAGCTCCGACCAACAGGAAGTCAGATATTTTGGTTTGAATGTGGATATTTTGAATAATCAAGCTCTGAATTTTTAGCTACTCCTCTTAGGGGATTCATGCAATTGCCACCAAACTTTCTGAACATGATGACAACATGCTGAAAATGCCAAATTGCAAATGATTATAGTATATCTCGAATAGTGTTGCCATGGCGAAGGTTTAAAGAAAGGACAAAAAAAAAAAATAAAGGAATTTGTCTTATACTTTCAAATAACTGTAATGTTCTCCCTTTATTTCAATATATACTAATACAAATATTATAAATAAACACATTTTAATTATTTTCTTTGATTCAAGATGTATGTGTAAGTTCAAATCAAGAAGATAACGTTCAAGATAACTGTCAACTGTCAAGCAGACAAATGTCATATATAGAATGAGCACTTGAGGGCAGCATATGCCTTTTTTCAAACAGGGTTGAGAAGAAAAACGGTTTTAACAACAGTTTAAAAAAGGAAAGTCTCTTATCTTCTAATGTCATTATTAGACTTAAATTAAATTAAGATTGTATATTTGGCAATGAACCTGGATGAATTTAAAATGAATATACAATTTTCAGATCAATACATTTATTTCTATATACAATAATACTAACATTGAATAAGAAATTTAAACTTTTTTTTTTTAATCAATGCAGTGTGTTTAACTTAAAAATAAGCCGATTAATGATCTGTTTGAGGACAAGAAATCTAATATTTAGTAACAACCAAAAGATGGCACTATAGGGTTATTTTTAAACGAGGTTAGATAAAATTCTGAACAGCTTTAAAGTACAATAATTTGTATTATAATCAATGTTTTCCCCATACTCTATTGGCATGTATATTTAGTTATTATCAAAGACTACTTTTTGTCACGTTTAGATTTTAGTTTTTGTTTAAAATGTTGTTAAATCTTCTGAATCTCTGTCTCACTGTACTTACCATCCACCATTCTCCATTCCCTAAGTCTCACTCTTTCTTACTCTCTGTGTGTGTGTGTGTGTGTCTCTTCTCTCAAGGCATAGAACCAGTTCAGTTGTAGTGCACTGATTATATAGTTCTATACAATTAGTTTAATAATATGGTTAATAATAATGTAAAATACTTTAAGATATATTCAGTTTGAACCTGGATGAATTTAAAATGAATGTACTATATTTCAGATCAATATATTAGTTTTCTTTAAAATATTTCTTCTGAATATCTCTCACTCTCTCTCTCTCTCTCTTTATATATATATATATATATATATATATATATATATTCTATAATTCAAAGTATAACATTACATTTTGTACTTTTTAAAAAAATATTCACTTTATTCTTAATGTAAGAGCGGGTGCTGCCATTGTATTGCACTTGATTGTGTAAAGGCTTTTGGTCTGGTCATTTTTATTAGCTGTACAAAAATGTCATTATGCTGCTTGAAAACTGCTTGCAAACTGTTACTTGTTATATTATTTTAATTTAATATCCTAATCATAAACACACTGGTTTGTTGCGCTAATAATTTTACCATTTACAGCATTTTATTGTTCCTCCCGTTATTTACCTATAACTGCAAATAAAATCGAAGTGCCCACACAATCACAGAAAATAACTTGCTTCCGCATTGCTACATAAGGTGTATACCTACAGTATAAGCACATATCAGTTGAATTCCATATTTAATGCGGCAAATTCCTGCAACCTCATGAATGTTTCAAAATGAAATTACTGCCACTATAATTAAGGAATTACAGTTTGCTGATTACACAATTCACTGCTTGGTGTCTGATTTTTAAAACCACCCTGATGATATAAATGTTATAGCATAATATCTACTGGTTTCCACATGTCGGTGTTTATCAGCTTTAGTTCTCCAGTCACACACACAAAATATGAAAATACAGGTGCTGTATTTAAACCTTGGACCTCAGGACCTCAGAAAACACAGTGGACCAATGACATGGCACCCCAAACCATCACTGACTGTGGGAACTTTGCACTGGACCTCAAACAATGTGGATTGTGTGCCTCTCCTCTCTTCCTCCAGACTCTGGGACCCTGATTTCCAAAGGAAATGCAAAATTTACTTTCATCAGAGAACATAACTTTGGACCACTCAGCAGCAGTCTAGTCCTGTTTGTCTTTAGCCTTGGCGAGACGCTTCTGATGCTGTCTGTTGTTCAAGAGTGGCTTGACACAATTAGTGCGACAGCTGAAACCCACATTTTGCATACGTCTGTGCATAGTAGTTCTTGAACCACTGACTCCAGCTGCAGTGCACTCTTTTTGAATCTCCCCCACATTTTTGAATGGGTTTTGTTTCACAATCCTCTCCAGGTTGCGGTTATCCCTATTGCTTGTACACTTTTTTCTACCACATCTTTTCCTTCCCTTCGCCTCTCTATTAATGTGCTTGGACACAGAACTCTGTGAACGGCCAGCCTCTTTTGCAAAGACCTTTTGTGTCTTGCCTTCCTTGTGCAAGGTGTCAATGGTCGTCTTTTGGACAACTGTCAAGTCAGCAGTCTTCCCCATGATTGTGTAGCATACAGAACTAGACTGAGAGACCATTTAAAGGTCTTTGCAGGTTTTTTGAGTTAATTAGCTGATTAGCTAATTAGCTGGAATGTGTCTTCAATATTGAACCTTTTCACAATATTCAAATTTTCTGAGATACTGAATTTGGGATTTTATTTAGTTGTTAGTTATAATAATCAAAATTAAAAGATATAAACATTTGAAATATATCAGTTTGTGTGTAATGAATGAATATGATATACAAGTTTCAGTTTTTGAATGGAATTAGTGAAATAAAGCAACTTTTTGATGGTATTCTAATTATATGATCAGCATCTGTACATGCCATGATAACGGTGTCTAGGACCTTGAGTGAATGTTGATATTTCTCTACAGTCCACACATCTTCAGCTTCATCAGGGGCAATGATTTTTATTATAGCTTGGCTGCTGACATATTGATATGTCCACTTGACACTAAATAATAACACTAAATAATCCACCTTTGATGTACACACACATCACAGCTGCTTTTGTGGATTTTATATGCGTTACAGTTCATGAACTTCATGCTGTTACTTTGTGATTCAGTTGTGTTGGCACATTCTCTAAGTAATGTACTCTATTGTTTGACTTGAAGAGGACTCACTTTGCTCAACTTCATTCAGGGAATAAGATCATGGCCTTATCTACACTGGATGGCACTTTGCATCAAAAATGTCGAAAGCATCAAAATAAAACCTATTATAATGAATGACTAATTTAATGATATGCTGGGATACATGGTGTAGAGAAGGTAACAGTTTACGCCAGCTCAAACCTTTAGTTGGTGTGAAAAAAAAAAATGGATTTACAAAAGACCTGCTACGAAACATTAGTGATGAAAAGACGTGGAATGATCATTTTTGCTATTGGCCTTATTGCATGTGCATTTGTAGGAGTTTTCTTTTCAGACGCAAAATTCATGAGATGTTCATGGATTGTTGATATTTGCGTTATTATTTAACGCCCAAAAAGCTTATCTCAAGTCACTTTGCGCCTTTGTTGTTAGTAGATCACGCACTCCTGATTATCACAGTCTCTGCTTGTTTGAAAATTTGCGCTGCTCTTTATTGACAGTTGGTTATTATGGAAACTATCTGGCTGCTTCTGTGTTCTTTAATGTGCCATTGTCAGTAGATCACCTGCAGAACTTTCTAATCCCATCAGCGCTTTTATGGGATTACGGTCTGATGCTAATTTTTTTTTAGTAAATCTGGCCCTTAAGTTGTTCTTTCCAAAGTAAGCATCTTCACTCCGATTGCAGGTTTAGTTTTTAAATTTTCTGTGTTTTGTTTTTCTAGTTTCAGTACTAGTTTTATTTATTTTTTATTTTTTATATAAAAATTTATAAGTTTAAAAAATAAAGAAATATAGCTGCCAAATTGTGCTGAAGTTAACTAATTTAATGATTAAATATGTCCATACATCTTTAGCTGATTTATCACATTCCTAAAAACATTGCTTTACATTTAAACAAAACATAATTTTTTAATGATATAATTTATACATCTATAATAAATTGAGTCATGTTTTCTGAGTGTTCTGCGCAATTAAAAAGTGCTAGAACACCCTATGGTTGCCTTGATTTCCTCATCAGGCCAAATTATTTATATATTTGGTAGGTAGGTGAGTAAAATAGGATGTTAAATCAAAATGATCAAAAATTGAAATTGACAATAGTTCATGGTTATTTTATTTAATTTAGGTACATGATAACTTTGCTACCAAAAAGAATGAAACTGTGACTCTTTTGAGAGCTAAAACATGCAATTTACTGGTGGAGGACAATGAACAGACAAAAACAAGTCCCATTTTAAGGGCATTGAAAGAGACTGAAGCTGTAGCTAAAGAAACAAAATATAATAGGGACTTGGGGGTGGGCTCTTTTGACTTTGACTACCCACAAATTCCTGTCAACCACCAGCAATGCCCTAGCAACCAACCTGAACACTTTAGCAACCTCATTGTATTTTTTTTTTTTTTTTTTACCAATCACTCAAAACACCTTAGAAACTCCAAAGCAACACTATGGTAAGCACCCACACAACACCCTAGCACAAGCAAACATCACTCACATCAAAATCTTATTCTCTCTGTCTCAGATTCACTCAATGCATCAGTCCCTAAGAGACCTGTGGAGTGATCAGCTTCGGATGGGTGATGACATTGATAGAGAGATCAGCAGAAGAAACAGGTCCCTTTAATGTCCCTACCTGTCCAAATCAAAGCATCTTGTTCATTGTTCATAATAAATTCCTTGTTTAATTGTTAAACACACACACACACACATACACAAATGTTGTTTTTTTGTGGTTTTTACCCCTCAAAAGGACTGAGATAGAAACCAAGAAGACAGTGGAGAATCTTGTTGGCTACATACAGACACCACAGAGAGAAGAACCTGTAAGTGCTGCTATTGTTACACAGTATGTTCACTTTTATTTCTTTTAGCTGCCTGCTGCCTGTGACCACTTGTCTTGCTTACAGTTAGAATGCAATTGTTGTGTCTTTTCTTCTGTTGTAAGTTTAATACAGTTTCTAAAGAGACCTGCTGTACAAAACATGGTATAATGAATAACAGCAACTTGCTCTAGCTGGACATGGCTGAAAACTGCACGTTAAGTCAGGTTTGAGTTGTATGATGTGTCTTAGGTCTCGTTACGGGTGGAGAGACGTTTACAGGAAATTGAGGATGAGATGCACTCAGGGCGTCGGACGCTTTGTGAAAGATATCACCGAGAGAAACCGAAAAGCATGTCTGGAGAACTGCAGGAGGTAGAGCACTAAACTAGTGCATATTTTTATTTATTTGTGAATATTTTAAAGGGCCATATCATAACAAATCACATTTTCCTGGATATTCTGAGCTAACTGTGGTTAATGTACTATGAAAACATCATACCTTGACAAAGGCTTGTTTTGCTAGAACATTTGTAACAATAAAATGTGCTTAAAGGATTAGTTCACTTTCAAATGAAAATTACCCCCAGCATTACTCACCCTCAAGCCATCCTAGGTGTATATGAATTTTTTCTTTCAGATGAACACAATCGGAGTTGTATTAATAAAAATCCTGATGAATCTAAGCTTTATAAATGGCAGTGAATGTGTCTGAAGAGTACAAAGCTCAATAAAGTACATAAATCCATAGCAAATCATAATCCACAAGACTCTGGGGGGTTAATAAAGGCCTTCTGAACCAAAGCGATGCATTATGGTAAGAAAAATATTAAGTTATAAAGTAAAATATCTAGCTTCCGTCAGACCACTACGGAAGCTGTAGGACGTAGTGTAAACATTTTGAACTGCGAGAGGCATTACACTTTCTTCGCAAGTTGAATACGGAAGGCAGTCTGGTGGAAGCTAGACATTTTACTTTATAACTTGTTAAATATAAAGCATCGCTTCACTTCAGAAGGCCTTCATTAACCCCCTGGAGCCGTGTGGAGTACGTTTTGCTTTGGATGTATGTACTTTCTTGAGCTTCATACTCATTGGTCCCCTTCACTGCCATTATAAAGTTTAGATGCATCAGGATATTTATGAATATAACTCCGATTGTGTTCATCCTTAAGAAGAAAGTCATCTACACCTAGGATGGTTTGAAGGTGAGTAAAGCTTGGGGTAATTTTCATTTTAAAGTTAACTAATCATTTAAGAGAGTGTGCAGTTATATATTCATTGATGTACTATGAAAACATACTGTAACTTTCAGAACTCAAAAGTCCCTCCCCAGTACAAAAATATCTTTTAATGAAGCGTAGAACTCAGTTCGAATTTAAACAAGTTTCTGAATGTGGGAAACCCAAATACATTAATATATGACCAATCATATAAGTCAGTGATTTCTGTTGGGTGATCTGAAACATGTTCAGTGGTCAGTCAATTAGGAAGAAGCTGAATAGATGCTGTTATTTCTAAACTAAACAATAATGTGTGTAAATGTTCACCAAACTTTGCGCTGTTCCTGGCTCTGTGTAGAATCTGGCACTCTCACAAGTCTTAGAAGAATTTAGAAGAATTTCATTAGGAAATTCATTTCATCAAGAATTAGAAGAATTTCATTAGGAAATGTGATCCCATCACAATGTTATTGAAGGATGGGACAGTTACAAACTGTATTGATTCTGACAGCAAGTGTGCAGCCCATGTCATAGTGGATTAAAGCGCTGTTTCTCTTTTCAGGGGACAATGTCAAAATGCAGACCGTTTTATTGTTCAGAGAGAAGTTCAGAGAGAAGGTGGATAAAAGTGAAAAATTAAATTGACAAACATCAAAATAGACTTCAGGGGGTACAAAATTATGATATGGCTTCAAGATGCATCTTGTTCTCTAAAGGTGATGATACACAGGGTGAAGTTTTAAGTAATGTTGCCGGACAGTTTTACCAAGCGATATTGCTTGGGCAGTTTCCCATTGACAAGGGGCAACAAATTTGATATGATCTGGATACTTGAGATTGAAATTTGTTGCCCATTCCTAATTGGAAAGTGCCCAAGCAATATTGCTCAGCAAAATTGCCCGGCAACATTGCTCAAATAGTTATCATAACAATAAGACTTGCACTTGCCGTCATTTGTCTGCTTTTTAGCTCAGTGTTTATATTGTGACTTGACAAAATGTTCCACAGCTCCAGCAAATTTGTGATTTGAATGAAGTTCCTTGCTCACTTGCACCAGATATCAGTTAAACCTCTAAAGGAACATCAGTGTTGTTCCAAATTGTCCATTACAGACCTAAATATCTGATTGACATTGTTATGAGGTATGATAACGGGGCAAATCAGTGTTAAAACCAGTGATTTGGCAGAAACTTCATAGCAGGTTCAAGCTTTCTACCAACAGGGGGCAGTATATACCCATTTTTAGCTTGCATTAACAATTGCTCTATTTATCTGAGAGGACTGATGAATGGAGCCTCATTTGCATCTCCTTTCCAGTTTGCTAATGCCTTAGGCCTAGAGAAATAATGCACTTTTTGCGAAATTACAAAAAAGCAAACAAGACAAGCAAATCAGGACAGATAAACAAACGCTTAGTCACCAAAGAGCTGTGGCGAAAAACATTGTTTTGCAGTTTTGCACATCCATATGATCAAACACTTTTTGAGTGGTGAATGATGTCAATGTAGCAAATAATTTTAGACTATGAAATGCTTCCTCAAAATGCACACCTAACATAACATGGGTAGCACCTTAATGTGATATGTTAGTTGGTCTGTGATACAATTAATCATGTTTCCCCTTCTCTAATTATGCATCTCAATTGTTTTGATGTTTGTGTATATCATTCTGATGTAGGGTTGGGTATCGTTTGGTTTTTTTTCGATACCGGTGCCAAATCGATACTTTTAAAACGGTACCAGTGCCAAAATGGTGCCTGAACCGATACTTTAAAAAAAGCCACAAAATGATGGTGGATGACTCGGTCAAGAATACCTTTTTATTGGACAAAAAAAGTTCTTTAAATTGAACAATATATTAAAAGTTTAAAGTATACATGAATATATAAGTAAATACAAAACACAACAACAGTAAAACCTAAGCATACTTCTTTTTGCAGAAATATGACCATATTTGCCTTCTCTGGCATAATATGACACCTCTCCTGAATTATTGCATGTTACATTTTTAATGCAATGTGTGAATGAATCTAACCACCCCTTTGGCAGATTTAAGTTTTACTTTCCATGATCCGTAACCAATAAGAGCATCTTGGCTGTAGGGATTTAAATCTTTAACAATGTCTGGGATAAAAAAATTTAGTTGTCAACAGCTCATGTCCTATTGCTCACCAACAACAAATATTATAGCCCATGCCCATGCTGACCCCTGTCCACCCCCGAAAGCGCCAACATGTGAGCATCAGGACTGGACAATGGAGAAATGGAAGAAGGTGGTCTGATGAATCAGGTTTTCTTTTACATCACGTGGATGGCCGGGTGTGTGTGCGTCACTTACCTGGGGAACGCATGGCACCAGGATGCACTATGTGAAGAAGGCAAGCAAGTGTGATGCTTTGGGCAGTGTTCTGGTGGGAAACCTTGGGTCCTGCCATTCATGTGGATGTTACTTTGACACATACCACCTACCTAAGCTTTGTTGCAAACCATGCACACCCTTTCATGGAAACCGTATTCCCTCGTGGCTATGGCCTCTTTAACCCTTTGACGTGTGCGATCACACCAGTGTGATCACTCTTGGTATGGAATCAGATTTGTGCCAATAAAAACGAACGTAACTTTTTAAGAAACTAACGAAAAAATAAACAGAAATAAAATGTCTTTGAAACTAAAAAAAAATTGCAAGCAAAATGTTTGACTTCATTTTTAATACACTGCATGTTTTGCCAATTGTTTTCTCCATTTTCGTTCGCTGAGCTGTACTTACAGATGCGTTTCCAGAGTTTTCATTTATGCTTCTGAAGTTTTCGTTTACGATCCCAGAGTTTATGTTCGATATTCTCGCAATGGCGGGGCTAGCAGTGGTGTGTTCTTATTGGCTACTGAGTTTCTGATTGGCAGCTTCCACGACCTGGAAGTGAAGTCATGTCAGTGTTGTGTTGACATCTTGACATGTGCGGATCGTGTGAATGTGATCGTCTTAGTTTTGGTGATATAAAGCTGGGAATTTATATATTCGTATATTATTTTATCTGCTGCTACACTATGTTGAGATGACTTCTTATGAATAGCACAGACGAATGATATAATCATCATGTAGTGATTTTACCTTCGCCCATGCAAGGACGCTATGTAAAATAGAGATTGGTACTCACGTCACTGCTGACGTTGTGATTTTTGAATCACACGTCACTTAAGGTGCGGTTATGAGTACATCAGGTGACCACTTCCCCCTACTGTAGTTCAGGGCACCAGTCAAGGTCTGTTACCTTGGCAATATGAAAACACTCCCAACAGGAAGCTGTTCAGTAATTTGGAATTAATGTAAAGTGGTCAGCTGATTTATTTGAAAGATTGGTGAGATTCCTAACTTGTAGAGCCTTTTCTGTATTATCAGCACAAGGAAGACACACGTGTAATAAAATAATTTTTATTAACAAAAGATAGACAAGAATAACTAACACAACTACTAAATGAATACCATGAATGATAAAGGAATAAGGTGCATATACAAGTGATTAAGTTGGATGTGGCTATTGAAGAGTTACGTTACCTTACGGAAAGATAAACTGTTTCTCTGTGAATAATAAGATGGAGAACCTTATTATGCACCACACAAATAAACGAAAGATTATTTGTGATTAACTAACATCAGCTATATTACATCTAATGTGAATTAGAAAATCATACACTGATAATATACAACAATGCCAAGGTCTCTGGAAAGAGGTTTGGTTAAGTGATATTTACGTTCCATGTGGTTGGGTCTGATGACGATGACGTCTTCCACTGGTTGTGCTGGGTGACAATGCAGTGGGGAGAGGAGCCGGAATCTGTTTCAACATCCTTGAACACAAAGCTCTGTGGGATGCTGATCTCCTGGAGCACCGAAGGGTCCTAAAATCTGGAACACGCAGATGAGGCCCTGGTGTAGGTGCAGAAGGTCCTTAACGATCTGGAACACACAGACGAAGGTACCTTGGAGTAAAGGTTTGCTCTCCTGAGCTTAACCTTGTTGCAAGTGTCTCTGTGTGTCTTCTGCCTCTCTGGGCCAGACACTCAGAACTTGATCAATCCACTTTTGTCTCTCTGGAGTCGTTACGGTCTCGCTGGATGAAAACTCTGAACGTAGTGTTTGTTAATGTCTCTTTCCTCACAGGCTGGAGGCTCAGAACGTGATCGTCTCTGTTGCTGCCTCACAAGCTCTAGATTCAGATCATGGAATCTGTTGTTGTCTCACTGGATGAACCGGAGACTCAGAACGAGTGTATCTGTTATTGTCTCACTCCTTGCAGAGTTGAAACCCAGAACTTCTATATCTGTTATGTCTCACTCCTTGCAGAGTTGAAACCCAGAACTTCTATATCTGTTATGTCTCACTCCTTGCAGAGTTGAAACCCAGAACAAGGTGTGTCTGTTGAAAGGGTACTTTTATCCCTTTCCAATGAGGAGGAGATTACAATTTGGCGCTTCTCCATTCCAGTGCTGTGATTGGTTACTGGCATCAGAGGGGACACACACAGTGTGGCCCACCCTCCTTTCCCCTGTGAAACTCGTTTGCATAAAGCACAAAGATGGAAGTCTTTAAAGTGTCTTTAAGGTTTACCAATGCATTTCTCACTTACCAAACCACCATTAAAATACCTTTGGCAATATTCTAAACGAATAGAGACCAAACATGATGGAAAAAGACTGAACTGTCATGCATTCATTCATTTGTACATTAACAGCTAAATTAGTGTTGCACTACAAATAGCTGTAACCGAGAATACTTATTTCTGTGAATAAGTGTGAAATGAATGTGTGTAGAATACATCAGTTTCAAGGTTTCCAAACATAGTTATGAATGGATTGGGATGAGTCTTTGTGATCTCTCTTTGTTTCACCCATTGCTGCTGAGGTCCTGAGGAATTTTTATGGCAGTCACAGCCTAATCTTAGGAAGTAGGCTCTAGGTGGGTGCAGGGCAGAAACTGCATGTGGACCAATGAGAAGTACTGTCCTTCCTGGGGTTGGTACCAGGGGTCTTCTTCTAACCTTCTAAGAGATGTCTGGCTATTGTCCTAGCATCTGTATCTGATGGCGTTGGGCAGTTTGTTTATGTTGGTCCACTAAGATCCAATCAAAATGTAGCAAACCTTTGTCCACTGTTACGGGCAGAGAGGGGCCCGGCCATAAACTGGTCCCTGGAATGTGCTGTTCCCTACAATCATTACCATCAATCATCGTCGTTATCAGGATACTGGATACTCGAGGTAAGCTATTATTTTTTAAGTTTTAAATAAATCAATAAGTACTTGCTTTTTCATGTGGAGAGGTATTTTAGAGCACATTTAGAGCTCACAATATTATACAGCAATGTTGTCTTGATTTAGCCCAATCATTACAGGACCTGTTTATGCATATTACAGTCTTCGATTGCATCATATTTAAGGGAAAAAGGTTGTGTTTAATAATAACAAATATTTGTTCAAATTCAAGTCCTATTACTTGCAAGTAATTATGAATGAAACTTATATACGTTTATTTAAAACAAATTTGTATATATATATATATATATATATCACACAAATTTGTTTTAAATAAACATTATATGTTGAGTCTACAGTGTGTTGTGTGGGAGTTTGTATTGTTAGATTATAATACATCTCCTTTCTCATTTTCCAGGGAGTGGAGCAACTTTTCCATAAACAAAATTCTGATGCTGACCCAGAGGATGGAGTGGTAGTGCCAGAGATCCACTGTCCCTTTCACACAAGAATCTTATTTTGTTACCTGAATGATGAATGCAAATATTTAAATTTCTTTGGAGTTCTAGATTAAAACAAACACAGTGGATAAATACATAAGAGGTTGCACTTTATTCTTATTAGTCTATGCTGATCTTGGATTAGCATACCAACAGCATATGAATGTTAAGGGGGATAGTTCACCTTAAAATAAAAATTCTCATATATTGTACTCACCCTCATCCCATTCCAGATGCATATTACTTTCTTTCTATAGATAAACACAAAATTAGGTCCTAAAGACATTTAAATGCACAGTGACCATTACTAATAAATTAAACCATTTTAACTATTAACAATTGCTCCAGACCAACTGCCGAGTTACAGTCCACTTATATCACATGGACTCACAGATATGGATTATTTTCTGAAAAATCTTTGTTTGTGTTTATGTTAGAAAGTCATATACATCTGGGAAAGCATGAAGGTGAGTAAATGATGAGAGAAGTTAAATGTTTTTGGTGGACTATCCCTGTAAAGACTAATATTTTACTCCATTTCCACATAATGTACCCATCCAGTCACTGTTTATCACTTTGTAATTTAACAGGAACTGTTCAAAGGATCATTGTTTCATTTAAAATATAGTTTATTTTTTCACATGTATTCTATATATGTACTTGTGCATTTTTAAGGTAATGTATATCATGAGAATACTGTGCATTACATGAATATGCAGTTAGTGTTTTGTGGATTCTGGTCTTTCCTGTCACAACATGATTGCATTCAACACTTTCACTTTATACTTGTGTATATGCTGTAGTGACAATAAAGAATGTAAATTTATTTAAATTGATCTATATTTTAATTTACATTTATTCAACTATTTTTTATAAAAGTCACAATTGAAACTGTTGATGATTATTAAAAAAGGATTTCCAATTTTAAATGTGAGATGATAATGTTAACCAAATAAAATAACTTAATAAATTATCAGAATGATTAAAAAAAGGACACAAGAATATTCTTTGTATGGAATATTTACTGAAATGCCCTTTGAGGATTATAGCATCTGACAGCAAGCCACGATTGTAATTTTTATATTGTTTGAATTCTTCAGATTTAAGTGATTATTAATTGTGATTGTGTAAATGCGTATTTCTAACAATGATTAGTGTGATGGCCAGGGTTTCCAACCTTACCTGGTTGGAGTGAGACTTTCTCGACAGCTGAATATATCACTTACATATACATTACACTAGTATTCTCTTTAAATTGTAACAGCACAACCTAATCAGAACAAACAATAAAGAATCATCAAAAATAAACAAAAATTCTTCGAAAACATTGGACATTATGCAATATTTTCAGTATTACGTATAACAGTTAGTAATTTAATGTACAATTAAACCTCAAGACTTTCATTTTCTCTCGCGCTTCTAAAAGCTTTTGTCAACAAAGTAGTAGCAGCAGATAAAATTCAAAAACAAAACTAATATCTTTATATCACTAAAATGAAATAGAAAGCTGTTACAGTCCATCACATCCGCACATGTCAAGATGTCAGCACAACACTGACATGACTTCACTTCCAGGTCGTGGAAGCTGCCAATCAGAAACTCAGTAGCCAATAAGAACACACCACTGCTAGCTCCGTCCCCGCAAGAGACTTGTGCCAGAATATCGAACGCAAACTCTGGGATCGTAAACGAAAACTTCAGAAGCATAAATGAAAACTCTGGAAACACATCTGTAAGTACAGATCAGCGAACAAAAATGGAGAAAACAATTGGCAAAACATGCAGTGTATTAAAAACAAAGTCAAACATTTTGCTTGCAATTTATTTTATTTTTTTTCAGTTTCAAAGACATTTTATTCCGTTTAAATTTATTTTTTCGTTAGTTTCTTAAAAAGTTACATTTGTTTATTTGTTTACATTATTTTTTCCATATCTTGGCTGGTCCATCATTACTGGATTACTCGTACACTCCAGTACGATCGCACCGTTGTGATTAGAACGTTCAGTGCATCACGTGATCAACAGCCAAATTCAAAAATGCTTGCACACGTTTTCTGGCGCTGAGCCAGTGACAGACGCGCTCAGCGCTTTCAATAAATTACAAATATGCAGTGTTTTTAAACACACAACGTTTATTTTAGGTTTCAGACATTTAAATGCACATAAGTACTAACAAAACATTTCGAGTTTGTAAAATACACAGTGCACTGCGGTGCAAACTAACATGGTGGCACTCATTGCGCTTATAGCTCAACTAACGTGATCATTATAAAAGTGTTTAAACAGCAAAACACATCTACTTGCACATATTTGACAATCGGAATATCAAATCTTTCATGTTATAGTCAACAAATTTATGAATATTTTGAATAAAAAATAAAAAGTTAGACAATTAAACTGCAGATCATCAGTCATATAGCACTATTGTGGCTGCTGTGTCACGTGACAAGCAATGACGCGTCACCATGGAAACAATAAAGTGACACGTTCTAAATAACGGTGCCTTGAAAAACTCACGCTGATGGTTCAGCCAGAATATTTTAAACTTATGTGCAAAAGGGTTAAGCGGGACAATGCAGCTTGCACAAAGCAAAAAGTTTGAGTTTGAGGTGTTGACTTGGCCTCCAAATTCCACAGATCTCAATCCAATCGAGCATCTGTGGGAATTACTGAACAAACAAGTCCGATCCATGGAGGCCCCACCCTGCAACTTACAGGACTTAAAGGATCTGCTGCTAACATCTTGGTGCCTGATACCATAGCACACCTTCAGGGGTCTAGCGGAGTCCATGCCTCGACCGGTCAGCGCTGTTTTGGCAGCAAAATGGGGACCATCACAATATTAGGAACGTGGTCATAATGTTATGCCTGATCGATGTATATGATTTGACTATCAGTCAACTATAGGGAAGATGGATCGAGTATGTCGTCTCGAGCTACCCAGGATCTTTCTTCGGAGCCGTAACCCTCCCAGTCGACGAGGTACTCCAGTTGGGACCCCTGCCGCCGGGAATCCAGGATGTCGTGGACCCGGTAGATGGACTCGTCTTCGATAAGGTCTGGAGGAGGAGGCACTTCAGGATTGGCCGGGTCTGTGGATTGAAACAGAGGTTCAGTGTAAGGCTTGAGTAATGATACGTGAAAGGATGGTGAGATACGATACGTGGATGGTAGGTTACTTCATTGAGCTGCCTCTGCACTGTGAAAGGATCTATATAGCGGGGACTCAGCTTCCGACAGGGCAGGCGTAGACAGACGTCCTTTGTGGAGAGCCATACCTTCTGGCCAGGTAGGTAGGTGGGAGTAGGTGCTCGTCGTTTGTCCGCCTGGTGTTGGTGTCTACGCACAGCCCGTTGGAGATGGACATGAGCTGAGTCCCAAACCCTCTCGCTCTGACGGAACCATTCATGTATGACTGAAACATCCGAGGGTTCTCCTGACCAGGGAAACAGCGGGGGTTGATAACCGAATACGCACTTGAATGGGGTAAGTCCAGTGGTGGGTTGTACTCAGAGAGTTTTGTGCGTATTCGGCCCATGGGAGGACCTGGCTCCAGTTGTGCTGGTTGTTGTGGCAGTATGACCGCAGGTATCTCCCGATTTCTTGGATCTTACGTTCCGTCTGTCCATTTGACTGAGGATGGTATCCTGACGACAGACTGACCGTGACCCCCAAGAGTTGGAAAAACGATTTCCAAGATAAACCCGGGAGATAAACTGTGGTCCTCGATCGGAGACTATATCCTCGGGTAGACCAAAGTATTGGAAGACATATTGAAATTTCTGCCGCTTGGAATGCTGAGGGTAAACCCTTTAGGGGAAATAACTTGCACATTTTAGAGAATCTGTCCACAATCACAAAGATGCAGGTTTTGGAATCCGAAGGCGGTAAGTCAGTCATAAAATCAATACCGATATGGGTCCAAGGCCGTTGAGGTATGGGCAGCGGTAGAAGTTTTCCCACTGGTAGCTGACGAGGAGTGTTAGTGATGGCACAGACGGAACATCCTTTGATATACCGGGAGATATCCTGGGACATAGTGGGCCACCAGTAACGCTGTCGGAGGAGCGAGAGGGTTTGTTGGCTACCTGGGTGTCCAGAGTCCGGAGAGTTGTGAGCTGTGTCCAAGAGGGGTTGACGATGGGACTCGGGGACATAAGTGAGCCCCTCAGGACACTCCGGCGGAGCAGGTTGAGACTCTAGGGCCGAACAGATCTGGTCATCCCATTCCCATTGAATGGGACTGACAATCATGGCTGGAGGGAGAATGGTTTCTGGTGGGGTAGAATCGGGTTCTTGAGTATAGAGTCGTGAGAGAGCATCAGCTTGGATATTCCATTTGCCCCGCCGATACGTCACCATGAAGTTGAACCGAGTGAAGAACAGGGCCCATCGGGCCTGACGGGTGTTGAGTCGTTTAGCTTCACGGAGGTATTCCAGGTTGCGATGATCAGTGATGACCTCGAATTGATGCTTCGCTCCCTCCAGCCGATGTCTCCATTCTTCGAGGGCTAGTTTGATTGCTAGGAGTTCTCGATTGCCCACGTCGTAATTCTGCTCCGCCGGAGACAGCTTACGCGAGAAGGCACATGGATGGAGTTTAGGTGGGTCACCCTGCCGCTGAGAGAGAATAGCCCCTACGCCTGTTTGGGAGGCGTCTACCTCGACTATGAAGGGGAGTTCGAGGTTAGGATGGAGCGGCACCGGGGCCGAGCTGAAAGCATCTTTCAGAGTTTGGAAGGCTTGAGAGGCGGTGGAGTTCCAGGTTAGAGTCTCGGGTTTGTTACGGAGTAGGGAAGTCAAAGGAGTACTGATGTGGCTGAAGTTCTTAATGAATTTGCGGTAGAAGTTAGAAAAACCTAGGAATCTCTGGAGTTCCTTGATGGTGCTAAGTTCTGGCCAGCTTCGAACAGTGTCCACCTTCCGTTGATCCATCCTGACGCCTTCTTGACTGATCAAATACCCCAGGAATTGGACTTCGGGGAGATGGAACTCGCACTTCTCTAGTTTAAGGAACAACTGGTTTTTCCGCAGCCATTGGAGGACCTGGCGGACATGAGTGTGATGTTCTTGCAGGGACCTGGAGTAGATGAGTATGTCGTCTATGTAGACGATGACATACTTATGGAAGAGATCTCGAAAGATCTCATTCGTGTAATTTTGGAAAACGGAAGGTGAGTTAGCCAGGCCATACGGCATTACCAAGTATTCATAGTGACCGGAGGGGGTAATGAAGGCTGTCTTCCACTCGTCTCCCTTACGGATGCGGATGAGGTTATATGCACTCCTCAAGTCCAGCTTAGAGAAGACCCGCGCTCCTCTGAGTTGTTCCAGGGCTGCTGGGACCAGAGGTAGGGGATATCGAAATTTCACCGTTTGGCTATTCAGCTTCCTGTAATCAATGCAGGGTCTTAATCCTCCATCCTTCTTAGAGACGAAGAAGAAGCTAGAAGCGGCAGGGGACGTGGAGGGACGGATGAATCCTTGTTGTAATGCCTCCGAGATGTACTCCTCCATGACCTTCTGCTCCGGGATGGACAAGGGATAGATTTTCCTTTGGGTAAGGTTGCCTCAGGTAGCAGGTCGATTGCACAGTCCCAAGGCCGGTGAGGTGGTAGTTGGGTAGCCCGGTATTCGGTGGGTGCTTGATTCATGTTGTTGACTTCGGGGCTCTCTATTGAGGTGGAGTTTACTTGCAAGGTGGAAAGGGAGTCTTCGGAGGAAGGATTTGAGCTAGGAATCTTGGTGACAGGAAGGAGACAGGAATGGAAACATTTCTTACTCCATTGAAGAATTTCTCCAGTGCGCCAGTCGATCACTGGGTTATGTTCTGTCATCCAAGGGCGTCCCAGGATAACGTCAGTGGTAGAACCTTCCAGCACCATGAAGGAGATATCCTCTTGATGGAGGCATCCAATCTGTAGCGTGAGTGTGGGGGAGTAGTGTTTGATTTCGCCTCGACCCAGCGGTTTGCCCAGGATGGTTTGTATTCTCATGGTTTGTATACAGCGTTTTCTTGAAAGACAGAGTGTTCGGAGGAAATGGCGTGTAATGAAGTTTTCGGAAGATCCAGAATCTACGAGAGCTTGCGCTGAAACATAGGAACCATGGATTAGGAAGTATACAGTGGTTCGTGCTAGATGAGAAACTTTAGGAGAGACTTGAATGGTACTCACTCGAGGTGGTCTGATGGGACAGTTGGCGATGAGATGACCATCTCCCCCACAATACAGACATAGACGATTGGTAAGCCTTCTGCGACGTTCGGTAGGTGTAAGTCTGTGAGTATCAGTGCTCATGTTCAGGTGCTGGAAGGGCGGCTGGACTACCAGGAGACGGAGGCTGGGATGGGATTGGTTTGAGCACATGCGGAGAGTCGTTGAGAGACTCGGATGGTCTTTTGAATGAAGGCTTCCAGATATCCAGATACAGGTCTCATATAGAGGAACATCCCCAAAGAATTTTCCTCCTACCTCATTTCATTTCTGAGTTATTGCATATCAAATATGAAATATTTGAAATATGAAATGAGCAAACTTTAATTTTTTTTTGTATTTTTTCAGCGGTTTCTCAGCAAGACATTGTCCGAATTTAATTTTTTTAATTTAAAAGAGTAAAAACTTATGTTTCAAATGATACCAACCTTTTGACTCTCCTTGTAAGAGATTTGGAGTTATGAGTCATTATTTCGGTGCATGTCAAAAATAAGATAAAAAAAGATTTTTTTTAAATTTGTTCCAAATGTTGTAACTTTTGAAAACTTTATCCGATCACCTCAAAATTTGAGCCAGATACAGCTCACATATAGAGGAACATAACAAAAAAGAATGAACTCTCAACCATATTTTCTTCATTTTTTTTGCTGTTTATTTGCTGTTTCTCAGCATACGAATGTCCAAATTAAAAAATGTAAAAAGTTTCCTTTCAAATGATACCCACCTTTTGACTCTCCTTGCTATAGTTTTGGAGTTACAAGTCTTTACTTTTTTGTGTGTCACTCAGAAAAAAGAACTCTGAAAATACCCTTAGGGTATAAAGGGTTAAGACCCCATCAATTAGATTAACAATATGACAGTTAAGGCTTAAGATTGACATTTTAAGACTTAAAATAACTGCAAGAAAACAGACATGCATGGGTGTTTTACACAGTTTAATAAACATTGAAACGAAGTATTTCAGCTATGCAACAACTCAGTTCTTATCAACAATGTAAAATTTACATAAAGTAGAGCTTTATAGCTACATACATATGGAATTTATTTTGTGCCAATAAAAATGAACGTAATGTTTTAAGAAACTAATGAAAATATGAATTGAAACTGAGTAAAATGTCTTTGAAACTGAAAAAAGAAAAAAATCGCTTTTCCAATGTTTTGTTTAACGCTTCTGAATTTTTCGTTTACAATCCCTGACTTTTTGTTAAAATCTCTCTTGAGGGTGTGGCTAGCAGCAATGTGTTCTTATTGGCTATTCAGTTTTTGATTGACCGCTTTGTAGTAACTTGCTCAAATGGATGAAATATATTCACAACTGAATCATAACACGTTATGACTAATTATGAATATGAATCAACCACAAAGGGAATTAGGTATATATGGATAATCAATTACAACGAATTATAATTAATCATGAACATATATGGTCTAAAATTATTTCTAGGTTTAGAATTAATTTAGAAAGACTGGTTTGTTTTGTCCAGCAAAACTATCAGTCCGATTTTCTTATCAATTCTAGAAAGGAAGTTTTCTTCTCTGGCCACGAAAAGGAAACTTATTCGAGTACTTAAAAAGCATATAGCTAGCGAAATCAAACGTTAAAGGGACTTGGTTCATGTTTGAGTTACAATCAGAGACAATGAACTGTGTGAATACAATGTGTTTAATATATGAATATATGATATTTACACGAATACATTCAACTAAATCTAAGCAGAGCATACAATAAAATAACGAAAGGACAGAAAGGAAAAGGTTGATCAAAGAAAGCAAGATTACAAACAGTTAAACCTTTTGAGAGCCAGCAACGAAATCACTTCAGACAATAAAGTTAAAGCGCATTGAAATTAATTCAAATACTTGCATCAGTACTTTGTGCTGTGGTGAATGCTGTTCAAACTGCGTGGAGCTGGAGTTTCTATCGGTCTCTTCCTCAGATGATTCTTCAGCAGGAGTTTCAAAACAGAATTAACTGTTTACAAAATGCCAGAAAATAAAAGAAGAAGAATGTCTCGTCTAGGATGGAAGTGACTGAGCCTGGATAAGCTTGTGTTTAGGTGTTATAAAGATAACTTTGGACACGCCTATTTTGGTCGTACAGACCAATAGAGAACATGGACTTTTGGCTGGAGAACTTTTCTTTGTCTCTTTTTATGCCGTAATTTGCATGATCTTCTGAGTTGTCTGACTGAGTCCTTTTTCCCCCCAAAGGACCTTAAAAGTAGAATAATGCGTATTATCATGATATAACACCAATATCTAGTTATGAAATTCACAGAGTAATGTTTTAAATCCAAGAATCACGAGTTTCGGACTCTCTAAAGGACTTATACATTCTTACATTTGAATATGAGCATTTTACAGTGAAACTAGCACAACTACAAGATGTAACTAAATGTGGGTAATATAGACATGCATAAAAAAAGAAAAACACAGGAAAAACACATATTTTGATGAATGCCTCTATGTGTGTGCGTGGACTCCTTGTCCCACAAGCACTGGTCTTGTGTGGGGGAAAGAATTTGATCTGAGCTGATTCCGATCTTTCTGAAGTCAGGGAGAATTCCAGAGAGATCCTGTCTTACATCACACCTAGCCACAATAAAACGTCACTTGCCCGTGGGGGGCCAGGACAGGCCGGAGCCAACTAAGATTTACCTATGTTAAGTCAGAAGGTTAAAAGCTTTTCCTAAAATGTGAAAAAGTGAAGACGTCATGTCAGTGTTGTGTTAACGTGTGGATGTGATAGTCTGTAAGCAGCTTCCTATTTCATTTTAGTGAAGTTAGGAGTTTTGTTTTTGAAATTTAACTGTATCTTCTGCTACTACTTTGTCGACATAAGCTTTTAGGAGTGCGAGAGATCAAACGCGAGAGAAAATGAAAGTCTTGAGGTTTATCTAAAACCCTGTTAATCCTGATGATTCTTCTGTTGTTGGGTCTGATAAGCGTGCGCTGTTATAATTTTAAGAGATTACTTGTATCATATACATATATGTGATATATTCAGCTGTTAAGAAAGTCTCACTCCAACCAGGTTATCAAGGTTGGCAACCCTGGCCATCATACTAATCATTGTTAGCAATATGCACTTACACCATCACAATTAATGATCACTTAAATCTGCGGAATTCAAACAAATGAAAATTACAATCGTGCCTTGCCGTCAGATGGCATAGACCCCAAAGGGCATTTCAGCACATATTCCACACAAAGAATGTTCTGGTTGCCATTTTTTTTTAACATTCTGATAATTTTATTTTATTGTAGTTGACATGCTCATCTTACATTTTAAAATTGGAAATACTTAACAATCAACGGTTTCAATTGTGACTTATAAAAACCAGTTGAATAATTGTAAATGAAAATATAAATCAATTCAAATAAATTTGCATTCTTTTTTGTCACTACAGCATATACACAAGTAACAAAGTCTTGATTATGTTGTGACAGGAAAGATCAGAATCCACAAAACACTAACTGCATAGTATTCATGTAATGCACAGTATTCTGATGATATACATTGCATTAAAAATGCACAAGTACATACATAGAATGCATGTAAAATTAATATATATTTTAAATGAAGCAATCCTTTGAACAGTTCCTGTTACAGTACAAAGTGACATAACAGTGACTGGCTGGGTATATTATGTGGTAATGGTGTTCAATATCACCTTTATGCCATCCCAGATATGTATGACTTTCTTTCTTCTCATAAAATAATCCATTTCTGTGAGTCCATATAATACATAATTGTAACCCATGCACATATGACAGTAGGTCTAAAGCGATTGTTAATAGTTAAAACAGTTTAAATTATTAGTATTTTTTTATATCTATTCAGAATTTATTTATATCTTCAGAAGACATTGATTCATCCACTGGGGCCACATGGATTACCGTCACGTCGCTGTGTGGTTTTAAAATTGTCTTTAGTTCTCTTTAGGACTTAATTTGTGTATATGAGAATCTTTATTTTTGGGTGAACTATCCCCTTAACATTCATATTTCATGTATTTGTGAACTGTGTTTGTTTTAATCTAGAACTCCAAAGTTTTGTTTTTAGTTATTCAGTTTGGAATAAGATATGGTGTATTATAAAAAAAAAAGAAAAAAAAAAAAACTAAAGTAAACTAGCCAGGAAATATGATATTTAAACATTCTTTTAGTTTTTACATAGACAAGCAACACTCACCTAAAGGATTATTAGGAACACCTGTTCAATTTCTCATTAATGCAATTATCTAATCAACCAATCACATGGCAGTTGCTTCAATGCATTTAGGGGTGTGGTCTTGGTCAAGACAATCTCCTGAACTCCAAACTGAATGTCAGAATGGGAAAGAAAGGTGATTTAAGCAATTTTGAGCGTGGCATGGTTGTTGGTGCCAGACGGGCCGGTCTGAGTATTTCACAATCTGCAAAGTTAATTGCCGTAATTTGCATGATCTTCTGAGTTGTCTGACTGAGTCCTTTTTCCCCCCAAAGGACCTTAAAAGTAGAATAATGCGTATTATCATGATATAACACCAATATCTAGTTATGAAATTCACAGAGTAATGTTTTAAATCCAAGAATCACGAGTTTCGGACTCTCTAAAGGACTTATACATTCTTACATTTGAATATGAGCATTTTACAGTGAAACTAGCACAACTACAAGATGTAACTAAATGTGGGTAATATAGACATGCATAAAAAAAGAAAAACACAGGAAAAACACATATTTTGATGAATGCCTCTATGTGTGTGCGTGGACTCCTTGTCCCACAAGCACTGGTCTTGTGTGGGGGAAAGAATTTGATCTGAGCTGATTCCGATCTTTCTGAAGTCAGGGAGAATTCCAGAGAGATCCTGTCTTACATCACACCTAGCCACAATAAAACGTCACTTGCCCGTGGGGGGCCAGGACAGGCCGGAGCCAACTAAGATTTACCTATGTTAAGTCAGAAGGTTAAAAGCTTTTCCTAAAATGTGAAAAAGTGAAGACGTCATGTCAGTGTTGTGTTAACGTGTGGATGTGATAGTCTGTAAGCAGCTTCCTATTTCATTTTAGTGAAGTTAGGAGTTTTGTTTTTGAAATTTAACTGTATCTTCTGCTACTACTTTGTCGACATAAGCTTTTAGGAGTGCAAGAGATCAAACGCGAGAGAAAATGAAAGTCTTGAGGTTTATCTAAAACCCTGTTAATCCTGATGATTCTTCTGTTGTTGGGTCTGATAAGCGTGCGCTGTTATAATTTTAAGAGATTACTTGTATCATATACATATATGTGATATATTCAGCTGTTAAGAAAGTCAGACGGGCCGGTCTGAGTATTTCACAATCTGCAAAGTTACTGGGATTTTCACGCACAACCATTTCTAGGGTTACAAAGAATGGTGTGAAAAAGGAAAAAACATCCAGTATGCGGCAATCCTGTGGGCGAAAATGCCTTGTTGATGCTAGAGGTCAGAGGAGAATGGGCCGACTGATTCAAGCTGATAGAAGAGCAGCTTTGACTGAAATAACCACTTGTTACAACCGAGGTATGCATCAAAGCATTTGTGAAGCCACAACACGCACAACCTTGAGGCGATTGGGCTACAACAGCAGAAGACCCCACCGGGTACCACTCATCTCCACTACAAATTGGAAAAAGAGGCTACAATTTGCACAAGCTCACCAAAATTGGACAGTTGAAGACTGGAAAAATGTTGCCTGGTCTGATGAGTCTTGATTTCTGTTGAGACATTCAGATGGTAGAGTCAGAATTTGGCGTAAACAGAATGAGAACATGGATCCATCATGCCTTGTTACCACTGTGCAGGCTGGTGATGGTGGTGTAATGGTGTGGGGTAGGTTTTCTTGGCACACTTTAGGCCCCTTAGTGCCAATTGGGCATTGTTTAAATGCCACAGCCTACCTGAGCATTGTTTCTGACCATGTCTATCCCTTCATGACCACCATGTACCATCCTCTGATGGCTACTTCCAGCAGGATAATGCACCATGTCACAAAGCTCGAATCATTTCAAATTGGTTTCTTGAACATGACAATAAGTTCACTGTACTGAAATGGCCCCCACAGTCACCAGATCTCAACCCAATAGAGCATCTTTGGGATGTGGTGGAACGGGAACTTCGTGCCCTGGATATACATCCCACAAATCTCCATCAACTGCTAGATGCTATCCTATCAATATGGGCCAACATTTCTAAAGAATGCTTTCAGCACCTTGTTGAATCAATGGCACGTAGAATTAAGGCAGTTCTGAAGGCGAAGGGGGGTCAAACACAATATTAGTATGGTGTAGCTAATAATCCTTTAGGTGAGTGTATATAGGCTCTAGTATATTCAAATCAACCCCAAGATTACGCTCTTTTTTTTTTTTGCCGAGTTTTCCGTCTTGTAAACATAGGTGATGTAAAACACAAAGCTTACCTCATTTGTGTGGCAGCAATGGATGACACGAGGCTTTTATTTATATTTATTTTTTTTACGTTTATATGCAAATATTGTACACCAAACTCAAGTCATAATTTACCAACTTCTAAAAACAAATTTATAGCTGTCTTTGTAAAGAAATGCTCACTTTATATGTAGCTTGGAGCCGCTGCTGTGATGCTGTACAATAGCTTCCAGTGTGAGTATTCGCACGACTCTGCAGCTGCTGTAGTGAAAAAGTAGTTACGCTCACGCGCTGCTCACGAGCTGCTCACGTGCTGCTCACGAGCTGCTCACGTGCTGCTCACGAGCTGCTCAAGTTTGCTGTGTAAAACGTTAGGTTACTTGCGTAACCCTGGTTTCCTGACTACAGAAGTGAGGTATCTCACTGGGGAGGTTAAACACCTTCAGGTGTGAACGACTGCAGAAGCACCAATTACACCACGTCTTTGGGCTGACAGACTGACAACGGCAATCGCAACAGCAATCAGGGAGTCCCACGTCCCTGGTATATAATTCACTGTAGCTCGCCGCTGCGATCTTCTTCACCGTGTGGTCTACAAGCAGGGCAGTGAGATACAGTCAGATACATCACCTCTGTTATCAGAGAACCGGGGTTACGGAAGTAACCTAATGTTCTCTTTCTAACATCCGTTTGGTATCTCACTGAGGGATATAGACCACTCCTGTGTGGCAGATATGCTGTAAGAACAGATGCAACAGTAAAGGTGGCAACAAATGATCATGGTTCTGACACTAAAGTAAAAAGACCATGCACTATGTTAAAACCCTATAGTGGACCCGCATCAAGGTGTTAAACAGAATATGTGTGAATGGCGTGTATGAAGTGTTATGATGTATCACGCACAGCTCTTACACCAAGCACTGAATGAGCCAGCGATGGCCCGGTCACATCCAGTGTATAATATCTCTCAAAAGTGTGCGGTGATGCCCAACTAGCCGCAGCACAAATTTCCTGAATAGAATCACCCATGAACAGAGCCCAGGAAGTATCCATTCCTCTACTGGAGTGAGCTTGAAGCCCTAGTGGAGTTTGTAATCTTGGGTCTTTGTAACACATTACAATCGCATTTACCATCCAATGAGAAAGCTGTTGACGTGAAATAGGTCTCCCCTTATAATTGTCAGCCCACAAAAATAAGGGCTGACTGTTCTTCTGTAACGCTCTTGTTTTTTGCACGTAAGTGTACAGAGCGTGCACCGGGCACAGACAATGCAACCGCTCTTCCGCTGATGAAGAAAAATACGGTGGAAAGAACGCCAACAATTCCACAGATCTGTTTGCTTCTGAAGCCTCTCTGACTTTAGGAATGAATGCCGGATTAATTTTCAGCGTAAATTTCGATTCACCTGCTGCAAACTGCATACAGGAATAGTGTACAGACCAAGCATGCAATTCACTCACCCGCTTAGTTGTAGTGAGAGCAAGTAGTAAAGTTGCCTTTAAAGAAAGATGATGCAAAGCAATTCTTTCTAATTGTTCAAAAGGGGGCTGGGAGAGCATACCAATAATTACTGATAAATCCCAGGGTGGGATCAGATACTTACTGACTGGAAGTAACCGTCTCACCCCTCTCATGAATCGACATATCAAGGGGTGTTGGCTTATCGTACCTGAGTCCAGCCCCACATGGCATGCCGAAATGGTAGTAAGATAGATCTTTATTGTCGAAAAGGCTCTATCTTTGTCTAATAGATCCTGCAGAAAACAGAGAACATCCGGTGCAGAGCATAAGAACAAGATGATTCATCTCTCTGCACACCATCATTCAAAAACTCTCCACTTACGATCATACAGAGAACATGCAGAGGCTGCCCTCGCACTCTGAATTGTTTCAATCACGTTAGGGGGTAACCTGATGGCATTTAAATTCATCCAAGCCCAAAGAGCGGGCAGGATGACAAATCTCCCTTTTGGCCTGAGAAAGAAGGTCTCCGCAATAGGAGAGGAGAGGGCTGGTCAAAACCGTGCAATCAGAACCAGCGCATGTTTGAATTCCTGCACTCTCTGTAGTGTTGGCCTGATGAGGCTCAGCGAGGGAAATGTGTACAACAATGCATTTGGCCATGGGTGGGCTAGAGCATCCAGAGGTGCATCTTATCCCACTAGGGAAAATAACAGCGGGCCCTGTACATTTTCGCGCTATGCGAAGAGATCTACGGCAGTCTGCAAGTGTCTCAGTCACACCTGATTCACCACCTGTGGGTGGAGTGTCCATTCTCTGTATATGGGATTTGTCTCTGATAATTAGTCGCTGAGCTAGACTGTGCAGGTGACGAGAGCGTCTATGTAAGCCACCACTGTTGTTGTCTGTTCTGATCAACACATGATATCCCTGAAGGAACTGAAAAAAGTGACTTTGCACTAGTAGTACCGTTAGCATCTTCAGGTAATTTGTGTTTCTCCCTTTGAGATGGAGACCACACCCCCCGAACCATTCTGCCCTCGAATACAGCTCCCCAGCCCCTAAGTGATGCATCCTTCGTCACCACTTCTCTTAGAGGGATCGGACCTCATACAGTTCCTTTTCTGAGAAAATTGGGGGCTTTCCAGTGACGTAAAGCCCTCACGCACACCTCTGAGACAATCGCTCTGCAGCTGAACCTGAGTCCGAAGCACGCACTCTGAGTCGCTGTCCAGCACTAGAATTCTCTCATTCTCAGCAGCCCTAGGGGAATTACGACTATTGTAGCCATCAGCCCTAATGACCTTAGACACATCCTGAGGGGAATCAATCACCATTTCTTAAAAAGAGAGATGCAACTGCGGAATGACCTGACACGTTCCTCTGATAAGAATACTCGATGGAGCACTGAATTCAGCCTGAGACCCAGACAATCTTATCTCTTAAATGGGGAGTAAACAGTTTTTCTTGTGGTTCACTTTGAAGCTCAGGTTTGTCAAATGTGACACCAGAGTTTGTTTATCTCTCACTGCCTGCTGCTGTGATTGCGCGCAAAGCAAAAAATCGTTAACATTTGCTGATACTCTGATTCCCATCTGATGCAGAAGTGTCGGGGCACATTTGCTGAAAACACGAGGTCCGAGAGATTGACTGAAGGGGGTCCTTAAGTACTCTTTTGCTCCGCCCTGATAAGCAAACCTGAGAAATTTCCTGTGGCAGGAAAAAGCCTTTATGAAAATAAGTCAAGTCAAGTCACCTTTACTTATATTGCGCTTTTTACAATGCAAATTGTGGCAAAGCAGCTTTACAGTAATAATTGGCTAATAATTTTTGGCTACAGAGCAGCTCTTAAAGAAAATGGTGTCATTGTCCAGCTTATTCTATATATTTGTATTGGTTCATTCTGTTGCAAAGATCAATAGTTATTAGTCTAGTTAATGTATGTATATCAGCACTGGAGAAAACAGTGATGTAATCCTCCAGCTCAGCCAATGCAGGCATATCAAAAACACTGCTGAATATCAAGCAAGCGTCCTTGAGATCTATCAATGTGAACCAATCTACGTGATGCAATGTTTGGGACGAGGTCCGTAATCCGAGCATTTTGAACCTGTACTTCCTGAGGTGTTTGTTCAGGGTCTGCAGATCTAAAATAGGGCGGAGATCCCCACCTTTCTTTGGAATTACAAAATATCGAGAGTAAAAACCCTGATGGCATTCCTCTCGTGGCATTATTCTTATTACTCTTTTGCTCAGAGAAGAGATTTCCTCCTCAAAAACCTGAGCTGAGTCCCCTTGTGCTGCAGACATAATCACTCCATTGAAAATTGGTGGTTTTACAACGAATTGGAGTCTGTAACCTTTCTCTATTGTGGATAATACCCATACAGACACTGCGCATGTGTGCCAACTCTCAGCTTATGTAGCGAGTGTGCCCCTCTCCACTTCGCTCACTGGCGGTGCGGTGGTGCCGCTCAGTCAAGTCAAGTCACCTTTACTTAAATAGTGCTTTTTACAATGCAAAGCAGTGGCAAAGTGGCAATTGTGGCAAAGCAGCTTCACAGTAATAATTGGCAAATCATTTTTGGCTGCACAGCAGCTCCCAAAGAAAATGGTGTCATTGTCCAGCTTATTCTATATATTTGTATTGATTCATTCTGTTGCAAAGATCAATAGTTATTAGTCTAGTTAATTTATGTATATCAGCACTGGAGTGATGTAAAACCGCGATGTAATCGTCCAGCTCAGTTTAGTTTGCATACAACGGTGCCATTGCAGGCATACCAAAAACCAAAAACACTGCTGAATATCAAGCAAGTGTCCTCAACCAAGCAAGCCAAAGGCAACAGCGGCAAAGAACCAAAACTCCAATAAAATGGAGAAAAGAAAAAAAAAACCTTGGGAGAAACCAGGCTTAGTCGGGGGGCCAGTTCTCCTCTGGCCAACAGTGAACACTTGCCCGATATTCAGGCAGAGTTACAGGTCATACGTCCAATTTGGGGCCACAACAGTCAAAATATTTAATCCACTTCCATCTAGTTTAAGATCTTTTTCATCATGCCGGTATGGGACGGTTTGCTGGGGATCTGTGCCACTGGCTGATGTGTCGTAAGGCCCTCACAAGGAATGAGCTAGTTCACACAGTCTGCACCGACACCCCTGGGCCACGCTGCTGCCGCGCACAGGCGCAGGTTTCCTATCCGACCAGGACACGGCCCAGATCCAGCCAATCACGTTAAATGGTAAACCTCAGGATAAGCAGAGAGACAAAAATTAGTGTAAATGCCATTCTTCTTCTGATGTAACGAGTACATCTGGTGTTATGGGAAGTGTTCCTAGTTTCGGCTGACCTGACCTATGCAGCCTAACAATCCTTTAACGGATATGAAGACATAAATTGATAATGTGTCATGTGTATGACACGTTAAAGAGATCATTCCAGAGTTTAGATGCCAAATAGGAAAAGGATCTACCGCCTATGGTTGATTTTGATATTCTAGGTATTAACAACTGGCCAGAATTCTGACATTGTAATAGACGCAAAGGATATAATGCATTAAGAGCTCACTCAGGTACTGGGGAGCTAAGCCATTTAGTGTTATTGTAAGTAATTAGCAATATTTTAAAATCTATACAATGTGTAATAGGGAGCCAGTGCAGTGTTGACAGAACCGGGCTAATATGGTCATACTTCCTGGTTCTAGTAAGGACTTTACATATGCTAGAAATGTGGCTTTCAAATGAAAGATTGGTATCAAAGAGCACACCCAGGTTCCTAACTGATGAAGACGACTTAACAGAGCAGCCATCAAGTGTTAGACAGTATTCTAGGTTATTATGTGCAGAAGTTTTTGGTCCAATAATTAGAATCTCTGTTTTTTCTGAATTTAGTTGTAGGAAATTACTAGTCATCCAATTTTTTATATCAGCTACGCATTCCGTTAATTTTGAGAATTGGTAGGTTTCGTCAGGGCGCAAAGAAATATAGAGCTGAGTATCATCAGCGTAACAGTGAAAACTAATGCCATGCTTCCTAATGATATCTCTCAAGGGTAGCATGTATAGAGTGAAAAGCAACGGTCCTAGTACAGAGCCTTGCAGTTCTCCATATGGAACTTGTGATTGAAATGACATCTCTTCGTTTACTACTACAAACTGATAACGGTCAGATAGGTATGATTTGAACCATGCCAATGCAATTCCACTAATGCCAACATAATTTTCGAGTTTATTCAAAAGAATATTGTGGTTGATAGTGTCAAAAGCAGCACTGAGGTCTAGTAACACTAATAGAGAAACAGAACCACGATCTGATGATAAGAGCAAATAATTTGTATATCTAATAAGAGCAGTCTCAGTACTATGGTACAGTCTAAATCCTGACTGGAAATCCCCACAGATACCATTTCTTTCCAAGTAGGAACACTGTTGCGATGATATTGCCTTTTTTTAGTATTTTTGACAGAAAAAAGTAGATTGGAGATCGGCCTGTAATTGACTAATTCTGTAGGATCAAGTTGTGTTTTTTTAATAAGAGGTTTGATAACAGCCAGCTTAAAAGTTTTCGGTACGTAACCTTCCTATGACCTCTGGAAGCATCTCTTTCAATAGCTTAGTCGGTATAGGGTCTAACATACATGTTGTGGATTTCAATGATTTAACAAGCTTAGACAATTCTTCGTCTCCTATAGCAGCGAATGAATTAAATTTTTCCTCAGGGATACTACAATGCACTGTCTGATGTGATACTGTAGTAGACAGTTGCATGGCTATAATTTTCTCTGTATGAACTTCTTTACTTGCAAGATTGGCAATATTAAAGTTTTTACTGCCGTGCTGTTTGGAAACATCAGAAGTTGAAGCTTTATTTCTCATTAATTTAGCCACTGTATCAAATAAATTTTAGGGTTGTGTTCATTTTCTTCTAAAAGATTTGAAAAATAACCAGATCTAGCAGTTTTTAAGGCCTTTGTGTACTCAATCATTCTCTTTCTCCATGAAATACAAAAAACTTCTAGTTTTTATTTCTTCCAGCTGTGCTCCATTTTTCTGGCTGCTCTCTTAAGGGCCAGAGTGTGCTTGTGATACCATGGAATTGGACTAAATCTTTTTTAAGCGTAAAGTAGCAACAGAGTCTAGAGTGCTGGAAAAGAGAGTGTCAATAGTTTCTGTTGCAACATCGAGTTCTTCTAAGCCATCTGTTTTGCTAAGACGATGAAACTGATCAGGGAGATTATTTATAAAGCAATCTTTAGTGGTAGAAGTGATGGTTTTACCTTATTTGTGGCAGAGAGGAGGTTTTGCAGCCTTGGTTAAATGTAGCATGCACGAGACTAGATAATGATCTGAGACGTCATCGCTCTGCTGCAGAATTTCAACAGCATCAATAGTGATTCCATGTGACAATATTAGATCTAAAGTATGATTACGAGAATGAGTGGGTCTTGACACGTGTTGTCTAACTCCAATAGAGTTTAGAATATCTGTAAATGCCAATCCCAATGCATCTTTTTCATTATCTACTTGGATATTAAAATCACCAGATTTTAGAGCCGCTGATTGGGTAAGTCGCTCTCCCACCTTACGGTGACCTCACCGCTGACGCCACGCAGCCTCGATTGGCTTATTTTTTTACTTTTAAAGCTTAAGCTGGAGTAAATGAAGACAGCATTTACACAGATGATTGTAATACATCTTTGCTGGAGAATCTTAGAGGCCCGCAGAAGACCAGAATGAGATCATTTGAGTGTGCCTGTTAGCTGAAGGATGATGATGTTTGCTGCTGGTGGTTTTAGCATAACATTTCTGCAGGAAGAGTCTTTAGCTGCTTGGAGTGAGACATCTAACTGAACATGACTGACCTCCTATCATGACTTTTACTACCGTACTAATGCATTTGAACAGAAATCACACTGTGCTTTGTTATTACAGATAGGGGTGAATTCAGGCTGATTGGGGCACTTTTTCCAATTCATCTCTGACAAAAGGTGTCCCAATCCACCTGAATTCACCCTATATGCTGTCAGTCACATGACACTGGCTTTTAAAATATTGTGTTGATTTGACTTTGAGCCAGCACATATATGATTTAACACAGTTTAAATGTTAATTTTACAGTGAATTAACATCAAAACTATTATGGTGCTTATGGCTTTAGTGCTTTTGACACTTGTATGATGTTATTTGTTTTGTGGTGAATTGAATTGCTCCTGCTGTGTCCCCAATGTAGTCTCTAGTCCAAGGAATCAGTTCCGTTTAGTCTGCTATTGAGTTGTGTATGTCATGTGGTGTTGTGTATGTTGTGTATTGTTAGACAGGTGGTGTCAGTGACAGATGTCCCAGGATTATGGCAGTTCTCTGTTTGTGTCTCAGATCACTGGCAGGCATTTCAGCATTTCTTTTGGATATCTGAAAAATAATGTAGACGTTATTAATTAAATAATTAATTTGTTTGATTTTTTTTTTTTATTATTATTATTCAACATGTTGACTATATTATTGAGTCCATGATTGCAAATAATATGGTTGAGTTTCATGTTTAGACTTATTACAATTCGTCCCAGTTTAATTTTTTTAGTAACAGCAAATCGCACATGCGTTACTGTGAAGGAACACAGACTGGCTGTATCACACTTTAATTCTAGCAGAATTTCACAATGGACTCATCACCACAAGCACCCACAAATCTGGCAACCAACTGGACCTGATCTACACACGTAGCTGTATCACTGACAACATTCTGGTAAAACCTCTGCATGTCTCTGACCATTTCTTCATTACTTTTAATCTGCAACTTATTTGTGCACCACCAACCACTTCACATGTTTCATTCAGAAGAAATCTGCACTCTCTTTCCCCTTCTCATCTTTCCTCTGTTGTGTCATCCTCCCTTCCCTCATACACACAATTCTCATCTTTGGATGTAAATACTGCTACACTTTATGCTCCACTTTATCTTCTTCCCTAGACAGTATGCCCACCACCTGCCCTTTAGACCCCATCCCCTCACACCTTCTATAAGCCATCTCTCCCACTCTTTTACCAGCACTTACACACATTATTAACTCGTCTCTCCACACAGGCACTTTTCCTACCACAATCAAGCAGGCTCGGGTAACCCCATTGCTAAAAAAACCCACGTTAAACACGTCATTCGTGGACAATTACAGACCTTTTTCTCTCCTACCATTCATATCGAAAACACTTGAACGAGTTGTGTTCAACCAGGTGTCATCCTTCCTCACACAGAACAACCATCTGGACGTCAACCAATCTGGATTCAAGAGCGGCCATTCCACCGAGACTGCGCTACTGTCTGTCACAGAATCCCTGCAGATTGCAAAGGCTGGTTCAAAATCATCTGTTCTCATTCTACTGGATCTATCTGCTGCCTTCGACACAGTAAACCATCAAATTCTTCTGTCCACCCTCTTGTCACTTGGCATCTCAAGTACTGCACTTCTATGGTTTGAGTCCTATCTCATCTCACAGGTAGGTCTTTCAGAGTCGCCTGGGGAGGGGAGGTATCCAAACCTCATCAACTGATCACTGGGGTTCCTCAGGGTTCAGTTCATGGTCCCCTCCTATTCTCCATTTATACTACATCACTGGGTCCCATCATACAGGCACATGGTTTCTCCTACCACCGCTATGCTGATGACACACAACTCTACCTGTCCTTCCAACCAGATGATTCCACAGTAGCTGCACGGATTTCAAGCTGTCTGGCGGACATCTCGACGTGGATGGAAGAACACCACCTGCAGCTCAACCTGGCAAAGACTGAGCTTTTAGTCTTCCCTGCCACTCCAACTCTACAACACAACGTCAACATACAGCTTGGTACAACCACCATTACCCCATCAAAGTCAGCCAGAAATCTTGGAGTTATCTTCGATGACCAACTGACCTTCAGAGACCACATTTCAAAGACGGCTCGGTCATGCAGATTTGCAATTCATAACATCAGGAAAATCCGGCCCTTTCTGACTGAGCATGCAACACAACTTCTTGTCCAGGCCCTGGTCATTTCGAGGCTCGATTAATGCAATGCTCTTCTGGCTGGACTGCCGTCAAGTGCAATCAAACCTCTTCAAATGATCCAGAACGCTGCTGCACGTCTTGTCTTCAACGAGCCTAAGAGAGCCCCTCTTCATCTCTCTGCACTGGCTACCCTTGCTGCTCGCATCAAGTTCAAGGTGCTGATGCTTGCTTACAGATCCACCACAGGCTCTGCACCCTCCTACCTCCACACACCGCTACAACACTACGTCCCCACCAGAAGCCTGCGATGACTAAAGGAGCGAAGGCTTGTGGTACCATCACAGAGAGGCACAAAATCACTCTCCAGAACATTCAGCTATTAAGTTAAATAAGGCACATTATTATTTTCTGTGAATGTGCACATGCATATTTTAATTTTATAATTTTTTATTGTATTTATTTTATTGTCTTATTTCTATGTGTATGTATGTTTTTTTCTATGAATTTCTCTTCTGTAAAGCATTTGTAAACACTGTTTTTTTTTTTTTAAGGTGCTATATAAATAAAGCTTTACTTACTTACCAACAATAAGGACTTTATCCGCAGCCAATACTAACTCCGATCAGCAATTTTTTTATAAAGCTCAGTGGCGAAGATAGGGATTGCAACTCGAAAGGGGACGTTTTTGGGTTTCATTTTCATTTTTATTGTGTTTATACAAGTCCCTGCCCTTGGTTCGTAGCCTGGATGCGTGGGAATTTTTTTTATTTTCACACATGAGCATTTTTTGTTTGTGGAAACATTCTCCCCTGCCCTCATATTCAACCCTGTGGGTGGAGGTAGGGGAATAAATGCAGGGGGCACCATGGGAGCTTGTGCCATATTGGTGAGTGAACCTGCTGAACTGGCCCTTAAAACGTTTGAACTGTATATCATCTGGAACATTTCAACATGGCGCCAGCAGATGAAAATGCCACTTTTTGACCTGGATGCAGGTGGTTGGCTACTAAAAGCTCTAAAGGGCGTGGGTCAGATAGCCCCAGCTCACCCATGTCCTGTATATCCAGATATGCAAAACCCTTAACGGGCACACGGTGAGAAAATGGCTTGTCCTAGTGTCTTCATCTCTGCCATCCATGCCGGGACTGCTGGGAAGAACTGTCTGACGTGATGACGTTAGGCATGATGGCAATCTCTTACCATTGTAGAGATCCCTCTCTGCCCCTTGGCCCACCTGCTGAGAGGGCCACTCTATGGAAAGCTTGACCACAGCCCTGTGACAGACTTCCATAAGATCTAATTCCACTGCTGGGGAGGTGGGCTGGTCCCCACTCTGGTTACTAGGTGGATGACATGAATTAAGAGAGAGGATGGCGTCATCCTCCTCCTCGTCATCATCTTCTCGAAGATGAGGGGATAATTCCTGATCTTCGTCATCATTCTCTTCCCCTGCTATACCTGCAAGGGCATCACCAAAGAGAGGGAGGAGGTCAGGAGACTCCACATCCATAATATCACCCAAGCTACCAGGCTCTAACGGCTGATTAGCTGATCTCTCTCTCTGGACTGATTCTGAGAGAAGAAGCATGGGTCCTTGTTTCCTGCTACTGCAACCCTGAGTCTCCTTTAGCAAGTCTTAGTAGGAAAACCAGAACAATTAGAGCAGCCCTTTGGGTTAGATATAGCAGCTTGGGCATGCACACCAAAGCAAGATATGCAGAGTGGATGGTAAGCCACACAAGCACATTTTAGCAGTGGCCATAACTCTTTTCACCCTCTTCATTTGGATAAACTCTCACCGTGACGTGTAGGTTTATCACCCCAGAGCAGTTTTAGACAGAGTTATTTCTGAAAATAAACTCTTATTTCTCTTTGATCTGAAGATAGGCTGTTTATTCTCATTTGAATGGAAAAACTTGCCTTGACGTGGACGTCTTCCTACTCTAGCAAAAACACTCCTTAACAGCAATATAAGATTTACCATGTTTCCGACATCACCGGCTGGCTTCGTCTGTAGACCGTGAAGTAGTAAATCCAATAATGCATCAGTGAGTACAGCTTCCACAATCTTCACAGGGAAGAGAGCGAGAATGATGCAGCGGCGAGCTGCGAGTTATATACCAGGGAGGCGGGACTCCATGATCGCAGTCAGTCACGTTTGAAGAACGTGAAAAAAAAATTGAATTGATTATGCAGTATGCAGATGCTGTCAAGCAAAAGCTCCCAAACCTGAGCACTGCCTCTTACGACACCATTGAGGCAGCACAAGCTGATCCCCTTATCGTTGCCCTCATCATTTTACACTGTACACCAAATCTAACCACTTAGTGTAAATGTAAATTGACCATTTTATTGTTCTGCTAGCAATGATTAGCAGTTACTGTATGTATTTTAAAATAAATACATATTTATTTTTATAAATTTTATATATATACAGTATATATTTATATATACATATTATATAATTATTTATTTATTTATATTATTTATCAAGTTCAATGAGAGGGAGATAACCTTTGTTAAAAAAACTATAAATCTTACTTTTTATACCATTTACAGCGTATGTTTACATTTTATGTTCTACTTGTCAGGCACTTCAGTCAGGAGGTAGGGTAGGGGAGCTTGCTGCACAAGCACACCTTATCTTGCATGCACAGGGATCCAGAGTGGTGTCTCACAAAGATGAAGACTACAGTCCAGAAATTCCTGCAGGATAGTCAGTTGGCAGGAAGCGTCTCAGCTGGCTAGAAAAATATAGTATAAAGAGAGCAGAAGCTGATAGGTCACTGGATATCATCTACTAATGTGTTAAATTTCATAATGTGCCAATATTAATCACTTATTTAATTCCCTCATTACAGGTGATGTGATCGTCCAACAGTTTGAGAGCTTTCTCACTGTTTTGGCTAGAGATGAGCGTTTCCTCTCCTTTCAGCCACTGTAGCAGCAGATTGACATGTTCTTGCACTTAGCACTCAGTAAGTCTTACCCTGAGTTGTCAAAGTTCTGTCAGAGCCTTCTGCCTCTCTCCCATGGACAAGCCACAGAAAAGAGGGGACTCTCAGTCATCAAGCAGGTCGAAACCTGGAACATCCTTGAAACCTGCAACATCCTTGAGTCGAATGGAGGCTCTGAGGTTGATTTGTGGCAACATCAGTGTCTGTGGGGGCATTCTAAAGATACCTCTGACCAAGGAGCTCCTGGCTTCTGTAGCCTCTGTAAGGTCAAAGTACAGGATTCACTTGGAAGAAGAAAGAGATTACCACACAAAGCCTCAAGAGGAAACCAGCTAAAGATGAGCTAGAAGTGCTGAAAAAGAAGAGAAAAGTCCTGAGATCCTGCAAAAAGATGCAGATCAGCTAGCAAAGCAGGCAGAGGGAAAATCTGGATCATTAATGGCCCAACTGATCACCAAATCTAACACCTTGAGGAGAAGACAAAGAAAAACTCAATGATCTGGAGCAAACTGAAAAGTTGATGGAATGCAAAGCAAATTAACATCATGAATTTTGATCGGTATATTATTCACCAAGTTGTTTCATGAAGTTGTGCTGTTGAACAGATGAGTGTGAATTAAGGTATTCACTTTGTGAATATCTTTATGATTTAAGGTATATTTTAATAAACCTTGCCTTTGGTGTAATTGATTCTTTCGAGCTTTGTTTCTTCCAAGCTTATCTAAGTTCTGTTGTATGGTTGTGCTCTATAGATTTATTTGCAAACTACAACTGTTTATTAAGTTAAAGGTTTGTTGCTGATTAGAACTTGAAGTGATCATGTCTCTCAGGGGTTGGTATTGACAGGCCATCGGCTCAACTCGCTACAGAGTTAGTGGTCTCAAAGACAACTTCTGACATGATTGATATTGGAGGCAGGTGTTAGTGACAGTGACCAATGAAGTGACCAGTGACCTTTTTCCTTTTGCAATATGGCAAACTCAGATTTTTATCCATGGTGATGGTGTAACCAAATGCTTTAATGGGTTCAACCATGCTTATAATAAAATAAGGAAGCAGAAGAGTGTTTATTAATTTTTTTTTTCACTGAAGCTATGCATGAACATCTATTCTAAGCCCTGAAGAGACATATACACTGAGGAACCAAAACATTACAAACAGCAGCATTATAAAGAGCTGAGCAACTTTGATAAAGGCCAAATTGTTATTGTAAGGCGACTGGGTCAGACTATCTCTGAAACAGAGTGTGCACTGTTTACCTGGGGAAGTGATGGCACCAGTACGCACTGCGGGATGATGACAGTCCTTGGCAAGTTGGTGCTGTTTTTGGCAGCACGCGGAGGACGAGCAGCATATTAGGCAAATGGTCATAATTAGGGTTAGGTTAAAAATGTACATTTCTCGATTTTAATATATTCTCATTTTGAAGAACCTATATTGACTCTTAAATGCCAAGAATCAATCTTTTAGTCAGTCTTTTAGTGCTGTTTTCAGCTGATGAATGAACATTGCAGTGTGCCTCCCATCCAATAAATCATAATAAGCTTTGTGCTTTGTTACTCCTAACGTGAAAGAAAGTCTCAGCTTTCAAATTGTCAATTGTATTACGAAATTCATACAATAAATTATGCTGCTTTGTTCTTTAAAGTGGCACGACAGGTCGCTGTTGGGGAAGCAGCAGCGTTGAGTGCATGTGAACTGATCATCTCTTCTGCTTTAGTACTAGTTACAGCACAAAATAAACATTAATGAACATCAGAAGGTATATTGAAAAATACAGTACAACTTAAGTATCATGTCTCAACTGTATCATGTCTCATGAGTAGTCACATCAGTGTTTCATTCATGGGAAGACGTCAGTAAAACAGCTTGTAAACAATGTCACATAATGTTACATTTACCTCAGAAAAGCCATTCATTCAATGTTTAAAAACTTGTTAGCGAGAAAAATGAACTCTAGAGAAAACTCTGAACTCTGTTTTGCTAAATATATGCACTATATTGAAAATTTGTTAAGCCTTTGCAATAAGGTTTATTTGTTAAAGGGGACTTATAATGCCCATTTACAAGTTGTAATATAAATCTCTGTTGTCCCCAGAATGTGTCTGTGAAGTTTGAGCTCAAAATCCCTGACAGATCATTTATTATAGCTCGTCAAATTTCCCCCTATTTAGGTGTGAGCAAAAAACTTAACTTTTTTGTGTGTTCCTTTAAATGGAAATGAGCTGCTGCTCTGGCCCGCTTTCCAAAAGAGGGTGGAATTTTTAACAGCTCTCGCTTGGGTTGCTCATCAACAACAAAGCTGAAGAATCTCATGCAGCCAAAATGACGATTGTCAGTAACAGTGTTCAGCCTTACATTGTTCAAACTGGAGTTGGACACTGATGGAGAGACTCAGGAAGGTGTTACAACTTTTAGAATGCAACTGGACATTTCTAAATGGTTAGTAGATAAATTTTGAATTAACCTCGGTTTGTGAAGCAGTCCAGTGTAAAATGGCGGCATGACAACAACACTCTGCTACAACTACAACAAATCTTCCTGTTCTCTAAAGCAGCCCAACATGGTCTCGCTCACTTTGTTGCATGTTCCCGCGGACAAGGTTTATGTAAATTTTGGGGTTTGTGACCAACCCGGGAAGAAGTTCATTGTAATCCCTACCAGCATTTGTTGTAATCCTTGAAAACAGCAGTCTTTCCACAGTCAAGGCCAAAGGAATATACTTTTAAAAACTTGCAAGCTCAACTGTGTTGTACCTGTCTTTAAGACATTTTTTATAAAACCGACTTAATGCTGGCCGGCAGAATTGCAATGTTTGTTGTTGTTGTACATGAGTTGTAGGACATGTTGACACAACTTGCGTCTTACTTTTTTTATATCCTCTTTTACCATTTCAAAGTGCATCCAATTCCACACTTTAGATTTTCTTATCCCAGACATTGTTAAAGATTTAAATCCCTACTACCAAGATTCTGTTGGTCATAGATCTTTTAAAGTGAAACTCCCTCAGAACCGTAGACAAGTCTAACATAGGGACAGTAAAGGGGCGAGGAGGGGTTCAGTCTCCTAGATCCCTTTAAGAAGCATTCAACAAGGTTATTCCTCCCCACTGACTGTCCCGGCTACAGGAGCATGAACAGCTCCTAAAACTGCCTCATAGACCTTGAGGATGGAGGGGGTATGTCCCTTATCCAGTAACTCCTGAAGGAAAGACAATATCAAAGATAAGTTGCAGGAGGAAAGGTTCTTGCCGCGGGCTGTGCACCAGGCGGAGAAAACGACCACTTAAGGGGCGAAGAGGTGTCTTGTAGACGGGGCTCTGGCCTGTGAAATCGTGTTTAAGACATTCTCGGGGAGATTTGTAAGCTCCCATCGAGAGGTCATAAGTGCAGAGCCCACAGCTCTGGCTGGGGTTGCCAGATCATCCTGTTCACCTGAGAGAGGAGTTCCCTTCTCAAGGGGATGGGCCATGGGGCTGCTATTAGCAGCTGAGATAGCTCCACGAGCCAATGTTGGTTCCTCCAGAGTGGAGCCACCAGGAGAACCTTGTGATTGTGTTCCCTGATTCGCTTGAATACCCGATCGGGGGAAAAGCTTAAAGGAGAAGGTTGGGCCAGTCATGAGCCAATTCTCTGAACCGTTTGAGGGTGGAGCATCCACTCTTCTGAGGGGAAGTTGTTCCAGGACAGCATGCCTGCTTCCTGGTTCAGTTTGCCCGACACGTGCGCTGTCCGCAATGAGCACAAGTTGCAATGTGCCCATTCCGAGAAACTCTTCACAAGTGTGAAGAGACGTTTCGAGGAGAGCCCGCCTTGGTGATTTATGTAGGACACCTCTGTCATGCTGTCCAAATGGACTAGAATGTGGTGACCTTTGAGGTCTGGCAGGAAAACCTGAAAGGCTCGACAAACTGCCAGCATGTCCTTGCAGTTGATGTGCAGCCTGCTTTCCTTGTTCAACCAAGTGCCGTAGGCTGGTCTGCCTTCGCACAGAGCTCCCCAACCCATAATGGATGCATCTATTGATATGACCTTTCTCCTGCATACCATCTCCAGAGCCATGCCCTGCTCGAATCAGCAGGGCTTCTCCCAAGGGGCAACGCAAGCCTGGTCCACATTTACACGTAGCATGGGACGGAACTTGGGGTTTCAGCCAGTACTGTCGGGGGTGCATTCGAGGCAGGCTCAACCATAGTACTCTGAAACACTCTGAGAGGTTGAGAGGCTCCAACTATGAAGGTGGCCACCAGCTGCTGAGCTGCACAGCGGCAAAGAGAGCGATTGCTGAGTCAGCTTGACTTGATCAGCTACGAGTCAGGCCAACGGTGAGTAGTCCAGTGAAGAGAAGAACCGCATTGCTGAAAGAGAATAAATGTGAGATCCTATGGCAGAATGCCCGCTTATATAGCCAGATGATATAACCAGATGACAAGCCCATTTTGGCGGGCTGGTTCACCATAGGCTCGCACAGCTCCCTTGCCCCGTCAATGGCCGTGTAAGTTTCACTGCATTATTAAAAAGGCTTTGGTAATCGGAGAAAAAGGAGTATTCCCAATCACTTCTAGAGACGCAGTATGAGTGAAGTATCGAAAGGGAACTAATGTTAACTAGTGAACCTTACTGTAAAGTGTTACCGAAAATATATTGTATTTTTACTTGTTCTTCAATATTTAATGTATGCTTGAATAAATCTGTCATGTTTTATGACAGCCACCATTTAAATGTTAATAAAAAAACTAACACTGAAAAATGAGTAGAAATATATACTTGTCATTAAATTTATTATTAATGTTTTAAGAATTATAAGTAATAGCTCCCCTTGTTCTTGTATTTAGTTGCTGTCAAAATGAGGAAAATTCAAAACATCTGTTTGAGTATTTAATTTCCATGACCATTGGCAGACATGATTGGTTGTAATTATGTCTTTGTATTGACATGTACAGTATGTTTTTCTTTTATTGTAGAAGCTTTTCTGCCTTGGTAAATTTATGTATTTTTCTTCTGAAATAATTTAAATATAGGCTAAGTAGCCTACAAATCAGTTAATTTGAACCTTTAATGTTATAGCTATGTACCAACTGAGGTTCCCTGTATAGTTTACAGCACTAGTTGAGATATTTTTTCCTTGAGGAATTTTGCTGTACTGTAGGCCCCAATTAATCAATATTGAATTCAATTCAATTGCAATCAACGGTGTATGCATCAAACACATTTACATGTTAAAGTTGTTCTATGAACTAAGTCAGTCTATTGTTTGTTTGTGTGGTACACTTATTTCTATTGTCAAAAAGCCAAAACCAAATTTTATTTGTTTTTGAGTGTCATGAGATGGCTCCTTATGTCTTAATCAGAATAAACTAGAAATGTAGACTTTGTGCCCAGAGAAATAAAGCAAGAATTGTCACTGCAAATTCCTCTTCAGATGCAGCAGGAGTTGGAGAGACTGAGAAAGCAGCTGGATCAATCAGAAGGTGGACGAGACATCCTTCTCCAGCAGGTGAGCTCTGGGTAGAAAAGCTGTATTTATTTCATTTAGATAAAGTACCTCACACCAGCATGCAGTTGTACATTTTGAGATAATCATTCCACGGAGTAACACAGTGTGTTTTATTAAGTTGGGAGCTATAAATACTATTAAAGTGTGAGAATTAATCTGTGCAAGACAATGAAAGCACGCAACTCTGACCAACCATTAGCGTGACCTCTGCGTATCTGTGCTGAAAGCATGATGCAGATCAAGATGCATCACACAAATTAAGTGTTTTTGACTGACAGCTTACAGTTTGTCCTTTGTATTTGTTGCGTGAAGTTAAAAACAAAGTTAATGCTTAAAACTTCAGAGATATTCGACTAAGAATATACAGTAGAGTCCTATTAAACAAAATGATGAGGATGTGCAAACTGCTTTCATGTGTAGTGAAGTTCATCGGAGTCACATTATAAATCTGTTAAAGTCTGATTTAATCCTACAAACTTTTAGGATTTTGACCAATTTAAAAAAAAAAAAATGTGGAAAATTTGTATTGGCACATTGATTAACTAGGAAACCTAAAGACGGCATTTCATGACAAAAAGGTTGCTTGACCCCTGCTTGGTTGAAATTAGAACTGATTAGATGCTGATTTTTTTTTTTTTTAAATGCACATTTATTTCATATCCTGTCGTTAATAATGAAGCAGGTCAAGCTTCTAAAAACCATATAGGACAGATTTAAACTGAGCCCTGCAGATTCACCTTTTTTACTCAGACATTTGCCACCATTTAATTTGTGATACAATTGTTATATTATCCAGCCCAATATGAAAGCCTTAGGGGGAATGATAGAAAAGAGTGAACCGCATGGGTTTGGAAAAACATGAGGGGATTAAATAGTGGACAGAGTTTTTATTTTTGAATGTGCAAGTCTGTGATGTTGGCCTGCAGATGGATGACATGCGCTCTCAGCTGCTGAGGATGGAGAAGGATCGTGAGGATTTACAGAGGGAGTTGTCTTTACTCTCGTCTCAGCAGAGAAGTGCAAGGAGACCACAGGAGATAGGGGTCACAAGCCTTAACAGTGGTAAAATATGTTGATATATGGGTGAGGTTAAAGTGTTAGATTGTGTACTGTTTCATCACTATGTGTGTCTGTGTGTGTGTATTACCCCCAGGATGCACAGACCTGGAGAAAGAGACTGAAGAACTACGGGTGCAGCTGGGTAGAATCAGTGTTTCTAGTGAGATGAAAGGACTGAAAAAATGTGTAGAACAGAAAGAGAGAGAGAAAACTCAGCTCGCTTTCCAGGTTGAGGTTTGTGTGTTTGATTTTGTTTTGTCCTCAACAGATCAGATTTTATGTCTGGTAAACTTTCATTTTTCATAATGGTTTCAATGGTTTAATTCATTTTCTAGAGCAGTGAGAGAGTTCCGACTAAGGATGAAAACAATGATCTAAATATTTGAAGGCATTTCTAGAACTTTATTTTATTTATTTACAGGGGCCATGCACAACACAAATGTTGTGCCAGAGTTAGCTAAACAGCTAATTTGCATCTGTAGTCCCTGGGCAGGATGTTATTAGATAAAATTACAGCACTCCATTACAATCCAGCAGATCAATCACAATATTACAGAGTACAATATAAAAATCAAAGTCCAAATTAATGATCATATGATTGATTTTTCTTAAGCGATATTTTAAGTGCAGTTTTAAAAGAACTAAGGGATGTACATACTCTAATATGAACAGGCACTGAATTCCATCTTTCTGCTGCTCTAAATGAAAAAGCTGACTGTCCAAAGGCAGTTTTCTTAAATTTAACTCAAAACTTGCCTCTAACAGATGCTCTACTTTTCCTAGAATTGTCCTTACAGAAAGTCACACATTGTTTAAGAGGTGGTGGCGCAAGATCATGAATTAATCTAAACATCAAACACATATCTGCAGAAAAAAAAAACTGTCAAATGTCAATAATGTATAATTTTTGATAATATTGCAATGATGATAACTTTATCATGACTAACTTACTTGATCATGAGTGCTTAGAAATACACATCTCTCTCAAAGCTATAAAAAGTAATTAGATGTAAAAGGAATAGATTTATTTATCCAATTATCATTCATAATATTGGCTGAGGTAGAGAGCTCGCTCTTTCTTTCTTTCTTTCTTTAGGCTCTTTCTGCAGATCTGCAGCGGCGTGAGCAGCAGCAGTTGAAGATGTTGGCCCAACTAAAGGAGATCCAGTCTCGTTCAGAAGACAACGGGTCAGAATGTGCCCGTCTGGAGGACCAGCTGATGGAAAGCGAGAGGAGGAGAGAGGAGCTGCGCTCTAAAGCTCAGGAAGCAGTCCGACAGTGGAAGATTAAATGCAAGAGACTAGAGCGAGAGCTTCAGGAACTGAAAGAGGAGAGCAGAAACAATACTGATAAATGGGTGAGATTTCACAACTCTTGGGCTGGATAAAAAATTAAAAAAAAAAGCATTTTGCTACACTTTTATTGTTGGTGAAGTCAATAGCTTTGCATGTATAATTAATCTGTTGTGATCTCAGAGCAAAGAAAGAGAAGGTGTTCTTAGCCAGCAGGTAGAGGGTGCACGCCGACAGCTCGTTGATGCCCTTGAACGTCTCGCTCAGCGTGAAGAGGATGTATGCCGCTGTGATGTGGATATTGCTGAAGCTCGTTCACAGCTTGTCACTTTAGAACTTGAGCTCCAAGAGGCTCGGGAAAGTTTGAAAGGCCACAAAGAGGAGGCCCAGAAGCAGATCTCCTTACAGGTCCGTTTGAGAGAGGAGAACATCAGGCTGAAGGATTGTGTGGAGCTCCAGGAGCGGAGGAGAGAGGAGGAGCAGAGATATCTGCTTGATCTCCAGGGCTCTGTCAAGAACCTGAGCGCTGCAAGAGCTGACCTAACTGCCAGACTGGCTGAGGTAGAGAGCTCCAAGAAGGATCTAGAAAAACAGTTCTCTGCGGCTCAGGAAGAGAGCTCCTCTTTTGGACGACAGCTGGAACTGGAGAGGCAGGTGCATCAGAAGGAGCTGAGCCACCTCCAAACAACACAGCAAGAATGCAAAACTAAACAGGATAGAGATGTACACGACATGCTGAGATTATACCAGCGAGAGCGAGAAGAACTAGAGGCTCTTGTCAGAGACCTTAAGGTTTGAATTTTAATATTAATAATGAAACCTGTCTGTACATGATCATAGGAATAGTTTACCCTACATAAAAAAGTCATTATTTACTCACACTTTCAAATACGTAGAGCTGTTTTTTTTGTTTTGTTTTTTTTGTGCAGGGCTTCGCATTAATGGTTTATCCAGGATATCCACAAACAAACAAACAAACAATAAATGAATAAATAAGATTTTTTTTTTTTCTGTTATGTTCCAATGGAAAAAGTAACAGCAGCTTGAACAGAAGCTTGCTTTAGTCTTGAATATTTAAACCTATCTTGACTGAGCCCTCTACAGAATAATATTACTGATCTTTGAAATCTGCATTGATTTCTTGCTCCTAGAAATCCATCACAATTTGCTGCAAGCTAGTGAACTACATCTTGTGGGAAGAAAACAAAATAATATGAGAACATAAACAGTAATAATATTGTTTCTTTGATTGTGTAGTCGGAAGCAGTTGCGGATAGTGAACTGAGGAGAACTCTGCAGCTGAAGCTGGACAAAATGAAGACTGAATGTGATAAACTGACAGAGCAGCTGAGCTTTAGTGAGGAGAGTCACTATCAGCTTCTCTGCAAATACCATGCCCTCAGAAAAGAGCTGGATGTAAAGGTATCACTGATTTTCTGCCATTTTCACTTTTCATATCAGTGGTTTTCATTGATAAAATTTTAATAAAGATGAAGGCTTATTTTCTAGAGCTCCAATCATAAATTGTTTATGCTGTGTCATTTCTGGAATTAGAATTTTACATTGTGCAGTATAGAAAATGGATAACGTGCACAATTTTGGCAAACATTTATACCTTTTATACCTTGTTATTATAATCGCAAGGATTCATTTTGATTAATAAAATTTACATTTAAATGTGGGGCATTTGTATAGCATATTTTGATTTTTTGAATTTTTTTTTTTTTAAATGTAGGCTACATCTTCAAAAGCCAGGAATAATGTTCCCAAAATACATGACCTTAGCAGCATGAAAACTCATTGATCACAACCGGGGTTTGAAATAAAAAATAACTTTTTTACTCACCAGCTAATCAGGCTACAAAATTTTAGTTACCGGCCATTTAGAACTTCTATTAACCGAAACAAAAATATCAGAAATAAACCAGGGGCCGTATTCACAAAACATCTTAAGGCTAAAAGTAGCTCCTAACTTGCCAATTTAGGAGAAACTGGGTGTGTCAGTTCTAATTTTAGGACATCTAAATTTTTGCTCTAAGAGTATTTCACAAAGCACTTTAGCACTAAAACTAGCTCATAAATCTGTGAAGCGGTAGGAGTAGTCAAGAGGACTCCTAAGTCACTAAGACCAAATCACGAACTATCCTAATGGCTGTTGCTGCCAATTCTCCTCAGCTATCCACCCAAAGACACCGTACACCATTGAGGCAATAGTGATAGAGCCTTGGGTGCTGAACCTTTTCTTCATAAATGCAACAAGTATTTTGATTTATAGATTTGAATCTACGTTAAAAACGCCCAAAAAACCTTTAATAAATAAATGATGTCCGAATACCTGTGGCAGTTGTTTTCATGAGTTCACACTTACAAATGATCAAATAGAGTAAAAAAAATATGTAATGAGCATATTTGGTGTGCTGTCCAAAGATATCCAAGGGCTCGAGCTTGGAATTTAGCCCAAACCCAGAGTTCTTCCCCGTATCCCCACCAAGAGTGAGGAATGGGATGCAGAAAACTGTCGAGGTTAGTGAGTCGGCTCTCGTCTGTGTCTATTATATTTCCTCTCGAGCTTATTAGATAGAATAGCACGTTTGAACGCGCTCCTCCCAAACTTTGTTTATAAAACATAATTTGTCGCTTAAAATCTACATTCTTTCACGATGCAGACATGTAAGAGGCTGACAATTACCTGAACAGTTTTATTAGTGACACTTAGCCTACATTTTTATTTTAAAATCTTTATTTGAATATGGTAATAAGCATCCACAGCAAAAAATCGAACAACTTGGACGTTGCTGACAGATGCCGAGTGGGGCCACCGCTGTTTGTACACTGATAGAAAACAATGGATTCAAATTTCAAGATATGGCACAACCCTCTTTATGGTTAGTTTTGCTAATGTTGGAGGCCATTAAGCCCGGGACACACCAAGTCCACGTCAAAGAAATTGTGATGACAAAAGCTGACTGTGTTGTCACCTCTCGTCTGTTGCGTCTCGGCAAAAAAGCTGCATCTGAACACACCAAAAGGATTAATGGCAATTGTCAACCAGCGTGTGTGTTCTGTGCCTGCATGTAAGTAAATATTTGTCTATATCAGCAGGTATCAATAGTCTATATTCATCATTCAAAAAAATCGAAACTAGGACTGCAGGTATACAGGAAACTCGGACCATGGGTATACAAACCATAAACCACCATTTCGAATGTCAATCATGCTAATCACTTTATTCATTCCAATTGGCTCATGTAATTATGAGAATATTTGTGCATTCAAGTGCTCAGGTAAGATGATGTACAATTATAACAGCCTTCTGTCTGTACCGACTTGACTTCTTTACTCGCTTTCATCACTTTCGCTTTTATTCTCGTGCACTGACTCGTTCGCTAAACTGAACAGCCAATCATAGTTCTCTCTCACCGATGTTCTACATGCTGAATCGGCCCAAAAAAATTAAGCTGACTGATGCTCAAGAACTGACCAGCTTGTTGTGTCCTAGCCCTTAGAGGACATATTTTATGAATCATAACTTGCCAAACTTGCCAAAGTTGATTTTCACCCACATTTTCCCTGATCACAACCAATATGATTGGCCTACAGATTATTTGTGCTTTTGCATTCCTACATGCAATACCAATATGTTTTTTTTTTTTTTTTTTAAATTAGTCTTTTACGCAATGGAAACTATATAATTATTAGCCGACAGCAATAAAAGAGGTTAGATCACACTGGACACATGTCAGTGTCTTTTTCTCAATAGCTGGGCACTGTTGTGCTTGCACACATATCTCAGTGTCTCGGATGTTTTCTTAATGTCTACTGTGTAGGTGAATTTAGCAGAGAGGGAGGAGGAGAGGCGGCAGACTGCAGAAAACTACATGGCGAAACTGCGTAAGAGGGTCACGGGTCTTCAGACGGAGCAGGAGTCCATCCTCCATGCTGTAGGAACTGAAATTGACTCAGCCTGCCAAATCTTGTCAAAAGACTCCGCCGCCAAGCTTGAAGTACCCACAAGCACACACACACACACACACACACACTACAGTACACTACAAAAAACACTTACTTTACTATAGTAAAAGCTGCATCAAATTTGTGTACTATCAGAGTATGTACTGCTTTTAATAAAGAACTTAATTCTTTACTTTTTATAAAGAACTTAATTCTTGACTTATAAAGTATATGTAATGTCAATGCAATCTTGACATGCTACAAACTGCATGTTGGCATGTGCCCATAGTTCTCCGTTATTGTTTCTTAACTTAATGGCAGTTTCTAATTGGTGTTTCTGGACTGGTGTTCCTCCTGAACAATAAATTATATAGAGGGGCCTTGGGGGCAAAAATGTTGAGAACCATGTTAACTACATTAATTACAATGTACACTGTAATTAATATATATATATATTTATATATATTAGGGGTGTGACGAGATCTCGTACCACGAGAGAGACTAAAACATGACGAGATTTCTCGTTGAGGTGAAAAGTTGTCTCGTTGTGCTATCAGTGTGAGGGTGAAATTATTATTGAAGATGCCCCCGCCACTTTCAAATCGCTTGTGTGGAAACATTTTGGTTTTCCAGTAGAAATAATAAATGCCGAAAGAATAACACACAAGACACAAACAATATGTAAACATTGTAAGAAAACTATGCCATACACCTCGGCCAAGGTTGTACAGACTCTTAGGGGCCGTTCACATATCGCGCGCATTTTCATTTGCGCAAAATGGAAGCGACGCGCATGCGGTGCGATTCGCTCGTTTTTTCCTGGCGCGGCTGTGTCGCGGCTAGATGAAAACATCTCAACTTCTCAGAACGGCGCAGCGCACCGCAGGTCATGTGACAAGAACCAACCGATCAGCTTCGACCTTTCCTTAACAAAACATGGAAAGCTCAGCCGAACAGCTGATCATAGCTGTACAGGGGGGTTGTTATAGCTCATCTCCATAAATATATCTAGTACTAAAGCTAAAGCAAGGGCTAAAAATCATTTTATCCCTTGCTAAAACTTCCTCATGGTCGTGGAGAGCACAGTTCATGGTTGCATAGCAACGGCCCCTAAAGAGGCAGAAAGCATCGCTATTACTGCTAACGGTTGGACTTCTTGGTGGACCCAGAGCTATATAACAGTTGCAGCCCACACAATCAATAGTGACTGGGAAATGGTCAACTTTGTACTGCAGTTAAAGTGACACTTAAAGTGTTATTTGAATTTTTTATTTATATGTTTATTTTGGGACTCTGGGACCCTGATTTCCAAAGGAAATGCAAAATTTATTTTCATCAGAGAACATAACTTTAGACCACTCAGCAGCAGTCTAGTCCTTTTTGTCTTTTGCCCAGGCGAGACGCTTCTGACGCTGTCTGTTTTTCAAGAGTGGCTTGACACAAGGAATGCGACAGCTGAAACCCATGTCTTGCATACGTCTGTGCATAGTGGTTCTTGCAGCACTGACTCCAGCTGCAGTCCACTCTTTGTGAATCTCCCATTTTTGAATGGGTTTTGTTTCACAATCCTCTCCAGGGTGCGGTTATCCCTATTGCTTGTACGCTTTTTTCTACCACATCTTTTCCTTCCCTTCTCCTCTATTAATATGCTTGGACACAGAGCTCTGTGAACAGCCAGCCTCTTTTGCAATGACCTTTTGTGTCTTGCCCTCCTTGTGCAAGGTGTCAATGGTCGTCTTTTGGACAACTGTCAAGTCAGCAGTCTTCCCCATGATTGTGTAGCCTACAGAACTAAACTGAGAGACCTTTTAAAGGCCTTTGCAGGTTTTTTGAGTTAATTAGCTGATTAGAGTGTGGCATCAGGTGTCTTCAATATTGAACCTTTTCATAATATTCTAATTTTCTGAGATATTGAATTTGGGATTTTCCTTAGTTGTGTAGCAAATTAGCTCAAAAGGGAAATATTAATAATTATTCATAACTAATTATGATTATTCATTATGATCAATTATGAATATTTGAATCAGTTAATCAGGTTAACTTAATGTAGCTGCATTCAAACTACAATCAATCGATCTGTTCATCCTGTGAACACTCAATGTTGATTATTAATTGATTCTAAGAGAAGGATATTTCCCCTAACAGAAGAATAATCTTTCTGTCCCGTTTCCGGTACTTTTAAAAACATGTATAGGGTCAGAATCATTTAAGTGACAATTCACCTGCGTAGGCAGAGTCAGAACCAAACATGTATTGTGCACAAATTTTATTAACTACATCACGAACACATAACTAACTAACAAACACATACATACACACAAATCACGCGTACAGGGGTAAAAGGGGAAGTGAGAGTGAAACCGAAAGTGGGAACAGGAAATGGAGTTAAGTCAACAACCCAGAAGGAATCATTAGCATTCAATACAAAGCTCCTCGGTTGACAAAGGAGGTTCACAACTTTAACTAACTAGCAGCAATTTAGTATATCGTACGATACTTGCATTCTGCCTCAGAGATGGAAGACCGTCTGAATATACGGTTGCAGTAGAAAGTCCTGAGTTCGGTCCGATGGTGCTGAAGTTGCAATCGATGTCTTCTGTGTTGAATGAAGGAACGATAACAAGCTTGCATTGTTGCTGTCTTCTCTTTCTCATGTGAGCACATGGCCGGGCAGGGCCTGGGAGGCCAGGCCGCAGGAGCTGTCTTTGGAACAGTCGACGATAAGAGAGAGAGGAGGGGAGGGGAGTTTGTGTTCCCTTTTAGCCTCTGGGTTCTGGCACACTCCCCAAAGTGAACCTGACCAATGAGGAAAGAGGAATTCCTGAGCGGGAACTTCCTCTCTGGAGGAATTTATGGCTTTTCTTCCAGTGCATGATAAAACTAGGCCTAGCAGTTTTGTGTACATTAATGCTCCAATTAATACAACAAACATGCACTGCATTTGATGAGGAAGTCACATACATGAAGAAGTAAGTTGTGAAATGAGCATTAATTTGATAGGAGACATGATATATGTGAGGTAGTTCGTTCATAGTTTTTATCATAAAATATGCATTAAACCAAGAACCGTACAAAAGACACTCACACAACATTCATACCTATAAACACAATGTCCTGGGATGCATGCTCATTTATAGATAATCTATACAGTTAATCTATAAATTAATGCAGGAGAGTCAGTTTTCTTTTACAGGCTTTGTGTCTTCCTTGTAGCCTGACTCTGAATGGTCTGCATACTTTCAGGTCGTAAAACGGCTTGCAGTCCTATTACCTTGGGTTGGGTGGCCCCTGTGGTTAGCAGTCAGAAAGGGGTTTGGAGGATATTTGTTAAAATATAACAAATATTAGTGTCTGATTTATCTCAGTCGTTACATACTCCCCCCTTTCGATCGTTGTTGTCCCTCCTATGGGAAACCACGAGCGACATTGGAGGTGCAGAAAGATCAGACTCACCTCTGACACCCAAGACTGGAAGTCTTTGTTGGGCCATAGTTGTTTGTGTCTCCTGGAGTGGTGGTCGTTCCATGGCGGAGAGGTAGACAGTAGACAAGTTCAGGTCTCCGAGCTGTGCTGAAAGTGTCTGGGCAGCCCGTGCCTTGACAGTGTGTCATTGGTCATCCTGAAGTCAGTTAGTTTGGGAAAGGGGTTTGCTTGTGGTCGCAGGAAGTGGCTAGGGGTCTGTGACCTAGAACAGGTGGCGGGAGGTCAGCAGGTGCTTGTTGGCCTCCGTGAACAAGAACTCACCAGAAGTTTGAAGGTTGGAGTGTGGCTTCTGCTTTTGTGGCAGTGCCGACTTGAGCTTGCTTGAGCTCTGTTGGGCAAGGCGTCGGAAGCTTGTACTTCGCAGCACTCATCAGATGAGTCCTGTTCAGGTAGCTGTTTTCCTCGTGTCCACAGCTCCTGTTTGCCTGAGACAAGGTGTCCAGCTGTCCGCGTGCAGCCTCCTCTTGACACCCGTGTGAAGGGTTTGGAGGAGGATGTTGTAGTTGATGGCTGTGGGATATCCTGTGGTGTCTGCAGGTTGAGGGTGCTGTTTTCCATGGCTTCTCCCAGGTCTTGGCTGGTACCTCTGGTTGTTGCCATGGTGACAGTTCGGTGCTGATCTGTGAGGCTTTCAGCACCTGTCTGCTCCTTGTGGGACTCTCTGATCTGTTATGTGAGGTGGTTTACCTTCTGTTTTCAGATCCATGAGTTAGGACTAAGGAGGTCAGCCCGGTGTGGCTGGAACTCTGGCTTGGGTCATGTGTCGTTGGTCTTCTCCTCTCCTCTCATTGTCCAGTTGCGCTTGGCCCTGGTGCTGTAGGTCGTCAGCAGCCATGATGGCTTGCCAGTCCTTTAGGTTTCACGTCTGGAAGGTTAAGCTGAGCATCTGCAACATTTTGGCACACTTGTGGTGAGAGTAAGGGTGAGGGACTAATGCATGACCCTAAAGAGTTCATAGCTTAAAGTTTAATGGGCCAGCTAGGGACATAGCATACAGCTTGATGGTTTGGGCATAGCTTGCCATCAAAATGAGTCTCATATGATCACTATCTTAGCTGTGGATCCTGGGATGCTAAGATTTGGGTGGTTCGGAGAATGTTTCGGAAAGGAGTAAGCCGTGATTTAATAAATGACTTAAGATGATTCTTATGGTCAACTTATTTCTCAGAATCTCCTGATGGCTCGCAACAGGCTAGGTCTCTTAAGAGGTGAAAAAGGAAAAAGAACAGCTTTTCTATTCAGATTATGTTCATTACCAGTGCTCCAGACTATAGTTGTGCCCTAGTAATTACTAAGATTACTTGTGTGGCAGGGGCATAGAACTTAGTACACTTGTTAAGAATAAACAGAATCACAAAACAAAAAGTGCCTCTGGTTCCTTTTGGGCTCTATGGGGAAACAAGTACCTTACTAGAAATAAGGGTAAGTGTGAATAAATCAAATAGGTAAAAGAATACATGAATGAAATAGTTGACTGACTACAGGGATTCTTCTCTAGCTAGCAGTTTACATGTAATTAAGTTTTGATTTAATTAGAGCAACTGCAAATTTAGGTGAACAGGGTTCAGGAAGGAGTACCCCTAAAATGGTGAATGTGAAATTAGCTGAGAAGAATTCAAGGTAAGGAAAGAGAAAGTGAGAAATCATAACCCCGGAATGGAACTACGGGAAAATGATTTAGCTCACTTTCACACTGCCTGCACACAGCTGTAGTTAAAGGCTTCAAGTAAATGATGCTAACCGCAACTGTAGAAGTTATTAGTTAGCTACGCCTTAGCTGAAGGACCGCTAGGTTGTGTTAGCTTAGTTCCCTAGCCTGGTTTGTTTACAAAATGATGTCACGAGGTGATGAGTTTGCACCTCCTGTGACAGGTTGTTGTCATGGGAAGCAGTGCATGTTGGAGCAATTCAACGGTTCATGACGAGTGTCCGCACTTTTGAAATGAGTTATGCATCAAGTTAAAATACTTTAAGATGTTCAAAAAGATTTACATTCGGTAAAATGCAAATATGGTTTTACATTTGCAAATTTTACTCATGTAACCTCTTCTCTTTACTCTGAACAACTTCTTGTACTTGTACTTGTTTAAAGAGTCATTAAACAGATTTGCCGCAAATCAAAGCTTGTTAAGAACGCAGAATTACATCCATCTTGTGAAATGAATACTGATGCTTCTATAAGCGAATACAACTTGTACTTGTTTAAAGAGTCATTAAACAGATTTGCCGCAAATCAAAGCTTGTTAAGCACGCAGAATTACATCCATGTCGTGAATGAATACTGATGCTTCTATAAGCGAATGCAACATAGTATTGAGCACCAGGTAGCTATGCTTGTAGAGGCAGCTAAAGTTTAGATGAATGACATCAACCTGACTATTGTTCCTAAAGCCTTTACACTGTAGAAAGGGGAGTATCACCCAAATCTATATTTATATAGTACTGTACTGAGATTCCTTTGTCAGAAACAGGTTAAGTAATATTGCAATTGGGATTTCCTCAACCAAAGCAGACTAATCAATTCTGGTACAGTTTATATGCTGCTGAGTTGAGATTCTTCGTCAAAACAGACTTACGCTTTAATACTGAAATTAGAGTTTCTTTGCTAAAGTCAGATTAACCTTGTACTGATACCATTTGACACGTTAAGATGTGTTAAGACTCTTTCTGTTACAGCAGAGATGTCAATTCAAGCTATTGTTTTATCTGCATCTAACAAGCCAGCAACTAGCGATCTATATGCGAATCAAACCTTGTGTCAAATGTCGGAACTATCAAAAGCACACTTTTAGGTGGACGGTGGTTTAAGCGAATGGCGCAAGGCCGTACTAGCTTAATGAGCTCAATCTGCCGTCACAGTGGCGTATGCGCTATGTGGAGTTGGCGTTTCCTTTGAAAAGTCATTGTCATGGAAACCAATGCACAGCAGTGCTAAATCAAACAGTGTATATCAAATATCTGTATGTTTCAAATAGCCGTGCATAGTCAGAGACGGTCATGGGCATTTGAGGATTACACATTAAATAGAGGTTTTCTTTTGATCAGTAAATTCAATTTTTACTAATGCAGACTCCTGTTTCTCTGCAAGCACACATTTTCACCTACTTTAAAAGCTTTATGCCCTAGGTTGACTAGGAACTTTGTAGAAGCTATGCAGAAGGGATTGTGGCCATGCTGGGTGCCTTCTGGTGCCCACTTTGGCTTCTGTGTTTTGCAGTTCAAAGTCATTGGGGTCTTAAGAACCACTTCTGAGGGGTCTTGTGTGATCACATGACTGACATTGTGTGGGGGCAAGCTGGGCTGCCTACAAGGTGACTAGCTGGTGTCGGAGAAATAGGCTGGTGTCCTCCTTCCATCCCAGGTCTGTCTGAGTCTGTGGTAGTAAAATAGGGACTTTCAGATCTGCCCTGCTTGGTGTCAGGGGCACTCAGTCCGAACCTATCTGATTGGAGGTTTTCTGGCTGCCGAGCCAGAAAGCGTTGCGACTCTGAACTGGACATGATCCAGAAAAGGGAGTCTGTCTTGATGTGTCACACCAGTCACAGACTGCAGTGCGGACTTTGAGTGTCACTTTATGTGCCTTTTCAGGTTTTGTCTGAATTTCCCTTTTCCTTCTGCGGCTGCAGAGGTTCTCAGGAAGCTGGCAGGTGAGGTGTCAAGCAGAGGGCTTTGGCTCCTCCCCCCTTTGTGCAGGGCTGGGAGAGCTTGCGCTGCTGCAGTGAAGTCCATCAGGGTGCATTTTCCTTGTGGGTCCATTTGCAGTTGGTGGGAGTGCTTCAATCCTCTTTGGACCACAATAAGTTTGTCTCTAATACGGCCGAATTGGATTTCGGCTCGAGCAGCAGGCAGATGACCTTTAAGGGCCTTTGTATTAGTGTCTCTTTAACTTCAAACAGTTCTTTATTTTCCTTAAGAGAAAAAGTTATCCTGTCAGGTCTTGCTTAGTGGCATGTTTCAGCTGCTCTCGGTGTTCAACAGCTGTCAGAGCCTCCTGAAGACTGGTGATCTCCCTCATTTGCTGCACTCTGCCAGGCTCACTGCATCTGTCCCATGCTGTCTCGCGCTGAGCGGGTTGGTTTGCTGTGGAACTCTGTGACTCGTAGCGTTAGTTCATTTGCCTCCTGTTGGAAGCCCGTAAGAGCATGGGCTAAGGAGAAGCTGAGGCTCTTTGTGGCTCAGGCTGGGTGTCGAGTGTCCGCTTGTGTCAAGATCTCGCAGTTCCTTCCTCTACAGTCACAGGTTGTTGGCTGCCTTGGTCTGAAGGAGGTCCAGCACACGGCTCTGCCGGGTCTCCAAAGGGGGTACTGGGTGGAAGGGCTGGATGTCCTAGGCCAAGTGGCACAATTGTGGGGACACGAGAGAGAGAGAGAAAGAGAGATGGCAAAGGCAAATGCAAGTTCAAGTTCGTACCAGGGGGTAAAGCTATCTGTTTGGGAGGACGGCTATGTAGGCCGTGTAAGGTTTGAATAGCTGATGTAGGGGAGCTAGTATGAGACTTAGTGTTGGTGAACACAACTAAGTGGTTTGAGTATCTTGGTTGCCGGCTGTAAGCTGCGTCAACTGATGACTAGGCTGGTACATGTCATCAAACTATTACTCGGAATACTAATGGTTCCTTCCACAGGTTGTCACCATGCAGGTAACAAACAAACTGAGATAAACAATGAGATGAAATCAGAAAGGGGAAAGGAAGAAGAGAGGGTTTTACCTATTTAGTTTTGCTAGGAGATATGGCTAAGCAGCTGTCACTGGTTCAAGTAATTGCTGCCGTCAAGTCATAGACCTAGAGTTAGACTGTCAGCTAGGCTTAACAGAGACACCAAATACCTCAAGATCAAAAGAAAAAGAAACAATGGGAAGTGTTTCTAGTCCTTTCTGGGACCTCTAGTGCATCGAACGGTGGCCATACTTCATGTACTCGGCCTGGCACTAAGGAGTGAGGAGGGGTAGCGAAGAGATAGGAATTAAGATATTAATAACCTATAACTCATTATACCTCATTAAGGAAATAACAGAGTTACTGTAATCCTATAACAAGAGGGAAGATTGTGGTGGTAAAATAGCTAAAATAGGTGAAAAGCAGGAGGTCCCTTTTAGCTCTAGGGAGCTAAAGGAGAGGTAAATACACAAATTGATTCAATTAAATTTCAAATTTAATTAAATTCAACTTGACTGAATAGAGATATTCAGGCTTGAACAAGGGGAGGTGAATGAGATAAAAATAAAAATAGAGGAGGAATAGAGTTGAAATAAAAATAGCAGTAAAGTAAAAAAATGAAAATGAAATTAGAGTTTCCTTATAGCTCTAGGGAGACTAAAAGGATAAGTAAATGAACAAATTGATTTAATTAAACTTCAAATTCAATTAAATTCAACTTGGCTGAATAGGGATACTCAGGCTTAACAAAGTGAGTGAAGGAGCTAACATTACATGAAATAGAGGTGGGAAAGGTCCAATACACAACCACACACACAAATGGTTTAAACCAGTGATGGGTTCCTTTGAGGCATGCCTTGCGAAGCTTCGGGACCTGTGTGAATCATTTGTCTTAATTCAGTGATTCGAAGCGTGTATCAAACTGCTAAAGTTACGTGATTTCAGTAAACGAGGCAGTAAACGTCATAGCTGTTTCAAAATTATTTGAAATTTCAAGGATTCATCTCTAGGCCTCATGAATCAATATCTATATATGAATTGTACATGAAATGTGTATAACACATTTACATGATGCATTTGATAAAGAGAAGAGACATATTTAAAATTCTCTTATTTGTCTGATTAACCCAGCTTTCATAAAACGAGCCCTGCAGTTTACTGAAATAGCACGTCTTAACAGAAACCTCATGTTTAAGGATATTAAATGATTCGTTGATCTGTGACTGGTTTATTATAGATGTCTCGTTCAGTTAAATTTCCGCTGCACTTACTGTTCTGACCAGCAGGGCTCACCAACTTGTGGCACTTTTAGCGGTTCGAAACAGTGAATCATTTGTGGTGCAATTGATTCATTTGATTCGGAGCTTCACAAAGCTTCGTACCCCATCAATAGTTGAAATCACAATCCCTCAGTCTAAAGTGTCTTTGGTTCGAATGATACACTCTACGCTCACACGTGTCTAGGTGTTAGCAGGATGCGAACAGCTTTTAGTCAAGGTAGAGGGCTTTAACTTGTAGGATATACGTGTAGGCTACAAAGCTAGCTTTGGCTACACACGTTTGTTGTTTGCACAACGGTCTGTGAAGTGGGGGCTGCTATCAGATTATCAGAAGTGTCTGCTCACACTCTGTTGTCATGCGCTGCCAAGAGACCAATGCCAGCCTACAGCACAACACGAATAGAGCAGTATTCGTGCCGCGCTGCGAGCATGCATTGAGAACCCTAGCGTGGTCAGTCATGACGTATCGCGCATAACTCATAAATCAAAACGGCACATCACTTCACAGACAATGGTGAATTATTAGTTAGCCAGGCTAGAATTTACACCACAAATTCGACGTGATTGTTTCATATGAGTGGTCCAAGACATCACTATGAATACGATGACGTAACGAATGATAATAAGGCCTTTAATCAGTGACTGAGGAGCATCGCTCAGATCACTTATTATATACACTGTAGTGAGATTTCTTCGTCACACAGGTAAATTTATGCTGCTAATCTGGAATTCTTTCGTCAGAAAAAGACTTACGCATTCGAACTGAACGTGGAGATTTCTTCGTCCATGCTCAGGTTAGTTTGTTCTGGTACCATTTATCCGCGCTACTACTCTGGGATTTCTTCGCCAGAGAAAGGCTTACGCTCGTTAAACAACTGAGATTAGGATTTCTTCGCTAATTTCAGGCTAGTTTATTCTGGTTCCATTTATACGCGCTGCTACTCTGGGATTTCTTCACCAGAGGAAGGCTTACGCTCACCTAACACTGAGATTAGGATTTCTTCGCTAAAATCAGGTTAGTTTCTTATCGTACAATTTAAACATGCATTATAGCATTGAGAAACCTTCTGCTGTTCATAGGAAGGTGCATTCAAGCTATAATTTTACTGATTTTATCAGAAACTTGTACGTGCATGTATAGAGTGTTAATAAAGCTTATGCACAACACGATTGATTACTGGTTCTGCCCGCAAACAATTGTTTAAAATGACGCCCGCATTCTCCACCAATATGTAGCAAATTAGCTCAAAAGGGAAATATTAATAATTATTCATAACTAATTATGATTATTCATTATGATCAATTATGTATATTTGAATCAGTTAATCAGGTTAACTTAATGTAGCTGCATTCAAACTACAATCAATCGATCTGTTCATCCTGTGAACACTCAATGTTGATTATTAATTGATTCTAAGAGAAGGATATTTCCCCTGACAGAAGAATAATCTTTCTGTCCCGTTTCCGGTACTTTTAAAAACATGTATAGGGTCAGAATCATTTAAGTGACAATTCACCTGCGTAGGCAGAGTCAGAACCAAACATGTATTGTGCACAAATTTTATTAACTACATCACGAACACATAACTAACTAACAAACACATACATACACACAAATCACGCGTACAGGGGTAAAAGGGGAAGTGAGAGTGAAACCGAAAGTGGGAACAGGAAATGGAGTTAAGTCAACAACCCGGAAGGAATCATTAGCATTCAATACAAAGCTCCTCGGTTGACAAAGGAGGTTCACAACTTTAACTAACTAGCAGCAATTTAGTATATCGTACGATACTTGCATTCTGCCTCAGAGATGGAAGACCGTCTGAATATACGGTTGCAGTAGAAAGTCCTGAGTTCGGTCCGATGGTGCTGAAGTTGCAATCGATGTCTTCTGTGTTGAATGAAGGAACGATAACAAGCTTGCATTGTTGCTGTCTTCTCTTTCTCATGTGAGCACATGGCCGGGCAGGGCCTGGGAGGCCAGGCCGCAGGAGCTGTCTTTGGAACGGTCGACGATAAGAGAGAGAGGAGGGGAGGGGAGTTTGTGCTCCCTTTTAGCCTCTGGGTTCTGGCACACTCCCCAAAGTGAACCTGACCAATGAGGAAAGAGGAATTCCTGAGCGGGAACTTCCTCTCTGGAGAAATTTATGGCTTTTCTTCCAGCGCATGATAAAACTAGGCCTAGCAGTTTTGTGTACATTAATGCTCCAATTAATACTCCAATTAATACAACAAACACGCACTGCATTTGATGAGGAAGTCACATACATGAAGAAGTAAGTCGTGAAATGAGCATTAATTTGATAGGAGACATGATATATGTGAGGTAGTTCGTTCATAGTTTTTATCATAAAATATGCATTAAACTAAGAACCGTACAAAAGACACTCACACAGCATTCATACCTATAAACACAATGTCCTGGGATGCATGTGCATTTATAGATCAGTTAATCTATAAATTAATGCAGGAGAGTCAGTTTTCTTTTACAGGCTTTGTGTCTTCCTTGTAGCCTGACTCTGAATGGTCTGCATACTTTCAGGTCGTAAAACAGCTTGCAGTCCTATTACCTTGGGTTGGGTGGCCCCTGTGGTTAGCAGTCAGAAAGGGTTTTGGAGGATATTTGTTAAAATATAACAAATATTTTTGTCTGATTTATCTCAGTCGTTACAGTTGTCACTTATAATCATCAAAATTAAAAGAAATAAAAATTTGAAATATATCAGTCTGTGTGTAATGAATGAATATAAAATACAAGTTTCACTTTTGAATGAAATTAGTGAAATAAATAAACTTTTTGATGATTTTCTAATTATATGACCAGCACCTGTATATATATGTATGTACATTTGCATTACATTTATTCATTCGGCAGACTCTTTTATTCATATACAGGAAGTGCTCACAATGCAAATTTCAGACATTGTTCAGAGTAGCATAAGCTAGAATAGGGAGCGATTAGAGGAAAGAATAGGACAGTTTTTTTTTTTTAGGATGGGGCTAAGTCCTCACGAAAGAGATGAGTTTTTAGCTGTCTTTTGAATATTGCCAGGGATTCTGCATTTTTGATGAAGGTAGAGTGATCATTCCACCAGCAAGGAACAGTGGATGAGAATGTTCTGGAGAGTGATTTTGTGCCTCTCTGTGACGGTACCACAAGTCTTCGTTCCTTTAGTGATCGCAGGCTTCTGGTAGGGACTGGAGAGGAGAAATTTGGATACTTCTGCCTCAGTGGAGAGAGAGAAGATTAGTGGATGTGGATGTCCCGAGTTCCTGTATGTGTGGATCTGAGAACTGACTGCTGATGGTAGATGTCTTGTCAGTGAAGAAATTAGCGAATTCATCAGCAGTTAAAGAGGTGGTCTGTGGTGGTGGAGGGGGACAGAGGAGATAGTTGAAAGTCTTGAAAAGTGAACGTGAGTTCACAGCGCTGTTGATCTTGTTGTGGAAATATGAGGTTTTAGCTGCATGGACTCCATCAGAAAAAGATGAAAGCAGAGACTGGTAAGTACCTAGGTCAGATGGGTCTTCTGATTTGCATGGTGCATTTTATGGTGTAGTTTGGCAGACATTTGCTGCCAGTCATTTGACCATTTTATAATCTTTTTTGTTACTGTTTTAATTACAGATTATTTTTGTAATTTTATATACATTTGTATGTAATTTAGAAAAACAGAAAAATACTGTATAGTCAAGTCAAGTCACCTTTATTTATAAAGCACTTTTTACAATGTAAATTGTGTCAAAGCAACTTTACAGTAATAGTTGGCAAATCATTTTTGGCTGCACAGCAGCTCTTAAAGAAAATGGTGTCATTTTCCAGCTTAAATAAATTCATTATTGATTCATTCCATTGTAAAAATCAGTAGTTATCAATTTAGTTAAGTTATCTGTATATCAGCACTGGAGAAAACAGTGATGTAATCATCCAGCTCAGTTTAATTCGCATACAGTGGTGTCAATGCAGGCAGATAAAAATGTTGATTATCAAGTCAAGTGTCCCCAACTAAGCAAGCCAAAGGCAACAGCGGCAAGGAACAAAAACTCCAACAGGTGAAATCAGGTAACCAACATGTGATAAAAATGGAAAAAAAACCTTGGGAGAAACCAGGCTTAGTCACAGGGCCAACAGTGAACAGTGCTTGATTGATTCAGGCAGAGTTACAGGTTATAAATCCGATTTGGGATTGCAACAGTCAAAATGTTTAATCCAGTTCCATCTAGTTGAAGATCGTTTTCATCACTCCAGTATGGGACGGTTTGTTGGGGATCTGTCAGATCATGTCGGAAAGGCCTTCATAAGGGATGATCTAGTTGACACAGTCTCTGCTGACACTTCAGGGCTGCATTGTGGTCGTATATAGGAGCAGGTCCTCCATCTGACCTGGATACGGCCAGAATCCGTCTAATTACGGTAAACCTTGGGATAAGCAGAGAGGCTAAAATTAGCATAGACGCCATTCTTCTTCTCATGTAATGAGTACATCTTGTGTTATAGGAAGTGTTCCCGGTTACGGCTGACTTAATCTATGCAGCCTAACAATCCTTCAATAGATATGAAAACATAAATTGATAATGTGTTATGTGTATGCCAGGTAAAAGAGATGCATTTTTAGTCTAGATTTAAGTCAAGTCAAGTCACCTTTATTTATATAGCGCTTTTTACAATGCAAATTGTGGCAAAGCAGCTTTACATTAATAATTGGCAAATAATTTTGGCTGCACAGCAGCTCCCAAAGAAAATGGTGTCATTGTCCAGCTTATTCTATATATTATTGATTCATTCCGTTGCAAAGATCTATAGTTATTATTCTAGTTAATTTATGTATATCAGCACTGCAGAAAACAGTGACGTAATCGTCCAGCTCAGCTCAGCTCAGTTCACATACAATGGCGCCAAATGCAGGCATATCAAAAACACTCCTGAATATCAAGCAAGTGTCCCCAACTTAAGCAAGCCAAAGGCAACAGCGGCAAGGAACCAAAACTCCAACAAATGGAGAAAAAAAACCTTGGGAGAAACCAGGCTTAGTCGGGGGGCCAGTTCTCCTCTGGCCAACAGTGAACACTTGTCCGATACTCAGAGTTACAGGTCATTAAACCAATTTGGAATCGCAACAGTCAAAATATTTAATCTAGTTCCATCTAGTTTAAGATTTTTTTGATCGTGCCGACATGGGACGGTTTGTTGGGATATGCGCCACTGGCTGATGAGTCGGTAAGGTCTTCACAAAGGATGAGCTAGTTCACACAGTCTCCGCCGACACCCCAGGGCCACGTTGCTGCCGCACACAGGCACAGGCTCCCCGTCCGACCCGGATCCAGCCAATCACGTTAATTGGTAAACCTCGGTATAAGCAGAGAGACAAAAATTAGCGTAGACGCCATTCTTCTTCAGATGTAACGAGTACATCAGGTGTTATAGGAAGTGTTCCCGGTTCCGGCTGACCTGATCTATGCAGCCTAACAATCCTTTAATGGATATGAAGACAAAAATTGATAATGCGTCATGTGTATGCCAGGTTAAATAGATGCGTTTTTAGCCTAGATTTAAACTGACAGTGTGTCTCTGCTTCCCGAATAATGCTAGGAAGATTGTTCCAGAGCTTAGGTGCCAAATAGGAAAAGGATCTACCGCCTGCGGTTGATTTTGATATTATCTGTATTAACAACTGGCCAGAATTCTGAGATCGTAATAGACGCGAAGGACTATAATGCATTAAGAGCTCACTCAGATACTGGGGAGCTAAGCCATTTAGTGCTTTGTAAGTAATTAGCAAGATTTTAAAATCTATACAATGTTTAATAGGGAGCCAGTGCAGTTTTGACAGAACCGGGCTAATATGGTCATACTTCTTGGTCTTACTTCTAGTAAGGACTCTAGCAGCTGCGTTTTGGACCAGCTGTAATTTGTTTATCACGCGAGCAGGGCAACCACCCAGTAGAGCGTTACAGTAATCTACCTGACAGAGTGTTTGTGCTTCCTGAACATTGCTAGGAAGATTGTTCCAGAGTTTAGGTGCCAAATCAGGTGCCTGTGGTTTGATTTTGCTATTGTTTTTTTAAAGTGTACAGTGTATTTCCTGAAGATAACATGGTTCTCAACCGTTTTGCCCTCAAGGCCCCCCTATACAGAAATATTCCAGGGCCCCCACATGAGACTCTTATGGTTCTACATAGCACCATATGACAAAGGTCATGTATAGAACCTTTAAAGATAAGTATTATATAGCACTTAAAGTGGATACTTTATGATTACAAGCAACTTTTAGTGCTGTTTAGCACCATTTTTGTTTGAGGTTACCTTTGTGCTGCAGAGTAGAGCCTGTGCTTCAGTCCACAAGAAGAAGAAATGATGATGTTATGCTGCATGTTTCTTTATTTAAAAGCAGTATCTGTGTAGTTGCTGATGCAGTGATGGTTACATTAGCTCATGCATTGTTAGCTAATGGTTAACTGCAAGAGTTTTTAAGAGAATGTTTCACAATATTAATCCAGGAAATGCCTGTAATGTAACTGTTTTTGTAAAACATTTTTAAAAAAGTTTGACATGAATTAGGACATTTTACCTTAATGTTTCTTTTTCTAACTATCTTTAACCGTTATTTCATTAAAGGTAAATGTTTGGCACCCTGTGCTGCCATGCATGTCACTGTTTTTTAAAGTTTTTTTTTGTTTTGTTTTGTTTTTACAGTGTATTTAAATGTTGTTGTTTTTTTATCCTTGACCCAACTAAACTTAGAGACTTAGAGGTAGTTGAAGAGCCTTTAAAGGACTATACAAGGGCTTAATGGTTTCTTTGTATAGCAGTGGTGCTCTATAGCTCCTCAACCACCCCAAAGAACTGCTGAAGAACCAATTTTTTTGTGCATGTATATATTAATAAATATGAGATCTGATGGTGCAAAATACGTCCCCCACATGAACAGAATTCTCCTCTCTGAGCTGTGAAGTCACTCTGCTACTTGCAGGTTGCCTGTGCTTGTTTCTCAAAGCTTTAAGTACAGTTTCTTTGTTCATCCGTGTTATATTCCAGTCTTTAGCATTTTTCTATATCGTTCACACCTTTTTATCTTCTGCTGGCAGCCCCATTTGAGTCAAGAAAAAAAGTGACAAAATGGCCTCCATTCCCCCATCATGTGTTTGTGTCAGCAGTCTAAAGCGGCATGGCAGTGTTCAAACATCGTTGATCATGACAGGCGAGAGCTGTCGGGGGAACACAATCCACCTCCACATACTTGCTTTTTTTTTTTTTTTTTTTTTTTTTAAGGTGACAGAGCCCCCTCCTGTGATCGCTCCTTCTGGAGGCGTACAATAACGCCATTGAGACATTTGTAAATTTGCTTGTTTTTTTTTTTTTTTTTTTCTTCACAAAGTGTCTGTGACTCATTTTTCCATAGGGCCCAAGACCCTGGGAGGTTTACAATCCTCCAGTAGACTGTCACCATCTCAGAATGCATCAGAGAAAGCTCACCCTGAAAAATTCAGAATGTTGTTCCTTCGCAACCTCCTTAGATATCTACAATTTAACAAAGTGCCTCATTATACAAGAGTTTCTGGTTTTATGACTTTCATGTATAATTTGTATAGCAAAACAGCTAACATAACATAATGCCATGTGTGTATTTCATATTGTAGGCCATTACTCTGACTCCAGGAATGCAAAAGGATTCCCATCGCTGGCTTGCCGAGGTTAAGGTAAATTGTTTAGACCATCTTTTGATGATCATTTCTCAAGCTGATGTCATTCATCTTAACACAGCTGTTGTTCTTTACCGTCTCAGATAGACTGATGGAAACATCCTCCAGTTCTCAGGGACTTAATGTCATGTTTTATCAGGTTTTATTTCCAAAATTTGTATTTTAACACATTTAAATCCATGTGTAGTTGGTTGTTGCTTTTTGTCTGTAGTGGTGTGTCTGATGTATACATCAATACATTTAAAGACCCCATGAAATGGCTTGCAGAGAAGCAATGACAAACAGAGTTTTCCTTCCTGTCTTGACATTTGTTTTATTGAAAAAGGATTGGTCATCAAAGGCGTAGTCATCGAAGTCATTAGGAGTACAGTAATAGCATATAGATGACTTCAAAGCTAATTTACATGCCCCAAAAGTTGTTTTCATGGGGTCTTTAAAGTCATGTTAGTGGGCAGTTTGTGGTTTTTCAGAGTACGACTGTGCTAATACAGTCATATTTTTATAGGTACATTTTAATGTTAAATATAAATATTTATGATTTAATATAAATATTTAATATTTGTGTGCATCAGGGTTGATATAGTACTGTGAATATAGAATTATAAAACTTGTTTCTTTGTATCTTTGTAAAATGAGTAAAAAAAAAAAATGTAGCTTTAATTTTGTTTCAGAATTAGTTATAGAATTTGCTCTGTATAACAGCCAAATTAATTGTTCCATCTGCCTATGATAACAATTTATAGAAAAATGCTGGGGTTGGCTGTTTTAGAAGTCGTTCCCATGTCGAACCTGTTTAAAATACTGTCTAATTGGGTAGTGGAGGGGAAGTCAGACTTGAGACATTAACATGACACTATCCAACATTGATTGAAAATATGAAAGCTACAGTAAAGTCATTTTTAATGAATTTTGTTGAGTTGTAATGGATTTAATGCTTCTCTAAAAGAAATTTCTTTAAAAATTCCAGTTTAATTTTAATTATTTAAAAATAGTATTTTTATCTTTATAATCGTTGTTGATCATATTTCATACAGTTGAATCACGCAGGTAATATTAATAAGCATACATTTTTAAACCTCTGTTCCTCTGTGTTTAAGGGGTCACACTTGGCTCCTTTGCGGTCAAAAGTGACTGAAGCCGTGAAATGTAACTTTTTTGTTTTTCAGGCAAACCAGTGTAATATATTTTTGTTCAATATTTTTTGATTATAATTTAATATTTTGAGGGTATTTTATGTTAGGCTGTCACTAATGATTATGTTGGTAATAGGATTATTTTGGTGATTAATCGATATTTTTGTGGCCAGCCTTTAAAATGACTTAAAATACACAAGTAACAATAATGATGCAATAATATTTGGTGGTGGTTTTATAGAAAAACACTGTTAAAATACATAATATACACAATCATCATATGTACATCATGTATTATAACAAATGCCTGCAAGGATGCTGTGACGAGCAGGGCGGGCGAGAGCCGTGAGGGAACGGCGCGAGGCCGGTGACGCGAGTGATAATGAGCGTCAGCTGCGCGGCGCACCGGTCTCGTATCTCTCATGGAGGAGCTCCGGAAGCATAAAAGAGTAGCGACAACAGTGTAAGACGAGAGAGGACCAGGCCTGGATGTTATTTTGTGTTTTATTATGTTCCTCACGGCGACTGCCGCCATTTTACTTTCGTTTTGTTGTTTGTTTATTTATTTGATAATTAAAGTTACGTTGAATTTTCGCCGGTTCCCGCCTCCTCCTTCCCCTACTTAACTGTGTTACATTCCGCCCACACAAACATAATAAAAACAAAACATAAAATCCAGGTCTGGTCCTCTCTCATCCTTCACCATCGTCGCTCCCCTTTTATGCTTCCGGAGCTCCTCCGTGAGAGATACGAGACCGGTGCACCGAGCAGCTGAAGCTCATTAGCAATCACTTCACCGGCCTCGCGCCGTTCCCTCACGGCTCTTGCCAGCCCTGCTCGTCACAGAAAGTTTAACAGCAAACCAAAGAGCGCTCAAGCTACACTGACAGGACAGCTGATTCAGTGGTTGCCTAGCAACATAACCACAGCGCAGTGCTTTTTTTTTTTCTAAAATCAACAAAAAAGGATAGTGCGGTGCACCTCGCGTTTTCAGAAATGAAAAATGTTCAGTGTGATCGGGGCCTAAATCAGCACATGAAATCACAGATGTTGGGTAATAAGAATTGAAACTCAAACATCATTTAGAAAACTAGTCCTGTCCAGATAGTGATATAGTGTCATAGTTTAATTTCAAATGAGTGTGAAGTTATTATTAGCAGTTCAAAATTTTTATAAGTACATCAGTATTTATCTTAGGTTAATTAATATATATATACAGTACTGTGCAAAAGTTTTAGGCAGGTGTGAAAAAATGCTGTAAAGTAAGAATGCTTTCAAAAATAGACATGTTAATAGTTTATATTTATCAATTAACAAAATGCAAAGTGAGTGAACAGAAGAAAAATCTACATCAAATCAATATTTGGTGTGACCACCCTTTGCCTTCAAAACAGCATCAATTCTTCTAGGTACACTTGCACACAGTTTTTGAAGGAACTCGGCAGGTAGGTTGGCCCAAACATCTTGGAGAACTAACCACAGTTCCTCTGTGGATTTAGGCAGCCTCAGTTGCTTCTCTCTCTTCATGTAATCCCAGACAGACTCGATGATGTTGAGATCAGGGCTCTGTGGGGGCCATACCATCACTTCCAGGACTCCTTGTTCTTCTTTACACTGAAGATAGTTCTTAATGACTTTCGCTGTATGTTTGGGGTCGTTGTCATGCTGCAGAATAAATTTGGGGCCAATCAGATGCCTCCCTGATGGTATTGCATGATGGATAAGTATCTGCCTGTACTTCTCAGCATTGAGGATACCATTAATTCTGACCAAATCCCCAACTCCATTTGCAGAAATGCAGCCCCAAACTTGCAAGGAACCTCCACCATGCTTCACTGTTGCGTGCAGACACTCATTCGTGTACCGCTCTCCAGCCCTTCGGCGAACAAACTGCCTTCTGCTACAGCCAAATATTTCAAATTTTGACTCATCAGTCCAGAGCACCTGCTGCCATTTTTCTGCACCCCAGTTCCTGTGTTTTCGTGCATAGTTGAGTCGCTTGGCCTTGTTTCCACGTCGGAGGTATGGCTTTTTGGCCGCAAGTCTTCCATGAAGGCCACTTCTGACCAGACTTCTCCGGACAGTAGATGGGTGTACCAGGGTCCCACTGTTTTCTGCCAATTCTGAGCTAATGGCACTGCTCGACATCTTCCGATTGCGAAGGGAAGTAAGCATGATGTGTCTTTCATCTGCTGCAGTAAGTTTCCTTGGCCGACCACTGCGTCTACGGTCCTCAACGTTGCCTGTTTCTTTGTGCTTCTTCAAAAGAGCTTGGACAGCACATCTGGAAACCCCTGTCTGCCTTGAAATTTCTGCCTGGGAGAGACCTTGCTGATGCAGTATAACTACCTTGTGTCTTGTTGCTGTGCTCAGTCTTGCCATGGTGTATGACTTTTGACAGTAAACTGTCTTCAGCAACCTCACCTTGTTAGCTGAGTTTGGCTGTTCCTCACCCAGTTTTATTCCTCCTACACAGCTGTTTCTGTTTCAGTTAATGATTGTGTTTCAACCTACATATTGAATTGATGATCATTAGCACCTGTTTGGTATAATTGTTTAATCATACACCTAACTATATGCCTACAAAATCCCTGACTTTGTGCAAGTTTACCTTGAAGAATTGATGCTGTTTTGAAGGTAAAGGGTGGTCACACCAAATATGGATTTGATTTAGATTTTTCTTCTGTTCACTCACTTTGCATTTTGTTAATTGATAAATATAATCTATTACCAAGTTTATTTTTGAAAGCATTCTTACTTTACAGCATTTTTTCACACCTGCCTAAAACTTTTGCACAGTACTGTATATAAAAAAAAAACAGTTATCAAACTGATTATATAATACTATGTTGTCAGTGACCAACAAATAAACACACACACACACACACACACAGAGTAAGAAAGAGTGGGACTGAGGGAATGGGGGATGTACAGTGAGACAGAGATTCAGAAGATTTAACAACATTTTAAACAAAAATTAAAATCTAAATGTGACAAAAAGTAGTCTAAATAATTAAAAAAAATGTACATGCTAATAGAGTATGGGAAAAACATTCATTATAATACAAAATATTGTACTTTAAAGCTGTTCAGAATTGTATCTAACCTTGTTTAAAAACAACCCTATTGTGCCATCTTTTGGTTACTATATATTGGAATTCTTTTTTCATTGTCCTCAAACAGATAGTTAATCTGCTTATTTTTAAGTTACACATACAACATTGATTAAATAAAACGTTTGAATTTCTTATTCAATGTTAGTATTATTGTATATAGAAATAAACAGACTATAATTCAGAGGAGAATATTGTTTAGTGTAATGAATTAATCTCAAAATACATTTTAAAGAAAACAAATAAATTGATTTGAAAATTGTATTTTCATTTTAAATTCATCCAGGTTCATTACCAAACATACAATCTTAATTTAATTTAAGTCAAACAATGACTTTACAAGATATGAGAAACATTCTTTTTTTAAAGTATTGTTAAAACCTTTTGTCTTCTCAACCCAGGTTAAAAATAGGTATATGCTGCCCTCTAGTGCTCATTCTGTGATCATTCAAATATGACAATATTTTTTTTTCTTACTTTAAACCTCTTCGCCATGGCAACACCATTCGAGATATACTATAATCGTTTACAATTTAGCATTTTCAGTATGTTGTCATCATATTCAGAAAGTTTGGTGGCAATAGCATGAATACCCTAAGAGGAATAGCTAAAACTTCAGAGCTTGATTATTCAAAATATCCACATTCAAACCAAAATATCTGACTTCCTGTTGGTCGGAGGTAATGACTATGAATTAGAAAGTTGTCCGGCTTAATGAGCACAATATGTGTCCCGACTTTGACTGTAGGTTAAACTAACCCCCCAACTTTTGTCAAAAGATGGCGCTATAGAGCCCCTCTCCACGCCCGTTTTTAAGGCTTTGCCCATGTCTACTGCATGACAATCCTGACGTGTGTGTCGAGTTTCATGCAATTTGAAGCATGCTAAGAGTCTCAAAAACATCCAAAACAAATATTGAATTTTGAACTGTTGCTATGGCAACAGTGTTTGAAATATCAAAAATATTTTAACATGTCTACATTCACCATGTCTTGACATTATTCTGGTGAAGTTTGAAGCAAATTGGGTAAAAATAAGTATATATCAAGAATATATCTAATTCCAGAGCATACGTTTTTCAAACAACTCATAATAGCTCACTTCCTGTTGAGTTGGCGAACAACTTAGAGCACGAAATTTGTCACGCCCGATGAGGTCTATATGTGTACCGAGTTTCATACTATTATTTGCAAGCGTGTTTGATATATGGACCGAGTTTTCGGACCCCATTCAAGGGGGCACTGTCAAGCCCCCCTACCACGCCCGGATCCCAGCCTCTGTGTCGTCCTAATGAGTGTGCGAAGTTTCAAGAGTTTTCGAGCATGTTAAGGGCCTCAAAAGTGCCAAAAACCTTGAAAAAACAATAATAAATATAGCTGTAAGCAGCGATGACGGGCCCAAGCCCGGTGGCACCGCCAACCCGGTGGCTTCAAGACAACTGTGCATGGTGGGCAATAGGCATTTAATGGGTAAATGTAAAAGGACTATGTCAAAGTCATTTGAATTCCCCACATTTACTGCAGCAGTTGGTCCCCATATGATCACAAACCACAACAGCCACATCTATGAGATCATTTACATTTAGATTAATTTAATTTCATAGGATGTCATAGGTCACTTTCAAGTGAGTGCAGAATGTGTTTTTTGGCCTAGCTGAGCTACCGTTTGCACACCAGTCTTATGCACCAAAAGGATGCTTTTATTTAATTCCAATTTGGATGGTATCCGATGAAAAAATAAAATTATAAAATTAACAAATGGAGCCAAATAAGCGTCAGGTGAGAGTAAGATGTGTGTCTAGATTTTATTTCTCATTTATGAAAGATTATTATAAACAGCCACTTTTATAAAATCGTTTGAAATTTACTCTTTTTGATAAAATTTAATTATATCAATAAATAATTCATCTAAAGACGGCACGTGACCTTGTGTAACGCCCATGTCTAGAAAACACATGCTCCCTATGTAAAAAACAGACAGACAGAAATAAAATCAGCCCTGATCACACTGAACACGTTTTATGCAGTGACATGTGCCTTTTTTGAATTGTTCCCTATGGAAGTGAGCGTTCTACACACTGACGTTGTCATTAGCAGTTCAAAATTTTTATAAGTACATCAGTATTTATCTTAGGTTAATTAAAATATAAAAAACACAATAATAAAACTAATTATATAATACTATGTTGTCAGTGGCCAACAAAATTCCAGTTTAATTTTAATTATTTAAAAATAGTATTTTTATCTTTATAATCATTGTTGATCATATTTCATACAGTTGAATCACGCAGGTAATATTAATAAGCATACATTTTTAAACCTCTGTTCCTCTTTGTTTAAGGGGTCATACTTGGCTCCTTTGCGGTCAAAAGTGACTGAAGCCGTGAAATGTAACTTTTTTGTTTTTCAGGCAAACCAGTGTAATATATTTTTGTTCAATAATATTTTTTGATTATAATTTAAAATTTTGAGGGTATTTTATGTTAGGGTGTCACTAATGATTATGTTGGTAATAGGATTATTTTGGTGATTAATCGAGTAATCGGATATTTTTGTGGCCAGCCTTTAAAATGACTTAAAATACACAAGTAACAATAATGATGCAATAATATTTGGTTCAAATAAAGTACCAAAAACAAGTGGTTTTATAGAAAAACACTGTTAAAATACATAATATACACAATCATCATATGTACATCATGTATTATAACAAATGCCTGCAAGGATGCTGTTGACGAGCAGGGCGGGCGAGAGCCGTGAGGGAAGATTTTATTTCTCATTTATGAAAGATTATTATAAACAGCCACTTTTATAAAATCGTTTGAAATTTACTCTTTTTGATAAAATTTAATTATATCAATAAATAATTCATCTAAAGACGGCACGTGACCTTGTGTAACACCCATGTCTAGAAAACACATGCTCCCTATGTAAAAAACAGACAGACAGAAATAAAATCAGCCCTGATCACACTGAACACGTTTTATGCAGTGACATGTGCCTTTTTTGAATTGTTTCCTATGGAAGTGGGCGTTCTACACACTGACGTTGTCATTAGCAGTTCAAAATTTTTATAAGTACATCAGTATTTATCTTAGGTTAATTAAAATATAAAAAACACAATAATAAAACTAATTATATAATACTATGTTGTCAGTGGCCAACAAATACACTGTTTTGATTAACTGTCAGGGTTGGGGAGTAACGAAATACATTTAATTTACGTATTTAAAATACAAAATTTGAGTAACTTTATTTTTAGTTAGTTACATTTTAAATGGGTGTTAATCAAATTACAGTTACATCCGAAAAGTATTTTAGATTACCAAAGTGATTACTTTGAATTTTACTGTCATTTAAACATTAATGTAAACTGTGACAGTCAATTAATGTAAACCGCAACTAGTCATTTTCTGACTCTGACAGTCTGAAAAACTGTCATTTCATTTCTGTTCAGAAGTTTCATATGAATAAGCCATTTTACATAACACATGTTTACATGTACTCCACAAGACAAAATGACTGGATTTATAAAAATTGCTCAATTTAAAAAATTGTACATACCCTTGAATCTTTACTATCCTGTCATTACTGGATGATCCATGACTGTTTTTATGTTTTGTGATAGTTGTTTGTGAGTCACTTTATAATTGTAAAAAAGGTAATTGTGACTTTCTCACAATTCGACTTTTTTCCTCACAATGACGAGTTTGCGTCTGAGAATTCTGACTTTTTCTTATAATTGTGAGATTTAAACTCATAATTGCAAGTTATAAAATCAGAATTGTGAGATAACTTGCAATACAGAATTTTTCTTGCAATTACGAATTAATAACTTCTTTGCTTCCAATTCTGACATCTCAATATTGCCAGTTTATATCTCATTATTATGACTTAATAACTCGCAATTGCAACTTTATATGACGCAATTCTGAGAAAAAAAGTCATAATTGTGACAAAAACTTTTTTTTTTTTGTTACTTTTTTTTGTGTTACATACTTATTAGCATTCTAAAGTATTTAGATTAAGTTACTAAACTTTGGTAATCCATAAACCATATAGTCAGTGCACGACAACTGAACTGGTTCTATGCCTTTATTTTTATGAGGTTTCCTATCCTATAATGCAGACAAGGGGACACAGCAATGAAAGGGTTAAACCTGCCAGACTAAAACACAGAGAGACATTCGGGCTCTTGAACTGTCTGAATGTGTGTGCGTGCAATGTATGAGGAGAGCACGAATGTAATATAAATGATAACGATCCAAATACAATTTATTTGCAGAAGTTTATATTTTAGTTTTATTTTTTAAAATCCCTGCATGGATGTAGATCTTTGTATAACTGGGCGCGATCATTATTAGGAGACGCTGCGCGTCTCTTTGTGTGACAGAAATCTTCCAAATTCTAATTGAAGCTCTTTAATACATTGTTGTGATTAAATGTTGTGTAATCGCTGGAATGAACAAGGTTGAAAAACACGTAAATGATTTCGTGACCACTCTCACAGAAATCATCAAACTGTCAAACAACACGGCTCGCGATCTCTACATGAATGTTTTTCATGTGTTTATTTGCTTGTATATTGTAGAATCGCTGGAATGGAATCACTATTAATTATAGAAATTAGGTGTGTATATTTCAATTATTCATGAATAATTGACAACTTCCAAATTTCCTTTTTGTTCTTAATTTAAACCTTCGCCATGGCAACACCATTTGAGATGTACTATAATCGTTCGCAATTTAGCATCTTCAGTATGTTGTCATCATGTGCAAAAGTTTATTATTAGTTATTTACAGAAGTTTATGTTTTAATTTTATTTTTTTAAAATCACTGCATGTGTAAAGTTATTTGTATAACTGGGCACGATCATTATTAGGAGACGCTGCGCGTCTCTTTGTGTGACAGAAAATCTTCAAAAATGTAAAAGAAGCTTTTTAATATGTTCTTTTGATCGAATCTTGTCTAATCGCTTGAATATTTTGATGAATAAGGTTTAAAAACATGAGCTTTCATGATTTCGTGATCACTCGCTTTCAGAGAAATGACTCGCGGCTCTTTGTTTAATCCGTTAGGAAATGAAGTTTGCACAGATGCCACACAGCGTCAACACATTAACACAGTCATACACATAAACATTCAAACAAAGAATTGAAAGGAACATTAAAAAGGAATGATAAGATTCTGAAAGACGCGAGAAAGAACGAGCTTCGGGAAGCGATCTATAATTGTCACAGAACACCTTCCAAACTCAAATGAATCTTTTTAATACATTCTTGTGATTAAATCTTGTGTAATCGCTGGAATTTTTTACTTTATAAGTTTAAAAAACAAATGAGTTCGTGATCATTCACAGACATCATCAAACTGTCAAACAACACGGGGCGTGCTTCTATGAGTGAACAGAAATAATGTGATGCATGTGCAGTACTGTCCACTAGAGGGAGCCACGAGACCGTTTTTGTTAAGAGCCTCAAAAACACCCAAGAATATTATTAAAGTTTGACGTCTTGCCATGGCAACAATATTTAAGATATCACAAAGACATTCACATGTCTACATCTGAAATGTTTGGACATTATAATGAAGAAGTTTGAAGCAAATCGGGTAAAAATAAGAGGGTGATCTCAAAGCATTTTGAAAGTGACATTTGCTGCTGCCAATTGGTGGCGCTATATCTTTGACTCATAATAGTCACATCCATGTGCTTGGCCTCCTACAACGAACACACAGGTGAAGTTTCATAAAAATCAATAAATGTATGCAGACATTATAACACACTTCCTGTTTCTCTTTTCTCGCCATAAATTTGTTGCCTCGCCACGGGCAAACCGATTGAGGTATCAAAAATCCCCTGGCAATTTTGTGTCATCAATGTCTTGACTTCATGCTGACCGAGTTTGGTGGTGATCGGATTAAGCGCCTAGGAGGAGTATATCAAATTCCAGAGCATGCGTTTTTCAAACAACCCATAATAGCTCACTTCCTGTTGAGGCGGCGTACAACTTAGAGCACGAAAGTTGTCACGCCCGATGAGATCTTCATGTGTACCGAGTTTCATACCAATATGTGCAAGCGTGTTTGATATATAGACCAAGATTTTGGACATTTACATTTAGTCATTTAGCAGATGCTTTTATCCAAAGCGACTTACAAGTGAGGAAACAAACAAGCGATTCTTCATGAATTGGCAAATAACACAGGAAGTGCTCACAATACAAGTTTCATACATTGCTCAGTACCATAAGCTAGAGTAGGAAGGGAAAAGGGAAGGAAAGGGTTTTTTTTAGGGATTAAGTGTTCACGGAAGAGATGAGTTTTCAGCTGTCTCTTGAATATTGCCAGGGACTCTGCGTTCCTGATGAAAGTAGGGAGATCATTCCACCAGCAGGGAGCAGTGAAGGAGAATGTTCTGGAGAGTGATTTTGTGCCTCTCTGTGACGGTACCACAAGCCTTCGTTCCTTTAGTGATCGCAGGCTTCTGGTGGGGACGTAGCGTTGTAGCAGTGTGTGGAGGTAGGAAGGTGCAGAGCCTGTGGTGGATCTGTAAGCAAGCATCAGCGCCTTGAACTTGATGCGAGCAGCAAGGGGTAGCCAGTGCAAAGAGATGAAGAGGGGCGTGACGTGGGCTCTCTTAGGCTCGTTGCAGACAAGACGTGCAGCAGCGTTCTGGATCATTTGAAGAGGTTTGATTGCACTTGACGGCAGACCAGCCAGAAGAGCATTGCAGTAATCAAGCCTTGAAATGACCAGGGCCTGGACAAGCAGTTGTGTTGCGTGCTCAGTCAGGAAGGGACGGATTTTCCTGATGTTGCGAAGTGTAAATCTGCATGACCGCGCCGTCTTTGAGATGTGGTCTCTGAAGGTCAGTTGGTCATCGAAGATAACTCCAAGATTTCTGGCCGACTTTGATGGGGTAATGGTGGTTGTACCAAGCTGTATGTTGATGTCGTGTTGTAGAGTAGGAGTGGCAGGGAAGACTAAAAGCTCAGTCTTTGCCAGGTTGAGCTGCAGCTGGTGTTCTTCCATCCACGTCGAGATGTCCACCAGACAGCTTGAGATCCGTGCAGCTACTGTGGAATCATCTGGTTGGAAGGACAGGTAGAGTTGTGTGTCATCAGCATAGCAGTGGTAGGAGAAACCATGTGCCTGTATGATGGGACCCAGTGATGTAGTATAAATGGAGAATAGGAGGGGACCAAGAACTGAACCCTGAGGAACCCCAGTGATCAGTTGATGAGGTTTGGATACCTCCCCTCCCCAGGCAACTCTGAAAGACCTACCTGTAAGATAGGACTCAAACCACAGAAGCGCAATACCTGAGATGCCCAGTGACGAGAGGGTGGACAGAAGAATTTGATGGTTTACGGTGTCGAAGGCAGCAGATAGATCCAGTAGAATGAGAACAGATGATTTGGAACCAGCCTTTGCAATTCGCAGGGATTCCGTGACAGACAGTAGCGCAGTCTCTGTGGAATGGCCGCTCTTGAAGCCAGATTGGTTGACGTCCAGATGGTTGTTCTGTGTGAGGAAGGATGACACCTGGTTGAACACAACTCGTTCAAGTGTTTTCGATATGAATGGTAGGAGAGAGACAGGTCTGTAGTTGTCCATGAGTGATGTGTTTAGCGTGGGTTTTTTAAGCAGTGGGGTTACTCGAACCTGCTTGAATGTGGTAGGAAAAGTGCCTATGTGGAGACACGAGTTAATAATGTGTGTAAGTGCTGGTAAAAGAGTGGGAGAGATGGCTTGTAGACGGTGTGAGGGAATGGGGTCTAGAGAGCAGGTGGTGGGATGAATGGAGAGGAGAAGTTTTGATACTTCCGCCTCCGTGAGAAGGGAGAAGGAAGAGAGAAGATTAGTGGATGGGATGAGTTCCTATGTGGGTGGTGCAGAGAACTGGCTACTGATGGAAGATGTCTTGTCAGTGAAGAAATTGGCAAATTGATCAGCAGTTAAAGATGTGGTGGGAGGTGGTGGAGGGGGACAGAGGAGTGCGTTGAATGTCTTGAAGAGTGAGCGTATGTTTGTAGCGCCGTTGATCTTGTCGTGGAAGTATAAGGACTTCACTGCATAGACTCCACCAGAAAAAGATGATAGCAGATCTTGGTACGAACCTAGGTCAGATGGGTCTTGTGATTTGCGCCATTTCCTTTCTGCTGCCCTGAGTTTAGACCGGTCTTCACGAAGTGCATTGGATATCCAGGGGTTGGAAGGAGTTGCTTGTGCTGGTTTGGATGCCAGAGGACAGATACTGTCTAGGGAAGAAGATAAAGTGGAACAAAAAGTGTGTGTTGCAGTATTTACATCCAAAGATGAGAATTGTGTGTGTGAGGGAAGGGAGGATGACACAACAGAGGAGAGATGAGAAGGGGAAAGAGAGGTTTTCTTCTTCGCAGGTTTCTTCTGAAGGAAACATGTGAAGTGGTTGGTGGTGCACAAATAAGTTGCAGATTGAAAGTGATAAAGAAATGGTCAGAGACGTGCAGAGGTGTGACCAGAATGTTGTCAGTGATACAGTTACGTGTGTAGATCAGGTCCAATTGGTTGCCAGATTTGTGGGTGCTTGTGGTGGTGAGTCGGTTGAAATCAAATGAGGCTAGGAGAGAGAGGAAGTCAGAAGCATAAGGTTTATCAAGGTGAATGTTGAAATTGCCCAGTAGTACAAGAGGACTACCATCGTCTGGGAATGAGGACAGCAGCATGTCCAATTCCTCGACAAAGGTACCCAATTGACCTGGGGGGCGATAGATGAGTACAAGATGAATTTTGACAGGGTATGTAATTGCAATGGCATGAGATTCAAACGAATAGTTGTATAGAGCAGGGTGAGTTAAGTATTTCCAATTGTTAGAAATGAGGAAACCTGTGCCTCCTCCTCTTCCTGACTGTCGAGGGGTATGAGTAAAAGTGAAGTTGTTAGAAAGAGCAGCGGGGGTTGAGGAGTCCTCTGGACGAATCCATGTCTCAGTCAAGCCTAAGATATTGAGAGCAGAGTTAGTGGCAAAGGAATGAAGTCAGCTTTGTTAACAGCTGACTGACAATTCCACAGGCCTACAGAAACAGATAGAGGTTGGTTAGAAGAGGAGTAAATAGGACGCAGGTTAGTAGTGTTGCGCTGCCTTCTACGGGTGATAGTGGAGCGTATGCGAGTGACAACAGGAATATATTGAAAGCACATGTTGAGTATGGGAGCAAAGAAAAAGGGGGGGGGGGGGGAAGGGGGATACTTAAGTGTCCTGTCGGTGTCCTTGCTCGGTGGAGTCGCGCAGGTAGAGTCGCAGGTCTTTACCCGAGTCGGTCTTCACACGAAGAGGCTGAACACGACGGCTGAACGCTTCCGCGACAGTGCGGACACACTAAATAAATTGCTTTCTTACTAACGTATGAGTGAAAACAGCTGTGTCCGCCCTAACAATTAGCTCAGCAAAAGAGTTTCGCCGTGAATGGGCCAAATCGAAACTACTGCAGGAAGCGCACGTACAGCACTTAAGTTCACAGCCCAACAATGCCAAAACTAACAACCGCTACAGTTCTTCTAAATGGCAGCGAATACAAATACAAACAGATACAAATCAAAGCGCAAACATACCAAATAAGCAAAGAATCGAACGAATCCTTCCTAGCAGCAAATAACTTAGCAATAGAGCAGAAACGGGTATTAAGTAAACACTCCACTCACGCGCTCTCGCCGTCTTCAGTGATCTCACGCTTGTCCTTTGCTATGGACCCCATTCAAGGGGGCACTGTCGAGCCCCCCTGCCACGCCCGGGTCCCAGCCTCTGTCACGTCCTAATGGCCGCAGGTTCCAATGCGTGTGCAAAGTTTCAAGAGTTTTAGAGCATGTTAAGGGCCCCAAAAAGCCCCGAACGGTTGAAAAAAAATAAAAAATATAGCTGCCAGCATCGATGGGCGGGCCCAAGCCGGTGGCACCGCCACCTCGGTGGTTTAAGGACAACTGGGCACGGCGGGCAAAATGAATTTAAACGGTGTCTCCCGTTGGAGACTGACCAGTTAGTTGAGTCAGATTATTCAATAACATTTTAAACAATAAGAATAAAGTCTACACTGTGACAGAAATTAATCTTTGACATTGTCTTAATATATACATTCAAATATAATACTAACTAAAAGCGGTCATATCATAGCAAAGTTATCATTAGCAGTTCAAAGTGTTATTTATTCAGCTGAATTTATCTTATTATATTGTTAAACTAATTATATAAAACTAAATAGTCAGTGAAATACAAATGAACTGGTTCTTTGCCTTTATTTCTTTATACAAATTTATAGAAGAGAAAGGCTAAGAGATTTCCTATCCTATAATGCAGACAAAAAGAGACGGCAATGAAAGGGTTAAACCTGCAAGACCCTGAGAGAGAGAGAGAGAGAGAGGGAAAGAGAGATATTCAGAAGAAATATTTTAAAGAAAACAAGTATATTGATCTGAAATATAGTACATTCATTTTAAATTCATCTAGGTTCCATTTAATTTATCTTAAGGTATTTTACGTTATTTTTAACCATATTATTAAACGAATTATATAGAACCATATAGTCAGTGCACTACAACTGAACTGGTTCTATGCCTTTATTTTATGAGGTTTCCTATCCTATAATGCAGACAAAGGGACACAGCAATGAAAGGGTTAAACCTGCCAGACTAAAACACAGAGAGATGTTCGGGCTCGTGAAGTGTCTGAATGTGTGTGCGTGCAATGTATGAGGAGAGCACGAATGTAATTTTTCTTGCAATTACGAATTAATAACTTCTTTGCTTCCAATTCTGACTTCTCAATATTGCCAGTTTATATCTTATAAATTCTGACTTTTTTCAATATTGTGAGTTTATATCTCATTATTATGACTTAATAACTCGCAATTGCAACTTTATATGACGCAATTCTGAGAAAAAAGTCATAATTGTGACAAAAACTTGAAATTACCTTTTTTGTGTTACATACTTATTGGCATTCTAAAGTATTTAGATTAAGTTACTAAACTTTGGTAATCCATAAACCATATAGTCAGTGCACGACAACTGAACTGGTTCTATGCCTTTATTTTTATGAGGTTTCCTATCCTATAATGCAGACAAGGGGACACAGCAATGAAAGGGTTAAACCTGACTAAAACACAGAGAGACATTCGGGCTCTTGAACTCTCTGAATGTGTGTGCGTGCAATGTATGAGGAGAGCACGAATGTAATATAAATGATAACGATCCAAATAGGATTTATTTGCAGAAGTTTATATTTTAGTTTTATTTTTTAAAATCCCTGCATGTGTAAAGATGTAGTTATTTGTATAACTGGGCGCGATCGTTATTACAGACGCTGCGCGTCTCTTTGTGTGACACAAAATCTTCCAAACTCTATATGAAGCTCTTTAATACATTCTTGTGATTAAATCTTGTGTAATCGCTGGAATGTTTTAGTGAACAAGGTTAAAAAACACGTAAATGAGTTCATGATCACTCGTGTTCACAGACAGTGGCGGTTCTAGACAAATTTTACAAGGGGGGCCAAGGAGGGGCCAGTGTTTAACCAGAGGGGCACATTAAAAATGGTAACAAATTATATTTAAAGATTATAAACTTTGTTTTACTTTACTTGCTGATATCTGTAGAAAGATGTACAGTAAACATAGGGCACAAGTACATTTATTTACTTATGCATGTACACTACCAGTCAAAGTGTACAAGAAAAACAGTATTATTGTGAAATATTTTTACAATTTAAAATAACTTTTTTTATATTTGAATAGGAATATTTTAAAATGTAATTTATTCCAGTGATCAACGCTGAATTTTCAGCATCATTACTCCACTCTTCAGTGTCACATGATCCTTCACAAATCATTCTAATATGGTGATTTCCTGCTCAAGAAACATTTATAATTATTACCAATGTTGATGATTATTATCAATGATTTGTGAAGGATTTGTGAAGGGTCATGTGACACTGGAGACTGGAGTAATGATGATAAATTCAGGTTTGATCATAGGATATAAATTACACTTTACTATATATTCAAATAGAAAAGTCATTTTACATTTTAATAATATTTCACAATATTACAGCTTTTCTTCTATTTTAATAACATAAATGCAGCCTTGGTGAGCAGAAGAGACTTCTTTCAAAAACAACCAAAATAGTACAGTTTCCAAACTTTTGACTGGTAGTGCATATCTGCATGTATTTCAAAATGTAGGCCAAGGATTTACTTAAAAAAAGAAAAATTAGAGCCATATTGACACAAAAAATTATTTACAGGAGAAAGCGCCATTTTAAGGACATACAGTAGGCCTACAATGAAATTATAATTGAACTGCTTTGCAAATAGTAATAACCTTCTTCATCACAAACCTGATGGTGCAGTACTTGATCCACATGGATCCCCTTTCTGTCCCTCTGGCTGTTCCTCTCTCTGTCCCTGTATGTTTTCTTCCTCCTCACCCTCTTCTTCATCCTTCTCACCCTCTGGAATTTCCCTCTCTGTTTCAGAGTCCTCACTTACATCACCTGCCCTCTCTCCAGCTTCCACTGATTCCTCTGGCTCTCTCTCCTTCTGCTCCTCAATTCTCTCAATACCTTGATTTGTTTCTCTCACTTTTTTGTTTACTGGGGCAAAAAAGGACGCTATGTCCCTTCCTCGTTTCATGATAACTATCGGAAGAAAAAAACGTGCATTACATTTCGTTGCCTAACCATCCCACTTAACACGGGCAGATAGCCTGTTGATTACTTTACTCAAATGTATGTTATCGCAATGCAACGGCCATGAAGTTACGTGGTTAACATCACAACGTTGTGCAACAGCAACAAGTCACTTACGAGATACGAGTCACTTACGAGATACGAGTCACTTACGCGGCCGGCGCCGCTATAATTTACCTGTGTAGAACGTTCCGTCGCATTTGTTCCGCTTTTGGCGCTCGCGTGTAAAATCATAATAAATTCATAATTAATTTTTTTTTTGGGTCAACACAGGGGGGACACAGGTGTGGCCAGGGACATGTCTACAGAGGTACGGGCCTCTCTAGGCCTCCGTGTAGAACCGCCACTGTTCACAGACATCATCAAACTGTCAAACAACACGGCTCACGATATCTACATGAATGACTTTCAGTGCTTGTATATTGTAGAATCGCTGGAATGTTTTAATTGGTTAATATATATATATATATATATATATATATATATATGACGAAGTGGCCTGAATTGTAAAACGAAAGCAAACTTTCTCTCCGTCTATAACATTAGAGTGGCTCTTTCTGTCAATACTCGCGATCAGTAAATTAATATTTTTCATGTGTTTCTTTGCTTGTATATTATACAATCGCTTGAAAGTTTTAATGAATGAAATTACATGTAAACGAAGACTATCATGAGTTGTAAAACTAAAGCGGTTTTTCTAAACACGGGGCTCGTGTGCATCTGTGAGTGAACAGAAATAATGTGATACACGTGCAGTACTGTCCACTAGAGGGAGCCACGAGACCGTTTTTCTGTTAAGAGCCTCAAAAACACCCAAGAATATTATTAAAGTTTGACATCTTGCCATGGCAACAATATTTAAGAAATCACAAAGACATTCACATGTCTACATCTGAAATGTTTTGACATTATAATGAAGAAGTTTGAAGCAAATCGGGTAAAAATAAGAGGGTGATCTCAAACCATTTTGAAAGTGACACATTTCCTGCTGCCAATTGGTGGCGCTATATCTTTGACTCATAATAGTCACATCCATGTACTCGGCCTCCTACAACGAACATACAGGTGAAGTTTCATAAAAATCAATGAATGTATGCAGAAGTTATAACACACTTCCTGTTTCACGGGTTTGCCTCGCCACGGGCAAACCGTTTGAGATATCAAAAATCCGCTGGCAATTTTGCATCATCAATATCTCGACTTCATGCTGACCGAGTTTGGTGGTGATCGGATTAAGCGCCTAGGAGGAGTATATCAAATTCCAGAGCATGCGCTTTTCAAACAACCCATAATAGCTCACTTCCTGTTGAGGCGGCGTACAACTTAGAGCACGAAAGTTGTCAGGCCCGATCAGGTCTATATGTGTTCTGAGTTTCATACCAATATGTGCAAGCGTGTTTGATATATGGACCAAGATTTCGGACCCCATTCAAGGGGGCGCTGTCAAGCCCCCCTGCCACGCCCGGGTCCCAGCCTCTGTCACGTCCTAATGGCTGCAGGTTCCAATGCGTGTGCAAAGTTTCAAGAGTTTTTGAGCATGTTAAGGGCCCCAAAAAGCCCCGAACGGTTGAAAAAAAATAAAAATAATAATAATAAATATAGCTGCAAGCAGCGATGGGCGGGCCCAAGCCGGTGGCACCGCCACCTCGGTGGTTTAAGGACAACTGGGCACGGCGGGCAAAATGAATTTAGTATAAAATATAAAGTACTTATATACTTATATACTTATACTTATATACTTATATATATACTTTTATTTATTTTAATTACAAATTGTCAAATTGTACATTTACATGCTAAAAAAATTATTTCAACCAAAAATTATGTGTGCCTGTGTGTAAAATGTATATCATTTGTTTTAAATGAAGGAATAAAACATTTATCTTTTATTCAAAGATAAATTAAAAAAAAAATACATTCAAAGTACATTCAAAGTGCTACACAGCAGAGGTTTACTGTTGAAATTAGACATACATAAATACTGTTAACTGTTACTGTTAACATACATACTGTTAATGAGTACAACCAAACATTTAATTTTACGGGTTGCCTTAAAGGCCTTTTTTTCTGTGTGTGTATGGTATGATGATAGTTTCTCTCAAATAAAACAGTAAAATGTTCACTAAGGGCCCTATGATTTCGTGAAATGGAATCGCGAAATTCATTCATAATAAAAGGAATTTACAGTTTAAGGGGGAACTTTTTTTTAAATTTTCGATGAATACATCAAAAGCAAGTTGGTACACTTCAATTAAATCGCGATATGGAGTAGTATATGTTAACTTTAAACGGTAAAAATACTATTAAAATATGAATCCATGTTTTGTGTGTGAATGAATTGTTCAGCAGTAAACCGCGTGCCTGCCACATTCATCCTAACAATCCGCGTTACACAGTAAATTTCCTTTTTATGAATGGATTCTGTCTGCGTTTTCTGCATCGCGGAAATCAAATCTCCCTGCATTTTCTACAAAAAGCATGTTCAACACGGACACGCAGACACCCACTAATACAGCATTTAGTCAACAAATTACTTACTTTAGTGATATTAAAACATATACTGTAGTGTACTGTATAACATACCGCTTTGTTGCCTGTTTTAAATCCGTTTTTGAAGTGTCCAGTTCTCTGCAGCGCGCAGTCTGACATCAAAACAAACTGTACGAGGCTTCAGTGATCGTTTAATCAGAGAGCGCCTCTAGAGGTCACTCTCGTACCGCACTCTCCTCAGCCGCTCCAGCAACGGACGCCACCCAGAAAATGAAATCATGCGCGGTTGTGTAGCACTTGTTTGTACATGCTTCCTCGCAGTCTGTGTACTTCGGACTTTATTTTGTAAATTTGTAAAAAAAAAAAAAAAAAAATCAGAATTGTATCTAACCTTGTTTAAAAATGACCATAGTGCCATCTTTTGGTTATTATTAAATTTCTTTTTTATTTCTTGTGCTTAAACAGATCGTTATTGTGCTTATTTTTAAGTTAAACTACATTGATTAAAAAAAAAACGTTTGAATTTCTTATTCAATGTTAGTTTTATTGTATATAGAAATAAACAGTGTATAATTCAAAGGAGAATATTGTTTAGTGTTATGAATTATCATTGAGTGTCATCTCAAAAATAGGTATATGCTGCCCTCTAGTGCTCATTATAAATATATGACATTTGATCATTAATATTATTTTAAGAGTACTGTTTCCCCTCATTTTAATTTACACATACATCTTGAAATGAAAAAATAAATTAAAATATGTTTATTTATGATATTTGTACTAATAAATATAGAAATTAGGTGTGTATATTTCAATTATTCATGAATAATTGACAACTTCTAAATTCCCTTTTTGTTCTTAATTTAAACCTTCGCCACGGCAACACCATATGAGATGTACTATAATCGTTCCCGATTTAGCATCTTCAGTATGTTGTCATCATGTGCAGAAGTTTATTATTAGTTATTTGCAGAAGTTTATATTTTAATTTTATTTTTTAAAATCCCTGCATAAAGTTATTTGTATAACTGGGCGCGATCATTATTAGGAGACGCTGCGCGTCTCTTTGTGTGACAAAAAATCTTGCAAACTGTAATTGAAGATTTTTAATATATTCTTGTGATCGAATCTTGTCTAATCGCTTGAATATTTTAATGAATAAGGTTTAAAAACATGAGCTTTCATGATTTCGTGATCACTCCCTTTCAGAGAAATGACGCACGGCTCTTTGTTTAATCCGTTAGGAAATGAAGTTTGCACAGATGCCACACAGCGTCAACACATTAACACAGTCATACACATATATATTCAAACAAAGGAATGAAAAGAACATGAAAAAATCACATGTAAATGAGTTCGTGATCATTCACAGACATCATGAAACTGTCAAACACGGCTCGCGATCTCTACTTGAATGTCTTTCATGTTTATATTGTAGAATCGCTGGAATGTCTTCAGCATCTTCAGTCTGTTGTCATCATGTGCAGAAGTTTATTATTAGTTATTTGCAGAAGTTTATATTTTAATTTTATTTTTTAAAATCACTGCATGTGCAAGTTATTTGTATAACTGGGCGCGATCATTATTAGGAGAAGCTGCGCGTCTCTTTGTGTGACATTAAAAAGTTTCTTTTACAGTTTGGAAGATTTTCTATGTTCTTGTGATCGAATCTTGTCTAATCGCTTCAATGTTTTAAAGAATAAAGTTTAAAAACACTTAAAATCAAGTGGCTTTCACGCGGTCACGATCTCTCGCTTTCAGAGAAATGACGCGCGGCTCTTTGTTTAATCCATTAGGAAACGAAGTTTGCACAGATGCCACACAGCGTCAACACATTAACACAGTCATACACATAAACATTCAAACTTCAATTTCAAAGAATTGAAAGGAACATTAAAAAGATTCTGAAAGACGCGAGAAAGAACGAGGTTCGGGACGCGATCGTTCTCAGACGCGCCGTGTCTATAATTGTCACAGAACACCTTCCAAACTAAAATTAAGCTTTTTAATACATTCTTGTGATTAAATCTTGCGTAATCGCTGGAATATTTTAACTTATGAGTTTAAAAAACACAAATGAGTTTGTGATCATTCACAGACATCATCAAACTGTCAAACACGGGGCGTGCTTCTATGAGTGAACAGATATGTGATACACGTGCTGTCCACTAGAGGGAGCCACGAGACCATTTTTGTTAAGAGCCTCAAAAACACCTAAGAATATTATTAAAGTTTGATGTCTTGCCATGGCAACAATATTTAAGATATCACAAAGACATTCACATGTCTACATCTGAAATGTTTGGACATTATAATGAAGAAGTTTGAAGCAAATCGGGTAAAAATAAGAGGGTGATCTCAAAGCATTTTGAAAGTGACATTTCCTGCTGCCAATTGGTGGCGCTATATCTTTGACTCATAATAGTCACATCCATGTGCTCGGCCTCCTAAAACGAACACACAGGTGAAGTTTCACAAAAATCAATAAATTTATGCAGACGTTATAATACACTTCCTGTTTCTGTTTTCTCGCCATAAATTCGCTGCCTCGCCACAGGCAAACCGTTTGAGATATCAAAAATCCCCTGGCAATTTTGCGTCATCAATGTCTTGACTTCATGCTGACCTAGTTTGGTGGTGATCGGATTAAGCGCCTAGGAGGAGTATATCAAATTCCAGAGCATGCGCTTTTCAAACAACCCATAATAGCTCACTTCCTGTTGAGGCGGCGTACAACTTAGAGCACGAAAGTTGTCAGGCCCGATGAGTTCTATATGTGTTCTGAGTTTCATACCAATATGTGCAAGCGTGTTTGATATATGGACCAAGATTTCGGACCCCATTCAAGGAGGCGCTGTCGAGCCCCCCTGCCACGCCCGGGTCCCAGCCTCTTTGATTTCCTAATGGCCGCAGGTTCCAATGCGTGTGCAAAGTTTCAAGAGTTTTTGAGCATGTTAAGGGCCCCAAAAAGCCCTGAACGGTTGAAAAAAAATAAAAATAATAATAATAATAATAATCCTTAGAAAAACAATAGGGTCCTGCGCCCTTTCAGGGCTTGGGCCCTAATAATAATAATAATAATCCTTAGAAAAACAATAGGGTCCTGCGCCCTTTCAGGGCTTGGGCCCTAAATATAGCTGCAAGCAGCGATGGGCGGGCCCAAGCCGGTGGCACCGCCACCTCGGTGGTTTAAGGACAACTGGGCACGGCGGGCAAAATTAATTTAAACGGTGTCTCCAGTTGAAGACTGACCAGTTAGTTGAGTCAGATTATTCAATATAATACTAACTAAAAGCGATCATATCATAGCAAAGTTATCATTAGCAGTTCAAAGTGTTATATATTCAGCTGAATTTGTCTTATTATATTGTTAAACTAATTATATAAAACTAAATAGTCAGTGAAATACAAATGAACTGTTTCTTTGCCTTTATTTTTTTATACAAATTTATAGAAGAGAAGGGCTAAGAGATTTCCTATATTATAATACAGACAAAAGGAGGCAGCAATGAAAGGGTTAATCCTGCAAGACCCTGAGAGAGAGAGAGAGAGAGAGAGAGAGAGATATTCAGAAGAAATATTTTGAAGAAAACAAGTATATTGATCTGAAATCATCAATGATCATTTTAAATTTATCCAGGTTCCATTGAATTTATCTTAAGGTATTTTACGTTATTTTTAACCATATTATTAAACTAATTATATAGAACCATATAGTCAGTGCACGACAACTGAACTGGTTCTATGCCTTCATTTTTTATGAGATTTCCTATCCTATAATGCAGACAAAAGGAGACAGCAATGAAAGGGTTAAACCTGGAAGACCCAGAGAGAGAGAGATATTCAGAAAAAATATTTTAAAGAAAACAAATATATTGATCTGAAATATAGTACATTCATTTTAAATTCATCCAGGTTTCATTGAATTTATCTTAAGGTATTTTACGTTATTTTTAACCATATTATTAAACTAATTATATAGAACCATATAGTCAGTGCACGACAACTGAACTGGTTCTATGCCTTCCTATCCTTCCCATTTCCTATCCTATAATGCAGACAAGGGGACACAGCAATGAAAGGGTTAAACCTGCCAGACTAAAACACAGAGAGACGTTCGTGTTCTTGAACTCTCTGAATGTGTGTGCGTGCAATGTATGAGGAGAGCACGAATGTAATATAAATGATAACGATCCAAATACGATTTATTTGCAGAAGTTTATATTTTAGTTTTATTTTTTAAAATCCCTGCATGTGATGTAGTTATTTGTATAACTGGGCGCGATCATTATTTGAAGACGCTGCGCGTTTCTTTGTGTGACAGAAAATCTTCCAAGCTATAATTGAAGCTCTTTAAAACATTCTTGTGATTAAATGTTGTGTAATCGCTGGAATGGAATGGAATCGCTGGAATGAACAAGGTTAAAAAACACGTAAATGATTTCGTGATCACTCTCACAGAAATCATCAAACTGTCAAACACGGCTCGCGATCTCTACAGGAAAGTCTTTCATGTGTTTATTTGCTTGTATATTGTAGAATCGCTGGAATGGAATGGAATGGCTATTAAATATAGAAATTAGGTGTGTATATTTCAATTATTCATGAATAATTGACAACTTCCAAATTCCCTTTTTGTTCTTAATTTAAACCTTCGCATTGGCAACACCATTTGAGATGTACTATAATCGTTCGCAATTTTAGCATCTTCAATATGTTGTCATCATGTGCAGAAGTTTATTATTAGTTATTTGCAGAAGTTTATATTATATCACTGCATGTGCAAGTTATTTGTATAACTGGGCGCGATCATTATTAGGAGAAGCTGCGCGTCTCTTTGTGTGACATTAAAAAGCTTCTTTTACAGTTTGGAAGATTTTCTATGTTCTTGTGATCGAATCTTGTCTAATTGCTTGAATGTTTTAAAGAATAAAGTTTAAAAACACTTAAAATCAAGTGGCTTTCACGCGGTCACGATCACTGCTTTCAGAGAAATGACGCGCAGCTCTTTGTTTAATCCATTAGGAAACGAAGTTTGCACAGATGCCACACAGCGTCAACACATTAACACAGTCATACACATAAAAATTCAAACATCAATTTCAAAGAATTGAAAGGAACATTAAAAAGATTCTGAAAGACGTGAGAAAGAACGAGCTTCGGGACGCGATCGTTCTCAGACGCGGCGCGTCTATAATTGTCACAGAACACCTTCCAAACTAAAATTAAGCTTTTTAATACATTCTTGTGATTAAATCTTGCGTAATCGCTGGAATAATTTAACTTATGAGTTTAAAAAACACAAATGAGTTCGTGATCATTCACAGACATCATCAAACTGTCAAACACGGGGCGGAACAAACAGAACAACAGAAATAATGTGATACACGTGCTGTCCACTAGAGGGAGCCATGAGACCATTTTTGTTAAGAGCCTCAAAAACACCCAAGAATATTATTAAAGTTTGACGTCTTGCCATGGCAACAATATTTAAGATATCACAAAGACATTCACATGTCTACATCTGAAATGTTTGGACATTATAATGAAGAAGTTTGAAGCAAATCGGGTAAAAATAAGAGGGTGATCTCAAAGCATTTTGAAAGTGACACATTTCCTGCTGCCAATTGGTGGCGCTATATCTTTGACTCATAATAGTCACATCCATGTGCTCGGCCTCCTACAACGAACACACAGGTGAAGTTTCATAAAAATCAATGAATGTATGCAGACGTTATAACACACTTCCCGTTTCTCTTTTCTCGCCATAAATTCATTGCCTCGCCACGGGCAAACCGTTTGAGATATCAAAAATCCCCTTGCAATTTTGCGTCATCAATGTATTGACTTCATGCTGACCGAGTTTGGTGGTGATCAGATTAAGCGCCTAGGAGGAGTATATCAAATTCCAGAGCATGCGTTTTTCAAACAACCCATAATAGCTCACTTCCTGTTGAGGCGGCGTACAACTTAGAGCACAAAAGTTGTCAGGCCCGATGAGGTGTATATGTGTTCTGAGTTTCATACCAATATGTGCAAGCGTGTTTGATATATGGACCAAGTTTTTTGGACCCCATTCAAGGGGGCGCTGTCGAGCCCCCCTGCCACGCCCGGGTCCCAGCCTCTGTCACGTCCTAATGGCCGCAGGTTCCAATGCGTGTGCAAAGTTTCAAGAGTTTTTGAGCATGTTAAGGGCCCCAAAAAGCCCCGAACGGTTGAAAAAAAATAAAAATAATAATAATAATAATAATCCTTAGAAGAACAATAGGGCCCTTCGCCCATTCAGGGCTTGGGCCCTAATAATCCTTAGAAGAACAATAGGGTCCTGCGCCCTTTCAGGGCTTGGGCCCTAATAATCCTTAGAAGAACTGTACTGGCCTTGTTAGAAATCTCTAGCATCTAACTATCCAGTAAGTTAAACAGTGACTCAAAAAACTTCGCTGGAGACATCAAGTCGTTTATGAAGTTTATGATTCAACTGTGAAACTGTAAAAATACACAAAAGAAAATATTACTGAGTATGAAATCGACAGATTACAGATTGATGATAAAGTAAGGTTAAATAAACCAAGAAAATGTACATCAAAATATCAAAATAACCTTCTCAAACATATCACACAATAAATGAACACTGTGTACTTACAGACATTGCATTTAACAGATGCAAAGAAAGAAGATGTTTGTGGATTTCACAGCTACCACAATTTTACTGAACTCCTGTAGTACAACTGGTACTTCCTGCTTCCTAAACTAAGAGGCTAACTGAGACTGATTTTCAAAATTAAAGTCCTCAGTGTAGATATACATAAAATAAGTCCCATCAAAACCTAAATAAACAGTCCTGCACACTCCCCGTCTGGGATTTTAAGAATCCCATATCAATTTATAACTTATCAGGTGACAGTAGGAGGATAAGTTCGGAGATGGGACGTGACAGGATTTTTTGAATGCCATCCTTAGTCACTTTAACATCCACTTTCCTTACCAATCCATCTTTGCTTGGCGACGCTTTCACAACTATTGCCATTGGCCACTCATTTCTGTTAACTTGAATGTTCTTTACCAAGACAATGTCCCCTTCTTTCAAATTAGTTTTTCTGTCTTGCCACTTTCGTCGGGATTGCAAAGTACTGAGGTATTCCTTTTTCCATCTTGTCCAGAAGATGTCAGCTAACCTTTGTACTTGTTTCCATTGTTCTTTAAGCAACTCATTATTCTCAAAGTCTCCAGGTGGGGGAGGTGTTACACTTGTCTTTTGTGTCAAAAGAGTAGCAGGGGTGAGAATAAAAGGAAATTCTGGGTCGGAGGACACTGGGATTAAAGGTCGGGAATTCATCACCGCAGTAACTTCCGCCATGAACGTGATCAAGACCTCGTGTGTGAGATGAGAAGATTTCTCATTAAGTAGCATGCAATCAAGAATGCGACGAGCAATCCCAATCATTCGCTCCCAGTGACCACCCATATGAGAGGCGTGAGGTGGATTGAATATCCAGGTGCAATGCTGTTCTCTCAGATATTTCTGGACATCCTCCGAACTGACACAAGTTTCATCCATCTTGAGTTCTCGAGAAGCTCCAACGAAATTTGTGCCACGATCTGAGTGTAGTTGTTTAACTGGCCCTCTGATCGCGAAAAATCTCCTTAAGGCATTGATGAAACTACTAGAGCTCATTGCTTCAATTACTTCAATGTGGATGGCTCTCGTGCACATACATGCAAACATAACTGCCCACCTCTTGGAATTAGCTTGACCTCCTCTGGTCTTACGGGCAGTCACTTCCCATGGTCCGAAGACATCAACACCCACATAGGTGAAGGGTGGAGCTACTGTCAACCGTTCCACTGGCAAATCTGACATCTGCTGATGTTCAGTCTTCCCTCGCAGCTTCTTACATGTTACACACTTAAAAAGCAGACCACGTATGCACTTCTTACCTCCTACTAGCCAAAATCCAGCTGCTCTGACGGCACCTTCTGTAAAGTGTCTGCCTTGATGTTTCACAGCCTCATGATAATGTCGCACAATCATTGTTGCCACATGATGTGTACCCGGGACGATGATCGGGTTAACTTCACAAGTTTCCAGATCAGACCTTTTAATACGACCCCCTACTCGAAGTAAGCCGTTGCTGTCAAGTACAGGAGATAGTTTCCTCAAAACACTCTTACGAGGAAGGTTGTGAGCTGCAGTGATGCTCTTAATCTCTTGAATAATTCTCGTATTGCGCACCCTTCAAAACAAGAATTTTCGCTTTCTCCAGCTCTTCTTCAGATGGACCTTTGCTGCAGATATGCCATCCTCTGCAACTATCATCTTGTGAATGCTTAGAGAAAGAACTGGCAATGTGAATCAGACGTGCTATTGCTCTTATGAGAGTGTTAAAGTTAGAGAATCTACTGAATCTCACAGAGTTCCATGTGAACTTTGGAACTTCAGTAAGGTTCGAACACACTTGTGGGCGTACTTCAGAATCTGAGGTTGGATTCACAAGCTCAAATGATTCTTGTGATTCAGATCGAAGCTGAGAATTATGCAAGAAGTGTGGGCCCGTGAGCCATGAACTTGTGCCCAAGAGTGCTGCAGGCACAGATCTGGATCCATGGTCTGCTGGGTTAAGTCCTGTGGGAACATATCGCCATTGTGCAGGTGAACTGGATTTATGGATTCGTTGAATTCTGTTGTTCACGTAGACATAGAACCTCCGTGTTTGATTATGGATGTAGCCTAGTACTACTTTACTGTCAGTATAATACCAGATGTGATCAAAGGTCATGTCCATCTCTTCTACAATCATCTCTGCAATCTCCACTGCTAACACAGCAGCACACAACTCCAGTCTTGGGATAGTAATGTCTGGCTGTGGTGCTAATTTGGATTTTCCAAATAAGAAGTTAACATCTGTGTGACCGTGTTGATCTGTCACCTTCAGGTATCCTACAGCAGCAATGGCTTTAACTGATGCGTCCGCAAAAACACAAAGTTCTTTACTCTGGACATCAGTCAGAGGAATGGACGTGCAAACACGTGGTATTTGAAGCTCTTTCAAATCTTGAAGAGAATTTTTCCATTTTCTCCATTCGGCCTCCATGTCCTCTGGCAAAGGGGAATCCCAGCCCTCACCTTGTTTGGTAAGTTCCCTCAACAGTAATCTCCCTTGTATGGTAACAGGTGCAAGGAATCCAAGAGGGTCGTACAAGCCATTTACGGTAGATAGGACCCCTCTCCGAGTGAAAGGCTTGTCGTCATCTGAAACATGAAACATGAAAGAGTCTGTTGCAACATTCCAGGACACACCAAGACTACGTAGGATGGGTAGGCCATTAGAGAAAAGTTGTAGATCTTTAATGCCCTCAGCACGATCTTCTAAAGGAAAGGCTTCAATCACGTTTGGACAGTTAGAGATAATCTTGTGCAGTCTAAGGTTAGACACTGCAAGCATATCTTGTGTACGCTTGAGAAGGTCGATCGCCTCTGTCTGTGTAGCACATGATTTCAGCATGTCATCAACGTAGAACTCCTTTTCCACCAGCTTTCTGGCGTCACTGCCGAAACTCTCCTCATGTTCTCTGGCCGCTCTCCTTAGACCATAAATAGCCACGGCTGGTGATGGGCTATTCCCAAAAACATGCACACGCATTCTGTGGTCCACGATTTCATTGTCAAGGTCATTGTTTCTGTACCACAGGAACCTAAGATAATTCCTATGGTCCTCCCTAACCAGAAAACAATGAAACATATGCTGTATGTCAGCAGTAATAGCCACAGACTCTTTACGGAATCTCATCAGGACACCTATCAGGCTGTTATTCAAATCAGGGCCTGTGAGAAGTACACTGTTCAGTGAAACTCCCTCATATAGTGCACTTGAATCGAAGACAACTCGAATTTTGCCAGGTTTTTTAGGATGATACACCCCAAACAGCGGCAAGTACCACACTTCTTGACCTTGCTGAAGAGATGGTGCAATCTCAGCATGCTCGTTTTTTAGCAAGTTCTCCATAAAATCCAGGAAGTGTGCTTTCATTTGCGGTCGCTTGTTCAGAGTGTGTCGCAGCGCAAGAAGACGTTTCAATGCGTAGTCTTTGTTGTTGGGTAGACTTTGTCTGGGCTCACGAAAAGGTAGTGGTGCAACCCAACTATTGCCGCTGTCCTGAAAAAACTCTTTGTCCATAATCTGGAGAAATCTAGTGTCTTCCACAGATGGAGCCATCTTATGATCATTTGCAGTGTAAGAGAAAACTGAATGGCCAATGCTTTCACCATCGGGCACAAACAGAAACGAGTCCTCAGATGTGGATTCTAGAGGTTGTTGCTGTTGTGGATTAACATCAAACTTCTCTTTTACCTTGATTTGACTGTAGCATGGACTCAGAAAGCTGTGACGGCCATTTTCTAAGACGAAAGTCTTGAAAGTATGAGCTGAAGTTGGCCTGTGAGCTCCTTTGAGACACACATCCCCGACGACAACCCAGCCCAAATCCAGTTTTTGAGCAAAGGGGGCGCTATTTGGGCCATTAATTTGTTTGCGTACTTTATGTACTTGCAGGATGTCTCTACCCAGTAAAAGAAGAATCTCAGCATTGCAGTCGAGAGGTGGTATTTCCTGTGCAATATGTCTCAGGTGGCTGTGATGGAATGCTACACCAGGAGTTGGAATCTCTGCACGATTGTTTGGGATCTGATTACATTCTAGAAGAGTAGGGAGAGGTAGACTTATCTTCCCATCAATGGACTCCACAACAAAATCAGAAATTCTTCTACCCGCTGTCTCTAGAAGGCCTGCACATGTTTTCAGTGTGTAGGGCAATGGACTTGTTTTGATGTTGAAGATGCCAAAAAAATCTTTTCTCACCAAAGAGCGATTGCTTTGCTCATCCAGGATAGCATACATCCTCTTTGATTTCTCTTTTTGTCCAGCTGGATAGACAGAAACTAGACAAATTTTTGAACAAGAACGTGCACTCAGACCTTCTCCGCAGACTTCTGTGCATTCAGATGTAACCTCATGACTAGATGGTTTGTCATTCTCCCCGCCATAGTCTGAGGAAGGGGTAGATGCCTGAGATTTCCAGGGTGCAGGACCTGGATGAAGTGCTGAGGGGTGACGGTCACTACCACACTCTTTGCACTGAACTTCTATGGTGCAGTTTTTGGCGAAGTGGTCTGTAGAAGAACAGCAATGGTAACACACAGACTGCTCTTTCAGGAATTGCATTCTATCTTGTAGAGATTTTTCTCTAAACCCTCTGCATCTTCTCAAGGGATGAGGTTTTCCATGTATAGGGCAGCTTTTATTTGGGCTAGCTGATCTCTTTCCCTGTTCAGATCTTACTTTAGTTGAAGGATTAACTTGAGTCTTGTGAACAGATATTGGCATTTGTCTTTGTCTCTCAAATCTTTCTCCTTTCTCATATTTCGTGTGAGGAAAGGTACTGAAACTCGGATCTGTACGTGCTTTTGCTTCTGAACGAACAAAATTTGCAAACACTGAGAAAGGTGGAAAAGCGACATGATATTCTTGCTTATATTTGGATCCAAATGACATCCACTTTTCTTGGATGTTATATGGAAGTTTCTCCACAATAGGATTCACTCCCTTAGAAGTGTCCAAGTATGCCAGACCTGGTAAGTATCCTTCAAGCTTAGCAGCTTCTAGTTCTGAGAGGATGTCTCCTAAATCTCGAAGCTTTTGTGGGTCTTTATTTGTCACTCTGGGAAAGTTTTCAAGTTTAGCAAAAAGAGCATGTTCAATTGCTTCTGGAGAACCGTATATTTCCTCAAGTCTCTGCCATGTCATTATCAGGGCACCTGATGGATTTCTGATGTGAACAGCTTTCAGTCTCCGTGCATGCTCAGAGGATTCTTTACCCAGGTATTTAATTAAGAGATCAAGCTCTTCTGCAGGAGAAAGACCAAGACCACAAATAGCACCTTGGAAAGATGATTTCCATGCCCAGTAGTTAATGGGCTTGTCATCAAAGTAAGTAAGCCCTGCTGACACAAGCTGCGTACGGGCTAGATACTTTGCGAGGTCATAGGTAATGGACAAGGAATCCTCTTTATCAGGAGGTCTACTCTGCATTTGGTAGCGATAAGGAGACTGCATTCTGGTGACATTCTGAGACATGTCTGCACCAAAATCCATGATTTGTGAACTGATTGGTAAGTCCTTAAAATTTGACTCACTTTTAATTGGACTTACGATGTGAGAAGCTTGAACTGCTGGTTGCATTTCTTTTCCTCCACTAGATGGCAGTGTACCACTACTGACCTTAGATTGCGTTTTCACATAATCTGCTGTTCGACTTCGGCTGTCCTCGATGGGAACAGGAACTGATACTCTACTGGCTGCGCTACGCTCCGTTTCCAACAATGCTTCCTCCAGTACATGAGCTTCTGCTAAAGCAGCATCCGGAAATTTCCTTTATTAATTGTCAAAAAACACCTTCCAAACTAAAATTAAGCTTTTTAATACATTCGTGTGATTAAATCTTGCGTAATCGCTGGAATATTTTAACTTATCAGTTCCTGTTTTCCCCATCAAGTCGTATCTCATCTGATACAATCGGGGTAAACAGCCAGAACTAGTGTGTTTGGTTAAACTTATTTATTTGTTTTAACTTAAGATGAGTCTCCGTTAGCCCAGAATAAAAATACATGTAAAAAATACATTCAAAGTACATTCAAAGTGCTACACAGCAGAGGTTTACTGTTGAAATTAGACATACATAAATACTTTAACTGTTACTGTTAACATACATACTGTTAATGAGTACAACCAAACATTTAATTTTACGGGTTGCCTTAAAGGCCTTTTTTTCTGTGTGTGTATGGTATAGGGCTGTAGTCAAGTCCACCTTTGTCGAGTCCAAGACAAGTCCAAGTCCAGGACTAGTCGAGTCCAAGTCAAGACCGAGTCCAAAGTGGTTCGAGTTCAAGTCAAGTCCAAGTCCAAAGTTGTTCGAGTTCAAGTCAAGTCCAAGTCCAAAGAGGTTCGAGTCCAAGTCAAGACCGAGTCCAAATGAAACAGAAAAAAAAATCCTCTTCAAGACCACAGACTTAACTATTGATAATTTATGTGATGCAAGAAACAGCACATCTATTCTAAGATAATCATTTTGCATTATTATTTGTAATGATCAAAAATCATGTGCAGAGTAACAACACTGCAGAATCAAATTAGGCCATTTTATATAGTTTAGGTATAGCAATTTCACTCAAGTCACATAAAGCTGAAGTGCAACTTCACATTTTCAGTGTTTTTATTAACATTCAATGGGAAATGTAACAAATAACAAGCTACACAGATGAGATTTAGCAAAATCACTAAAAGCTATCCTTCCGCTGGACAAGTTAGTCCCTGACCTTAAACAGCGACAAAGGTTACATATTTGAAGCCATTAGATGGCGGCAAAGATTGTCTTGAGCAAGTAACTCAGTCAAAAACTTTTATATTTGAAACTTCTGAATCTGAACATGAAAAGATGCAAATGACAAATGCTTAGTGTCAGCAGGGCACGGGAAACCCGTTAACTGTTTAAAGGACAAGATCGCAGCGGACATTCGAACAATTTTTTTATTATGAACATAGGACTGGCCTGAAGAAAAATGCGAAATCTGAATGCAGGTAAGTTAATACACTCGGTCACTCGATATATCTCCCATAATACAGTAAGCTTCAATGACAATGACAATTGAGAACAAACATATGTTTACGTTGCTAAGAGTGCTTGCTCAGGGTGTTGTGCAGTGATAGGCAGAACCGTTGGGTGAAGCCGTGTTTCATCGTGAAAAACAAAACAAATTTAAAAAAAACACAGCTATAGACCAATCAGAATCAAGCACTGGAATTAACCTTTTTACAACAGGCGACCAATGTCAATGCCCGTTCTAGATGTGTTGTGAATTTTCTGATCAAGCGCGCTCATATAGTGCTGGACTCGGTCGAGACCAACTAGAACATTTGGCGAGACCAATGACCAAGTCCGAGACAAGTCCGAGTGCAAATACCAACGAGTCCAAGACAAGTCCGAGACAATAAAAAAACGTCTCGAGTCCGGACTCGAGTCCAAGTCCGGACTCGAGTACTACAGCACTAGTATGGTATGATGATAGTTTCTCTCAAATGAAACAGTAAAATGTTCACTAAGGGCCCTATGATTTCGCGAAATGGAATCGCGAAATTCATTCATAATAAAAGGAATTTACTGTTTAAGGGGGAACTTTTTTTTTTAATTTTCGATGAATACATCAAAAGCAAGTTGGTACACTTCAATTAAATCGCGATATGGAGTAGTATATGTTAACTTTAAACGGTAAAAATACTATTAAAATATGAATCCATGTTTTGTGTGTGAATGAACTGTTCAGCAGTAAACCGCGTGCCTGCCACATTCATCCTAACAATCCGCGTTACACAGTAAATTCCTTTTTTATGAATGGATTCTGTCTGCGTTTTCTGCATCGCGGAAATCAAATGTCCCTGCATTTTCTACAAAAAGCACGTTCAACACGGACACGCAGACACCCACTAATACAGCATTTAGTCAACAAATTACTTACTTTAGTGATATTAAAACATATACTGTAGTGTACTGTATAACAAACCGCTTTGTTGTCTGTTTTAAATCCGTTTTTGAAGTGTCCAGTTCTCTGCAGCGCGCAGTCTGACATCAAAACAAACTGTAGGAGGCTTCAGTGATCGTTTAATCAGAGAGCGCCTCTAGAGGTCACTCTCGTACCGCACTCTCCTCAGCCGCTCCAGCAACGGACGCGACCCAGAAAATGAAATCATGTGCGGTTGTGCAGCACTTGTTTGTACATGCTTGCTCGCAGTCTGTGTACTTCGGACTTTATTTTGTAAATTTGTAAAAAAAAACATCAGAATTGTATCTAACCTTGTTTAAAAATAACCTTAGTGCCATCTTTTGGTTATTATTAAATTTCTTTTTTATTTCTTGTGCTTAAACAGAACGTTATTGTGCTTATTTTTAAGTTAAACTACATTGATTAAAAAAAACGTTTGAATTTCTTATTCAATGTTAGTGTTATTGTATATAGAAATAAACAGTGTATAATTCAGAGGAGAATATTGTTTAGTGTTATGAATTATCATTGAGTGTCATCTCAAAAATAGGTATATGCTGCCCTCTAGTGCTCATTATAAATATGACATTTGATCATTTCAATTATTTTAAGAGTACTGTTTCCCCTCATTTTAATTTACACATACATCTTGAAATGAAAAAAATAATTAAAATGTTTATTTATGATATTTGTGCTAATAAATATAGAAATTAGGTGTGTATATTTCAATTATTCATGAATAATTGACAACTTCTAAATTCCCTTTTTGTTCTTAATTTAAACCTTCGCCACGGCAACACCATATGAGATGTACTATATTCGTTCGCAATTTAGCATCTTCAGTATGTTGTCATCATGTGCAGAAGTTTATTATTAGTTATTTGCAGAAGTTTATATTTTAATTTTATTTTTTAAAATCCCTGCATAAAGTTATTTGTATAACTGGGCGCGATCATTATTGAGACGCTGCGCGTCTCTTTGTGTGACAGAAAATCTTCCAAACTGTAATTGAAGATTTTTAATATGTTCTTGTGATCGAATCTTGTCTAATCACTTGAATATTTTAATGAATAAGGTTTAAAAACATGAGCTTTCATGATTTCGTGATCACTCCCTTTCAGAGAAATGACGCGCGGCTCTTTGTTTAATCCGTAAGGAAATGAAGTTTGCACAGATGCCACACAGCGTCAACACATTAACACAGTCATACACATAAATATTCAAACAAAGGAATGAAAAGAACATGAAAAAAATCACATGTAAATGAGTTCGTGATCATCACAGACATCATGAAACTGTCAAACACGGCTCGCGATCTCTACTTGAATGTCTTTCATGTGTTTATATTGTAGAATCGCTGGAATGTCTTCAGCATCTTCAGTATGTTGTCATCATGTGCAGAAGTTTATTATTAGTTATTTGCAGAAGTTTATATTTTAATTTTATTTTTTAAAATCACTGCATGTGTAAAGTTATTTGTATAACTGGGCGCGATCGTTATTAGGAGACGCTGCGCGTCTCTTTGTGTGACATAAAGCTTCTTTTACAGTTAGGAAGATTTTCTATGTTCTTGTGATCGAATCTTGTCTAATCGCTTGAATGTTTTAAAGAATAAAGTTTAAAAACACTTAAAATCAAGTGGCTTTCACGTGGTCACGATCTCTCGCTTTCAGAGAAATGACGCGCGGCTCTTTGTTTAATCCATTAGGAAACGAAGTTTGCACAGATGCCATACAGCGTCAACACATTAACACAGTCATACACATAAAAAGTCAAACTTCAATTTCAAAGAATTGAAAGGAACATTAAAAAGATTCTGAAAGACGCGAGAAAGAACGAGCTTCGGGAAGCAATCGTTCTTAGACGCGGCGCGTCTATAATTGTCAAAAAACACCTTCCAAACTAAAATTAAGCTTTTTAATACATTCGTGTGATTAAATCTTGCGTAATCGCTGGAATATTTTAACTTATCAGTTCCTGTTTTCGCCATCAAGTCGTATCTCATCTGATACAATCGGGGTAAACAGCCAGAACTAGTGTGTTTGGTTAAACTTGTTTATTTGTTTTAACTTAAGATGAGTCTCCGTTAGCCCAGAATGCTATCTGGAAATAGACGGAGACTGAACTCGGGACACACAGCGCCAGTCGGAGAAACTATTGAATAGAGACCAAATCAGCTGTCCACATTTCCAACATCTTACAATCACATAATAATTGATATAAGTACATTCTGTTCATTGTCAGTTTTCCTAATGGGTAACTAGCATGGATTAGCTGTGGTCGTTAACCAAAGACTGAAACAAACCAACGTAACCAGAAATATAATTTCGTAACATTCAATATCATCAAACACATTCTCACTTGTGAAATGTAATCCCTTGCTGTCTGGTTTTAAGATTTCTTTCGTTTGAACACCCATACGCAGCACAAAAATCCAGTATCGTCCATGAATTCAAAAGTACAGGTGGAGACAGCAGCGTTACCGAGCTACTTCCTATGACAAGACCCCTGTTCCAAGATGGCGGCGCTTTTGACGCATGCTGAGAACCCCCAGGCGACGTCTAGTGCAGTGGTTCCCAAACCTGTCCTGAAGGACCACCAGCACTGCACGTTTTGGATGTCTCTCTCATCTAACACACCTGATTCAACTCATCAGCTCATTAGTAGAGACTGCAAGACCTGAAGTAGGTGTGTCAGATAAGGGCAACATAAAAAATGTGCAGTGCTGGTGGTCCTTCAGGACAGGTTTGGGAACCACTGGTCTAGTGTATATGTCTATGATACGTGACAACCAAAATAGAAAACTCAAAACAGCTTAAAAACACATACTAAGCATGTTTTCTCCACTTTTTCCATTTTGAAACCAAGCATAGTAAGACAGAAATAAAAAAGTTATTTTTTCCTGTTGGTTTATAATATAAATAAATTGTGAAATTAATAAAATAAACATGAAATGAACTAAAGCTCTGCTATGCTCAGTCTTTTTTTTTCGTAGCTAAATCACCTGTGCTAAAATAGCTTCATATATATTCCTGTGAATGATTTGACGCGCTACCACAGGGCATGATGAAAGGAACGTCTGCCAATTCCACCAAGTGATTAAAACGAATACTTTGTATTAATTACAATGACATTGTTTTAACATTTAAAAACAGACATGTTCAAATTCCAGAGCTTGTTAGTTCCTGTTGGTAAGACTGACTTACTACAGGTGACATTTTGTCAATACCTCCCTTCATGTACTTACATTAAACAATTATTTGCAGGAAAAATCACTGTAATTCTCCAAAAGGTTTTTTGTTGTTGTTGTTGACCAGACTGACTTACTACAGGTAAAATTGTGGCAATACCTCCTTTTATATACACTACACAATTAATTTATATATATATATATATATATGTATATATATATATATATATATATATATATATATATATATATATATATATTTATTTTTAGTGTAATTCACTTAAAGGGTTTTTTCATGTTCCAATGCTTGTAGTAGTTTCCTATTAGTACGACTGACTTACTGCAGGTGAAATAATACCTCCCTGTATGTATTTTCAAAATATTAAGTCAGTCTTACCAATAGAAACCTAGTACAAGCTTTGGAATTTGAACATGTCTGATTTTAAATGTTAAAAGTAATTTTAATGAATACAAATTATTTGTTTTAACCACTTGGTGGAATTGGCAGATGTTCCCTTCATCATGCACCGTGGTAGCACGTCGAATCATTCACAGGAATAAATATGAAGCTATTGTGCACAAATGTGATTTTGAATTAATACTTCATGTCGATATACAATGTTTACATATTTAAAACTAATCTTGGTATTGTAAGACTCTGGACTGTGGCAAGGGACTCTAACTTTACTGAGCACCGAGAGCATTTCCGTTGTGTTGCGGCTTGTTTCCTTTGTGTTGTGGCTTTATTTCCTTGTGTTGTGGCGATTCCGTTGTGTTGCGGTTTGTTTCTGTTGTGTTGTGGCTTTATTTCGTTGTGTTGTGAACTTATGTTTGCTTTTTAAATTTCGTTGTGTTGTGCACTACTGGGCCACGGTAAAAACATCTCAAAGCCCATCACTGCCTGTAGATTATCGTAGGAAGTCAATTTCGGGGGTTCGTGGGAATCGGCCCATGTTAAACGGTTGCCATTGGACGTCTTATTACTCGGAGGGATCGTTGTGTGAAATGGGATCCAAAACTCTCATAAACTTAGTGGTCTATTGGACACTTTAGGATTACCCCTTTCCCGATGACTTTTCCCGTGATTCCCCCAGATATGGGGGTCTATGGACACATATAGGGGGCGACGCAGGGCACTGGGGACCATTTCCCCCTGTCCAGAAACCCCCCACCCCCCCGAAAACCCACAAAATGACCGTTTCCGAGGGAATCCATCCCAGATATCCACAAAACGTCCGTTCTCTCATTAAGTGAATGGTGTTTTCATTGACCCAATCCCATTAATCCACAATTTGTCCGATTGACCATTAAAGTCGGGAAGTGTCCCGTCCCACGAACCCCTAATGTGTCCGATTGCCCATTAAAGTTTCTAGTGACCAGTCCCACGAACCCATAATGTGTCCATTTGCCCATTAAAGTCGGGAAGTGACCTGTCCCACGAACCCCTAATGTGTCCATTTGCCCATTAAAGTCGGGAAGTGACCCGTCCCACGAACCCATAATGTGTCCATTTGCCCATTAAAGTCTCTAGTGACCAGTCCCACGAACCCATAATGTGTCCATTTGCCCATTAAAGTCGGGAAGTGACCCGTCCCACGAACCCATAATGTGTCCATTTGCCCATTAAAGTTGGCAAATGACCGGGAACCCCCGCTGACCGCTCCCAGGCCACGCCCCCCGTCCCACGAACCCCTATTTTGTCCAATTACCCATAAAAGTTGGCAAATAAGCCGGGGTGCCACGCCCACGGCCCCAAGCCACGCCCCCGTCCCACGGACCCCTAATTTGTCCAATTGCCCATTAAAATTTTCAAAAGCGTCCCGCGCGGAGGCGAAAAGCCGTGGCGCCTCAAGATTCGAGATTCGGAACCTCTCGGGGCCCCTGACACACGGCGTGTGAGAGACATTTGGATCGGAAGATGAAAATATTTTCCCTGCGCTCAGGGGCCACGTGCTTTCGGTATGTCGTTCGGGGGCCCCCCAGGAGCCATGGTGCAATGCGTTTCCAGATGTGGGTTCGCGGACGGCGCTTCGAAAGGTCCGATCCACCAGGGGGCGGCGTCTTTCTTCTCGTCACGATCCCCCGAGGCTGGTCGAAAAGTTTGGTGGCCTTACGACTAAGTCCAGGGGTCGAAAGGTCAAAAAAGCAAGCGCGTGTCCACAAGGCCATAGCGCGTTTTAATGTCAAAATGGCATAGATGGAGCCCTAGAACAAATAAGGCCTCAAATTGCAAAGTATAGATGGAGCTCAAGAATGTATGTATGTCCTAGACAGCTGAAATTTGGGAGCTGTAGCGCCACCAGGTGTCGAGATATGGTATTGTCACCCCCCTTACTTTTGCCAAAAAGGCTGTTTATACACTACTTGTTTTGCATCAACACAGACAAAAACACAATAAACACTTTTTATTAAGGAATTTATGATATTCCTTCCACTTTTTATTAAATGGGTTTTATTTGAAGGCTTCACTTGGACTAAGCGCTCTCAACCGAGCACGTTTCTCTAACTTTTCACCTCTTTTAAGTGCTTTATTTGAATAGAATATGCTGTTTGTGCTCAAAAAAGATGTAAAAAATCACCTGACAACAATTAAAAGAACATTAATTTATTAAAAAAGAACAGAACAGATTCAAAGTAACATTAAATTAAAAACATTGTATTAAAACAAACAAACAAAAAAACAAACAATTAATAAAAATCTTCATAATTTACAGTACTGCACGCTTCCTGTTGTTGCCATGCAAGCGGATCACCTGAAAAACAAACCATCAGTTTAGTTACAACTACTGAGTACCTGCAGCACTATTGGGATAATGATGTACATTTTTTTTCCATAAAATTTTTTCCTTATTTGTTCATCTAAAAAACAGGTCGGGCGTTAAACAAAATGGCGGCCGCTAAACAAAATGGCGGCCCCCGTAGACGGCGGCCATTAAAAGTCAACTTTCGCTCATAACTCGGGAACGGAAAGACCCAGAGCGCTCAAACTCGGGTCAGATACTCCCCATTCGACCGCGACCTGAACACATTCGTCGCGGGGCTCGGGGACGCCCCCTGGCGGATCGCCGTTCGCCAAAACCCCGATATTCAAGAGCCTTTTTTTTCGAAAGTTACAAAAACGCGTTCGCCAGAGTGCCCTTAGTACCGCTTGGGTGTTTTAATCCTGTAAATTTCGGTCCGAAAAAAAAGTTTCTCCGATCTTCTCGAAACTCAGGATTCCGTTCCAGGATGACCAGACTTAGACAGGACCGCCAGTTTGGTGAAGCTAGACCCTTCCAGAGCCGAGATACGGCGATCCCACGTCAGGTTAATTCCATTGTACCGTTTTATGGGATCTTTGATGGGAACTGGGATGACTTACACTTACCTGTTCCCGTTCGGCCATTTCTCACCCGAACGACTCGAAAGTTACAAAAATGCATTCAGCAGAGTGCCCTTAGTACCGCTTGGGTGTTTTAATCCTGAAAAATTGATTTGAAATTTGCACAAGTATTTATAAAACTATGTCCACCAACCCCTAGTTTGTCCGCTCTTTATGTATTGGGAACTGGGATCATTTGCACTTACCTCTTCCCGTTCGGGCGAGAAATGCCCGAAAGACTCGAAAGTTACATAAACGCGTTCGGCAGAACGCCCTTAGTACCACTTGGGTGTTTTAATCCTGAAAAATTGATGTCAAATGTGCACAAGCATCTATAAACACTCTGTCCACGAACCCATAATTTGTTATTGGGAACTGGGATCATTTGCGCTTACCCTGTCCCGTTCGGGCCAGAAATGCCCGAATGACTCGAAAGTCACATAAACGCGTTCGGCAGAACGCCCTTAGTACCACTTGGGTGTTTTAATCCCAAAAAAACTGTGTCCACGAACCCATAGGTATTCTGCTCTTTATGTATGGGGAACTGGGATCATTTGCACTTACCTCTTCCCGTTTGGGCGAGAAATGCCCGAAAGACTTGAAAGTTACATAAATCCGTTCGGCAGGGTGCCCTTACTACGATTTGGGTGTCTTAAACCCGAAAAATTGATGTCAAATGTGCACAAGCATCTATAAACACTCTGTCCACGAACCCATAATTTGTTATTGGGAACTGGGATCATTTGCACTTACCTCTTCCCGTTCGGCCATTTCTCGCCCGAACGACTTGAAAGTTACATAAACCCGTTTGGCAGAGTGCCCTTAGTACAGTTTGGGTGTTTTAATCCTGAAAAATTGATATCAAATTTACACAAGCATTTATAAACTTGTGTCCACGAACCCCTAGTTTGTCTGCTTTTTTTTATTGGGAAATGGGATCATTTGCACTTACCTCTTCCCGTTCGGGCATTTCTCGCCCGATTGACTCGAAAGTTCCGCTCCTGTCTACGTCTCGGCACCCTGTGCCGTAATCCAGGGTTTCGAGAAAATCGGAGAAACTTTTTTTTCAGACCCAAAAAAGCAGTAAGGGGTACCCAAGCAATTAGGGGTTCGTGGGATGGGTCACTTCCCAACTTTAATGGGCAAATGGACACATTATGGGTTCGTGGGACGGGTCACTAGAGACTTTAATGGGCAATTGGACACATTAGGGGTTCGTGGGACGGGTCACTAGAGACTTTAATGGGCAAATGGACACATTATGGGTTCGTGGGACGGGTCACTAGAGACTTTAATTGGCAAATGGACTCATTATGGGTTCGTGGGACGGGTCACTACCCAACTTTAATGGGCAATTGGACACATTAGGGGTTCGTGGGACGGGTCACTAGAGACTTTAATGGGCAAATGGACACATTATGGGTTCGTGGGACGGGTCACTTCCCAACTTTAATGGGCAATTGGACACAATAGGGGTTCGTGGGACGGGTCACTTCCCTACTTTAATGGGCAATTGGACACAATAGGGGTTCGTGGGACGGGTCACTAGAGACTTTAATGGGCAAATGGATACATTATGGGTTCGTGGGACGGGTCACTACCCAACTTTAATGGGCAAATGGACACATTATGGGTTCGTGGGACGGGACTTCCCAACTTTAATGGGCAATTGGACACATTATGGGTTCGTGGGACGGGTCACTTCCCAACTTTAATGGGCAATTGGACACAATAGGGGTTCGTGGGACGGGTCACTTCCCTACTTTAATGGGCAATTGGACACAATAGGGGTTCGTGGGATGGGTCACTAGAGACTTTAATGGGCAAATGGACACATTATGGGTTCGTGGGACGGGTCACTACCCAACTTTAATGGGCAAATGGACACATTATGGGTTCGTGGGACGGGACTTCCCAACTTTAATGGGCAATTGGACACAATAGGGGTTCGTGGGACGGGTCACTTCCCTACTTTAATGGGCAATTGGACACAATAGGGGTTCGTGGGATGGGTCACTAGAGACTTTAATGGGCAAATGGACACATTATGGGTTCGTGGGACGGGTCACTACCCAACTTTAATGGGCAATTGGACACAATAGGGGTTCGTGGGACGGGTCACTTCCCTACTTTAATGGGCAATTGGACACAATAGGGGTTCGTGGGATGGGTCACTAGAGACTTTAATGGGCAAATGGACACAATAGGGGTTCGTGGGATGGGTCACTTCCCTACTTTAATGGGCAATTGGACACAATAGGGGTTCGTGGGATGGGTCACTAGAGACTTTAATGGGCAAATGGACACAAGAGGGGTTCGTGGGATGGGTCACTTCCCTACTTTAATGGGCAATTGGACACAATAGGGGTTCGTGGGACGGGTCACTAGAGACTTTAATGGGCAAATGGACACATTATGGGTTCGTGGGACGGGTCACTACCCAACTTTAATGGGCAATTGGACACAATAGGGGTTCGTGGGACGGGTCACTTCCCTTCTTTAATGGGCAATTGGACACAATAGGGGTTCGTGGGACGGGTCACTAGAAACTTTAATGAGCAAATGGACACATTAGGGGTTCGTGGGACTGGTCACTTCCTACTTTAATGGGCAATTGGACAAATCGGGGGTTCGTGGGACGTGGGGGGGAATCGAAAAGGGTCCCACGTCTGGGTAATATGAATGGCCGAGAATCCCATTCAATCTATGGGCAATTGGACGGTATATCTCCTCACTGTGGACGAAGGCTGAACTGCAATTTTGGGTCTCGGATTTCGGGGGGCTCCCGTCCGGCCCCCGGGCGGGGTGTGACCCGGCCGAAAAGCTCGGGGGAGCGCTTCGGCCGGCCCCCCGAAAATTTCGAGCGACCACGAACCACCGTCCACGAACCCTTCCTCTAAGGATGAAATGGACAAAATATCTTTTTTTGGACTACCTAGAGATATCATAATACGTTTGCAGACCGTTTTTTGTTGTGGTTGTTTGATGAGAGTTAATCACTCGGTGTCAAGTTTTTAATGCACCATTAAAATCGTTATTTTAAAATAGCCTGTCACAAAATGCAGCGTTCTTTCCCATTCATTTGTGCTCTGTCTTTTTCACGCACTCTCTAGATTGAATATGTCCTGTATCTGTGAGTGCTGCCTCACTAGTTCTATTTTACGGAGCTCCGCACATGACATGCAGGGGAAAAAAAATAGTAGGCTAAATCATGGGCATTGGTTTGCCAATTCATTCCCTCGATTTGCTAAATCATCCACATGATTTATCGTGTGCACAATTTACTTTTTTCCTACATGTCATGTGCGGGTCCCTGTACTAGTTTGAGTGAGCGCATCATGATGATCAATTAGTGTCATTTCAGACTTTAGTGTGCTCGTCCACATTCATGGTACTAGTAATAATTGTTGAATTTGGCTAGCTAGTATTATGTTGTAATGCTGTAGGTTATCCTAACTTTAAGAAGTTATTTACGATGATTTTTTAAGAACATTCTTTTCGGGAATATGAATACTTCTTAGATTTGATCTTAAGAACAATCTTAAGAAAAAAGATAAGAACATTCTTAAGAGAAGTTTTCGAGAATACAAAATATTCTATCTTTTTTCTTAAGTTTGAAAATAAGAAGGATTTGAAAGTTATTAAGTATTTTATTCTTAAGAATATTTTGTGAATCCGGCCCCAGAGGGTTTTGAGCTGGCATTTGTCAATTTGTTTTTATGAAAAGTAGTTATTATGTCACGAGTTGTGATGTGTATCATGAGGAAGTTGCAGAGACACGTTCCTATTTCAGAAGTTCTTATATATCTTGTAATACAGTTGTACGTATTATTGTGTTGCAGATGTGTATATGTATTGTCTCTGTGTGTGTTCAGACAAAGCTCCAGTGGCTGTGCGAGGAGGTGCATGAGCACAAATCCAGTGAGAGGAGGATGAGGAGGACACTGCAGCAGCACAAGGAGCAGATGAAAGCACTGAAGCAAAGCAGAGACTCAGAACTGCAGAGCCTCCTGGACCGCATTTCCCTGCAGGATCGGCTCCTTAAAGATATCCAATCAGAGAAAAGGGGTACTAACTCGACTTAGAGAAAAGTGACCACTAGATCAGAATTTATTGGGCCTGACACTTCAGCACAGATAGTAGTGTGAAATCATATCCCATTATTCCACCGCATAAGCTGTACTATATATTGTAGAGAATTTGCTCAAATGGATGAAATATCTTTATAACTGAATCATAACGCTTTATGATTAATTATGAATATAAATCAACCATGAAGGGAATTAGGTATATATGGATAATCAATTACAACAATTTATAATTAATTATGGATATGTATGGTTTAAAATTATTTCTAGGTTTAGAATTCATTTTTGAAAGACTGGTCTGTTTTGTCCAGCAAAACTATAAGTCCGATTTTTTCTTATCAGTTCTAGAAAAGAAGTTTTTTGGCCACGAAGAATTCTCATATCCTAGCACTCACACAAGCATATAGCTAGTGAAATCAAAGCGTTAAAGGGACTTGGTTCATGTATGAGCTTCAATCAGAGACAATTAAGCGTGAATACTAAGGTGAATACTAAGGAATACTAAGGTTCACTACAGGTGCTGGTCATATAATTAGAATATCATCAAAAAATTGATTTCCTAATTCCATTCAAAAAGTGAAACTTGTATATTATATTCATTCATTACACACAGACTGATATATTTCAAATGTTTATTTCTTAATAAATCTTCTAAATTTGATGATTATAACTGACAACTAAGGAAAATCCCAAATTCACTATCTCAGAAAATTAGAATATTGTGAAAAGGTTCAATATTGAAGACACCTGGTGCCACACTTTAATCAGCTAATTAACTCAAAACACCTGCAAAGGCCTTTAAATGGTCTCTCAGTCTAGTTCTGTAGGCTACACAATCATGGGGAAGACTGCTGACTTGACAGTTGTCCAAAAGACGACCATTGACACCTTGCACAAGGAGGGCAAGACACAAAAGGTCATTCCAAAAGAGGCTGGCTGTTCACAGAGCTCTGTGTCCAAGCACATTAATAGAGAGGCGAAGGGAAGGAAAAGATGTGGTAGAAAAAAAGCGTACAAGCAATAGGGATAACCGCACCCTGGAGAGGATTTTGAAACAAAACCCATTCAAAAATATGGGGGAGATTCACAAAAAGTGGACTGCAGCAAGTCAGTCAGTGCTCCAAGAACCACTATGCACAGACGTATGCAAGACATCGGTTTCAGTTGTCGCATTCCTTGTGTCAAGCCACTCTTGAAAATCAGAAGCGTCTCGCCTGGGCTAAAGACAAAAAGGACTGGACTGCTGCTGAGTGGTCCAAAGTTATGTTCTCTGATGAAAGTAAATTTTGCATTTCCTTTGGAAATCAGGGTCCCAGAGTCTGGAGGAAGAGAGGAGAGGCACGTTGCTTGAGGTCCAGTGTAAAGTTTCCACAGTCAGTGAAGGTTTGGAGTGCCATGTCATCTGCTGGTGTTTGTCCACTGTGGTTTCAGAGGTCCAAGGTCAACGCAGCCATATACCAGGAAGTTTTATTGCACTTCATGCTTCCTGCTGCTGACCAACTTTATGGAGATGCAGACTTCATTTTCACCTGCACACGGTGCCAAAGCAACCAGTACCTGGTTTAAGGACCATGGTATCCCTGTTCTTAATTGGCCAGCAAACACGCCTGACATTAACCCCTTAGAAAATCTATGGGGTTTTGTGAAGAGGAAGATGCGATATGCCAGACCCAACAATGCAGAAGAGCTGAAGGCCACTAATGTGATTTTGAATTAATACTTCATGTCGATATACAATGTTTACATATTTAAAATCTTGGTATTGTAAGACTCTGGACTCTTAGAACAGTGGCAAGGGACTCTAACTTTACTGAGCACCGAGAGCATTTCTGTTGTGGCTTTATTTCCGTTGTGTTGCGGCTTGTTTCCGTTGTGTTGTGGCTTTATTTCCTTGTGTTGTGGCGATTCCGTTGTGTTGCGGAAGAGCTGAAGGCCACTATCAGAGCAACCTGGGCTCTCATAACACCTGAGCAGTGCCACAGACTGATTGACTCCATGCCACACCCCATTGCTGCAGTAATTCAGGGAAAAAGGAACCCCAAATAAGTATTGAGTGCTGTACATGCTCATACTTTTCATGTTCATACTTTTCAGTTGGCCAAGATTTCTAAAAATCCTTTCTTTGTATTGGTCTTAAGTAATATTCTAATTTTCTGAGATACGGAATTTGGGATTTTCATTAGTTGTCAGTTATAATCATCAAAATGAAAAGAAATAAACATTTGAAACATATCAGTCTGTTTCACTTTTTGAATGGAATTAGTGAAATAAATCAACTTTTTTGATGATATTCTAATTATATGACCAGCACCTGTATATTCTTACACGTGAATATTAACGTTAAGAGTAAAATTAACACAACTAACAGATGTAACTAAGCTTGTTTAATATGGAGACATGCATACACACTTGGGAATATTCATATTTTAATCAATGTCTCTATGTGTGTGTGTGTGTGTGGGTGTGTATTGGTGGTCCTCTTGCCCCACAAGCTTTGGCTGGTGTGGGGGAATTTGATCTGAGTTGATTTCAGTCTTTTTGAAGTAAAACAGACTTCGAGGTAGAAGTCTATTTAACATCGACACATGCCCACAAAAGTGTCAACGGCACTGTGAGGGTCAGGACGGGCCGGAGCCTACTAGCTATGTAGTTCAGATGGTTAAAAGCTTTTCCTAAAACCTAAAAATGAATTGATCATCACTGATCAAGTCCAGATGCTGCAATATACTAACTGACTTTATTCTGGCAGTAATTTCTGGCAATGGCAACCGCGTTCTACAACTGAATCAACTCAGGTAGTGACAACCATATGAAATTTCTGTCATTAAAGGGATAGTTCACCCAAAAATGAAAATTATCCCATGATTTACTCACCCTCAAGTCATCTTAGGTGTATATGACTATCTTCTTTCAGACGAACAGAGATATAGCTAAGATAGTGATTTTAGATTATAAAGATAAGATAGTTATTTTAGATTATAAAGGTTTCAATATAGATATTTGTCTTACAAAAACTCATCGCTTCACTTCAGAAAGCCTTTATTAACCCCCTGGACCCATATGGATTATATTTATGATGGATGGATGCATTTATTTTTGTTAAAACAGGCCCACCATTCACTACCATTATAAATCTTTGGAGAATTAGGATGTTTTTAAAATGTATCTCTGATTGTGTTCATCTTAAAGAAGATATTCATATACACCTAGGATGGCTTGAGGGTGAGTAAATCATTGGATAATTTAAATTTTTGGGCGATCAATCCTTTTAAGTACTTAACCTTTGGGACATGTCGTCCCAAACCTGTAAGACCTTTGTTCATCTTTAATTAAGATATATTTTTCATGAAATATGATGGTTCCTGAACCACACATAGGCAGCAACATCATTGCACATTTTGAGGTCCAGAAAGGTATAAAAGACATCGTTAAAATAGTCAATGTGTCAATGTAAAAAAACTCCTTTGTTTTCTTGGTGGTATGTTTTGGGTCATTGTTATGCTAGAGGACCTATCTTTAGTTTTCTGGCTGAGAGAAGGAGGTTCTCGTCCAAGATTTTATGGTACAGTGGGTACGGAAAGTATTCAGACCCCCTTAAATTTTTCACTCTTTGTTATATTGCAGCTATTTGCTAAAATCATTTGTTTATTTTTTTTCCTCATTAATGTACATACAGCACTCCATATTGACAGAAAAACACAGAATTCTTGCAGATTTATTAAAAAAGAAAAACTGAAATATCACACGGTCCTAAGTATTCAAATCCTTTGCTGTGACACTCATATATTTAACTCAGGTTCTTTCTTCTGATCACCCTTGAGATTGTTCTACACCTTCATTTGAGTCCAGCTGTGCTTGATTATACTGATGGGACATGATTAGGAAAGCCGCACACCTGTCTATATAAGACCTTACAGCTCACAGTGCATGTCAGAGCAAATGAGAATCATGAGGTCAAAGGAACTGCCTGAAGAGCTCAGAGACAGAATAGTGGCAAGGCACAGATCTGGTCAAGGTTACAAAAATATTTCTGCCGCACTTAAGTTTCCTAAGAGCACAGTGGCCTCCATAATCCTTAAATGGAAGACGTTTGGGACGACTAGAACCCTTCCTAGAGCTGGCCGTCCGGCCAAACTGAGCTATCGGGGGAGAAGAGCCTTGGTGAGAGAGTTAAAGAAGAACCCAAAGATCACTGTGGCTGAGCTCCAAAGATGCAGTCAGGAGATGGGAGAAAGTTGTAGAAAGTCAACCATCACTGCAGCCCTCCACCAGTCGGGGCTTTATGGCAGAGTGGCCCGACGGAAGCCTCTCCTCAGTGCAAGACACATGAAAGCCCGCATGGAGTTTGCTAAAAAAAAAAAAAAAAAACACCTGAAGGACTCCAAGATGGTGAGAAATAAGATTCTCTGGTCTGATGAGACCAAGATAGAACTTTTTGGCCTTAATTCTAAGCGGTATGTGTGGAGATAACCAGGCACTGCTCATCACCTGTCCAACACCGTGACTGTTCTTGAATGGCCCAGCCAGAGCCCTGACTTAAACCCAATTGAGCATCTCTAGAGAGACCTAAAAATGGCTGTCCACCAACGTTTACCATCCAACCTGACAGAACTGGAGAGGATCTGCAAGGAGGAATGGCAGAGGATCCCCAAATCCAGGTGTGAAAAACTTGATCAAAGTATTAGATCAAAAGGGTGCTTCTACTAAATACTGAGCAAAGGGTCTGAATACTTAGGACCATGTGATATTTCACTTTTTTTTAATAAATCTGCAAAAATGTCAAGAATTCTGTGTTTTTCTGTCAATATGGGGTGCTGTGTGTACATTAATGAGGGGAAAAAAATGAACTTAAATGATTTTAGCAAATGGCTGCAATATAACAAAGAGTGAAAAATTTAAGGGGGTCTGAATACTTTCCGTACCCACTGTATATTGCCCCGTCCATTGGCTTCCCGTCAGTACTTTTTCCAAGCCTTCTCTGAATCATTTAGATGTTCATTGGTGAATTTCAAATGGGCCTGTACATATACCTTCTTGAGTGTTAGTGAATGATTCTTTTGACGAGTTTTCAGTATCAATGCTCATTAATATTGTCTTCCAGGTCTTATTGAAAATGGCCGCAAAAAAGAAGAAGAGATGAAAATTCTTCAGGTCAGTGTAAAAGAATTTGTATAAATGTTGCACTCTTAGGCCCCGTTTACACCTGGCGTGTGTTGTGGTTGATCAGATTACAAGTAGACAAGGGAGACACATACCAGTTAACATCTGGTGTTTTAATATGTCTCTTTTGTCCACTTTCAACCACTTCTTTCCTGATTTCTTCAAAGGGGAGGGCCTATGGGCGAGTAAATGTATGGTTTTTTTTTTGGGGGGGGGGTAGATCTTTTAATCTAATAGATGAAATAAGCATGCATTTTATATGTATACACACACAGTGGGGAGAGCAAGTATTTGATACACTGACGATTTTGCAGGTTTGCCCACTTACAAAGCAAGTACAGTGGGGAGAACAAGTATTTGATACACTGCCGATTTTGCAGGTCTGCCCACTTACAAAGCATGTAGAAGTCTGTAATTTTTATCATAGGTACTCTTCAACTGTGAGTGACGGAAACTAAAACAAAAATCCTGAAAATCACATTGTATGATTTGTAAGTAATTAATTTGCATTTTATTCCATGACATAAGTATTTGATACATCAGAAAAGCAGAACTTAATATTTGGTACAGAAACCTTTGCTTGCAATTACAGAGATCATACGTTTCCTGTAGTTCTTGACCAGGTTTGCACACACTGCAGCAGGGATTTTGGCCCACTCCTCCATACAGACCTTCTCCAGATCCTTCAGGTTGCAGGGCTGTCGCTGGGCAATACAGACTTTCAGCTCCCTCCAAAGATTTTCTATTGGGTTCAGGTCTGGAGACTGGCTAAGCCACTCCAGGACCTTGAGATGCTTCTTACAGACCCACTCCTTAGTTGCCCTGGCTGTGTGTTTCGGGTCGTTGTCATGCTGGAAGACCCAGCCACGACCCATCTTCAATGCTCTTACTGAGGGAAGGAGGTTGTTGGTCAAGATCTCGCGATACATGGCCCCATCCATCCTCCCCTCAATACAGTACAGTCGTCCTGTCCACTTTCCAAAAAAGCATCCCCAAAGAATGATGTTTCCACCTCCATGCTTCACAGTTGGGATAGTGTTCTTGGTGTTGTACTCATCCTTCTTCTTCCTTCAAACACGGCGAGTGGAGTTTAGACCAAAAAGCTCTATTTTTGTCTCATCCGACCACATGACCTTCTCCCATTCTTCCTCTGGATCATCCAGATGGTCATTGGCAAACTTCAGACAGGCCTGGACTTGCGCTGGCTTAAGCAAGGGGACTTTGCGTGTGCTGCAAGATTTTAATCCATGACGGCGTAGTGTTACTAATGGTTTTCTTTGAGACTGTGGTCCCAGCTCTCTTCAGGTCATTGACCAGGTCCTGCCGTGTAGTTCTGGGCTGATCCCTCACCTTCCTCATGATCATTGATGCCCCACGAGGTGAGATCTTGCATGGTGCCCCAGACCGAGGGAGATTGACCATCATTTTGAACTTCTTCCATTTTCTAATAATTGCAGCAACAGTTGTTGCCTTCTCACCAAGCTGCTTGCCTATTGTCCTGTAGCCCATCCCAGTCTTGTGCAGGTCTATAATTTTATCCCTGATATCCTTACACTGCTCTCTGGTCTTGGCCATTGTGGAGAGGTTGGAGTCTATATGATTGAGTGTGTGACAGGTGTCTTTTATACAGGTAACAGGTTCAAACTGGTGCAGTTAATACAGGTAATGAGTGGAGAACAGTTGGGCTTCTTGAAGAAAAACTAACAGGTCTGTGAGAGCCGGAATTCTTACTGGTTGGTAGGTGATCAAATACTTATGTCATGCAATAAAATGCAAATTAATTACTTAAAAATCATACGATGTGATTTTCTGGATTTTTGTTTTAGATTCCGTTACTCACAGTTGAAGAGTACCTATGCTAAAAATTACAGACTTCTACATGCTTTATATGTGTGCAAACCTTTTCGCAAAATCGAAAGTGTATCAAATACTTGTTCTCCCTACTGTATATGTATATATACACACACGTTGGGTTTCCATGTTTTATGTGGACTTTCCATAGATATAATGATATTCATACTGTATAAACTGTATATTCTATCCCCTAACCTTAAAACAACCCATCCCAGAAAACTTTCGGCATGTTTTACATTTGCAAAGCACATAATTTAGTATGATTTATAAGATGTTTTCCTTATGGGGACCAAAAAATGACCCCACTAGGACAAAAATTTCTGGTATTGCTATCCTTGTGGGGACATTACATGCACTGTAAAAAATTGTCGTGATTTTAACGGTAAAAGACTGTTATAGTGAAAACTCTGTTTCTTTAAATTTTCATGTGTGTTGCAATGATGGTGCTTAGTGTTTATGTGCATGACACTGTGTGCACCTTCTATATATTAGTACTGTCCTTCTCGGCTTTTGGAAAAGCTGCTTGTGATGAGCTTTGATTCATCATGTGACTCTCATCACCACTGTGTTTGGTGATTATCAGTGTATTACAAAGGTACAAAACAGATATTAGTTCTTCAGTAGTGTGGTAAATTAGCATATCAGTTAATGAAATACTTTTTTACTGTAAATTTAACTGAATTTTTTCTGGCAACCACAGCTGCTGTTTTTTTTTTGCTGTAAATTTTATGGGATTTTTTTTTTTTTTTTTTAAACAATGTAAGGTTTATGCTAGGAATCTCAGAAATTAAAATTCCTGTGACCAGTAATTTCTGTTTTCTCTTTTTTTTTTTTCAGGACAGAGTTGTAGATCTTGAAATGGTAAGATCCCCCTCCATAGTGTTTTAAGAAATCTGTCATATTCTAATTTGTCCAGTGTATGTTAATTTTCTACAATTGAACTGCTTACAGACTCCATTGAAACCTTTTGTAGATAATTCAGCCTTTCGCTGTATGTCCACTGGTGCAGAGTGAACTAACCAGTATGGTGATCTCTGTCATGAGAGTTTCAAAATCACGTTATTTTTCCTCATGCACTGTTTTTAATTGATGGCTTATACAGAGGTGCCAGATGGATGATTTTGTCTATCAAATGTCTGTGGTTTTTCTTTATAAGAATCTTTGAACTCCTGTGCTGTTTCAATAAAACAAAAATCAATCATATTAGAACTTTTGCATCTTCAATGTAAAAATTAAAACATATGCAATGCCACTGAAAAGCATAAAAACTTAAACAAAAATTTAACTAATCATCAAGCTTATGTGAATTAGTATTGTATGTACAGTTGTTGCACATAAACTGCCTAGTAGTGTTTAGAACGATGATAACCTGGGGTTAAGCACAGTGTGAAAAGACCTAGAGAACGGTTTGAATATTCACGATCATCATAATTTGCACTTTGCGCTAAGGGAAATATCTGAAAAGGGGGACCCTTCGAGATAATTGGCCTTGGGGCCTTTGCCCAGACAGAGCCCAGACCTGAATCATATAGAAAATCTGTGGGGGACCTGAAGAGGGCCATGCACAGGAGATGCCCTCGCAGTTTAACGGATCTGGAACATTTTTTGCAAAAAAAGAGTGGGAAGATATTCTTAAGTCAAGCTGACAGACTCCTATCCAAACAAACTAACAAAGGGTGCTTAACTCATTCCCTGTCATTGAAGAGTTATCTAGTCTTTTATGATCAAACACTTCCCCACCGTTGATGAGATTTTCCGGCTTTCCATGTTTTCATTGTAATACACTATGGGGCACTATCATACATTTTCTGAAAGAGTAGTCAAGTCAAGTCACCTTTATTTATATAGCACTTTTTACAATGCAAATTGTGATTAAATTCCTCAGAATTCTACAAACAATAACCCATAATGACAATGTGAAAAAGTTTGTTTGAAATCTTTGCAAATTTATTAAAAGTGAAAAACAAAAAAAATAAGTAGATAAGTATTAATAATGTAATAATGTAGATAAGTATTCACAGCCTTTGCTCAATACTTTGCTGAAGCACCTTTGGCACCAATTACAGCCTCAAGTCTTTTTGAGTATGATGCTACAAGCTTAGCACACCTATTTTTGGGAAGTTTCTCTTATTCTTCTTCTCAAGTTCCATCAGGTTGGATGGAGAGTGGTGGTGCACAGACATTTCAGATCTCTCCAGAGATGCTCAATCGGGTTCAAGTCTGGAGATGAAGATGAACCTTCGCCCCAATCTGAGGTCCAGAGTGCTCTGTACATTGCTGCATTCACCTTTCCCTCGATCCTGACTAATCGTCCAATTCCTGCTGCTGAAAAAAATCCCCACAGCATGATGCTGCCACTACCATGCATCACTGTAGGAATGGTATTGGCCAGGTGATGAGCAGTGCCTGGATTTTCTCCAGATATGACGCTTGCTCTTCAGACCAAACAGTTATTTTTGTTTCATCAGACCAGAGAATTTTGTTTCTCAGTCCTCCAGGAGGGTTGTCATGGGCCTTTTACTGAAAAGTGGCTTCTGTCTGGCCACTCTACCATACAGGCCTGATTGGTGAAGTGCTGCAGAGATGGTTGAAGATACACACTGAAGCTCTGTCAGAGTGACCATCGGGTTCTTGGTCACCTCCCTGACTAAGGCCCTTCTCCCCCAATCGCTCAGTTTGGCCAGGTGGCCCACTCTAGTCAAGTCAGTCAAGTCAAGTCACCTTTACTTATATAGAGCTTTTTACAATGCAAATTGTGGCAAAGCAACTTTACAGAGTTACAGGCAGAGTTACAGGTCATAAATCTGATTTGGAATCACAACAGTCAAAATATTTAATCCAGTTCCGTCTAGTTTAAGATCTTTTTCATCACTCCAGTATGGGACGGTTTCTTTGGGATCTGTGCCACTGGCTGATGGGTCGGTAAGGCCCTCACAAGGGATGAGCTAGTTCACACAGTCTCCGCCAACACCCCAGGGCCACGCTGCTGTGGTTTTACATATGCTAGAAATGTGGCTTTCAAATGAAAGATTGGTATCAAAGAGCATACCCAGGTTCCTAACTGACGAAGACGACTTAACAGAGCAGCTATCAAGTGTTAGATAGTATTCTAGGTTATTATTTTCAGAAGTTTTTGGTCCAATAATTAGAATCTCTGTTTTTTCTGAATTTAGTAGTAGGAAATTACTAGTCATCCAATTTTTAATATCAGCTACGCATTTCGTTAATTTCGAGAATTGGTAGGTTTCATCAGGGCCTGAAGAAATATAGAGCTGAGCATCATCAGCGTAACCATGAAAACTAATGCCATGCTTCCTAATGACATCTTCCAAGGGTAGCATGTATAGAGTGAAAAGCAACAGTCATGCAGTACTCCATATTGAACTTGTGATCGGTATGACACCTCTTCATTTACTACTACAAACTGATAATGGTCAGATAAGTATGATTTGAACCATGCCAATGCAATTCCACTAATGCCAACATAATTTTCTAGTCTATTCAAAAGAATATTGTGGTCGATAGTGTCAAAAGCAGCACTGAGGTCTAGTAACACTTATAGAGAGTTACAACCAGTATCTGATGATAAGAGCAAATCATTTGTAACTCTAATGAGAGTATTAGTTCAGCACACTATGCAGTCAGTTATTGTTATTTTTTTTTCCTCTGAAATGTTACTTTTGCAATGTGCAAAGTTCTGATATTATTTTTCTTCATTTATGCTGCATTTAATTTACATAAAACTACATTACATATTGGTAGACTACTATTCTTGTGGCTTTAAATCACTTGTGAAATGCAAATCTAGTTTACATTGTAAAGCTTACTCACAGAGATCCTTTCTGTGCTTTGGTACACAATATTCTCTCTGCAAAGTTAAATTTCTGAAATGGTCCACACCTTGGTACACTATTTGCAAAAGCATAACAATTCCTATTAAATGTCTGAATTACAATTCATTACTTGGCTAAGAAATATTGACGCCTGTATCAACTTAGGAGTGTTTATACTGTTTGAAAAATAAGCTATCTGACGCCCACCACATCAATCACCATTATGAGCTATGGCTGGCTGATGAACATTTAATTAGCTCCTGAAAACCTTCAGCCATTACTCACAGCTCCATCTATCTACATCATTATTGCTTGGCACAGCGACACACTGTTGTCAAGATTGACCGTTGCCTCTTCTGAGAGATGCACTCATTCAGTTGGCTGAATGGTACAACTAAGATGCAATAATTATAAATGCACAGCAGAATATTTCTAGGGTTAACAACACCATTCTTCTTTTCCAGAGCACCAGGCTAGCCTTGGATCATCTGGAGTCAGTTCCTGAGAAACTCAGTCTGCTGGAAAACTTCAAGGATCTTGAGGTTGGATCATAGGTGTTGTTTTGGTTAAGATTTGACTTCTCTCTGAGGCAGATATCATGGTTGGCTTATGTGGTTTCAGGAGTCACAGAGGCAGAGAGAAATGGTGGAACAACGCTATGCCAAATATAAGGAGATAGTTGGAGACCTCCTGCATCAGCTTGAGGAATCTAAGAGGAGCATTCAGGAATACAGGGTATGGACACAGCACTCATGCTATGTTTGGGATAGTTCACCCAAAAATGAAAATTATCCCATGATTTACTTACCCACAAGCCATCCTCGGTGTATATGACTATCTTATTTCAGACAAACACAATCAGAGATATATTTAAATCCTTAGTCCTCCAAGGTTTGTAATGATTGTGAATGGGAGGGCCGCGATTTGAAGCTAACAATAATGCATCCATCCATAAAAAAATGGTGGAAGGAGTGAAGGAGATGCTATAAATGAAAATGCATATTCACTCTCTGACAGCAGATGGCGCTGACAGAACAGCAGAAACGCAGTGACCTGTTTTTTTGGGACTCTAATGTTGTCTATTTAAGAATTTTTGATGTTGCCGATGTCAACTATTGTCCCATGGAGTTCGTTTAGCGGCCATCTTGAAGTGATGTCATCACGAGTGGTGAAAAACGCTGAATATTTATAACTCCTGAACCACACAACATACAAAGATACATGAACCCACTTTTTCATATTCTGACACCAGGACATGCTCTACCTGCATCATACTATGAAGCTGGGCTTCAAGTTGGCAGTGAGGACCCTGGACACCGACATCATCCTTATCCTCCTGCATCATGCAGACGCCATCAACCTCGTTGATGGTACCTTGACTACCTTGGCCTGTTACAAGCGGGCAGCTGAGCTGATCTTCTGGATGCGTAAACCTATGACGAGGGTCAGGGGTGGGAGCGTAGACGGAGGGATTTTGGAGCAATTCTGGTCTTGTGGATCAGAATTCTGCCACCATCTCTCATAGACCTGTTTGCTGCTGGTGTTGTCAGTGATGATGAGCGGGAAGAGGTTGGGGATTGATGTTGAGATGGACGACGATGGTGATCATTGATCAATTTAATAATGGTCAATTTAATAACCTTGCAGTTGTTATAACAGAATAAATTAGTTTTGTGTGTCTAAATTAGCTAAACAAAATAGCAAAAGTTACATTGTTATGAGCCTAAAATGTTATATTTTCCTGTTTTCCACCAATAAAGAGTGGTTGTATCATGTCAATGACATTTGTCTTTGTATGTTGTGTGGTTCAGGAGTTATGAAAATCTGTTTTTCGCCACTTGCAATGACATCACTTCAAGATGGCCGCTAAAGGAACCTCATGGGACAATATTTGACCTCGGCAACATAAAAATTCTTAAGTACACACCATTAGTCCAACCTACTAGGCTAGAAACTCTTCCGTCGCAAATCTTATTATCTTTATTATCTTATATTTTTCATTATATTATATTATCTTATATTTTATCACTTTGCTTCAGAAGGGCCTTATTAACCCCCTGGAGTTGGATTACTTATTTTATGGATGGATGCATTATTTTTGGCTTTTTTAAATCTGAAAGAAGATACATACCTAGTGTCATATACACCTAGGATGGCTTGAGGGTGAGTAAATCATGGGATAATTTTCATTTTAGGGTAAACTATCCTTTTAATAAATTACCAGTATAAATGAGTTAATACCCTGGTACCAGTTAACTTAAATATTCTCTACATATTACTGTATATGCAGTATCACCACAAGCTAGAGTGTTTTTGTTTTGTTGTTTGGTATTGAGCTCATTCCATACTGATTAACTTTACACAGTTTTAGAACTGAATAAACAATGAACTTTGAACATTGAACAACAGTTTTCTGTTGAACAATGTCTTTTTATAGAGCTACTTTACAGCAGAATTAAATTCTACTTGCATCATTGATCATTACTTGATTATTACTGTAAAGCTGCTTTGAATCAATCTGGATTGTATAAAGTGCTATATAAATAAAGGTGACTTGACTATTGTCACAATATTGCCAGTTAATTGAGCTTTTTCATTACAGGACAAAATAAAATATGGTTACTTATTTTTGTAGAATTTCTCTATAAAGAATGGTTTACACATTCGAAATTGGTTCCACTCAGCAACAACAAAATTAGAGGGTCCAAAAACAGTCCAGGTCACTTTTCATACTGTGCAAGATTGGATCTTAATTCTTAGTCTTAACTCTTTAATCTCTTAGACTGATCTTGATCTTGCTGTTAATTATAGGATGAGAAGTTAGATGCCACCTGTTGGAGTCTCCAGCTCACTGGTCTGACATCATCTCTGCTCAGTCAGCAACTTCCTAACTAGTACCTCTCTGTCATCCATACCTGTGAGTATGTTGCAGTTAAAAGTTGTAAAATTCCTGTTCTGTGATAGTTGCTAAAAAAAATTATAATAGTCTGATAATTTACGGTTTAGGCCTAAATGATGGCTTTTAAATATTGTCAGATTGCTATAATTACTCATTTCTAAGAAATGAACAACAAAAAAAATAAATTTATTAGTGATATTGATACTGGCGATACTGGCTTTGATAGTGCTTGGTAAAAAGAAGGCATGGCTGTAACTGTTTTTTTTTTTTTTTTAACCAAATATGCCAAGAAAAAAGTTTTGCACAGTAAAAAACTGTTAAAAATTTGAATATTTTTAGACCAGTAGCCCTACTGAAGTATTCATTTCCTGTATTCAAGCTTACAATACACAACTTTTGGATGGATTTTGCCATCCCTGACAGGTTTCCAAGTCTGCAATAAAACCTCTGGATCGCAGCCAAATCGGTGCTTATTGCGGTTGTCGATGCTCGTTAAGCATGAGCAGATCAGTGATGTGATCTGAGCCTGTCTCGAGCTGTCACAGATGCTGCGATTATTTTCAAACCTGTTTGATAAGGCAAGCTTGTGATCTTATAAGGTGGAACTTAATCCAACCAATCACAGTACAGATAGTATAAACAGAGAAATCCCTTGTATGAATTTCTCACTTGAATTTATGAGAGGAAATATTTTTTTTGCTCTTGGTTTGAAACTGCCAGGACTCAGAGGTGCCAATTCATGTCAAAATGATTCATCATGCTCTCTGAACCATTTTTTCACAATTTTAACCCTGATTAAATGACAATGAATATATTGGCATTGTCATCCAGGAATATGGCCATGATATGTCTTCCTACATGATTGTTGAAGACAGGAAAAGCTACACACTCATCTTTTAGGGTTAAAAGACCCGTTTCCAAACATAAAACATGCTAGAAACATAATATTCACTGTAATAATGATCCAATCATAGACTCTCAAGTTTTTGACTATTAAAATCCAAACAACGTGTTTTTTTTGGCCAGTCAGTGTATGATGATAAATACCGGATGAAAGTCATTGTAAGATTATTATAGTTTGCAGTGTATCTGAACTAGTTGAGTATAAACCCCTTTTAGAAAGGTGTAATATGCCTGGATGATGGATGTGGCTTTTTCAAAATATGGCTGTGTTCTGGGTACTAATAATATAATGCATATAAACATTTGTCTTGCCATGTCTATACCCATCTCTGTGCTTACATCCAGTTTTCTTCTCTTTTCTGTTTAAAGTATCACAGAAACCTCTTTCCAATCCAGATATGGAATTCAATCTGACCCAAGAGCACTTTTCTACCATCAATGGAGCAAACAATGAACACACAACCATGTAGTGCTGGTCTCTACAGCTAGAACCTTTTTGCAGTAATGACAAACTCACAATGAAAACTCATGACTACCTCTGATTCCCAGATCCCTTATGTTTAGACTGATCAGATTACTTCAATGTAGAACATGAGTGCACTGTGCAAATACTAATACTGTCATTACACAGTTCCTATTTAGTGCCCGTATGACAGTTCAGTTACAGTTAATTATCCTGATCAAGTAGTGCTTAGCTTTGTTTCTGTCTTTGTTTTAATGTAATGTTTTACATGTAACTTGTGTGCATTGTCAGATATTTTCATCAGATCTTTAGAATATGGTAAACCTATGTGGTATTAACTAAAGAAAATTTAAATTATTCTACTGTATATATGTTTTAAAATATCTCATTTTGAATAATTAATATTGTAATTTCCCTTAGTAACATAAAGTATGTTTTTTTGTCCTATTTAAGTTTTTATACATCAATTTATATATTAATTTTGTGGTAAATTACAGTGCCTTGCTTTGATATATTTTTGTATTTTATACTTTTTTATTAATGTAGTGAATGTATGTTTTTTAACATCTAAGTCTGAAACTGAATATACGAGACTCAAATTTGAATGAATATTAAACATATTAAAATATGATCACCTTACAGGTTCAAAACTCCTTTGTAATCATTTGCCTCAACATTGAGTGCACAGGACATATTCTTGCATTCAAAACCGTAAAGATACAACATTTTCAAAATGAAATAGAAAAGAATGTCTTGTCTCCTTAGTTTATTGTTGGTCAGTCAAGCCTTTAAAAAGGTGTAGAAAGTGGGAGTGTTCTCTCACTTTGAGACATACAACACACATAATAATAATAATAATAATAAAAAAACAGGATTAATGTAGGGCATAAAGTGATTTATTCCTTAATGTCTTTAGTGCAAAATATATCTCCTCCCTTCTTAATGCAGGGGGTAAGATATAGGTGGATTCACACCTATAGCAGATATTAAGCAGACAGTCTACTAATACTCTAATAACAGTTTGTTGACATGTAGTTGCAAAGTTACTTATATACTTCCAAAGGGGCCATCAAAATAAAGTGTTACCAAAAAGAAAAATAAAATCTAAAGTTTGACAAATGACTTTGATAATGTCAAAATATTTATACAAATGCACAATATGCAATAATAAAAATTATACCTGAAAATACAGGATTGGGCAAATCCCCAGTTGCTTATATTTATAGGGTTATACAGGTGGTTGCACCATGTAATTACATTTGATTTTCTTTATTTCCAGCAACAATCTGCGAAATAACGAAATAAATACGATTGCTTTATTTCTAACCTAAATACGGCAATGGTCCAAAAAAAAAAAGCCACTTTAACAAGCTTTATGTATGTATATATATATATATATATATATAATATACACATTCTCACCTAAAGGATTATTAGGAACACCTGTTCAATTTCTCATTAATGCAATTATCTAATCAACCAATCACATGGCAGTTGCTTCAATGCATTTAGGGTTGTGGTCCTGGTCAAGACAATCTCCTGAACTCCAAGCTGAATCTCAGAATGGGAAAGAAAGGTGATTTAAGCAATTTTGAGCGTGGCATGGTTGTTGGTGCCAGACGGGCCGGTCTGAATATTTCACAATCTGCTCAGTTACTGGGATTTTCACGTACAACCATTTCTAGGGTTTACAAAGAATGGTGTGAAAAGGGAAAAACACAGCAGTCCTGTGGGCGAAAATGCCTTGTTGATGCTAGAGGTCAGTCAAGAATGGGCCGACTGATTCAAGCTGATAGAAGAGCAACTTTGACTGAAATAACCACTCGTTACAACCGAGGTATGCAGCAAAGCATTTGTGAAGCCACAACACGCACAACCTTGAGGCGGATGGGCTACAACACCAGAAGACCCAACCGAGTACCACTCATCTCCACTACAAATAGGAAAAAGAGGCTACACAAGCTAACCAAAATTGGACAGTTGAAGACTGGAAAAATGTTGCCTGGTCTGATGAGTCTCAATTTCTGTTGAGACATTCAGATGGTAGAGTCAGAATTTGGCGTAAACAGAATGAGAACATGGATCCATCATGCCTTGTTACCACTGTGCAGGCTGGTGGTGGTGGTGTAATGGTGTGGGGATGTTTTCTTGGCACACTTTAGGCCCCGTAGTGCCAATTGGGCATCGTTTAAATGCCACGGCCTACCTGAGCATTGTTTCTGACCATGTCCATCCCTTCATGACAACCATGTACCCATCCTCTGATGGCTACTTCCAGCAAGATAATGCACCATTTCACAAAGCTTGAATCATTTCAAATTGGTTTCTTGAACATGACAATGAGTTCACTGTACTAAAATGGCCCCCACAGTCACCAGATCTCAACCCAATAGAGCATCTTTGGGATGTGGTGGAACAGGAGCTTTGTGCCCTGGATGTGCATCCCACAAATCTCCAACAACTCCAAAATGTTATCCTATCAATATGGGCCAACATTTCTAAAGAATGCTTTCAGCACCTTGTTGAATCAATGCCACGTAAAATTAAGGCAGCTCTGAAGGCGAAAGGGGGTCAAACACAGTATTAGTATGGTGTTCCTAATAATCCTTTAGGTGAGTGTATATTATGTTGCTCAAGAAAGTTGCATAACATTTAAACATAGGTTATATGTTGAAATCACAAACATTTTAAATTAAAACTACAATAAATGAAAACAGCAAACTCTTTTCTTTCGCTTTTAAGAATTTCTGCAGGTCATGAAGAACTTTTGTTTTTACACCTCTATGCAGAAACGAGTACTATCCATATCTCCTTGTTTATCTAAATGCGATGTAAGTAGTTGTTTTTATTTGCTTTACCCGAGGCAAAAAAGCCACGTGTTGACTTTGAAGCAGAGTAGACTTTAATTTATATGCAACTATGGTGAAATTACTAGATTTTCGGGTCAACACGTTCATTTTAATGTGAAAAATGCTTTAGCGCAGTGCAAATTCATGGAGGGAGACAAGAATGTATCATCTGTGTAGTGTATTGAGTTAAATACATAAACTCAGAAATAAGCACTCTGGGTTAGATATTGGTTGGCCAGTGAATTGTTCAAGGAGACACCTGTGTTATACAAAGTCCAGGTGTCCGTAGCATTGTCAAATGCATCTATCTTTCCGATATATCCTGCCATCTTTCTGCTTTCACTTACTAGTTTGCGTTGAATTTACCCCTCAATCTCCGTGAGTCGGGGTTTTTCCCCGGAAAAAAAACGCCCATCCGTAAAAAAAAAAAACAAGGAGAAAGCGCTTCCATGCAATCCGTAAAATCCTCGTCACCAACTGTTGTGTTTGTTCGAATAACACAAATAAAAGTCAGGACTACGATGGGCAGTTCTTCTTTTAGTTTTTTACTGTGCAATCACTGAATCACGAACTCCGTTAACGGGCAATTCCAGCGTTATGGACGTGACATTTGCAGTCAAAACATAAAATATAAATTCTCAGAAAATGCATTTAATACCAATATATTTAAATGTCTGTTTATATGTCCATACTCCCTTAATAAAGGAGTACAGACATCAGAAAAATATCAGTCTACACATACGTTTTATATTTAAAATGAGGGAAATAAACATGCGTTATGGACGTGACAAAAAAAGACGCGAGTTTGTGGGAGACAATATACTTTGTTGAAATTCTGTGAATTAAAATGCACAAGCCAAAAGAAATAATACCAACCGAATGGATGAGTGTCGGCTCTCTATAGAACATAAATTATTTATTTTATTTTAGTTAAATTTTTTCCATTTATGAGGAAAAACGGACGTTACGGACGTGACGTCTTTCCGTTATGGACGTGACCGTTCCGAAACCATCACTTGGCTGACGCCGGAAAACTTGAACAGAGACCTTTTTGTGTCTCTCTTTTTATTTGAAACAACAAACATCTGAGACATCAGTAGGTAAGTCTGCACAATTAATCAAATTTAAACTGAAATCACCGTGTTATAGATTAGTTCACGCATATCTCTCATGCTGCTAAACTGTAACCGGCACGTGAGCATGTTCAAAACTCAATTCGGGCATGATATGCTTGATAATGTGGTGTTTACTTTAGACCCCGAAAGATACGGAATTGCTAATGCTTAGATACATAATCATTATATATGCATTTTATCATATCGATATTCTCCGGAGTCAAGAGCACCGGTTTCCCCTCAGTTTCCCCTCAGTCCCGTCAGTGAATTGAAACGCTGTCTGATTGTAACAGTCTGGAGAGCGGTTTTTGTTTTTTTTTGCATGCAAAAAAGCAATCGTGTCACAATGATCGCAATATATTATGTTTTGTGTCAAACTAATCACAATGTTTATACCCGTTTTGCGTTGTTGAATGCGCAATCGTACTTTAAAATAGCCACATTATTGCAAAATTAGCCAATGCATTGAAATAATAATTGAAATGTTATCAAAATCACAATGATTAACGTTACTTCATTTCATTAGGCCCGATGGGTTTTTGCCACGTTAATTTATAATAGTTTGGATGTCAGGAGGATCAAGACGATCTGTGTGAAAGAGACGTCAAAAAAAGGTAAGCATTTAAAGTGAATACACAGTATTTTTATTTATTGTTGTTAACTGTGAACATAAATAATTGCTTTTTTGTTTTTACAGGTCAACATCTAACTGATTATTGCTCAACATTCTGTAAGCATAAACATTCAAGAGGTAAGAATACATTATATATTGATCCCTTATGAACATGAATCATTTACATTTAAGATAATAAAATAAATAATTTAATTTAATTAATTCCAGACAGAATCTTAACTTTTTACAACTCATTAAATATTGAAAATATGTTCTAATCATCTAATTTAAAATCATTTAAAGCATCAATCAAGGGAAAACAACAAACAATGAAAAATATGTCCCAAACGAGGACAAATGTTGATTAATAAGATTTCTTTTTTTATTCTGCAGCGACTGCCTCTCCAAAGTGATACCTCCCTCTGTTGTCTATTTTTGGGTTGAAAGTCTCAATCACTTGGTCAGGTGTCACCCAAGCCTTATCTTCCATCACAGGTAAGATGTAGACAAATCCAGTACTGTCATTTCTTCTTAAAAACCTTATTTCCAGTGCCACCTGGTCTTGGTTGTTAACAAGTCCAACAAACTGTGACAGATTTGTTTGCCCTGAATTGGACCAAGACACAGTCTCCAGTTTTGATGTTCCTTGCAGCTGCTGGGTGGAGCTCAGAGGACTGCTGTGCGGGACCTTCAGCTGATGTGATTTCTGAGGGCAGAAATCTATGGACACTTGACTGTTCTGCCTCTGAGTAGATTTTGTGACGCACTTCTCCCCAGGTGAGTGGCTCAAAATGATGAACTGACTGAGTGCCTGAAAGAGCTGTGGTAATGGCCCATCTATCAGCCAGCCTATGATGCTCTATAAAATCAGAGATTTCGGTGGATGTAATCATCTTGATTTTAATGTTTGGGCAACTCTTCTTTGCAGAATCAGCAAACGAAGCAGCATCTGTCACAACGATAGCCTGTCTGCTGAGGACATCAGTGTTAACCGCACGCTTCACTGTTGCTCCCACACCATCCACTGCACCTTTGCCATGGCTTGTGGCAAAGAAGTGCCACTGCACTTTTAAAGTTGGAAACAGCTCCTTGAAGGTGGTTGACATGAAACACCAGATGAATTTGTTTTTGAACTGAGAGGCAGCTCCATCGCTAAAAATGTGCATCACTCTCATTGCAGGATGTTTTTCTTGAACGTCCAGGACAATCTTGGTGAGGAACGTTGCCACGGACCTCTTGTCATGTTCCAAGCTGTCGCTAACTATGGCAGATGACTCTGGATCTCCATCAGACCACAGAACAGAGGGGAACACCGTGATCTGTTTCTGATGCCAGTATGCTGACTGGATCTGATCTTGGTAAGCAGCTGTATAGTTTTCTGCAAAATCTACCTGCAGCACCACAGTTTCCTTGTCTGTTTTTGACTGTTTTCTTTTGGCCTGAAAAAATGTGCTTTGCTTTCTCTTCACAAAACAGTGATTCAGAAAATGTGTAGCTGCTGTCTTCAGGGAATCTAGGACATCACCTAGTGTGCCACTCTTCTGGACCTTATTTGGCAGCCCTCCGGTAGCTTCCCATGTGTACCAGGTCACCTTAATTTTTTTGTCTTCCTCTGGAATGTGACTAAGAACACTGGTTTCCAGCAGCTTTCCACTCCTGCATTCAGCACACCGGCCTAACATGCAGTGAGGACTGTCTGGATTGCAGGCCACAGCTTTAATAAAATCCTGTGTGCTCTGGAATGCTTGCCTTGGGATGACACGTTGCACACAGTCCAGGGCTAATTTAAGATTCTCATGGTAACGGCACAGACAAACATTTCTCGGAGTATCTGAACACCGGAGTACATGAGATGGTCGAAGCTCAGCAAATTTAGATTTCCCAATTATAAACTCTGGATGTTCACTCTTGAAGCCGCGGTAGGCCTCTAGAATAGACATTGTTAAATGTCGTTTCTGGATTTTCTTTTTTACTCCTCCCTCTCTGACTGTGAGCACATCCCTCATCCCTGGTGCTTGCCTTGAGATGTCATCTCTCTCATAGAACTCCTTGACTTCACCATATGTAGTAGTTGTGGTATTATTGTTTTTCTTTTTCTCCTGAAGAAGGCACAGTGATGTTGCAATTTTTTTTATAACTACACATTTTTTTCGAGGGCTGCTAGGTAAAGCTTGGAGTGCTCGTTTTACAGCCTTGCCTAGTGACTGTCTTGTTTTAAAAGGTGAATTTTGTGGAGACTCCTGCAAAGCAGACACCTGTGACTTCTTTAGAAGACGCCTTTTCCTCTGTCTTTGTCTCGCAAGCTCCCTGACTCTTTCTGCCTCTTGGTTTGATTGTGTTTCTTTCTTTCTTTGTCTTTCTGCTTTTTTCCTCATCCTTTCCTTTTCCTTGAAATTTTCATTATTCCTCTTTTTCTCTCTGAATGTACATTGTCTTTCAGTATTAGTTTTTGCCATTGCGCTGTAGGATGAGATGTGTATACATTTTATTTGTTATTGTATGTAGGCTACATGTTATTATTGGTTGTTGTATTAATTTCTGCTATTCACATTGTTATTTTGTAATAAAAAAAATCATTAAAGCTAACTAAGCTGATTTTTTCATTAGCCATTCCATGGCCAGTGTGTTCGTATTTATATATGTAATTTATACAAAAAAATTATACTCTAAATTAAAATGTACATTTAGATATCAAATTACTTACCAATTACTGCAAATAAAGTAGAGATTTTGTCCAGAAATCGCAGATCTACAAATCACCACAGAAATAACTGTCTTTGACCACAGAGGGCATGCGCGGGAAAGTAAGTGAGTCATCACAGAAGGCGCGTCTCATATTTCACTCTCTCTTTCTCTCTCTCACACACGCACACGCACACTCTATGGTACTATATGGTAGTATTAATTGATTTCTAAAAAGTTCTGATGTACAGTAATAGAGATCAATTTAATATATGTGTGGGGGTTTTTTAACAGTAAAATGATGAAAGACCAAGGTGAGTTTAAATAAGTTTGACTTCTTTCCACTCCATTTCAAGCATATAGATTCAAGCAATAGATCGATTTATATTGTAAAGTTGATGAATTTATCTTTTCGTATTGATTTAATCAGAATACTTCTTGATTGCCTTTGTTATGTGTCATTATATTGCTTGAAATAAATAAATAAATTAATTAATTAAACAAATATGCGCTGGTCAAATCATGCATGATTTAATATGAAGCGTCCGTAACGGTCACGTCCGTAACGCATAATTAGGTTGTTTAGACCAATTAAGTGAGATGATTTGTCAATCATAACTAGAATGGACATTTTTTGGCTTTGTACATAAAGTTTCAAATTAATTGTAATAATAATGATTATACAATATAAACTTATTCTTTAAATCGTTACGGACGTGACACAGCACTTTAGCGTCGAGTGATTTCCTAAATATAGCCTTCATAAATTTAAAGGGAAATGCAGTTATAACAAAGTGAGTGTATTTATATCTCAGTCATGCCCCCATCTTTCTGCAACATCCATACTATCAACAAAAAGTATAATTAAATGAGTCTTTGATCCCTCTTTTTAAAGCATGAAATTGGTTTGTATAAAAAAAAAGAAATTTTAGTATCTGTGCACACCTTATCTGAGGTGAATTAACAGAAATGTACTTAAAATTTACATGACAGCACATCAATACAATAAAATACAGATCCAAATGGACAACTTAGAAAGGGTTTTGATTTTTTTATGATAACTTAAATTTTTCATAGCAAGGTTGACATTTGCGTGGAATTGCTCTTAAGCATCTAGGATTCAGATTTCATAAACAGAATCAGAATGATGGAGAGTCAATTGCAGTTTATGTCACCGAATTAAAGAAGTTGTCAGAACACTGTCAGTTTGGGGATGGCCTGAATGACGTGCTGAGAGATCGTCTAGTCTAGTCTAGTCAAGAGAGTATACAGAAGAGATTGCTCTCTGAGGCAGATCTAACATTCAAATGTGCAGTCAGCTGCCAGAGACACAGTCGAGCTGTGATCAGTAGTAAAAGTGTCTGTAAATAAGCTGGCCACTGCAGGTACACCTAAGAGGACAATGCAGAAAGTGGAACTGTGTTACCGTTGTGACCGGGGTGGACACAGAGCAAATCAGTGCAGATTCAAAACCGAAATATGCAGAAAGTGCAATAAAATTGGACACATACAAAGAGCATGTCGATCTGATGTACAATATAGTGAAAAGGAGAGACAGTACAAGGTTCAGAAAATGAAAAGTAGGAATGTGCATGTTGTCGCTGAAAACTCAGATGAAGATAGTGATAAAGGGTGGGCTAATTTAGAAATCTACAGTCTGAAAAGTGACTTGAAACGAGCAATCTGGCTTACACCTCAAGTGAATGGACAGCCAATTAGAATGGAATTGGACACAGGTTCCGCCATTTCAGTGATGTCACAGCGCGAGTTTGAAAAACATTTCAAGATAACTAAGTTAAAGCCATCGCCTCTCAAACTGAAAACATATACTTGTGAGCCCATAATTCCTCTAGGAGTGATGCCCGTGACTGTAAAGTACAATAATCAACAGAGTGAGTTGGATCTGTACATAGTACGGACAGAAGGACAAGCACTTTGGGGACGTGACTAGTTGAGAAAGTTGCAGTTGGACTGGAAATCCATAAAAAGTCTGCAAATCACAGTTCCTGCATCACCTAGCACGCAAAAGAAACTGGAAAAAGCTGCATCACCTAGCACGCAAAAGAAACTGGAAAAAGTGCTGGATGGGGCTTCAGTAGGGTTTCAATTGGGAATTGGAACTCTGAAACACATCAAGGGGAAGATAACCTTGAATGAGAACGCTGTTCCAAAGTTTCACAAGGCAAGGCCCGTTCCCTATGCTATTCGGCAGAAATTTGAAACTGAACTGGTACGGTTGGAAGTTGAAGGAATACTTTTAAAAGTTGACTGGAGTCCCAGGGCCACTCCTGTAGTTCCTGTCACGAAGAAAGACGGAACTGTAAGAATGTGAGGATGTAAGGATTTTAAAGTCTCAGTCAACCCTGTATTGCAGGCAGAACAATATCCACTACCGAGAAAAGAGGATATTTTTGCTACACTTTCAGGAGGACAGCTTTTTAGCAAAATAGACTTGCCGGAAGTATATTTACAAATGGAAATGGAGGAGGACTCGAAAGTGTTCTTGACTATCAATACTCACAAGGGCTTGCACTGCTATAACAGGCTTGTTTTCGGTGTCGCCTCAGCACCAGCCTTATGGCAAAAGACTATGGATCAGGTGCTTCAGGGTTGCCCTGGTACACAATGCTACCTCGATGACATCATTGTCACAGGTGACAGTGACAGTAATCACTTGGAGAACTTAGCACAATTCTTAAAGAGATTGGAAGAGTATGGACTGCGTGCAAGACGTGATAAGTGTGAGTTTTTCAAGGAAACAATCACATACTGTGGGCACAAAATTGATGCAAATGGTCTGCACAAGTGTCATGACAAGCTAAAAGCTGTTGCAGAGGCTCCACAGCCGAAAGACGTTTCGCAATTAAGGTCCTTCCTTAGATTTATCAATTACTACAACAGATTTTTGCCAAATCTAGCCACTGTTCTCCATCCTCTAAATGCCTTGTTGCAAGCAGGAAAGAAATGGACGTGGTCAAAGCAGTGCATGCAAGCTTTTCAGGAAGCAAAGGAACTGGTGGTGTCCGATACAGTTCTGACTCATTTTGACCCTCACAAACCATTAAGGTTAGCATGTGACACCTCACCATGCGGAATCGGAGTGGTTTTGTCGCATGTGATGGCTGATGGAGCAGAGCACCCCATAGCTTTTGCGTCACGCTCCCTTACTGCTGCAGAGAAGAACTGCGCACAGATCGACAGAGAAGCTTTGAGCCTGGTATGGGGTGTGAAACGATTCAATCAGTATCTGTATGGAAACAAGTTGACCTTGGTTACAGACCATCAGCCGCTGGTTTCCATCTTCAGTCCTCAGAAAGGAGTTCCACTGACAGCAGCAGCGGATGCAAAGGATGCACGGATACAAAGGTGGGTGTTGTTTCTGGGAGGACATAGATACCAGATTGAATTCAAAAGAACGCACAAACATGCTAACGCTGATGGGCTATCACGCCTGCCAGAGAATGTAAGCACACCATTGGATGTTTTCACAATTGCTCAGCTTGAGAGTTCTCCTGTTACAGACAAAATACATTGTCCCAGGTATATTCAGCTATACAGTCTGGCTGGAATGCAGAGCAGAAACTTTGATTCACACAATTCTATCAGCACCGTGATGAACTCACTCTAGATGGTGGTTGCATCATGTGGGGTTTAAGGGTTGTTGTACCACCTAAGTTGCAAACTCGAGTCTTGGAGGAGCTCCACGTTGGACATCTTGGAGTGGTAAAGATGAAGTCACTGGCAAGAAGTTTTTTATGGTGGCCCGGTATAGATCAGCAGATCGAGCAACTCGCCATGCACTGCTCAGGATGTCAATATGTGCAAAAGACGCCAAAACCTGCACCGCTACATCCTTGGGAATGGCCTGCATTACCGTAGCAAAGGATCCATGTTGACTTTGCGGGGTCCTTTCATGGGCACTACATTTCTGGTTGTTGTTGATGCATGTTCAAAGTGGCCAGAAGTGTTCAGCATGACCTCCACAACCGCCACCCAAACTGTGATGGTTCTGAGAGAACTTTTCGCAAGGACTGGGGTACCAGAACAGCTGGTGAGTGACAATGGTCCTCAGTTTATATCTTAAGAGTTCCAGATCTTCCTAAGGAACAATGGAATCAAGCATGTGACCTCGGCGCCCTACCACCCAACTACTAATGGCTTAGCTGAGAGATTTGTGCAAAGCTTGAAGAATGCACTGCGAGCCATGACACATGAGAAGCTCACACTAAGCCAGAAGCTTCACAATTTCTTGTTTGCATATTGAAATGCAACTCATGTCACCACGAACACCTGCCATGTTGTTCCTTGCTAGACCCTTACGTTCAAGGCTAGACTTGCTAAAACCCAATTTGAGGAGAACCGTACATGACAGACAGATGAAACAATCACAAGGGGGAGGAGAAACGAGAGAGTTAGTTATTGTTTTACTAACTTGAACTGCACTCTTGTGTTGGTCTCATTTCTTGGCACCCTGGACCGGTTCTGTGCTTCTGTATTTCTGTGCTTCTGTGTTACATTGCTCAACCTGAAAGGGTTTTCCTGAAATACTCAATATCCAAATTATTTTATCTCACATCTGTGAAAACTGAGATTTTATAAGAAATAATATAAAGTTTACATTATTCTTATAAAGTTTAAGATTATATTATAGTTTATATCATTAACTAATCAAAATTGTAAGTGAGTCTTCTGTGCAATGAAGCCAGCGGACGTTGACAGGAAAAGACTCTGACTCTGTCAGAAGTTGCCTACAGTATCTAAACCGACTCATATCCGAAGAGTAAGATTGTCTGTTATCTAATTGTGGCACATTTATATTTTTACCCCAGTTTAGCCAGTGGAACCAGGACAACACAAACCTCAAGGAAGACTGAAGAAATCCTGCCAGTGGACTGTTCTCTGCATTTGCCAAAAGGCCTTGTTATGACATTATTATACGACTTATATTGTTCTATAATTGTACTATTCACTACTCACTATTTTATTTGCTATTTTTATTTTATTGAATATTATATTACAATTTATGATATACTGTCTGCTATTTTTAGTAGTTATATTACTACTACATTAAACTATATTTTATACTGTATTTATACTCAATTGTATTTTTAGGCTATTAATAATAATAATATAATAATAATAATAATAATAGGCTAATAATAATAAAAGTCAAGTCAAGTCACCTTTATTTATATAGCGCTTTTTACAATGCAAATTGTGGCAAAGCAGCTTTACATTAATAATTGGCAAATAATTTTGGCTGCACAGCAGCTCCCAAAGAAAATGGTGTCATTGTCCAGCTTATTCTATATATTATTGATTCATTCCGTTGCAAAGATCAATAGTTATTAGTCTAGTTAATTTATGTATATCAGCACTGGAGAAAACAGTGACGTAATCGTCCGGCTCAGCTCAGTTCGCATACAACAGCGCCAATGCAGGCATACTAAAAACACTGCTGAATATCAAGCAAGTGTCCCTAACTTAAGCAAGCCAAAGGCAACAGCGGCAAGGAACCAAAACTCCAACAAATGGAGAAAAAAACCTTGGGAGAAACCAGGCTTATTCGGGGGACCAGTTCTCCTCTGGCCAACAGTGAACACTTGTCCGATACTCAGGCAGAGTTACAGGCCATTAAAACGATTTGGAATCGCAACAGTCAAAATATTTAATCTAGTTTAAGATCTTTTTGATCACGCCGGTATGGGACGGTTTGTTGGGGATATGTGCCACTGGCTGATGAGTCGGTAAGGTCTTCACAAAGGATGAGCTAGTTCACACAGTCTCCGCCGTACACGGTACGCAATAAGAAGGCAATAGAATAAAACCACAGTATGCCTCCTACTGTATATTGAACTATTACATCTTATCTTATATTACACTTATATTTCATACAATTTATATTGTACTAAAATGTTCTACCGCCATATCTCAAATGTTTTACTGGATCTATTAAGGATTGACTTAGAATTAGTACAAACCATGGTATTATGTTGTCCACTAGAGGAAGCCACGGGTAATGAATCTTTTAAGCCCAGTCCTTTTATATCTTGTTGCAATCAATATGAATCGAAATAAATTCATTCAGTACATTTGTATATGTCACGATTGTCTGGTGAAGTGACTATGATCACCTTTAGAGGGCACTTCACCATGAACTTCTCACACTCATTCTCACCCACTTATTCACACAGACTACATTTCCCAGAAGCCCCGCATCTAATCACTGATCACCTCACCAGCTGAAGCACATTACTCAATCACCTCATCTCACACACATTATTTAAACACCACCTTCACACCACACTCACTGCGAGGTCTTGATCAACCCAGGTTATCTTTTCTGAGCATTATTCCCTGTCTTGTTTACCCGTTGCCATTCTGCCTGTTCCTGCCGTGTACTGATTGTTTTGCTGCCTATTGACTATTGTTTCATGTTATTGGACTGTGTTGTTTTGCCGCCTGCCTGCTCCCTGACATACCTGATTGCTACTGATAACCATTGCCTGTCTGACCCTGTCAACTACTATTAAAGCCTGCGTTTGGATCTCAACCTGCTGTTTCCCTTTCATTACAGTATAACTATGGTGTACTGGCATTAAATCTGTGAAATGCTTATAGATAATTAAGTGTTTAATTTTCTATAGACCTCAAGAAAGTTGCTAGACAGTTAATGATGTCCCTTTAAAAGGGTCTTTTGTCTTTTACTATAATATAAAATTTCTGTAAAGACATGACACACTCCTTCTCCCTCTGCTTAGCTTTCCCGCCATCTCAAACCCTCCCCATTGTCTGTGGCCTGCAGACTCTAGCGTGAGGATACCTCCGCTAGCAGCGCAGGCCCAGTCATCAGTCCCAAACTCTCTTTTGTCCTTGGTCTACAGCTCCGACTATAGACCCTTGAGGCTGCCTCGCAGGCCCAGACACCTTATTTTCCTCCCCAGCTTCCCTCTTTTTCTACCGTTCTTGTTCCTCCCCAGCCTACAGGGCCAACCCAAGCGTGAGGTTGCCTACGCTAACAGCCTTGGTCCCGGGCTTTCTTCCAGCCTGCCTTTTTCAAATTTTTCTATTCTCACTATAACTTCATTCTAGGGCTGTCACAATATACCAGTATTGACGATTACCCCAGTATTTAAAATAAGTAGGACCCTTATGATATCATGACACATAAATACTCCAGCGCCAGTACCTGGTTGACCTCAGGTGGCAGTATTGAACCTTAATGCTGACACCTACCAAACAAAAAGATGGTGCAGCTACTCTGAGAAGTACCGTGTCGTCCGAGCGGGAGAGTGAGAGGCTCTGCCCACACCCGAAAAAGGTAAGCTTGCCAGTTATGGGAGTTTTTCGGCTCCCAAGAAAACAGCCCAATCTACAGAATGTGCGTCTCTATGGTGAGAGAGGTTTTAACCCACCTCCATGTCCATCACCCTGCGGATTATGCCATTTTACAATAGAGTAAGTTGCGATTATTTTAATAGTCATGGAATGGGAAATGTTATATTAACCTGTTAACAGCGGTTTTCTGTGTTCATATATTTAAATAAAGGGTGATTCTTTTAATAAGTACCGCGCGTTCTTTTTCTCGTCTTATTTTTGTCTTTGTAATGTTTTTGCTAACATTAACATTAACAGTAAACATTTACATTTACATTTAGTCATTTAGCAGACGCTTTTATCCAAAGCGACTTACAAGTGAGGAATACAAACAAGCGATTCTTCATGGATTGGCAAATAGACACAGGAAGTGCTCACAATACAATACAAGTTTCATACATTGCTCAGTACCATAATCTAGAGTAGGAAGGGAAAAGGGAAGGATAGGGTTTTTTTTTTTTTTTCATGAGGGGATTAAGTGTTCACGGAAGAGATGAGTTTTCAGCTGTCTCTTGAAAGAGGTGTGTGAATTCGCAGGTACAATGTCAGACACTGTAAATTGTTCTGGACCCCTTCCTGTTCATGGGAGTGATGAGGTACTTAGCAGACTATCATCACTCAATGGCTGGCTGGCTGACTAAGTGGTGTCTAGAGAATAATATAGGTTTCATAAACAATTGGAAAAGTTTTTGGGGCAGACCTGACCTGTTGAAAAGAGATGGTATTCATCCCTCCTGGGGTGGTGCCGCTCTTCTCTCTAGTAATATGGCACATAGTCTTAGATCTGAACCTTGACTAACTGTGGCCCAGGTCAGGAAGCAGACAGACTGGCTAAACCGACCGTCTGCTAGCTGTCTCACGTCACAGAAGTCAGATAAATCCCAACACTAGAGACTGTTTCACCTAGATATCATCACATAGAGACTGTGTCTGTACTCCGAATTAGTAAATACAAAAAACTTCCAAACCCATTTAAGGGTAAAAATTAAAAAGCTTGGGTTGCTGAATATTAGATCCCTTTCTTCAAAAGCACTTATTGTAAATGATATTATCACAGGAAATAATCTAGATGTGCTGTGTTTGACAGAAACCTGACTAAAACCAGACGATTACATTACTTTAAATGAGTCTAGCCCTCAAGGTTACTATTATCGACACGAACCTCGTCGGAAAGGCAAAGGTGGAGGTGTTGCTGTAATCTATATTAATATCTTCAGTATTACTCATAAGTCTTATATATAGTCTCAAATATAAGTCTTTCGAAGTGGTGGTGCTTTATGTAACGTTATATAATGTAAGTGACAAATCCCATTTGACATTTGTGCTGGCTACTGTATACAGGTTATCAGGGCACCATACAGACTTTATCAAAGAATTTGCTGATTTTCTATCGGAGTTAGTACTGGCTGTGGATAAAGTCCTTCTTGTTGATGATTTTAATATCCATGTAGATGTTGAAAAAGATGCATTAAGATTGGCATTTACAGATATTCTAAACTCTATTGTGTCAGGACTCACTCATTGTCGTAATCATACTTTAGATCTAATATTGCCACATGGAATCGATACTGATGTTGTTGAAATTCTGCAGCAGCGATGAGGTCTCAGATCATTATCTAGTCTCGTGCATGCTACATTTAACCAAGGCTGCAAAACTGCCACTCTGCCACAAATATAGTAGAACCATCACCTCTACCATTGCTTTATAAATAATCTTCCTGATCAGTTTCATTTTAAAATCTTACTAATTACTTAAAAAGCACTAAATGGCTTAGTTCCCCAGTACCTGAGTGAGCTCTTAATGCATTATAGTCCTTCGAGTCAGTTATGATCTCAGAATTCTGGCCAGTTGTTAATACCTAGAATATCAAAATCAACGGCAGGCGGTAGATCATTTTCCTATTTGGCACCTAAACTCTGGAACGATCTTCCTAGCATTGTTCGGGAAGCAGACACACTCTGTCAGTTTAAATCTAGACTAAAAACGCATCTCTTCAACCTGACATACACATGACACGTTATCAATTTATGTCTTCATATCCGTTAAAGGAATGTTAGGCTGCATAGATCAGGTCAGCTGGAACTGGGAACACTTCCTATAAAACTGGATGTACTCGTTACATCAGAAGAAGAATGGCGTCTATGCTAATTTCTGTCTCTGCTTATCCTGAGGTTTACCAATTAACGTGATTGGCTGGATCCGGGCCATATCCGTGTCGGATAGGGAACCTGCGGCGTGGCCCTGGGGTGTCAGCGGAGACTGTGTGAACTAGCTCATCCCTTGTGAGGGCCTTACCGACACATGCTGATGTGGCACAGATCCCCAGCGAACTGTCCCATACCGTTGTGATGAAAAAGATCTTAAACTAGATGGAACTGGATTAAATATTTTGACTTTTGTGATCCCAAATCAGACTTATGACCTGTAACTCTGCTTGTTCACTGTTGGCCAGAGGAGAACTATTCCCTTGACAAAGCCTGGTTTCTCCCAAGTTTTTTTTCTCCATTTTGTTGGAGTTTTGGTTCCTTGCCGCTGTTGCCTTTGGTTTGCTTGGTTGGGGACACTTGCTTGATATTCAGCAGTGTTTTTGGTTTTTGGTATGCCTGCATTGATGCTGTTGTATGCGAACTGAGCTGAGCTGGACGATTACATCACTGTTTTCTGCAGTGCTGATATACATAAATTAACTAGACTAAAAACTATTGATCTTTGCAACAGAATGAATCAAAACAAATATATAGAATAAGCTGGACAATGACATTTTCTTTGGGAGCCAATTTGCCAATTATTACTGTAAAGCTGCTTTGCCACAATTTGCATTGTAAAAAGCGCTATATAAGTAAAGGTGACTTGACTTGACTTGGCAAACAAGTCATGGCCAATACGGCCTGTTCGTAATCGGCCTTGTTCAAATCTATTACATGATTAAAACTGATCTAGAAAGCCTCTACATTGCTACATTAAACTCTTTAAAAATGTTAAGTTGGTCACAGTGCCATCATGCACTTAATGCCTCATCTGCGGCTGTTCAGGCACACATTAAATCTGAATTAGCTGCGCACTTACTGCATGACTTCATTGGCAATGGTGCAACGATAGGTTAAAGAGCTTAAATTACGGGTATGCAAGTTAACAGGTTAAAGTGTCAGTTTTGATGTTAATATTTATTTATCATACTGTTGAACTTGACAGTATTTTCTCTCTTGTTATTTCATAAGGACCTTCAAAGAAGACAGAGAAAGCCAGAGTCTCAGGTCGATTGAGAATGAGAATACAAGAAGTGAAATATGCTGTGTTTTTATCAGGATCCATATGTTCGTTGGGTAAACCAGAAAAACTAAATAAACAAAGTAAAAATGAATTTGACTGATACACTGCCCCTCCCTCCTATTTCTATAGATATCGCAATATATCGATATTGTGAATTGTTTTGTCTCAATAACCGTGGTGTGAAAAATCTGAAATTGTGACAGCCCTACTTCATTATAAACAGCATTAAGGACCTCCAAGTCACTCCATTAAGCACCCTCTTCTAAAATAGCCAATTCACAGACATCCCTTCTCATCAAAGGCATCCAAAGAACCCACCCACCCGCCAAAATGCCAGGAAACCATACAAATCCTCACCAACTGCATCTCCACTCTCTGCCGAGGCTACTACTCAATACAGCCCGCACACTTGACGCAATGTTTACACTGGCCTTATTTGGTTTTCTCAGATGCTCAGAACTCACCATCATGTCCAGCTTCAACCCAAAAGACTATTTTTCCAGCCGTTCGTTCTGCATAGGAGCAGCAATCACAGCCGCCTAAAAAGGCCTTTCCCAGCATCAGTGTCAAACACCTGGTCCCTGGTCATCAGAAGCTTTTATGTATTACATCCGATCCAATCACTTCCACATTAAAGAAGCCCAATGAACACTTATCAGCTAAGTTTTTCAGTTCCAGCTCGTTCTCTCACTCAAACCCATAATCCCATTATATCCGACTCAACTAATACCTTCATTCCACAAAAAAAAGGAATATTCTATTTCATTCCCCCTCCCTCGAATATCGTGTAGGAGCCCACTCCGTTCTCGCACTGCCGCAGCAATGTCACCTTTGCTCCCGCAGGAGCTCAATTCTTATGGATAATTTCTCCACTGCCGCAACAGTGATGTCATCTCTGCTCCTGCAGGAGCCCAGCTCTGTCTAAACTCCCCTTCACTGCCGCCGCAGTAATGTCCTCATCCAATGTTGCGAGAACTCTCTTGGTCCTTCAAACTAACCCTACAAACAGCACAATCAGCTCTGCACACTGCAATTTTTGGGGGGATCATCAGTAATGTTCCCTGCATTGGTTTGCATTTTTTGGGTTCTGGGTTATCTCTGCGTTCGGGCCAAAATACCGAGCTCTGAGCCCTATTTACTGATTTATGCATACTATTTACTGATTATATGTAAGTGTGAACTCATGAAATGTTTTATTAAAGTTCGGGAGAAACATATTAAAATGATCTGACTAATCATCACATCATTCCAACCAGCTGTCAGCAATCAACATATCTACCCAATCAGCATGAATGGAGACCTATTTAACTCAGATGCTGTCCATTTCTTCTGATCATCCTTGAGATGGTTCTACACCTTTATTTGAGTCCAGCTGTGTTTGATTATACTGATTGGACCTGATTAGGAAAGCCACACACCTGTCTATATAAGACCTTACAGCTCACAGTGCATGTCAGAGCAAATGAGAATCATGAGGTCAAAGGAACTACCTGAAGAGCTCAGAGACAGAATTGTGGCAAAGCACATATCTGGCTAAGGTTACAAAAAAGTTTCTGCTGCACTTAAGGTTCGTAAGAGCACAGTGGCCTCCGTAATCCTTAAATGGAAGATGTTTGGGACGACCAGAACCCTTCCCTAGAGCTGGCCGTCCGGTCAAACTGAGCTATCGGGGGAGAAGAGCCTTGGTGAGAGAGGTAAAGAAAAACCCAAAGAGCACTGTGGCTGAGCTCCAGAGATACAGTCAGAAGATGGGAGAAAGTTGTAGAAAGTGTCTTGAACAACAGTTAAGATGGCATTCCAGGGACCAGTTTACGACAGGGCCCCTCTCCAACTGCTTGTGTAAAAGAAGAGGTGCCGCATCATGATTGGATCTTTGGTGAATGAACATGCATGAATGATCAGCAACATCAGATAAGATGATAAGACAACTGCCAGACACCTCTTCCAGAGAAGGAAGGGGGACCTTCTGCACCCACCACAACCAGGGAGAAGACTTCTCATTGGACGACGCATTGACTCTAATCACCAAACTCATTCCTAAGGTTTAGGCAAGGACTGCCATAAAAATTCCTTCAGGACCTCCTGGATGCAACAGCAGTGATTGAAATAAAGAGAGGCCATAGAGATCTATCTAAATCCATTCATATCTATGTTTGGAGGCCTTAATTTGATTTAAACTGCATCACATCCACTCCACCTTCATACAAAGCACAGTTTATGTCAATGGTTACTCACTGTTAACACAACAGATCACGGGACAGACACATTAAGAGATAAACAAATGCATGGACGATGACTTAACCATTTCCCATCGTGTTTGGTGTCTACCTGCTCCCTAAAATGCCTTTATTAGGTTAAAATAGGTCTGGTAAAGAAATGATGCATAGGTAAAATGTTAAAGACACTATTTTAACACGGTACTTTATGCTATGCAAATGAGTTCCACACTAGGGTGAGCAACACCATGGCTGTTTCAGATAACATTGGCCAATCACACTCCAGGATCGGAAAGGCGCAACATTTCAATCTCCTCCTCATCATAAAGGGATAAATGTCCCCAGGCTAGACACACCCTTGTTCTGCGTTTCCAGCTCGACGGGGAAGGAGACATTAACAGACACTCCACGTCCTGAGTTTCTGACCTGACGAGGAAAGAAACTTCAAGACAGTTAAGGTTAAACTTTTGCGATCAAAACCTTTCACATTACTTCCAGCTGCAATCTAGCTGCAAAGAGCAGCCCAGTCCAGTCCACAAAGGACCTCTGCATCGGCAGACATTACCACACGGCTCCTCAGTGACGCAGCCAGCCTGCAAGAGAACCTGTGAAGATTCATCTGACCCAGCTGCCCAGTCCATCCTTAAAGGACCCTCTTGGCGCAACCGAAGTTCAGCATCCTCTAGGCCAGCAGGACTACTGGATGGCAACTCTGCACCCTCTCACTGCACGCAGCCTGCATCAGCAGTGGAAGACGTCTCTGCCGCCGGATTGATCACCCAACTGTGTGGAACGTAAATATAAACTTACCAAACCTCTTCCTAGAGACCTTGGCATTAGTTTATACATGCAGCATATGTTTTTCTAACCTGTTTAGATAACAGTTACTTGAGGTCAGCTTGTTGCAAATAGGGATATTATTTGTTGGGTGATAAATAAGCCACTATTTATCACCATTCTACCAGAGCCTGTCAGACACGGCGCTTGTCCGCTTGAAGTTGGTGTCTCCGCACTGCCCATTGTAGATGGACATGAGCTGAGTCCCATACCCTCTCGCTCTGACGGAACCAATCATGGACCATGGGTACTTCTGAGGGTTCTCCTGACCATGGAAATAGCAGAGGTTGGTAGCCGAATACGCACTTGAACGGGGTAAGACCAGTGGTAGATTGTTGGAGGGAGTTCTGTGCGTATTCGGCCCAGGGAAGGAATTGGCTCCAGGTGGATTGGTTCTGGTGGCAATACAACCTCAGGTATTTCCCGATCTCCTGGATCTTCCGTTCTGTCTGGCTGTTTGCGGGTGGTAACCAGAGGAGAGGCTGATGGTGATGCCTAAGAGTTGGAAGAATGCGTTCCAGACACAGGAGATGAATTGAGGGCCACGGTCCGAAACGATGTCCTCGGGGAGACCGAAGTTCCGGAACACATGGGTAAACAGGAGTTCGGCGGCTTGGAAGGCCGTGGGTAGTCCTTTGAGCGGGAGCAATTTACACATCTTGGAGAAGCGGTCGATGACCACGAATACACAGGTGTGGGTATTGGATGGAGGTAGGTCGGTGATAAAGTCAATACCTATGTGGGTCCAGGGTCGGTGAGGTATGGGGAGTGGCATTAACTAGAGATGGCACAGACAGAACATCCCTTCACGTATCGGGAGATATACTGGGTCATTGTGGGCCACCAGTAACGTTGGCGTAGGAGCGAGAGGGTTCGCTGGCTACCTGGGTGTCCGGAGCCCGGAGAGTTGTGAGCTACGTCTAGGAGAAGCTGACGGTGAGAGGGATACATCAGCTCCTCCGGACAGCCCGGCGGAGCAGGTTCGTTTTCCTGGGCCTGACGGATTTGGGAATCCCATTCTCATTGAATGGGACTGACAATCATGGCTGGAGGGAGGATTGGTTCAGGAGGGCTGAGACCAGAGCATGTGAGCGGAGTGGAGCGTGAGCGGAGCGGGGAGTGGAGCGGCTCGTATTCCTATAGAGCGGTGAGCACCTTTCTGCAGATTCCGCTCCGCTCCCTCAGTCGCTCAGGATCGCTCGCTCAACCCAGAATTCCCTGAACATCAAAGTTAAGAAGGAAGAAGCAGCCCTTGATCTAATTGAAAGGAGGTGTGGAGAAACTGAGTTAGCAAATATTAATTTTGTGATGTAATCACAACAAAGTTCTTATTCGTACTTTGTTTTGGGGTAAAAAGAATTTTGAAAAACCTTCGCAGCATCATAGTGTTAATGAACATCGCGACGCGTCCATGCTGCCATGAGCACTGTTTAGGTGATTAATAATGCGATGCCCGCTTTCCTCTCAGCAACAAAAACACACAACAAATATGAAAAAAGCGTCTGATTTAATCATCGCGATGTGGAGATGTTTGCACAAGCTCTGCGATTCAGCACTCTCCAGTCACGTCACGTTTATTTATAGTCAGTCTATCACTTTATTATATAGCCTATTGCTTTAAAGCCAAAAATATTACAACTATCTGTAGGCCAACTGTAATTGAGACATGTATTTAAGAACTTGTTTCGGCCTCAAAGACCGTTCATTTGTTACGCACTTCAATCCGCACGCAACGTTTTATGGGTTTCTTCTCACGTAGGCCTATTAAATCCAGGCAACTGGTTGATGAAACATTGATTAAAATTAAGATACCATTTATACAAAACGAAATTAACTTTAAAGAAAGACTTTCTACAAAACAAAACTTAATGAAGTGGACAAAATCATGTCTGACCCGCTGCATGTCTTGCAATAGATCGCACATCTTGTGTCTAACTCGTGCTGTTCACTTTTCATAATCAACAGATGAAATTAAAAATATATATATTATAATATTTAAACATAAATATGAATCTAAATAGGCTATGTTTTCTTTAACCAGAAGATCTTAAACTAGATGGAACTAGATTAAATATTTTGACTGTTGCGATTCCAAATTTAATGACCTGTAACTCTGCCTGAGTATCGGACAAGTGTTCACTGTTGGCCAGAGGAGAACTGGCCCCCCGACTAAGCCTGGTTTCTCCCAAGGTTTTTTTTTCTCCATTTGTTGGAGTTTTGGTTCCTTGCCGCTGTTGCCTTTGGCTTGCTTAAGTTGGGGACACTTGCTTGATATTCAGCAGTGTTTTTGATATGCCTGCATTGGCGCCGTTGTATGTGAACTGAGCTGAGCCGGACGATTACGTCACTGTTTTCTCCAGTGTTGCTATACCTAAATTAACTAGACTAATAACTATTGATCTTTGCAACGGAATGAATCAATAATATATAGAATAAGCTGCACAATGACACCATTTTCTTATTAATGTAAAGCTGCTTTGCCACAATTTGCATTGTAAAAAGCGCTATATAAATAAAGATGACTTGACTTGACTTGACTTTAATCCTGTTCAATGAATGCGCGACACGTTCTGATGGACTTTTCATTAATGAAAGCGGATCGCAACTCCGTCAATTTTTACCATAAAGATTAATGAAAAACAACTATAAAGGGTCTACTTTTACTTGTGTACACTCATAATAACATCAAAACCTTGTGTTTTTGTAAAATAAAGAAAATAAACGGTGCGCTTTCAACTGTGTCTCCACCAGAATCTTTCTAAAACTCAAAAATGAACTGAAGCGAATAGCCTTACAAAATCAGGAAATATATGTCTAAAGAAATAAAAAAGCAAATATTTAAAACAAATATTTTCCTGCAATGTACTAAACTGTATGAAATTAAAGATGCACAGTTTGCCTTATCATTAATGTGATCACACCCTCGCGCAGAGCGCGATATTCATAATATATAATATACTCATAATATACTTATATTCATAATTCGGTGAGGCCATCTGTGCAAAATGGTAAACGTCCCCAACAATGCGTTAAAAAGCATCAACAAGGGCTATAGTACAGTACATGGAAATTTCATGTCGAAGCGAATTTGAGCGAAGTGTGAGCGTCACACCGCTCCGCTTCGCTCGCATGCTCTGGCTGAGACCGACATCAGAGGAATGAAGACGGGATAGATCGTCGGCCTTGATATTCTTTTCTCCTCTTCGGTAGGTGACAGTGAAATTGAATCGTGTGAAGAAAAGTGCCCATCTTGCTTGGCGAGTATTCAGACGTTTTGCCTCTCGAAGGTATTCCAAGTTACGGTGGTCAGTGATCACCTCGAAAGGGTGCTTTGCTCCCTCCAGCCAGTGTCTCCATTCTTCTAGAGCAAGTTTAATGCCCAGGAGCTCTCGATTCCCAACGTCGTAATTCTGCTCCGTCGGGGACAGCTTACGAGAGTAGAAGGCACATGGATGAAGGCATGCGGGGTCACCCTGCCGCTGGGAGAGTACGGCCCCGACTCCGAACTGGGAGGCGTCGACCTCTACTAGGAACGGGAGTTCGGGATTGGGGTGACAGAGGACTGGGGCCGTACTGAAGGATTCCTGGAGTGTTTGGAAGGCTTGTGTTGCCTGGGGATTCCAGGACAGAGACTTGGACCCATTCCGGAGCAACGCCGTGAGAGGAGCGCTGAGCAAGCTGAAGTTCTTGATAAACTTGCTGTAGAAATTGGCGAATCCTAGAAACCGCTGGAGCTCCTTGATGGACTGGGGTTTTGGCCACTGGAGGATAGCGTCCACCTTCCTCTGGTCCATCTTGACTCCATGCTGATTAATGTAGTAATCAAGGAAGTGGACCTCAGGGATGTGGAATTCACACTTCTCTAGTTTTAGGTATAGGTGGTGAGTGCGTAGCCGTTGGAGGACCTGGCGAACGTGATCATAATGAATGAATGAAATCTCTTCTCGGTGTAGACATCCGATGTGCATGGAAAGTATGACAACCCCTCGACCCAGCGGTTTACCCAGAATTGTGTGGATCTTCATGGGTTGCGCACTACGTTTGCGTGTTAGGTTGAGCATCTGGAGGAACTGCCGGGAGATGAACTTCCCGGCGGACCCCGAGTCGATGAGGGCTTGCGCTGAAACATAAGAGTTATGATTTAGGAAGTACACTGTAGTGCGGATTAGATGTGAGACCTTGGGGTATGTCTGGATTGTACTCACCACGGGTCGAGGGGGTCTGACGGGACAGTTGAGTATTTGATGACCATCACTCCTGCAGTACTGACAGAGGTGAAGAGAGATTCTTCGTTGACGTTCAGATGAGGTGAGATGATAATTATCGATGTTCATGGGTTCTGGTGCTGGAAGGTTGGCTGGCGAGCTGGCAAGTGGACTGGCGGGCGGAGGCTGTGAAACAGGTAGAGAGAATCCACAAGCTGAGAGGCGTTGAGATACCCGGATAGCCTTTTGCAGGAAGGCTTCCAATCCCATGCTGTCATCGTACACTACCATTAACTGGCGGATCTCAGCGTTGAGTCCCTGACGATAAGCGGTGATAAGTGCCGTCTCGTTCCAGCCGCTATTAGTGGCTAGAGTGCGGAACCGCAAGGTGTAATCGCCGACTGAGGCAGAGCCTTGACAAAGGTGAAGACTGTGTTAATGTGTTGACGCTGTGTGGCATCTGTGCAAACTTCGTTTCCTAATGGATTAAACAAAGAGCCGCGCGTCATTTCTCTGAAAGCGAGAGATCGTGACCGCGTGAAAGCCACTTGATTTTAAGTGTTTTTAAACTTTATTCTTTAAAACATTGAAGCGATTAGACAAGATTCGATCACAAGAACATAGAAAATCCTCCAAACTGTAAAAGAAGCTTTTTAATGTCACACAAAGAGACGCGCAGCTTCTCCTAATAATGATCGCGCCCAGTTATACAAATAACTTGCACATGCAGTGATTTTAAAAAATAAAATTAAAATATAAACTTCTGCAACTTCTCTCTTGTTATTTCATAAGGACCTTCAAAGAAGACAGAGAAAGCCAGAGTCTCAGGTCGATTGAGAATGAGAATACAAGAAGTGAAATATGCTGTGTTTTTATCAGGATCCATATGTTCGTTGGGTAAACCAGAAAAACTAAATAAACAAAGTAAAAATGAATTTGACTGATACACTGCCCCTCCCTCCTATTTCTATAGATATCGCAATATATCGATATTGTGAATTCTTTTGTCTCAATAACCGTGGTGTGAAAAATCTGAAATTGTGACAGCCCTACTTCATTATAAACAGCATTAAGGACCTCCAAGTCACTCCATTAAGCACCCTCTTCTAAAATAGCCAATTCACAGACATCCCTTCTCATCAAAGGCATCCAAAGAACCCACCCACCCGCCAAGGCTAAGAGAACAGTTAACAGTTAAAGTATTTATGTATGTCTAATTTCAACAGTAAACCTCTGCTGTGTAGCACTTTGAATGTACTTTGAATGTATTTTTTTTTAAATTTATCTTTGAATAAAAGATAAATGTTTTATTCCTTCATTTAAAACAAATGATATACATTTTACACACAGGGACACAATTTTTGGTTGAAATAATTCTTTAGCATGTAAATGTACAATTTGTAATTAAAATAAATAAAAGTATATATATATATATATACACACACTTTAAAGTTTAGAATTAGACAGCCCTTCGCGGAGTTAACAATTGTGCAGTGAAAATTACCCCAAAGTACCACATAGTGTCCAACCTACTCTAATACTGTTATAGTCCGTTTACATGTGAACAAGGGATATACAAAATGAAGAAAGACAATATAACATGAACATGAAAAATCTATAAAAAAAACAAAATAGACAACTGTGGGACACAGCCGTGCAGCAGCAAGCATCACAAAACCTGCCCCCTGTTTCTATGCCCAACAACCCATGCGCTCTCACGCCACACATCATGTTCTCCCGCAATGAAAACTGGACACTGACAATGTATGAAACAGTTTTACATTTAAAATACTGTAATTTTTTAAAGTTTAAATAATAAATAGCGTATAGTGTCTCTTTAATGTGTTGTGACAGATCGCTGTAGCTCCTCGTGAACCGATCATCTCTTCATACTAGTTCATTTATAGCATCAAATAAACATGAATGAACATCAGAAGAAATGGTTTCACCCGCCCCTGGTGAAAGTATACATAGCTTAAAAAATGCCTTTGTGCGCAAAAATGGCCATTTTAAGCATGATTGTTTGGATTTAAATGAAATGGAAACACTTTACAATACCATTTGTAACATTAAAGGTTAATGAAAGTGTTGTTCATTGTTAATTTCAACGTTTACATTTTAAAGTTGCCTCTTACGTTAATTATAATGCACTATGAATTAACATGAATGATCAAGGAATCATTTTTTGCCATTTTTTTAAAATTCAAAGCAAACAAAATGTAAGAAATATAGTTAAAACAATCTTGCTGCTCAAACTGTGTATAGAACCCTTTTTAATAATATTTTCTGCTACTTTGTATTTTGCATTTGCTTGTACTTTTACTTTCAATACTTAAGTATGTTTAATATAAAAAAAAATACTTTTCGTACTTAAGTACAAAAAATATCACATACTTTAAAACTTTTACTCAAGTAATATTCTAAACAATGACTTTAACTTCTACCAAAGTCATTTTCTGGTAAGATACTCAAGTATTGCTTACAAGTACTTTATACACCACTGCTCTTTCTTACTCTATGTGTGTGTGTGTGTGTGTGTGTGTCTTCTCGCTCTCTCTGTGTTTTAGTCTTGCAGGTTTAACCCTTTCATTGCTGTGCCCCCTTGTCTGCATTATAGGATAGGAAATCTCATAAAAATAAAGGCATAGAACCAGTTCAGTTGTAGTGCACTGACTATATGGTTCTATATAATTAGTTTAATAATATATTTGTTATTTATAACAATATATTTGTTTTCTTTAAAATATTTCTTCTGAATACCCCCCCCCCTCTCTCTCTCATGGTCTTGCAGGTTTAACCCTTTCATTGCTGTCTCCTTATGTCTGCATTATAGTATAGGAAATCTCTTAGCCCTTCTCTTCTATAAATTTGTATAAAGAAATAAAGGCAAAGAACCAGTTCATTTGTATTTCACTGACTATTTAGTTTTATATAATTAGTTTTTTTTATATAATTAGTAATTTAACAATAAGATTAATTCAGCTGAATATATAACACTTTGAACTGCTAATGATATCTTTGCTATGATATGATCGCTTTTAGTTAGTATTATATTTGAATGTATATATTAAGACAATGTCAAAGATTAATTTCTGTCACAGTATAGACTTTATTCTTATTGTTTAAAATGTTATTGAATAATCTGACTCAACTAACTGGCCAGTCTCCAACTGGAGACACCGTTAAAATTAATTTTGCCCGCCGTGCCCAGTTGTCCTTAATCCACCGAGGTGGCGGTGCCACCGGCTTGGGCCCGCCCATCGCTGCTTGCAGCTATATTTTTCCTTAGGATTATTATTAGGGCCCAAGCCCTGAAAGGGCGCAGGACCCTATTGTTCTTCTAAGGATTATTAGGGCCCAAGCCCTGAAAGGGCGCAGGACCCTATTGTTCTTCTAAGGATTATTAGGGCCCAAGCCCTGAATGGGCGAAGGGCCCTATTGTTCTTCTAAGGATTATTATTAATGGTGCTTGCCAAAGGCAAAGCATCCATTTATACTCTTCTGCAAACTTATTATTGGTGCTTGCCTAAGGCAAGCATCAATCTTGTTATTCTACATACTTATTATTATTGGTGCTTGCCAAAGGCAAAGCATCAATGTTATTCTTCTACATACTTATTATTGGTGCTTGCCAAAGGCAAAGCATCAATGTTATTCTTCTGCATACTTATTCTTCTTCTTCTTCTTATTCTGGACGAAACTTCGGCGCGTAACTCGTCCCGCACCGTTTGTCCTAGACCCATGAATGAGGTGTCAAATCGACCGGCTCATTGAGGAGAGGTGTGCTATGACTTTTATAAGCGATCGAACCGACGACTTTCGTACAGTGGACGAAAAAGCGGCGAAAAAAGTCCCATTGACTTTGCATTGGAAAATCGATGAGATGAATTTAAATGGATCAAAACATCACTGAGACACGCGAGTTTGGCATTTTTGATATGGGCACACATGCAGTCTATTAGTTTAAGCCTGTTAACTGCCTAGCCACGCCCTAGCAACCATTTAGAGCACCCTAGCAACAAAAGTCCCATTGACTTCCATTGAAAAATAGATGAGATGGATTTAAATGAATCAAAACATCATTGAGACACGTGAGTATGGCATTTTTGATATGGGCACACATGCAGTCTATTAGTTTAAGCCTGTTAACTGCCTGGCCATTCCCTAGCAACCATTTAGTGCACCCTAGCAACCAAACCCAAAGAGGGATATTTTCAAACCTGAACATCAGAGGGCTGGTTTATGTCATCCATACTGACAAGCAGCCTTTGGAGGATCATCACTGGCAGCTGCCAAGCCACTCCCTAGCAACCAAACAAGGTACCCTAGCAACTGTTTAGCAAGACCTATATCTCTGCATCAGAACATCGTAGAGACTTGGTTGTTGGGTCTTTTGACTCATGCTAGGAAACTGGACTTGCAACATGCTACACATGCTAGCATTGAATAGCTACATGCTAATACTCATTAGCTAAGTGTTAAAGTGAGCTGAAAACACGCTAAGAACACTATATTAACTCCATAATAACTATCTGTGATAACTACCGACCAACTAGTAACACCATAGCGACCACCCAAGTTACCCTAGCAACCGCCTAGCAACCACCCAGTTTACCATAGCAACCGCCTAGCAACCACCCAAAACACATTAATTAGAAAAACTGCCTAGAAACACACTAGCGACCGAGTGCCGAATTTTGCCACTGCAAGCACCATTCACATTTCCTTCAGGAAATGTACGTTCTAGTTATTCTTCTGCTTCTTCTTCTTCTTATTCTGGACGAAACTTCGGCGCGTAACTCGTCCCGCACCTTTTGTCCTAGACCCACGAATAAGGTGTCAAATCGACCGGCTCATTGAGGAGAGGTGTGCTATGACTTTTATAAGCGATCGAACCGACGATTTTCGTACGGCGGACGAAAAAGCGGCGAAAAAAGTCCCATTGACTTTGCATTGAAAAATCGATGAGATGGATTTAAATGGATCAAAACATCATTGAGACACGCGAGTTTGGCATTTTTGATTTGGGCACACATGCAGTCTATTAGTTTAAGCCTGTTAACTGCCTAAACATACCATAGCAACCATTTAGAGCACCCTAGCAACAAAAGTCCCATTGACTTCCATTGAAAAATAGATGAGATGGATTTAAATGAATCAGAACATCATAGAGACACGCGAGTTTGGCTCTTTTAATTTGGGCACACATGCAGTCTATTAGTTTAAGCCTGTTAACTGCCTAAACATACCATAGCAACCATTTAGAGCACCCTAGCAACAAAAGTCCCATTGACTTCCATTGAAAAATAGATGAGATGCATTTAAATGAATCAAAACATCATAGAGACACGTGAGTACGGCTCTTTTGATTTGGGCACACATGCAGTCTATTAGTTTAAGCCTGTTAACTGCCTAGCCATTCCCTAGCAACCATTTAGTGCACCCTAGCAACCAAACCCAAAGAGGGATATTTTCAAACCTGAACATCATAGGGCTGGTTTATGTCATTCATACTGACAAGCAGCCTTTGGAGGATCATCACTGGCAGCTGCCAAGCCACTCCCTAGCAACCAAACAAGGTACCCTAGCAACTATTTAGCAAGACCTATATCTCTGCATCAGAACATCGTAGAGACTTGGTTGTTGGGTCTTTTGACTCATGCTAGGAAACTGGACTTGCAACATGCTACACATGCTAGCAGTGAATAGCTACATGCTAATACTCATTAGCTAAGTGCTAAAGTGGGCTGAGAACATGCTAAGAACCCTATATTAACTTCATAATAACTATCTGTGATAACTACCGACCAACTAGTAACACCATAGCAACCACCCATGTTACCCTAGCAACCGCCTAGCAACCACCCAGGTTACCATAGCAACCGCCTAGCAACCACCCAAAACACCCTAGCAACCACCTAGCAACACCGTGGTGACCACCCCAAGTACCTTAGCAACTGCCTAGCAACACCCTAGCAACCACCCTGGTTACCATAGCAACCGCCTAGCAACCACCCAGAACACCGTAGCAACCGCCTAGCAACATCTTAGCAACTACCCCAAGTACCTTAGCAACTGCCTAGCAACGCCCTAGCAACCACCCTGGTTACCATAGCAACCGCCTAGCAACACCTTAGCAACCACCCCAAGTACCTTAGCAACCGCCTAGCAATATCTTAGCAACTACCCTAAGTACCTTAGCGACTGCCTAGCAACGCCCTAGCAACCACCCTGGTTACCATAGCAACCGCCTAGCAACCACCTAGAACACCTTAGCAACCGCCTAGCAACACCTTAGCAACCACCCCAAGTACCTTTGCAACTGCCTAGCAACACCCTAGCAACCACCCAGGTTACCATAGCAACCGCCTAGCAACCACCCAAAACACATTAATTACAAAAACTGCCTAGAAACACCCTAGCAACCGTGCCGAATTTTGCCACTGCAAGCACCAATCACATTTTCTTCAGGAAATGTACATTCTAGTTATTATTCTGCTTCTTCTTCTTCTTCTTCCGGACAAAACTTCGGCGCGTAACTTGTCCCGCACCGTTTGTCCTAGACCCATGAATGAGGTGTCAAATCGACCGGCTCATTGAGGAGAGGTGTGCTATGACTTTTATAAGCAATCGAACCGACGACGTTCGTACGGCGGACGAAAAAGCGGCGAAAAAAGTCCCATTGACTTTGCATTGAAAAATAAATGAGATGGATTTAAATGGATCAAAACATCATTGAGACACGCGAGTTTGGCATTTTTGATTTGGGCACACATGCAGTCTATTAGTTTAAGCCTGTTAACCGCCTAGCCGAGCCCTAGCAACCATTTAGAGCACCCTAGCAACCAAACTCCCATTGACTTCCATTGAAAAATCGATGAGATGGATTTAAATGAATCAGAACATCATAGAGACACGCGAGTTTCGCTCTTTTGATTTGGCAACACATGCAGTCTATTAGTTTAAGCCTGTTAACTGCCTAGCCATTCCCTAGCAACCATTTAGTGCACCCTAGCAACCAAACCCAAAGAGGGATATTTTCAAACCTGAACATCATAGGGCTGGTTTATGTCATTCATACTGGCAGGCAGTCTTTGGAGGATCATCACTGTCAGCTGCCAAGCCACTCCTTAGCAACCAAACAAAGTACCCTAGCAACTGTTTAGCAAGACCTATATCTCTGCATCAGAACATCGTAGAGACTTGGTTGTTGGGTCTTTTGACTCATGCTAGGAATCTGGACTTGCAACATGCTACACATGCTAGCAGTGAATAGCTACATGCTAATACTCATTAGCTAAGAGTTAAAGTGGCCTGTAAACATGCTAAGAACACTATATTAACTCCATAATAACTATCTGTGATAACTACCGACCAACTAGTAACACCATAGCAACCACCCAGGTTACCCTAGCAACCGCCTAGCAACCACCTAGAACACCCTAGCAACCACCTAGCAACACCGTGGTGACCACCCCAAGTACCTTAGCAACTGCCTAGCAACACCCTAGCAACCACCCACGTTACCATAGCAACCACCCAGAACACCTTAGCAACCGCCTAGCAACATCTTAGCAACTACCCCAAGTACCTTAGCAACTGCCTAGCAACACCCTAGCAACCACCCTGGTTACCATAGCAACCGCCTAGCAACACCTTAGCAACCACCCCAAGTACCTTAGCAACCGCCTAACAACATCTTAGCAACTACCCTAAGTACCTTAGCAACTGTCTAGCAACGCCCTAGCAACCACCCTGGTTACCATAGCAACCGCCTAGCAACCACCTAGAACACCTTAGCAACCGCCTAGCAACACCTTAGCAACCACCCCAAGTACCTTAGCAACTGCCTAGCAACACCCTAGCAACCACCCAGGTTACCATAGCAACCGCCTAGCAAACACCCAGAACACCTTAGCAACCGCCTAGCAACATCTTAGCAACTACCCCAAGTACCTTAGCAACTGCCTAGCAACCGGCTAGCAACCACCCTGGTTACCATAGCAACCGCCTAGCAACACCTTAGCAACCACCCCAAGTACCTTAGCAACCGCCTAGCAACATCTTAGCAACTACCCTAAGTACCTTGGCAACTGCCTAGCAACACCCTAGCAACCACCCTGGTTACCATAGCAACTGCCTAGCAACACCCTAGCAACCACCCTGGTTACCATAGCAACCGCCTAGCAACCACCTAGAACACCTTAGCAACCGCCTAGCAACACCCTAGCAACCACCCAGGTTACCATAGCAACCGCCTAGCAACCACCCAGAACACCCTAGCAACACCCTAGCAACCACCCAGGTTACCATAGCAACCGCCTAGCAACCACCTAGAACACCCTAGCTACCGCCTAGCAACCACCCAGGTTACCATAGCAACCGCCTAGCAACCACCCAAAACACATTAATTAGAAAAACTGCCTAGAAACACCCTAGCGACCGAGTGCCGAATTTTGCCACTGCAAGCACCAATCACATTTTCTTCAGGAAATGTACATTCTAGTTATTATTCTGCTGCTTCTTCTTCCGGACAAAACTTCGGCGCGTAACTCGTCCCGCACCGTTTGTGCTAGACCCATGAATGAGGTGTCAAATCGACCGGCTCATTGAGGAGAGGTGTGCTATGACTTTTATAAGCGATCGGACCAACGACGTTCGTACAGCAGACGAAAAAGTGGCAAAAAAAGTCCCATAGACTGCCATTGAAAAATTCAAATTCACAAACATTCCGTGAATCTCAACTGTCACTTTCTCACTCACTCACACACGCAGGGCCTGAGGAACCCTTTCTCTCTCACTGTCTCTCACTCATTTGACATCTGATCAAGCAGCCAATCAGTAATGACCTAAAATCTTCATCATAGCCACACCATAGCAACCACTTAGAGCACCCTAGCAACCACCTCAAAGACTTCCATTAAAAAAATAGATGAGATGGATTTCAATGAATCAGAACATCATAGAGACACGCGATGATGGCATTTTTGATTTGGGCACACATGCAGTCTATTAGTTTAAGCCTGTTAACAGCCTAGCCACGCCCTAGCAACCATTTAGAGCACCCTAGCAACAAAAGTCCCATTGACTTCCATTGAAAAATAGATGAGATGGATTTAAATGAATCAGAACATCATAGAGACACGTGACTACGGCTCTTTTGATTTGGGCACACATGCAGTCTATTAGTTTAAGCCTGTTAACTGCCTAGCCATTCCCTAGCAACCATTTAGTGCACCCTAGCAACCAAACCCAAAGAGGGATATTTTCAAACCTGAACATCATAGGGTTGGTTTATATCAGTCATACTGGCAGGCAGCCTTTGGAGGATCATCACTGGCAGCTCCCAAGCCATTCCCTAGCAACCAAACAAGGTACCCTAGCAACTGTTTAGCAAGACCTATATCTCTGATTCAGAACATCGTAGAGACTTGGTTGTTGGGTCTTTTGACTCATGCTAGGAATCTGGACTTGCAACATGCTACACATGCTAGCAGTGAATAGCTACATGCTAATACTCATTAGCTAAGTGTTGAAGTGGCCTGAGAACATGCTAAGAACCCTATATTAACTCCATAATAACTATCTGTGATAAGTGAAAGTGAAAGTCGTGACGTGTTGTCAAGTATGGTGACCCATACTCGAAATTGGTGCTCTGCATTTAACCCATCCCAAGTGCACACACACACACACACACACGCACACACACACACACACACACACACACACACACACACACACCCGGAGCAGTGGGCAGCTATTGTGACAGCGCCCGGGGAGCAATTAGGGGTTAGGTGCCTTGCTCAAGGGCACGTTAGTCGTGGTATCGAAGGTGGAGAGAGTGTTGTTTATTCACAATACCCACCTTCAATTCCTGCCAGCGTGGGAATCGAACCGGCAACCTTCAAGCCGAACTCCCTCACCATTAGGCCACGACTACCCCCACTACCCCCACGACTAACTACCAACCACCTAGTAACACCATAGCAACCACCCAGGTTACCATAGCAACCACCTAGCAACCATCCAGAACACCTTAGCAACCACCTAGCGACACCGTGTTGACCACCCCAAGTACCTTAGCAACTGCCTAGAAACACCCTAGCAACCACCCAGGTTACCATAGCAACCGCCTAGCAACCGCCTAGCAACCATCCAGAACACCTTAGCAACCGCCTAGCAACTTCTTAGCAACCACCCCAAGTACCTTAGCAACTGCCTAGCAACACCCTAGCAACCACTCAGGTTACCATAGCAACCGCCTAGCAACCACCTAGAACACCTTAGCAACTGCCTAGCAACACCTTAGCAACCACCTCCAAGTACCTTAGCAACCGCCTAGCAACCACCCAGAACACCTTAGTAACCTTCTAGCAACTTCTTAGCAACCACCCCAAGTACCTTAGCAACTGCCTAGCAACACCCTGGCAACCACCCAGGTTACCATAGCAACCGCCTAGCAACTAGATTTTTCAGTTGTGAGTCCTGAAAATTTATGGGTGTGAGTTTGGTTAATGAATGCAGTTGTCACTCTCGTAAATAACCATACTGTGTGTGAATGTAACAGTATTAAGGACTCAAATACAGGACTGAAATCCATATTCTGCAACTGTGTGAAATGAAATATATATATATTATACACACAATTTAATAAACAGATTTTGCCATACAAGTAGGCAGTGTTATTATAGTTTCCGTTAATATTTTCAATTCAATTTAATTTTTTTTGACATTTTTATTTTTGCAATTTTTATCTTTTTGTTGTTTTTAAACGTCTATGTAGTTTTTATTAATTTTTATTTCAGTTTCAGTTTAGTACATCAGATTAATGAAACTAAATAACTGGTTAATTTTAATTAAAAAATATAAGAAAAGTATAAGTTCTATTTTATGTCAGAGAACATTTATTCATTTCAAGTAATGACAAATGTTTTTTTCAAGGTTTTAGTTTTTGTTTAATATAATAATATTAACACTAGTAAAATCTTTTTATGTTTAATAACATGCATCAGTAATGTCCTAGTCTGTCCTTCCTGTGATGGGGCAGAAGCTACAGTAGTTCACTTTAAATTAAATATAAATTAAATTTAAATTAGATTAAATAAGTTTGTGTAACCAAATAGTAACCTGGGTGGAAATTGGACACATTGGGTGACTTTTATTCATAAACAACACCGAAATACACCGGCACTCTTATTTTGAAATGTCTAAAGCTTTATTGTTTCAGGCTGCTTATTCAAATTCAATCAAAGGAGAAAAAATAGCATTCTTACAACTTATACAACATATTACCATATAAACACTGTAAAGTAAACATTGTCATAATTGATCAGCATTCGTTGATAAGCATTCGCTTAAATGTGTGCTTTTATCTGATTGCGATCTGCTCTGAAGCAGTCTGAAGAACCCACAACAGCGCCACTACAGGCTTTGAAACGCGAAGCGCTCACATTTATTTAATTAAATCAAAGCTTAAATTAACATTGTTGTTATGATTTTTATAACATTATTATGATGATGATTTATTACTTTAATTACGGATTTGCCTGGTCACAAAAGTCTTTGAAAATAATATATAGCGAAGGTGTGATTCTATTGGTTGTACAATCAAAACTCGCTGCTGATTGGCTGCGACATGAACGACCCGAGCAGTTGCCAAGAGATCGTCCCACACTATTCTTTTGAGGTGAGTGAGACGGCTGTGTTCAAATATGCTGTATTATAAAGCCTTGTAATGATAAATATAGCTCTTTATTTTAAATATAGTAGGCAACATTATTCATACAATAATGTGAGGTATAGTTTATGTCTTTTTTGTTGACACTGAATGTACCTTCATCTCTGTAAAGATCATAATGTGTTTGATACTGTAAGTTAATTAGTGTTTACAGCTAATGTAAGCCGACTTCTATGTTTGTGTGAAAACGTAATATGATATTGTGCGTATTTGATGGATATTATGTTTGCCATTTGCATTTAGCATTACCTTCTGTGTGCTGAGGAGTGTATTAATTTTGGCGCTCATTTTAAGCACACGTTATAACATCCACTATGGTAGCTTATGAGATGATATAAAAGTTTGTCTTTTACATTCAGGCATATGGATGCATAGATATTACGATGAAAAGTGTCGATTGCTGCATTAAATCGTCTTAGATTTAGATTTTAGGTTAACGTCATTCAAAGACAGCGTTGGCCAATCACGTGCGTTTTCGTTGAGCTTAGGAACGCAATGTCCAATCGAAGGCAGTTGATTAGTCACCGGTGAAGAAACCCGGTGAGAACAGATTGCGCGCTCACTGACAGAATTCTCTGTCATAAACAACAAAGTGCAGATATGATGTATGTAAGAAATTCATTTATGCGATGCAGACAGATTTATTGAATCTAACGGGTGTTTTTGTCTATTCTTTGGTACTATTTTAGAGCCGCGAAAACCCTTGATTTCGCGCCGCGTAGTCACGTGGTTCATTTAGCACCAATCGGCGCTGTCAATCTGTTTGAATGGGTTTAAGTAGGATATAGACCTAGAATACAGCAAAATAATAACGCACAATGTCAGTCATCTTTGTGTGGAAACGTAATATGATATTGTGTGTGTTTGATGGATATTATGTTTTCCATTTGCATTTAGCATTACTGTGCTGAGGAGTGTATTAATTTTGGCGCTCATTTTAAGCACACGTTATAGCATCCACTATGGTAGCTTATGAGATGATGTACAAGTTTGTATTTTACATTCAAGCATATGGATGCATAGATATTACGATGAAAAGTGTCGATTGCTGCATTAAATCGTTTTAGATTTTAGGTTCACGCCATTCAAAGACAGCGTTGGCCAATCACGCGCGTTTTCGTTGAGCTTAGGAACGCAATGTCCAATCGAAGGCGGTTGATTAGTCACCGGCGCGCTCACTGACAGCATTCTCTGTCATAAACAACAAAGTGCAGATATGATGTATGTAAGAAATTCATTTATGCGATGCAGACAGATTTATTGAATCTAACGGGTGTTTTTGTCTATTCTTTGGTACTATTTAAGAGAGCCGCGAAAATCCTTGATTTCGCGCCGCGTAGTCACGTGGTTCATTTAGCACCAATCAGCGCTGTCAATCTGTTTGAATGGGTTTAAGTAGGATATAGACCTAGAATACAGCAAAATAATAACGCACAATGTCAGTCACATCGCATTTATTACTACTTTGACGACATTTACAGTTGCATTTATTTTTATTATTAATATTACAATTGAATTAACATTATTTTGACATTTATAGACGCATTTTTTTTAGAATAGGTGATTTTAATGGAATAAGGAACAGCAGAGAGACTTCATTTCACTTTATTGCAGGTTGTCTGTGAGATGTTTATAGTTGAAACGAGTTTTCATTATTTGCAATGAAAGTTAGTTATGTTGTGAGAGTGGAGTTCTTGAGTTTTATGACATTCTTGTTTCTCTGTTTCAGAATACTGTTTCACGAGCATTCTTTACTGCATTTTGAGGTAAGAGTTTAATTAGTAACATGGCCATAAGAAGAAAATGCTTCATATTTTTGGCTTGTTGATAAGAAAATCGTTATAATAAAAAAAATGATCAGTGTCATCAAAACTATGTTTTGTTAATACCACAAATAATTAAGACGACATTCGCCCATCCATTCTCCAGACCACTTGTCCTATATAGTAAACCTGGATAGATGGAATCACAGGTTTTAAGCCGCATATTTGACATAACTTGGATTCTTGAAAAAGTATATCAAGAAAAATACATTCTTGAGATAAATTCCTAAAATGATATTCTACATATGTAATTAATATTTTTCATACAAAGAAGTAATGCACAGTTTACTTGACTTTAGTAATTTTTCATTATGTTGTCATTGTTATTTTTTCAGACTGACAGATCTGAGCACAACCTGCATCGCTGCACTTTTCTCCTTGGTCAGTATTAATGTGTTTCTTAAACAGTACTGTGACATTTTCATCACATCACCATAATTGTAGTTCCTGCGACCCATTTATTTATTTTTGTTTTTTTCTCTTTCTTTTTCAGGTTCCTTCTGTTTTGGCTTTTGGATTGTTCTACAGTTCATTTGTTCTTAGTACTTTTTGCTTGAAACATAAATTGAAATTTAGATTTTCTGTATTCTGCATTTTTTTTTAATACAGCTGTTTATTTTAATAGACCGTTTTTATTATTATTATTTTTTTTTAGATTTTTTTTATTTTTTTTTTTTTTTTTTAGAATTAGATTTGTAGATCTAATTTATAAATACTAATTAGTTGTTTTTCTGGTTCTTTTTGTTCCATATTCTCATATATTAATAAGTTCATTTTACTTGTTCTTTTCTTGAGAAAAAAAAAAAAAACAAAAAAAAATTGTTTATTGCATTTTACAAGTTTACACAGTGTCTCTTTCATTGTTGTTTAACTGTTAGTTTTCTTCCTGAGAGTACTACAGGTTTTATCTTTTCAGGCTCAAGAGCTGTTACGCCAGGAGGACTTTCAAAGTATGTACCTATTAAAGTGAGATTTCCTGTTAAAATGAATTTGACTAACAAATAAGTGAATTTCAGTATGTCTATTAGTGGCACTACTTTTGATGATTAAAAAGAAACCCATTGGGTTACTTTTAGGGGTGGGCGATATACCGGTAGACACGATTAACTGGTAGAAATGTGTCGACGGTAGAGATTTTGGATTATCATCTCTATCGCCGTTACATCATGTTACATTGCTGTATGTTCATGAAAGCTCATAGTTTGCATGCGTTTTTAAGCACTGCTGTTTAAAAAAAGGTGATTTTAATATTTTAAAAATGTCTGAATAATTTTTGGTTTGACTGTATTTGCAAGTAAACAGAGTAATTTATGTCTTAGTGTAAACAGTTGAGAAATAGCTGAAAAATTGAGAAAGAACAATGCACAAGTATAATGGATCTGTGCGGCTGATCTTAAAGTGACAGCATCCAAATTTACCTGCTCTCATCTATTAATGCTAATTAAACAACAAAAAGAGAGGTAATCTCTCACTGCAATTAGTGAATTAGTTTTTTTTGTGTCTCATATCTTTTTATCTCTTTATATCGTTGAGGATGCCGCGGAAAGGAAAGAGATCTCAGGTTCAAAAAATCCGTTGGAGAAAGTTGACCTGGGAAGACCTGGAAGATGAGCAGACCAGGATTAACAAGGTACTATTGATATCTGTGTCTTGGATTACACCTTAATGTTTTGGACAAGGGCTGTCTTAATTCCTCAATTAAATTTGAGTGCTTGATTATTTTAAAAGAAAAAATGGATTGCAATTCACCCATTACAATAAACTGGCAAAATACCAGAATTGGTGCAAAATGTACCTGATTTGCATTTTGTGACTTTTATAACATGAAACACATACAGTAACATTATGTTCGTCCGCCGGCAGACATGATTATGTCAGAGTTGCAGCTCAATGAAAACGTGAATTATGCACCGTAACTCTTTTTGGACTTTTTTTTTTACATTTGCTAACTACCAAATCAGTCGTGATGAGAAACCGGTATATAACGCAACGTTAGTGTGGACGGATACGAGTGTGACATGCGCCTGATCAAACTTTATTAGTTTCTGTTAATCATTTACATTTATTCATTTGGCAGACACTTTTATCCAAAGCGACTTACAAGGGGATCAATTAGGGGTTAGGTGTCTTGCTCAAGGGCAACTTAGTCATGGTATCGAAGGTGGAGAGAGTGCTGTTCATTCACAATCCCCACCTTCAATTCCTGCCGGCGTGGGAATCAAACCAGCAACCTTCAGATTACAAGTCCGACTCCCTCACCGTTAGGCCACGTCTAATCAATAACGTTACTTCTAGATGACCAATACTAGCTTTGCTATTGCCTGATTCATGATAATAATCTGTACAATATTGTGATCTGAGCACAGTGCTACATATCGTTAGCTAACGTATATATATATATAAGCTAACACGGGTCTCTGCCCTGTTCTCCACTGGTTCTCCTCACACCACAGCTCAATTTGTCTCTTTTGACCGTTGTTCTGTCCAATTCTGGCCTGTCGCTGCTCTCTTAGCCATATAGCAGGCTAATTGTATGGTTATGGTCTGTTATATGAGTATGAGTAAACATTTACAATTTCCTCAGCGTCTGAACTGTCATTGCGATCTATTGTTTTCTTATTGTTTATATTGATCGCACTCCCTTCAGTTACGTCACTTGCGATTTGGCATTTTTCAGATGCGGAAGTAAAATTTTCTAACAAAAAATGACTCCAGAAGCCTAAATAGCGTATTTATACGTGTTTTTTCAAGAAAATCTGTTTCCTACATTATTTTTCTATACATTGAATCACTGAAGCTCTAACCTGCAATATGCCCTTTAAGTATATTGCGAAATGAATGTTCTCACTGCAAAGAAAATATGTTCAAGAAAATATTGATCATTTGTATTTTGTGCACACTTGATGTGTACAAATGCTTTTTCTTTAGTCCTCCCACAGCAATTCTTATCTTAAAATTGTTAAACAAAATGCCTTTGTCCTAAACATGGAGTGCAATTTAACACAGAATCAACACTCATTTTAAACAGCAGCCTGATTCCATGAATGATTATTTACAGGTTGAACAGGCAAGCACCAGTGTTGATGTAGCTCAGTTTTCAGGTAGAACGTCTGCAGAAGGTGGTGATGGTGCACCCAGGGTTTTGTCTGTGCAGGCATCTCATTGTCAGAATGATGTACGGTATGATAAATTCTCGAGAAATCATCAGTGCACATGTGTAGCTTTGACATTTTTGGCCAACCAGAGTGAAGGGATTCAGTTCAAAATGCCTGACCTGGATAGAGTTTTAGAGGAGGGCGATGCTTTGTATGTCGGGATTAAAATGCAGCTCATTGCTGAGGAGAGATTTCATCGGAACCATCTCACTATGGAGGAAGTACCGCTGGGTGTTTCAACGTTTAACCAAACACTCAATGTGCGGAAGTCTGACGTGAGGATGGGATACCTAAGAGCCAGAGGGACCCCTGACATGGAAGGGTGGTGGATTCCTTTAGTGGATAGACTGCAGTGTCTCTCAGAGGATGTAAGCCATGCGCTGCTCACTGTTGCTCCAGAGTGTATTGCTGTTTTCAGAGACAGATCTGGAAGATATGGATTCTTTGATTCGCACTCAAGGACCGCCGAAGGCTTGCCTACTCCTGCTGGAACTGCTGTTATGTTAACTTTCACCCATCTCAGTGACATGACTGACAGAATTCTCCAGCTCTTACAGAATTATTCTCCTGAGGCCAGATATGAATTCATGCCTGTGTCTTTTGAAACAGAGCAACAGTGTGGCCAACTGCCTTCACCATCAGTTTGTGAACAGGTATCACCAGTGATTTCAGCTCAACCAGAACCAGGAACAAATGATGGAGCCAAACTAAATCTTGTTGGCTCAGGAGCCAAAAACCAGGATAGGATAGATAAAAGAAATAAGCACAGGAGAAGAAAAGAAATGCGTAAAACAACAGACATTTTAAAACCACGTGGAGGACCTAAGGACACATTTGCAGCTGTCATGAGAAAATATAAAAAAAGGGAACTTGACAGAAAGAGGTATGTCCGATGTTTACAATACCGGACAAATAAAAAAGAAGTCATTAAGGAAAAATACAACCAGGATTCTCACTTCAGGAACAAAAAGAAAGAAAGCATGATGAGGAGGTACAACACAGATGTCCTTGTGCAGTCAAAGAAGAAAGAGTACATGGTTAGGAGGTACAACACAGATGTCCTTGTGCAGTCAAAGAAGAAAGAGTACATGGTTAGGAGGTACAACACAGATGCCCTAGTGCAGTCAAAGAAGAAAGAGTACATGGTTAGGAGGTACAATACAGATGCTCGTCTCCAGGCAAAGAAGAAAGAATACATAGTGAGGAGATATAACACAGATGCTCTATTCCAGAAGAAGATGAAAGATTACATGGTCAGGAGGTACAGCACAGATACTCTATTCCAGAGGAAGATGAAAGAGTACATGGTGAGGAGATACGCAGGTGACCCAGAGTTTAGAGCACACCACATCCTGAGATGTACCTTGCGCAAGACACAGAAATGTGCCGGTGATGCAACATATCACGTTCTTCATCGGTTGCAATGCGCACTCAGGATCAAAAATAAATATAAGGCGCACATCCGTTATAACCAGGAGACACCCCAGCCTTTGGTTAGCAAAGCGATGGAAACCGCCATACATGCCTTCCGTTGTAAAATTAGGCAAGGCCCTACACATGTCTGCACAGTCTGTCACAGAGCCCTGTTTCCTGATCAAGTCAAGGTCTGTAATAGAGCGAGTTACAACAAAAACGCTAATGTTTCAGCATCTTGCTTAACCGGGAAATATGTTCATGCCTGTGATAGTGCCTGCTCAGGTCCTTGTGTAGTTCCAGAGGAGAGAAGACAGGAGTGGATTTGCCACACGTGTGACAGCCATCTAAAGAGAGGAAACATGTCTTCGATTGCAGCAGCTAATAAACTCGAGTTGCCACCCATCCCTGCGGAACTGGTTGAATTGAATGTGCTTGAACGTCAGCTTATTTCCAAAATCATACCGTTTGCAAAAATAGTTGCGTTGCCTAAAGGACAGCAAAGAGCAGTGCATGGTGCTGTTGTGTGTGTTCCCTCTGAGGTGGAGTCGACGGTCAACAGTCTGCCAAGACCAAGTAGTGAGTCCCAGCTGCTGCAGGTGAAACTGAAGAGACACGTGAAGTTTAAAGGATACCAGCACTTCCATACCGTGAATATGCATAACGTGCTTGCAGCCTTATCAAAGTTGAAAGCCGTGCATTCCGAGTACAGGGATATCTCCATAAGAGAAACTGCGATATTTGAAAGTCACGTAGATGGAGAAGATGACGACACAGAGGAGCAACAAGTCGTCAGTGTTGCTGAGCAGGAGGTTAGTGTTGAGGAGAAGGATGAACTTAGACCTGGTCTCACATTAGACACATGTATGCAGCCACCTGACATCGGACAGGAGATCTTGTCATACGGCGAGGGAATATTTAGCGTCGCTCCTGCTCAAGGACAAAAGCCTGTTGGATTTTTTAAAATCCCAAAGCTGGAAGCCATGGCGTTCCCTGTTCAATTCCCCACCGGACAGAATACAATCGACGAGGCAAGACAAATAGCAATATCTCCGAGTATGTATTTCAACGCAAGATTGTTCTGCGTGGACACTCGTTTTGCTAGTGATCAAAGTTATCTTTTCTTTGCCCAGTTTGTGACAGAGACTCAGCTCGCTAGAAACAGCATGAGTATCCAATTGCGCAAGGGCAAGCCTATTACAAGAGATGGCAGAAGAATTTCCAACAGGCTGCTTCAGGACAACCTCGAGATTGAACGATTGGTACACAACAGGGACGCCACACGTTTTATGCAACCACTGAGAGGCTCTCCGTTTTACTGGGAGAAAACGTTGAGAGATCTACAGGCTATGATTAGACAGTTAGGAACCCCTACGTTTTTTTGCACATTCAGTGCAGCCGAAATGCGATGGCCTGAAATAATAACCGCAATCAAGGCCCAGCAAGGTGAACAGATTGACTTTTCAAAGCTTGACTGGATGACGAAATGTGAAATCCTCCGAAGCAACCCAGTCACTGTCATGCGCATGTTTGAGAAACGCGTGGATGCGCTAATGACCCATCTGCTTTTGTCGCCCGCCCAACCCATCGGTAAAGTAGAGGACTACTTTTACAGAGTTGAGTTTCAAGCCAGAGGAAGCCCACATATCCATCTACTTGTTTGGATAAAGGATGCACCCGAGTTTGAAAACGATGACGATAAGGTCGTGTGCGACTTCATTGACCGCTGCATATCGTGCCGATTGCCTGATTCCGTGGCCGATCCTGAGCTTCACCAAATTGTCACAGAGGTTCAGCTTCACAGCAGGAACCACTCAAAGTCATGCAAAAAAGGGAATTTATTATGTAGATTTGGGTTCCCTAAACTACCGATGTCTAGCACCACGATCACTCGTCCGCGACCACAGCGTCCTGAAGAAGAGGATGACCCGGACGCTTCTTCATCAGGAAGCTGCGTGTTCAAAAAATCTAAAAACGCGATCGCTCGTCCACAGCGTCATGAAGAAGAGGATAGACAGAAAGACAGAAAGAAGGCGAGAAAGGAGGCTGCTCAAAAAGCAATGAGTGAAGCCAGGCTAAAACTCAAACCGGTGTGGGATTTGTTGAATGATCCCCAAGCCTCCTTTGACAGCTTGTCAGAGCTTCTGACAAAATGTAACATGACCAAGAAAGAGTACGACGAGAACGTTGAGGCATTGTCCACTGCCAATGTGGTTTTGCTGAAGCGTGATCCAAAGGAGTCTTGGGTGAATGGATACAATCCTGATTTGTTGAGGGCATGGAACGCTAACATGGACATTCAGTTCGTTCTTGACCCTTTTAGCTGCGTCATGTATATGTTATCGTATATATCTAAGCCGGAGCATGAAATGAATGAGGTACTGAAGAACGTAATCAAGGGCGTGCGCGAAACTAACGTTAACGAGGAAGACGAAATGAAGCACATAATGCAGGCCTACTCCAAACACCGGCAAGTAAGCGCTCAGGAGTCGGTGGCACGAACATGCAGCTTACCATTGAAGAAATGTTCACGAAGCGTTGTGTTTCTACCGACGGATGACGATGCGCTGAAGATGAGTCTTCCCCTTGGTGCCCTCCAAAACAAACATCCCGATTCAGAGGATGTCTGGATGTCAGGGATAATAGATAAATATAGAGCAAGGCCACAAACACCCGAGTTTGAAAAGATCTGTCTGGCAGATTTTGCTTCGGAATACCGTATTGTGTATGGTCAGCAAACGAAAGGGAAAAATGTTCACGAGCTGCTCAACGGTATGGGATTTTTTCAGAAACGGACTGTTGGTAAGGCTGCAGTTATTAGATATGCACGGTATTCGGAAGAAAAACAACCTGAAAAGTTTTACTGTAGATTACTCAAGCTTTACATGCCACATCGCTTCAATGCACAGCTAAAACCTCCTAGATTTCCGACGTATGAGCAGTTTTACAAATGTGCATCTGTGGAACTTCCTGCACACCCTGGTCTCCTGATGCCTGTTCGTGCTGTAGTGCAAACACACAAAGAGAAGTTCGAAAAACACAGTGAAGAAGTGGATAAGGCAATAGATCAGCTGCAACAGCAAGGACCACCGGAAAACGCTTGGACGGCATTTGCACCTGAAATTGAAGCGGATCGTTTGGAGTGCATTGCCGAACGAGAAGACGTCAATCCAGATGATGAGGATGTACAAGACAATGTCCCAGAGTATCAGATTCTGGAACATGGAGATGGAGTTGTTCCACAAGTAGTGGCACCGCAACTCAGTATTGAATTTGTTCGGAAGCTGTTTAGAAGTCTAAATGAGACACAGGCAGCCATATTCTACACTGTCTGCCATTGGTGTCAGAAACGTGTGTGGGGTCAAAATCCAGAACAGTTTTTTTACTTCATATCAGGTGGAGCTGGTAGTGGCAAATCACACGTCATCAAGTGCATATACACCGAAGCGACCAAGATTCTGCGACAGCTGCCTCGACTGCGGGAGGAGGGGGATCTCTCCATACCTACAGTGCTCTTGAGTGCGTTTACTGGAACCGCAGCTTTCAATATTTCCGGTAAAACTCTGCACTCCATTTTAAAACTTCCGAGGAATCTGAAGCCACCATATCAAGGACTTGGAAACGCCCTGGATGAACTGCGAGCAAGATTACGCGACGTGGAGATTCTGATCATCGATGAAGTGTCCATGATTTCGAAGGATCTTTTTGCTTACATCAACTGGAGGTTTCAGCAAATCAAAGGCAGCAAGAAACCTTTCGGGGGCATCTCTGTCCTCGCCGTTGGTGACTTTTACCAACTGCCACCTACCGGTAAAGCCAAACCACTCTGTGTCTACGAAGATGATGTTTTGGACTTCTGGAAAGAACATTTCCAAATGGTTACCCTCTCAGAGGTCATGCGTCAGAAAGATGACCTTGCTTTTGCCCAGCTTTTGAACAGGCTACGGGTGAAGAAGAAGACCGAAGATCTTGCCGAAGAAGATAGAGGTTTATTACTCCAGGCTGTGAAGGATCCCAAAGACTGCCCGTGTGATGCACTGCACATATTTGCCACCAACAAGGAAGTTCACGGACACAACACCAAGACAATCCACGCTCTTCACACTGACATCATAACCATTGATGCCGAAGACTACAGGAAAGACCCAAGAACAGGAGGAATGAAGAGACAAAAGAAGCCTGTCATCGGAAAAAAGGACGACTTGCTTGACTCCATAGAAATTGCAGTGGGAGTTCGCGTAGTCATAACTAGGAATCTGGACGTTGAGGATGGAGTCGTTAATGGATGTTTCGGGAAAATTGCACATATCGTCACTAAAACAGTGGATGGAATAGGCACGATTAAAATGTTAGGGCTTCAGCTCGACAATCCAAACGCGGGTAAGAAACACCGCAGAAAGGTGCAAGGTGAAGACGACGACTTGGTTTATATCGAGAGATCCGAAGAAAGTTTGAGGAAAGGAGCAGTTCGTCGTCAATTTCCTATTAAGTTAGCTTATGCCTGCACAGCTCACAAAGTGCAAGGAATGACGATGCAGAATGCCGTAGTGTCACTGAAGAAGATTTTCGAGCCAGGAATGGCCTACGTTGCACTTAGCAGAACGACATCGCTTCGTGGGTTATACATTACTGACTTCAGTGAAAAGAAGATTTATGCCGATCCTGCAGTCACCGCCTCGCTACAAAACATGACAAGAGCGACATTGACAGGAATCATGCCACTTTTGCAGCACATTAGGGAAACTGACATGGATCAAACATTTAAAATAATTCATCATAACACAGAGGGACTGGCAGCCCACATTGAAGACATTAGATGCCATCATGAGCTGCTACTAGCAGACATTTTTTGCACAACGGAAACTCACCTGACCGGATCATCCATTACACCCCATCTCCAATTGGACGGATACAACATGTTTATGCGCAACAGACATGTCTCCTACTCCACACATCAAGAGATCGCAAATAAAGGTGGAGGTGGAGTTGCGATATATTGTAAAGAGCATATTTCAGCTCAGGCTAGGCAGTTTATACAGGACGTAACCGATCTGGAGTTTGTCGTCATCAAAATAGATAGTCCAATCAAAGCAACCATCGCTGCTGTTTATAGGCCGCCACACTACGGTTTTGAAGACTTCCTGAAGAACTTGAAGAGTCTGCTGGATTATTTGGACATCGCGGATGAACAGGTCATCGTCTGTGGCGACTTCAACGAGGATCTTTTGAGTGCAGGGGAAAAAACTGTTCTGGAATTGTTCCGATCAAAACGCTACACGCAACTGATCACCACAGCAACGACGAAAAAGAACACTCTCCTGGATCACATTTACATCTCTCATCCGGATTTGTGTCTTCAATCGGGTGTGTTACATAGTTATCATAGTTATCACAATCCTGTGTATTGTATTTTGCGGAAATGATTAGTCGCGTTCTGTACGGTAGTTTTTATGGTGGATGGGTATTGTTGTGGTAATTGGGTGTTGCGTTGTTGCCATACGGGACCGTCGGCCACTGAACCTGTGTTACCCAACGACAGTGGAGGCTCCGACAGCCTTAGCCGGACGGGTTGGCGCGTATGGCCGTGTTGTGTTGTGTTATACCATACGGGACCGTCGGCCACTGAACGTGTGTTACCCAACGACAGTGGAGGCTCCGACAGCCTTAGCCAGACGGGTTGGCGCGTATGGCCGTGTTGCGGTTAGATTGTGGTGTCTATGGTCATATAAAGGTGTTATGCCACTGAGCTACATAGAGAGTACCACAGCAGGAAGGATGAAGGAGTAGTGTGACAGCTCCAGGGAGGACACAAGGAAGTAAAGGCAGCAGCATACAGGGAGCAGTGAGGATTAGTGTGGCAACTCCAGGGAGGACACAGACAGTGAGAGCAACGGCGGCAGTAAGTCATAAAAGACAGTAAGGTAAAGTGAGAAGTAGTAAGACACTGTTGTGATGTATTTGATTTTGACCTTAACATAACATTTGTTCTAAATGAATTTGTGTTCAATCTGTTCAACGTGTATTGGATGTATTATTTGCAGTCCTCTGCTATTCTAATATTGATATGTTCTCTTCTGTAAAGTTGCAGGAAGATTTTGGAGACAATAGCAGTCCTCTCCAACATTGGATATGAGTGTGCAATATACCATCTGAAGCTAAGTGTTAAAAGATCTCACTTCAGTCACTGTACTACTGCACACGATAACCACATTTAAAGGAATATTCTAATCTAATTTTGATTTTGATGTTTTTCAGGAACTGGCAAGTCAGAATGTCTGAGAAGATCAAGTGTGCTACAACACTGATGATGATGATGAGCTGGATACCAGCTTATGTGCTAATTTCTTTCAGTAAGTTTTAGTTCTGGGTTTACTTTTTTATTATTTTTTTTAGTTTATTAGTAAATGTGTATGTAGTGATCCCATTATTCATTTATTAATTTCATTGGCAGAGGACGGGACCAGATGTGTTTGGAGTTGAGGACAATGCTGACGACTGAAGAAGCACATTAAAGCACTCAGGTAAAGTTTCTCAATACTACTGGTAAGGTCTAGTGTTTCAGTGCATTTTATCATACAATGTGTTTGTTCAGAGGCATGTGCTTTGATGTGAAAGCTTAGATTTTAAAGTCTGATGGCTCTCAGAAGTGAGAGAACACAAATGTCTCTTGCAAGACATACATCTGACCTGAAACGTTATGCTCTATAAGTCTTGCAGAATGAAAACAATTCAATGTAATTCACTAACATGATCATATCTGTTTTACCTTCTGTACCTCAGGGTGTCCAGCCTGTTTGCCATGTCAGATCCAGCGGCTAGATGGCGGGAGATGCTTCATTACACCACTGATCACATCTAATCATTAGATGAACAATTAATTAATTTTAATATATTTATAAATTATCCTATTATCATATTAAATAATTGGTTTCAATTTAATATTTCATATATTAGCCTAAATAAGAATGTTATTATAATGTGTACGCCATGCCAGAGGAGGATGGGTTCCCCCTGATGAGTCTGGTTCCTCTCAAGGTTTTTTATCTCCTTAAGAGTTTTTTCCTTGCCACTGTCGCCACTGGCTTGCTCACTGGGGGTGTTGTGTCAAATCCTATGTCCCTCTCGGGTCCCTGGCGACCAGGGTTTCCAAAACAACAGTTTGCGAGTCGATGAATATTTTTATTATTAATTAAATCATAAAAATTTAAATAAACAAGGCTCCACAATTGATTTGAAATAAAAATGAAATCATGTTAGTTACTTATGATAAAGATATATTCCCTAGTAAAATGTTATTATTGTAAGAGTAATGTACGTGAAAGTAAAGAATTTAAAACATAAAATTAGTACTGTGTAAAACACAGTTAACAAATCAAATATATCATTTTCTCCTTGTAAAATTTTATTATTGCAAAAGTAAGGTATTTGTTTTTATTTTTATAATCTTGGATAATGCAGATATTAGATCATTTTAATATCAAGTTAAAATAGTATTTAAATGTGAGCTAGTCCGACATTAGGGTGGGATTTGGCACAACAGGCGTTTTCTAAATCTTTTAATAAACATTTTGGTTGAATTGGCATATCACGTGTTTTTGTCTTTATTGAATCTTCTTCAATGGCACATTAAAAATGTGTTCTTGTGAACTTCACAGAAGGTCCAGGGGGTATTCCAGAAAGCAAGGTTAACTTATGGTACTTACTTATAGCAACCGCCTATCAACCACCCAGAACACCTTAGAAACTGCCTAGAAACACCCTAGCGACCGAGTGCCGAATTTTGCCACTGCAAGCACCATTCACATTTCCTTCAGGAAATGTACATTCTAGTTATTATTATTATTTTTATTTTTTTTCAACCGTTCGGGGCTTTTTGGGGCCCTTAACATGCTCAAAAACTCTTGAAACTTTGCACACGCATTGGAACCTGCGGCCATTAGGACGTGACAGAGGCTGGGACCCGGGCGTGGCAGGGGGGCTCGACAGCGCCCCCTTGAATGGGGTCCAAAAAACTTGGTCCATATATCAAACACGCTTGCACATATTGGTATGAAACTCAGAACACATATACACCTCATCGGGCCTGACAACTTTTGTGCTCTAAGTTGTACGCCGCCTCAACAGGAAGTGAGCTATTATGGGTTGTTTGAAAAACGCATGCTCTGGAATTTGATATACTCCTCCTAGGCGCTTAATCCGATCACCACCAAACTCGGTCAGCATGAAGTCAATACATTGATGACGCAAAATTGCAAGGGGATTTTTGATATCTCAAACGGTTTGCCCGTGGCGAGGCAACGAATTTATGGCGAGAAAAGAGAAACGGGAAGTGTGTTATAACGTCTGCATACATTCATTGATTTTTATGAAACTTCACCTGTGTGTTCGTTGTAGGAGGCCGAGCACATGGATGTGACTATTATGAGTCAAAGATATAGCGCCACCAATTGGCAGCAGGAAATGTGTCACTTTCAAAATGCTTTGAGATCACCCTCTTATTTTTACCCGGTTTGCTTCAAACTTCTTCATTATAATGTCCAAACATTTCAGATGTAGACATGTGAATGTCTTTGTGATATCTTAAATATTGTTGCCATGGCAAGACGTCAAACTTTAATAATATTCTTGGGTGTTTTTGAGGCTCTTAACAAAAATGGTCTCATGGCTCCCTCTAGTGGACAGCACGTGTATCACATTATTTCTGTTGTTCTGTTTGTTCCGCCCCGTGTTTGACAGTTTGATGATGTCTGTGAATGATCACGAACTCATTTGTGTTTTTTAAACTCATAAGTTAAATTATTCCAGCGATTACGCAAGATTTAATCACAAGAATGTATTAAAAAGCTTAATTTTAGTTTGGAAGGTGTTCTGTGACAATTATAGACGCGCCGCGTCTGAGAACGATCGCGTCCCGAAGCTCGTTCTTTCTCGCGTCTTTCAGAATCTTTTTAATGTTCCTTTCAATTCTTTGAAATTGATGTTTGAATTTTTATGTGTATGACTGTGTTAATGTGTTGACGCTGTGTGGCATCTGTGCAAACTTCGTTTCCTAATGGATTAAACAAAGAGCTGCGCGTCATTTCTCTGAAAGCAGTGATCGTGACCGCGTGAAAGCCACTTGATTTTAAGTGTTTTTAAACTTTATTCTTTAAAACATTCAAGCAATTAGACAAGATTCGATCACAAGAACATAGAAAATCTTCCAAACTGTAAAAGAAGCTTTTTAATGTCACACAAAGAGACGCGCAGCTTCTCCTAATAATGGTCGCGCCCAGTTATACAAATAACTTGCACATGCAGTGATATAATATAAACTTCTGCAAATAACTAATAATAAACTTCTGCACATGATGACAACATACTGAAGATGCTAAAATTGCGAACGATTATAGTACATCTCAAATGGTGTTGCCAATGCGAAGGTTTAAATTAAGAACAAAAAGGGAATTTGGAAGTTGTCAATTATTCATGAATAATTGAAATATACACACCTAATTTCTATATTTAATAGCCATTCCATTCCATTCCAGCGATTCTACAATATACAAGCAAATAAACACATGAAAGACTTTCCTGTAGAGATCGCGAGCCGTGTTTGACAGTTTGATGATTTCTGTGAGAGTGATCACGAAATCATTTACGTGTTTTTTAACCTTGTTCATTCCAGCGATTACATTCCATTCCAGCGATTACACAACATTTAATCACAAGAATGTTTTAAAGAGCTTCAATTATAGCTTGGAAGATTTTCTGTCACACAAAGAAACGCGCAGCGTCTTCAAATAATGATCGCGCCCAGTTATACAAATAACTACATCACATGCAGGGATTTTAAAAAATAAAACTAAAATATAAACTTCTGCAAATAAATCGTATTTGGATCGTTATCATTTATATTACATTCGTGCTCTCCTCATACATTGCACGCACACACATTCAGAGAGTTCAAGAACACGAACGTCTCTCTGTGTTTTAATCTGGCAGGTTTAACCCTTTCATTGCTGTGTCCCCTTGTCTGCATTATAGGATAGGAAATGGGAAGGATAGGAAGGCATAGAACCAGTTCAGTTGTCGTGCACTGACTATATGGTTCTATATAATTAGTTTAATAATATGGTTAAAAATAACGTAAAATACCTTAAGATAAATTCAATGAAACCTGGATGAATTTAAAATGAATGTACTATATTTCAGATCAATATATTTGTTTTCTTTAAAATATTTTTTCTGAATATCTCTCTCTCTCTGGGTCTTCCAGGTTTAACCCTTTCATTGCTGTCTCCTTTTGTCTGCATTATAGGATAGGAAATCTCATAAAAAATGAAGGCATAGAACCAGTTGAGTTGTCGTGCACTGACTATATGGTTCTATATAATTAGTTTAATAATATGGTTAAAAATAACGTAAAATACCTTAAGATAAATTCAATGGAACCTGGATAAATTTAAAATGATCATTGATGATTTCAGATCAATATACTTGTTTTCTTCAAAATATTTCTTCTGAATATCTCTCTCTCTCTCTCTCTCTCTCTCTCTCTCTCTCTCTCAGGGTCTTGCAGGTTTAACCCTTTCATTGCTGCCTCCTTTTGTCTGTATTATAATATAGGAAATCTCTTAGCCCTTCTCTTCTATAAATTTGTATAAAAAAATAAAGGCAAAGAAACAGTTCATTTGTATTTCACTGACTATTTAGTTTTATATAATTAGTTTAACAATATAATAAGACAAATTCAGCTGAATATATAACACTTTGAACTGCTAATGATAACTTTGCTATGATATGATCGCTTTTAGTTAGTATTATATTGAATAATCTGACTCAACTAACTGGTCAGTCTCCAACTGGAGACACCGTTTAAATTAATTTTCCCTGCCGTGCCCAGTTGTCCTTAAACCACCGAGGTGGCGGTGCCACCGGCTTGGGCCCGCCCATCGCTGCTTGCAGCTATATTTAGGGCCCAAGCCCTGAAAGGGCGCAGAACCCTATTGTTTTTCTAAGGATTATTATTATTATTATTAGGGCCCAAGCCCTGAAAGGGCGCAGGACCCTATTGTTTTTCTAAGGATTATTATTATTATTATTATTTTTATTTTTTTTCAACCGTTCAGGGCTTTTTGGGGCCCTTAACATGCTCAAAAACTCTTGAAACTTTGCACACGCATTGGAACCTGCGGCCATTAGGAAATCACAGAGGCTGGGACCCGGGCGTGGCAGGGGGGCTCGACAGCGCCTCCTTGAATGGGGTCCGAAATCTTGGTCCATATATCAAACACGCTTGCACATATTGGTATGAAACTCAGAACACATATAGAACTCATCGGGCCTGACAACTTTCGTGCTCTAAGTTGTACGCCGCCTCAACAGGAAGTGAGCTATTATGGGTTGTTTGAAAAACGCATGCTCTGGAATTTGATATACTCCTCCTAGGCGCTTAATCCGATCACCACCAAACTAGGTCAGCATGAAGTCAAGACATTGATGACGCAAAATTGCCAGGGGATTTTTGATATCTCAAACGGTTTGCCTGTGGCAAGGCAGCGAATTTATGGCGAGAAAACAGAAACAGGAAGTGTGTTATAACGTCTGCATAAATTTATTGATTTTTGTGAAACTTCACCTGTGTGTTCGTTTTAGGAGGCCGAGCACATGGATGTGACTATTATGAGTCAAAGATATAGCGCCACCAATTGGCAGCAGGAAATGTCACTTTCAAAATGCTTTGAGATCACCCTCTTATTTTTACCCAATTTGTTTCAAACTTCTTCATTATAATGTCCAAACATTTCAGATGTAGACATGTGAATGTCTTTGTGATATCTTAAATATTGTTGCCATGGCAAGACATCAAACTTTAATAATATTCTTAGGTGTTTTTGAGGCTCTTAACAAAAATGGTCTCGTGGCTCCCTCTAGTGGACAGCACGTGTATCACATATCTGTTCACTCATAGAAGCACGCCCCGTGTTTGACAGTTTGATGATGTCTGTGAATGATCACGAACTCATTTGTGTTTTTTAAACTCATAAGTTAAAATATTCCAGCGATTACGCAAGATTTAATCACAAGAATGTATTAAAAAGCTTAATTTTAGTTTGGAAGGTGTTCTGTGACAATTATAGACACGGCGCGTCTGAGAACGATCGCGTCCCGAACCTCGTTCTTTCTCACGTCTTTCAGAATCTTTTTAATGTTCCTTTCAATTCTTTGAAATTGAAGTTTGAATGTTTATGATTTCCTATCCTATAATGCAGACAAAAAGAGACGGCAATGAAAGGGTTAAACCTGCAAGACCCTGAGAGAGAGAGAGAGAGAGAGAGAGAGAGAGAGAGAGAGAGAGGGAAAGAGAGATATTCAGAAGAAATATTTTAAAGAAAACAAGTATATTGATCTGAAATATAGTACATTCATTTTAAATTCATCCAGGTTCCATTTAATTTATCTTAAGGTATTTTACGTTATTTTTAACCATATTATTAAACGAATTATATAGAACCATATAGTCGGTGCACTACAACTGAACTGGTTCTATGCCTTTATTTTATGAGGTTTCCTATCCTATAATGCAGACAAAGGGACACAGCAATGAAAGGGTTAAACCTGCCAGACTAAAACACAGAGAGATTTTCGGGCTCGTGAAGTGTCTGAATGTGTGTGCGTGCAATGTATGAGGAGAGCACGAATGTAATTTTTCTTGCAATTACGAATTAATAACTTCTTTGCTTCCAATTCTGACTTCTCAATATTGCCAGTTTATATCTTATAAATTCTGACTTTTTTCAATATTGTGAGTTTATATCTCATTATTATGACTTAATAACTCGCAATTGCAACTTCATATGACGCAATTCTGAGAAAAAAGTCATAATTGTGACAAAAACTTGAAATTACCTTTTTTGTGTTACATACTTATTGGCATTCTAAAGTATTTAGATTAAGTTACTAAACTTTGGTAATCCATAAACCATATAGTCAGTGCACGACAACTGAACTGGTTCTATGCCTTTATTTTTATGAGGTTTCCTATCCTATAATGCAGACAAGGGGACACAGCAATGAAAGGGTTAAACCTGACTAAAACACAGAGAGACATTCGGGCTCTTGAACTGTCTGAATGTGTGTGCGTGCAATGTATGAGGAGAGCACGAATGTAATTTTTCTTGCAATTACGAATTAATAACTTCTTTGCTTCCAATTCTGACTTCTCAATATTGCCAGTTTATATCTTATAAATTCTGACTTTTTTCAATATTGTGAGTTTATATCTCATTATTATGACTTAATAACTCGCAATTGCAACTTTATATGACGCAATTCTGAGAAAAAAGTCATAATTGTGACAAAAACTTGAAATTACCTTTTTTGTGTTACATACTTATTGGCATTCTAAAGTATTTAGATTAAGTTACTAAACTTTGGTAATCCATAAACCATATAGTCAGTGCACGACAACTGAACTGGTTCTATGCCTTTATTTTTATGAGGTTTCCTATCCTATAATGCAGACAAGGGGACACAGCAATGAAAGGGTTAAACCTGACTAAAACACAGAGAGACATTCGGGCTCTTGAACTGTCTGAATGTGTGTGCGTGCAATGTATGAGGAGAGCACGAATGTAATATAAATGATAACGATCCAAATAGGATTTATTTGCAGAAGTTTATATTTTAGGTTTATTTTTTTAAATCCCTGCATGTGTAAAGATGTAGTTATTTGTATAACTGGGCGCGATCGTTATTACAGACGCTGCGCGTCTCTTTGTGTGACACAAAATCTTCCAAACTCTATATGAAGCTCTTTAATACATTCTTGTGATTAAATCTTGTGTAATCGCTGGAATGTTTTAGTGAACAAGGTTAAAAAACACGTAAATGAGTTCATGATCACTCGTGTTCACAGACAGTGGCGGTTCTAGACAAATTTTACAAGGGGGGCCAAGGAGGGGCCAGTGTTTAACCAGAGGGGCATATTAAAAATGGTAACAAATTATATTTAAAGATTATAAACTTTGTTTTACTTTACTTGCTGATATCTGTAGAAAGATGTACAGTAAACATAGGGCACAAGTACATTTATTTACTTATGCATGTACACTACCAGTCAAAGTGTACAAGAAAAACAGTATTATTGTGAAATATTTTTACAATTTAAAATAACTTTTTTTATATTTGAATAGGAATATTTTAAAATGTAATTTATTCCAGTGATCAACGCTGAATTTTCAGCATCATTACTCCACTCTTCAGTGTCACATGATCCTTCACAAATCATTCTAATATGGTGATTTCCTGCTCAAGAAACATTTATAATTATTACCAATGTTGATGATTATTATCAATGATTTGTGAAGGATTTGTGAAGGGTCATGTGACACTGGAGACTGGAGTAATGATGATAAATTCAGGTTTGATCATAGGATATAAATTACACTTTACTATATATTCAAATAGAAAAGTCATTTTACATTTTAATAATATTTCACAATATTACAGCTTTTCTTCTATTTTAATAACATAAATGCAGCCTTGGTGAGCAGAAGAGACTTCTTTCAAAAACAACCAAAATAGTACAGTTTCCAAACTTTTGACTGGTAGTGCATATCTGCATGTATTTCAAAATGTAGGCCAAGGATTTACTTAAAAAAAGAAAAATTAGAGCCATATTGACACAAAAAATTATTTACAGGAGAAAGCGCCATTTTAAGGACATACAGTAGGCCTACAATGAAATTATAATTGAACTGCTTTGCAAATAGTAATAACCTTCTTCATCACAAACCTGATGGTGCAGTACTTGATCCACATGGATCCCCTTTCTGTCCCTCTGGCTGTTCCTCTCTCTGTCCCTGTATGTTTTCTTCCTCCTCACCCTCTTCTTCATCCTTCTCACCCTCTGGAATTTCCCTCTCTGTTTCAGAGTCCTCACTTACATCACCTGCCCTCTCTCCAGCTTCCACTGATTCCTCTGGCTCTCTCTCCTTCTGCTCCTCAATTCTCTCAATACCTTGATTTGTTTCTCTCACTTTTTTGTTTACTGGGGCAAAAAAGGACGCTATGTCCCTTCCTCGTTTCATGATAACTATCGGAAGAAAAAAACGTGCATTACATTTCGTTGCCTAACCATCCCACTTAACACGGGCAGATAGCCTGTTGATTACTTTACTCAAATGTATGTTATCGCAATGCAACGGCCATGAAGTTACATGGTTAACATCACAACGTTGTGCAACAGCAACAAGTCACTTACGAGATACGAGTCACTTACGAGATACGAGTCACTTACGAGATACGAGTCACTTACGCGGCCGGCGCCGCTATAATTTACCCGTGTAGAACGTTCCGTCGCATTTGTTCCGCTTTTGGCGCTCGCGTGTAAAATCATAATAAATTCATAATTAATTTTTTTTTTGGGTCAACACAGGGGGGACACAGGTGTGGCCAGGGACATGTCTACAGAGGTACGGGCCTCTCTAGGCCTCCGTGTAGAACCGCCACTGTTCACAGACATCATCAAACTGTCAAACAACACGGCTCACGATATCTACATGAATGACTTTCAGTGCTTGTATATTGTAGAATCGCTGGAATGTTTTAATTGGTTTATATATATATATATATATGACGAAGTGGCCTGAATTGTAAAACGAAAGCAAACTTTCTCTCCGTCTATAACATTAGAGTGGCTCTTTCTGTCAATACTCGCGATCAGTAAATTAATATTTTTCATGTGTTTCTTTGCTTGTATATTATACAATCGCTTGAAAGTTTTAATGAATGAAATTACATGTAAACGAAGACTGTCATGAGTTGTAAAACTAAAGCGGTTTTTCTAAACACGGGGCTCGTGTGCATCTATGAGTGAACAGAAATAATGTGATACACGTGCAGTACTGTCCACTAGAGGGAGCCAAGAGACCGTTTTTCTAAACACAGCTCGTGTGCTTCTATGAGTGAACAGAAATAATGTGATACACGTGCAATACTGTCCAATAGAGGGAGCCACGAGACCGTTTTTCTGTTAAGAGCCTCAAAAACACCCAAGAATATTATTAAAGTTTGACATCTTGCCATGGCAACAATATTTAAGAAATCACAAAGACATTCACATGTCTACATCTGAAATGTTTTGACATTATAATGAAGAAGTTTGAAGCAAATCGGGTAAAAATAAGAGGGTGATCTCAAACCATTTTGAAAGTGACACATTTCCTGCTGCCAATTGGTGGCGCTATATCTTTGACTCATAATAGTCACATCCATGTACTCGGCCTCCTACAACGAACATACAGGTGAAGTTTCATAAAAATCAATGAATGTATGCAGAAGTTATAACACACTTCCTGTTTCACGGGTTTGCCTCGCCACGGGCAAACCGTTTGAGATATCAAAAATCCGCTGGCAATTTTGCATCATCAATATCTCGACTTCATGCTGACCGAGTTTGGTGGTGATCGGATTAAGCGCCTAGGAGGAGTATATCAAATTCCAGAGCATGCGCTTTTCAAACAACCCATAATAGCTCACTTCCTGTTGAGGAGGCGTACAACTTAGAGCACGAAAGTTGTCAGGCCCGATCAGGTCTATATGTGTTCTGAGTTTCATACCAATATGTGCAAGCGTGTTTGATATATGGACCAAGATTTCGGACCCCATTCAAGGGGGCGCTGTCAAGCCCCCCTGCCACGCCCGGGTCCCAGCCTCTGTCACGTCCTAATGGCTGCAGGTTCCAATGCGTGTGCAAAGTTTCAAGAGTTTTTGAGCATGTTAAGGGCCCCAAAAAGCCCCGAACGGTTGAAAAAAAATAAAAATAATAATAATAAATATAGCTGCAAGCAGCGATGGGCGGGCCCAAGCCGGTGGCACCGCCACCTCGGTGGTTTAAGGACAACTGGGCACGGCGGGCAAAATGAATTTAGTATAAAATATAAAGTACTTATATACTTATATACTTATACTTATATACTTATATATATACTTTTATTTATTTTAATTACAAATTGTCAAATTGTACATTTACATGCTAAAAAAATTATTTCAACCAAAAATTATGTGTGCCTGTGTGTAAAATGTATATCATTTGTTTTAAATGAAGGAATAAAACATTTATCTTTTATTCAAAGATAAATTAAAAAAAAAAATACATTCAAAGTACATTCAAAGTGCTACACAGCAGAGGTTTACTGTTGAAATTAGACATACATAAATACTGTTAACTGTTACTGTTAACATACATACTGTTAATGAGTACAACCAAACATTTAATTTTACGGGTTGCCTTAAAGGCCTTTTTTTCTGTGTGTGTATGGTATGATGATAGTTTCTCTCAAATAAAACAGTAAAATATTCACTAAGGGCCCTATGATTTCGCGAAATGGAATCGCGAAATTCATTCATAATAAAAGGAATTTACAGTTTAAGGGGGAACTTTTTTTAAAATTTTCGATGAATACATCAAAAGCAAGTTGGTACACTTCAATTAAATCGCGATATGGAGTAGTACATGTTAACTTTAAACGGTAAAAATACTATTAAAATATGAATCCATGTTTTGTGTGTGAATGAATTGTTCAGCAGTAAACCACGTGCCTGCCACATTCATCCTAACAATCCGCGTTACACAGTAAATTTCCTTTTTATGAATGGATTCTGTCTGCGTTTTCTGCATCGCGGAAATCAAATCTCCCTGCATTTTCTACAAAAAGCATGTTCAACACGGACACGCAGACACCCACTAATACAGCATTTAGTCAACAAATTACTTACTTTAGTGATATTAAAACATATACTGTAGTGTACTGTATAACATACCGCTTTGTTGCCTGTTTTAAATCCGTTTTTGAAGTGTCCAGTTCTCTGCAGCGCGCAGTCTGACATCAAAACAAACTGTACGAGGCTTCAGTGATCGTTTAATCAGAGAGCGCCTCTAGAGGTCACTCTCGTACCGCACTCTCCTCAGCCGCTCCAGCAACGGACGCCACCCAGAAAATGAAATCATGCGCGGTTGTGTAGCACTTGTTTGTACATGCTTCCTCGCAGTCTGTGTACTTCGGACTTTATTTTGTAAATTTGTAAAAAAAAAAAAAAAAAAAAATCAGAATTGTATCTAACCTTGTTTAAAAATGACCATAGTGCCATCTTTTGGTTATTATTAAATTTCTTTTTTATTTCTTGTGCTTAAACAGATCGTTATTGTGCTTATTTTTAAGTTAAACTACATTGATTAAAAAAAAAACGTTTGAATTTCTTATTCAATGTTAGTTTTATTGTATATAGAAATAAACAGTGTATAATTCAAAGGAGAATATTGTTTAGTGTTATGAATTATCATTGAGTGTCATCTCAAAAATAGGTATATGCTGCCCTCTAGTGCTCATTATAAATATATGACATTTGATCATTAATATTATTTTAAGAGTACTGTTTCCCCTCATTTTAATTTACACATACATCTTGAAATGAAAAAATAAATTAAAATATGTTTATTTATGATATTTGTACTAATAAATATAGAAATTAGGTGTGTATATTTCAATTATTCATGAATAATTGACAACTTCTAAATTCCCTTTTTGTTCTTAATTTAAACCTTCGCCACGGCAACACCATATGAGATGTACTATAATCGTTCCCGATTTAGCATCTTCAGTATGTTGTCATCATGTGCAGAAGTTTATTATTAGTTATTTGCAGAAGTTTATATTTTAATTTTATTTTTTAAAATCCCTGCATAAAGTTATTTGTATAACTGGGCGCGATCATTATTAGGAGACGCTGCGCGTCTCTTTGTGTGACAAAAAATCTTGCAAACTGTAATTGAAGATTTTTAATATATTCTTGTGATCGAATCTTGTCTAATCGCTTGAATATTTTAATGAATAAGGTTTAAAAACATGAGCTTTCATGATTTCGTGATCACTCCCTTTCAGAGAAATGACGCACGGCTCTTTGTTTAATCCGTTAGGAAATGAAGTTTGCACAGATGCCACACAGCGTCAACACATTAACACAGTCATACACATATATATTCAAACAAAGGAATGAAAAGAACATGAAAAAATCACATGTAAATGAGTTCGTGATCATTCACAGACATCATGAAACTGTCAAACACGGCTCACGATCTCTACTTGAATGTCTTTCATGTTTATATTGTAGAATCGCTGGAATGTCTTCAGCATCTTCAGTCTGTTGTCATCATGTGCAGAAGTTTATTATTAGCCAATTTAATGCCAATGTAAAGTATTTATGATTGCGACTAGTTTTAATCAGCGTAGTTACGTGTGGATTTGTCACAAATCAAATACTTCTGAGTCAGTGCTCCTTTTAATGAAGGGAGAGAGTTGGGAAAAGAGAGAAACACCAGATTGAATTGTTCAGGGTTAGAGATGAAAGAAGGTTAAAACACTTCAACATTGCTTCAAAACACACTGCATTCAGCTACAGCGAGCCCTAACAATGCTATGCGCTAACCTTCTAAGCTAATGGCTTTAGCAAAGCTTCAATATGAACAGCGCGGCTTCCGTTAGCTTAGCTACACCACGGTCATTGCTATGGCAACGCCCAACAAAACAACACGCACGTGGGTTACTACGTGCAGATAACGTTCAATGCGTTTGCGTGAAATGGCGACGCATTTCAGTCTTGCACAAACAATGCCACTCTCGTGGTTCTTACGAAATGGCGGTTAATACTCAACTTGTTCCGAGTGAGACAAATTTTATCTTAAAAAAAAAAATTTGCTGCAGTTAATACAATAACGTTATTGCGAACTCGGTGGATCTGAATTCTTTGTGTCAGTTTATAAACATGCAACACAAGATGCAGGATTTACTGCAACAATTCACTTGATCAAGATTTTCAAAATACTCCCATTCAAACAAACTCGGACACAGTGTTACACGAGTAATAGTATCTTATCTTACAAGTAAGTTGATACAAACAGGCGCATTAGGTAGCTACTCTAATGTCGACCAGGGAGTCAGCTTAGTTGATTTAACATTGGAACACGCAATAATTAATCAAACTAGCTATAACAAGGCCTTTAAGGAAGACAGTGAGGGACTCGCTCACTTCTGTCCTGGTGCGCTGTAAGGCGACTTTCTTTGTCTCAACAGACAATCTTAAATTTACTTACTGCAGTTTCAACAATAACAACAAAATGCTCAAACAAACAATTAGAGTTCAGCTCTCATTCATTCACAGCGTGCTCTGTTATGCACTCGTGACTCGTTTCTGTTTCTAATCTATCTTCCGGACAAATAGAAAAGATACAATTACAAGTGACTTGTTTTGTGCTTTACAATTTAGATTAAACTGCCCGCGCGTTCTCCACCATTATATGTAAGGGAATAGGGATCTAATATCAATATAACTCAAAGGTGATTGAATTACAGTGAATAAGAACCGATTCACTATATATAAAATTAATCCGAATTAATATTTAACATCTTTTCAATTATTCGTCCACCGGCAAATTGAGGCTAAGGTACTTTATCAATTCTGGACAGAATATTATCCCGTGGCCAACGGGAATAATATACAGTTATGATTACCAATAAGAGCAAGGTAACGTAATCGACAGTTTAAGGCAGTAACTTGTAAGCACACAACACAAGACGCTTGTATAGGTGAAAAGTTAAAACAAGACTTTATTAAGCTGAGTAGTACACACAAACTAATCTAACGAAAACACATACACACACACTTTCATACAGTGACAGGGAAATTGAGTTATTGTTACGGAGGGTGGTTGGAGTCCCAAATATCTAGCGTTCAATACTATTTCTTTAACCGCAACCTGAGAGAATTAATACTAGCAATTCAACCTAAGTTCATTTGCTTAATAAAAATTGCACCAGCTTCAGCAAGATTGAGGAGACTGTGATACTTGCATTCTGTGATCGCACATTCTCTTCTTGACGGATTTGCACGTGGGTCTCTGCGCGCTGGTTGGCTGGAGGTCAGTCTTTGTTGCGTTCGAGGCTCCGATGAAAGATGGTTGGCTGCAGGAGGGAGCCACGTGGGTTTGTTGCCGGGTTACACGTTGCTGCGTGACCAAGTTTCTCTGCGTCTCTGGTGAAGTTGCTGAAGCAACGGATCTTGAGAGAATTTTCTTCGGCAGCGGCGACGTACAGGAAGTTGATGAGTCTTGGAGAGTTCTTGAAACGGGGTATCGTGTTGCAGGACGGTGTTGAGGTCGCACGAATCACCCGAAAGTCAAGGCAAAAGCAGAAAGGCAAACGGCAAGCGGCAAGCACATGGGAATGCGTGTCGTTGAGTTTTAAGCATGTTTCACTGACCACTCCCTCCAGGTGTTTCCAACCAACCAGGTATCACTTTGGGCGGTTCCTGCACGTGATTAGCATAATGTCCATTGTGCCCCAACTTCTTAGGGCTTGGTTGAGCTCAAGGGAAATCAACTTGCACAGTCCAAATGTGGTACATTTTACAAACAATATATTTGCATCAAATTACAGGAAATCATTCATCCATCACACAGATACCAAATAGTATATACTTCCTATAATTGAGGTAGACTTTCCTAAAAGTCTACATGTACTAAATGTTTAAAAACACGAAAGGAAATTCACAAGCTATCTAGAAACACACACAGTACATACATGATGTCTTAGCTACTTGCTAGTAACTAAATCATATCATTGGCAGTTTTAGACTGTTTTGTTAGAGAGTGAATTCATTTTCTGGAAATTCCTGAATTATCAAAGGGAACTCTGCAGTGTCTTTGAAATGCGTAAGCGGTATCCCCTTTTGCCGCCATGTCTGGGCTCCTGCTGTGAATCAGGGGCCTTGTAACGCCTCCCCAGATTCAATTTCTTCCTTATAAGGTAAAGGCTTTACATGTCAGTTGCGCCAGGTCTGAGCTTGTGATTGTGAAACAAAGGGAGGATCCTTTTGTGGATTCACCCAATTTCTTGTAATACACATCTTCAATCAAGCAGACAGGGTCTGATTGTCACGGCTTGGTGACGTGTATTTCCCTACATATCCAAAGCACACCCTCTGCCACATTTTTTTAAATTATTTTTATTATTAATTAGAGAACATTGTTACATAAAAACATGCATCAAAGACAGAAACTTCTCAAACTTAAAAAAAAAAAAATTACAAGTTTTAGAGTTCTGCTTCCCATAGCTAAACAAGATAAAGCTTTCACACATGATACTGCCCTGATAAAAAAATATATAAACCATTACAGAAAATCTATTGGATTTAATGGTTTTCATGGTAATTTTATTGGTTGTAATGGGAATTATAGTGATCTCTGTGGGTCTCTACTGATATGTGTTGGGTTCTATTGATGGGGGCATTAAATCCCAATGGAATATGTACCAAACACACAACAAAAATAATTCTGTAGTGGTTTAAATGGTAAAAGCCAATGGTTCTTATTGGTATTTTAATAGAAACCATTCGAATTTCTGTGATGGTTTTCAACTTTTTTTTAAGATGGTCTGATCTTCTGTCCTTGTCTAAAGAAATAATTACACTCACACACATCATGCTTAATGTTTTATTATCAAGGTGAACACATGAAATTCATCGGTATCTGTAAAATTCACCTACATAAAAGTTTCACAGCACTAACACTGTTTCAGCTTTGATCGCCTCGGTAAACACGTAATAAACGAGGCGTTAACATATAAGCCTACTTGCATTTTATGGTTGTCGGCTTTGTTGCATTACATTTACTTCACCAGGAGATGGTGCTGCAATTTCTATCTGAATGAAGCTTCGAGTAATGAACCATTTTCGACACAATTGTATCAGAAAGCAATAATGCTTCGAAACGCTTCATTTGGCCATCACTAGAAACAGGCAAACAGGTCAATGAGGCAGGCAGCAAAGGGTCATAAATGATAAATCCAACGGGTTGGTAACAGTAAGGCAAACACAAGGAATAACCGCTCAGAAACGTGCCGCATCGGAAACGAGACTTCACGTCGTATGTGAGTCTGAGAGTCTCTTAAGTACTGGGTGTAGATGCATTGCAGCTGGCACCACAATCAGTGGCAAGGTACGGGGTTTCTGGGAAATGTAGTGAAATGTGTGTGTGTGTGTATGTTAGTACTCTGGTGAAGGCGCCCTCTGCCGGTCAGAGGAGGGAATCACGGAGTTCACCTCTGCGACGCACTGTTCCCTATCAGTCAGTCACGTTCGACGTTACGTCGGACTGACGTCATGGGATCTCGCTTGGGAGCCCTATCACCTCCGCGTAGTAAAAAACAAGCCAATGAGAATTGGCCAGTGAGATTTACATGCCGGGCCCCTCCCCCGGCATCCGGGTATAAATAGAGCCGGCATTACTCACTTCATTCATACTTTTGCTTCGGAGCCGATCGCTGAACTGATCTCCCGTCATCTTCTGCGAAGGAAAACTCAGAGCAAAACAGCAATTTTCATTGCTATAGGGAACAAGCTTCCCAACAACAGCAATTTTCATTGCTATTTTGCAATTTCCAGCTCTGTTGTTTCTCCGTTGGCGTGACAGCACAGCAGCGGTGGTGGTGTGAAGGCGCTGGTGGGGAACGATCAGCACGACATCTCCATCCCTCGGTGTTCCAGCGGATAGAGACAACTCTAAAAGAGCAGCACGGGAGAAGAGCGTCTTTTTCAAGATGTCTTTTCGACCGTGTGTTTCTGGATGTGGTCGTTTCCTGACCTCATCTGACGGCCACGAGCGCTGTGTGATGTGTCTGGGCAGACAGCACGCTGAAGCAGCGCTCGTGGATGGTTCATGCTCTCACTGCGAGAGCATGACCATGTTGGCATTGCGATCGCGGCTCTCCTTCTTCAATGCGGAAGGCGGAGCCCCCTCTGCTGCTACCCAATCCCCCGTGGCTTTTCAAGGGAGAGCTGCGGGGATGGTTAGCACTTTGGGAGATCTGAGGGTTACAGTGGGAGCTTCTTCGTCGGGTCAGCCCCCACGAACCTCCCACTCCTCCACAATGCCATGTGCCGTCGAGTTGCCGAGCGCTGGTGCGGGCCCTTCTCGTGAGGTTCCCCGCATCTCGTTCGGCGCTCCGGATGAGGATCGGATGTCGATCGCTGCATCGGAGAGTGCGCTGTTATCTTCTGACGAAGATGAAGCCGAACTTCCGCCCTCCGGGGTGGTGGCTCAGGCTGAGTCTGAAGCAGAAATGACAGCGATGCTGGCTCGGGCCGCCGCGGGCATCGGGCTCGAGTGGAACCCTCCACCGTGTCCCGAGCGCTCGCGGCTTGATGATTGGTTTCTGGGGACGGGGCGCGGTTCACAGCCGCGGCCCGCCCCAGTGCCATTTTTTCCCGAGCTGCACGAGGAGGTCCAGAAGACGTGGATGGCACCCCACACTGCCAGAAACCGATCCTCTTCCTCCTCCACTCTCACTACCCTCGATGGGGGGGCCGCCAGGGGGTATGTGGACATTCCACAGGTGGAGAGGGCGATTGCAGTGCACTTGTGCCCGCAGTCGGCCGCCACCTGGAGGAATCGTCCGCGTCTCCCGTCCAAGGCGAGTAAGACGACAGCGGCTCTCGCCGCTAAGGCTTACTCCGCCGCTGGACAGGCGGCCTCCGCCTTGCACGCCATGGCCATTCTCCAGGTCCATCAGGCGAAAGCTCTTAAAGAGCTGCACGAGGGTAGTTCTGACCCAGGGGTGTTCCAAGAACTGCGGGCTGCGACCGACCTCGCCCTCCGGGCGACCAAAGTCACAGCACGTGCCCTGGGCCAGACGATGTCCACCCTGGTGGTCCAGGAACGCCATCTCTGGCTGGACCTGGCTGAAATGAAGGACGCCGACAAAGTTCGCTTTCTCGACGCCCCCATTTCCCAGGCCGGCCTCTTCGGCGACACCGTCGAGGACTTTGCCCAGCAGTTCTCGGCGGTGCAGAAGCAGACTGAGGCCATCAGCCACATCTTGCCTCGGCGAGATGCGGCTCCTGTCCCTCCTAGGACTGGCCCTCAGCCTGCTCGTCGTCGAGGGCGCCCCCCTGCGGCTGCACAAGCTTCGGGTGGATTGGAGAAATCCCGTCCCCCGCAAGCTTCCCGCAGGAAGGCGGCACAACCCGCTCAGGCCACCAAGACTGCTAAACGAAAGCAGAGGAAGCGGCCCTGAGACGGGTGGCCCAGAGATGGTGGGAGTTGCTCTGCCCCAGGAGATGGTGAAGGCACCGCTCCTTCCCCCCGGAGTGGGCCGGGGGGTAAATCCTATGTTCCCTTTTCTTTTTGTTTCGCCGCTGACCCCCGGGTCAGCGGTACCCACCTCATCAATAAAAGAGCAATTTCCACTATCTCTGAGTCAAAAAGGGTCTGTGTTGACAGTGTGCGACGCACCGCCTCCTCACTCTCAACCACTCCCGCATTCGCCACGAGCAGGTCACGGACGTGTTTGGGACGCACAGCCTCCCCACGCCCGCCCGCTCTGTCCCTCACGGGACACACGGAGCCAAGTGAGTTCACATCACTCACTGCCTCTACTTCGGGACGCTCTGCTTCCCGGGTTGGGCCCCAGTGCTCCATGCTGCCCCCCCGTGGGTACTTCTGGTGTTCGGATGATACCACTCGTACGGTGTCTGGGGGCCTGGCTAGGTCTTCCCAGCCCGTCCCGTTGGCTCATTCGAACAGTCAGACTCGGCTACACAATCCAGTTTGCCAGGCGTCCTCCCAAATTCAGTGGCGTCCTATCCACCTCAGTGGTGGGCAGAGATGCCACTGTTTTGCGGGAGGAGATTGCGGTCCTGTTGGCGAAGGACGCAATAGAGCCGGTCCCACTAGCCGAGATGAAGTCAGGGTTTTACAGCCCGTACTTCATAGTACCCAAGAAAAGCGGAGGGTTACGACCAATCTTGGACTTACGTGTCTTGAATCGGGCCCTGCACAAGCTCCCGTTCAAGATGCTCACCGTGAAGTGCATGCTCACATGCATTCACGCACAAGATTGGTTTGCAGCAATCGACCTGAAGGACGCGTACTTTCATGTCTCGATCCTCCCCCGACACAGACCGTTTCTACGTTTTGCGTTCGAGGGTCGGGCATATCAGTACAAGGTCCTACCCTTCGGGCTGTCCCTGTCCCCCCGTGTCTTTACCAAAGTCGCGGAGGGGGCCCTTTCCCCACTCAGGGAAGTGGGCGTTCGCATTCTCAACTACCTCGACGACTGGCTCATTCTGGCCCAGTCCTGAGAACAGTTGTGCGAACACAGGGACCTGGTGCTCACGCACCTCAGCCGGTTGGGGCTTCGGGTCAACTGGGAAAAGAGCAAACTCTGTCCAACACAGAGGATCTCTTTTCTCAGTGTGGAGCTGGACTCGGTCAACATGACGGCACGTCTCACCAACGAGCGTGCACAGTCGGTGCTGAGCTGCCTGAATTCGTTCTCGCAGAAAACAGTGGTCCCACTGAAACATTTTCAGAGGCTCCTGGGGCATATGGCATCCGCAGCCGCAGTCACGCCGCTCGGATTACTCCATATGAGACCACTTCAGCACTGGCTACACGGCCGAGTCCCGAGGTGGGCATGGCACCATGGCAAGCTCCGTGTGGTCATCACGCTGAGCTGTCGCCAAACATTCAGCCCGTGGTCGGACCTTGCTTTCCTACGGGCCGGGGTGCCTCTAGGACAAGTGTCCAGGCATGTTGTTGTCACAACAGATGCCTCCACCACCGGCTGGGGTGCTGTGTGCAATGGGCATGCTGCGTCGGGCTCCTGGACAGGACCCCACCAGCAGTGGCATATCAATTGCCTCGAGTTGCTAGCAGTACTGCTGGCCCTGCGCCGGTTTCGGCCGTTGCTGCAGGGCAAGCATGTGCTGGTCCGCACGGACAACACATCGGCTGTAGCGTACATCAACCATCAAGGTGGTCTACGCTCACGCCGCATGTCGCAACTCGCCCGCCACCTTCTCCTCTGGAGTCAGCGGCGACTCAGGTCGCTGCGTGCCATGTATATCCCGGGCAAGCTCAATCGTGCGGCCGACGCGCTCTCACGACAGCTCACGCTCCCGGGGGAATGGAGACTCCACCCCCAGGCGGTCCAGCTGATTTGGAGCAGATTCGGGGACGCACAGGTAGACCTGTTTGCCTCTCAGGAATCTGCTCACTGCCAGTGGTTTTATTCCCTGACCGAGGGGACCCTCGGCACGGATGCACTGGCACACAGCTGGCCCCGGGGTCTACGCAAGTATGCGTTTCCCCCAGTGAGCCTTCTTGCACAGCTACTGTGCAAGGTCAGGGAGGACGAGGAGCAGGTCTTGCTAGTTGCGCCATTCTGGCCCAACCGGACCTGGTTCCCAGAGCTCATGCTCCTCGCGACAGTCCCTCTGAGGAAGGACCTGCTTTCTCAGGGACGGGGCACCATATGGCACCCACGTCCCGACCTTTGGAACCTCCACGTGTGGTTCCTGGACGGGACGCGGAGGACTTAAGTGGCCTACCACTCGCGGTAGTTGACACGATCACTTCAGCTAGAGCCCCCTCTACGAGGCGCGCTTATGCTTTGAAGTGGAGTCTCTTCGCTGCTTGGTGTTCTTCCCGCCAGGAAGACCCCCGGAAATGCCCGGTCAGTTCAGTGCTTTCCTTCCTTCAAAGTGGTTTGGAGCGGAGGCTGTCCCCCTCCACCTTGAAGGTCTATGTAGCTGCCATCGCAGCACATCACGATGTGCTCGATGGCAGGTCATTAGGGAAGCACGATCTGATCATCAGGTTCCTGAGAGGTGCTAGGCGGTTAAACCCTCCTAGACCTCCCTTAATTCCCTCTTGGGACCTCTCTGTCGCCCTAGCTGGGCTACAGAAGGCTCCCTTCGAGCCCCTTGAGTCAGCCGAGCTGAAACACCTGTCGCTTAAGACAGTGCTCCTGACGGCGCTCGCTTCCTTTAAGAGGGTAGGGGACCTGCAAGCATTTTCGGTCAGCGGAGCGTGCCTGGAATTTGGACCGGCTTTGTCTCACGTGATCTTGAGACCCCGGCCTGGATATGTGCCCAAGGTTCCCACCACTCCCTTTCGGGACCAGGTGGTGAACCTGCAAGCGCTGCCCCGGGAGGAGGCAGACCCAGCCCTTGCGTTGCTATGTCCTGTTCGCGCTCTCCGCGCTTACGTGGACCGCACGCAGAGCTTGAGAAGCTCCGAGCAGCTCTTTGTTTGCTTTGGAGGACAGCAGAGAGGGAAGGCTGTCTCCAAACAGAGGTTGGCCCACTGGATAGTGGATGCCATCGCCTTGGCGTACCATTCCCAAGGCGAGCCGTGCCCCCTAGGGGTGAGAGCACACTCCACTCGGGGTGTTGCCTCCTCCTGGGCGTTGGCGCGCGGCGCCTCTCTGGCAGACATCTGCAGAGCTGCGGGCTGGGCGACACCGAACACATTCGCCAGGTTTTATAACCTCCGAGTGGACCCGGTGTCCTCTCGTGTGCTGTCTACAACTAGATAGCCACGGGAGACCGCTTGCTGCGCCATTCTCCTTTCACGAGGAGATGCGAGCGCTGGTCTACTTCTCAGTCAGTTCCCCAGCTGGTGAACCCTGTGGAGTTCCTCCTGCATCCTTCGGCAGTCAGACGCGGCGGAGGCGTCAGACGCCAGGTCCAGTACTCGTGTACATGCCCCCAGTGGTCAGTCCTTGTACTGGGCTAGATGCCCATATGGTTGTGGTTCCCTGCGGGTAATCCCATATGTGTTTGTCCACGGTACGGTTTCCCCGAGGGTAAACCCGTGTCTTCCCTGGGCGGTTAGCCCTGCCCCTGAGGTGTAGCGTTCCTCCCCAGCCTGGGTAGGACCTTCCTCAGGGAGCTCTCCATATGCAGATACTGCCCCACGGGTCAGTGCATATGTGCTCCACACGTTACCTCCCTTCGGGCAGGGTGTGGTCTCCGTAGCTTCCCCAAGAGGGACGCTTTCCTGGCGTTTTTGGTCAGCTGAAAAAAACGTGGGAATTGAGTCACCGAAGCACTCTTCCCCTGAGGTGAGAAACAACAGCTTCGACCATCTCCTGAGTAAGACCCTGTCCTCTCCATCCCTCTGGTATGGAAGACATTGTAGGGCTTGCTCTGGGCGCTGGAGGGTTACGACATTTGCGGTTGCACTTGCAGGTGGCACGCCTAGGCCTGCCAGCATCTGCTTCCCCGACGCTCGTAGCGTGGCTCGGTTGCTATGGCGTTTTCCACGGGATCCCATGACGTCAGTCCGACGTAACGTCGAACGTGACTGACTGATAGGGAACGTCTAGGTTACTATTGTAACCCCCGTTCCCTGAAGGAGGGAACGGAGACGTTACGTCCCCTTGCCATAGCACCGAGTCACTGCTGAGCGGCCGAGATCAGTTTTCGGCTCCTCAGCAAAGCATGAATGAAGTGAGTAATGCCGGCTCTATTTATACCCGGATGCCGGGGGAGGGGCCCGGCATGTAAATCTCACTGGCCAATTCTCATTGGCTTGTTTTTTACTACGCGGAGGTGATAGGGCTCCCAAGCGAGATCCCATGACGTCAGTCCGACGTAACGTCTCCGTTCCCTCCTTCAGGGAACGGGGGTTACAATAGTAACCTAGACGTTTTTCCTAGTCATTTTAGATATACAAACTGCTTACCATAATTTACAACCTTGTGTTTGCCAAACGTCCGTGGGGCATGTGAAGAGAGAGAGGGTTTTTGTTTTGTTCTGTGTTTGCTCTGTGGGGTTTTTTTAGTTGAAATACTTATTGGGCAACGTGTAGTTTTCCAAAGAGACAAACGCCTGCAGTGGTGTGCATGTGGAGTGATATTGCTGTGAATCACGTGTATTATATTTAACTGGGTCATTTTACCTGTATATTCTTCTTAACTTATTTATTAAGAATGACGTGTGGTGTGCTTTAAATTTTTACACATCTCAGAAGGGAAACTTAGTATATACTCTTGACCATTTGGTGTTTTGATTGAGGGAAGTTTCATGAAGTATTACAGTGTTTTTTTTTTAAATTGTTTGTATTATTGAACTATTGTGAAATAAATAAATGTACATTTTTGACACACCAGCTTCCATCTGTGTCCTTTAATTAGGGTGGCTTGCGTGAAACCAGGTAGTTCTTCTTAACTAACTATTTAATAATCATGGGTCCTTGATCTATTTGAGTAGTAGTCTAGCCCTTGTGCGCTGTTAGATTTCTGTGTACACTCTTTATGGAACGGGTCAAATTGACCCTAATTGGATTCAATTCCTCAAAAATCACACTATGAAAAACAACAAAGATTCAGGTACAAACTGTAAACTTTTAATATCAACATTTGTCAAATATTTAAAAAAACATATATCTGAAGATATGATTAAATGAAAATGTTTTTTAACCATTTTTTAAAACTGTTTTGTTTTGACAAAATTTGAAAATAAGCAACATGCTGACTTGTTTTGCATATACATTTTTTTTTTTTTAAACATTTTTTAATTTTTTAATTAATTTTTTTTTCTTAGAACATCATTACTGAACAATTAAATGTAGCTATATAATTTTGTAAACTCATTTCATAGTAAAGAAGTAAACTAAAGAAGTTATTTCTGGAGGATGTGGCAACCTCTTCCTCAGAGTAATCCATAGACCATTCATTTTCTGTATCTTCATCAACATTTTCATCCATCTCTGAAGCATCTTCTAACTCTGAAACATCTTCATCTTCATCTGTATCAGTATCATACTCCAAAACCTGTGAAATTACTTCTTTTGCTGTAAATATTGTAAATTTTTGGGAGCTCATTTTTCCTGCTGTCTATGTCAAAGTCTCGTGCCACACTGAGCAAAAGTGTGGGAAAGCTCATTATTCACTCACAGGGGAGTGAGAAACAAGACATAACAAAAATATACATCAAATAAATGTTTTTTATTTATTTTTTGGCTCTGTGAAGCTGCCTTTGAAAATCCTACATAAAAGGTTTGGTTAAAACCTAGGTATTTCAGATATCTTGAATATATAAATGAGAGCTTATTTTACTATCTGTGTCTGTCAAAGATTTTCATTTGTAATTTGCCATTAATTCTGAACACCATGATTTAGCTTTTTGAAGTGTGTTTGGTTAGGGTTTGAGCAGGGTTGATGCCCTGAAATACATAAAATAAATGTTTTTATTTTGTGTCTGTACAGTTGCTTTTCAATAGCTGCCTATGAGGGTCAAATTGACCCGCGGACATCACGAACGAAACTGTAACGTTCGCTCGGGTTAGTGCTAGGAAGCACGGAGACTCGGGACGGCTGAATCTTTTCAACGATTTATTGAACACGACAGAATACAGGACAGGTAACATGAGCCACGTAACTTTAACAACGAACAAGGACAGGACTGACACAGAGGGAATTTATACAGAGGAACACAAGAGGAATAATTGGTGGGGAACAGGTGATTGACATAACTGATTGATGAGACACAGGTGGCTACGATGAACTAATAACAAGGAGGAAATCAAAACAGAACCACATGGCAAATGACAGGACGAAAACAAGGAACATGTGACAGATGACAGGACAAACACAGAACATGTGACAGAATGACATGACTGAAGGAAACAAAAACAAAGAACACATGACGGCTGACGGGACTAAACTGAAAACAAGGAACAGAATAAACAGATGAACCGACACGATAAAGACAATAAACAGACACGATTATGACAGTAACAGTAATTTTGTTTGTATATGTCAAAAAACACCAGCATGTTGAAACTTTGCATGCATGTTCATGATGATAAATGAGAAAAAGTCACAAAATATCAAGAAAAAAAACAAAGGTTTAATATTATATCAGGTAGCTTGAAAAAATAAATGATAGGTAATTTTTACCATCTGTGGCTGACAAAACATGTTTCTGTATTGAAATAAGTGAGGAAAACCTAATTTTTTAGCTTCATAAGGTAGTAAAAAAATAAAATAACAAAATATAACCAAGAAATGTTATTATTTTGGGTCAGTACAGTTGCCTTAGAGCGTTAAAATATGCGGGTCAAATTGACCCGCGAACATCACGAACGTAACAGTAATTTTGTTTGTATATGTCAAAAAACACCAGCATGTTGAAACTTTGCATGATGATCATGATTCATGATGTTCATGATGATAAATGAGAAAAAGTCACAAAATATCAAGAAAAAAAACATAGGTTAACCAGTATTTCCAACAACTTGAAAATCTAAATGGGTCAAATTGACCCGTAACATAACACAAGGGCTAGAGGGTGCGAAATAGATACTGGTGGCCACATATATATGTCTGCATGTCAAGCTAATGTCAGCCATTGTCCCCATCCCTCTTGCTGTGGAAGAATTCCAACACTGAGTGGGTGATAGTTGAAAGGAAAGTTTAACCAAATGTATTCAAATATGATATACAATAAAGTGATATAGAGTGGAGTCATACTCAAATCACTAAAGCATGAATGATTTCTTTAGATTTGCTCACTGTAGTTAGGTCGCTCCAGTTGTAAGTTTTGGCTTACTCAACTGGGACTATCCTGGAGACATCAGTCTGATTTATTTTCTTACACAAACACGCATTACTCAAAGACTCAAATAAATAAACTGTCCTTATTCTGCTCTAGCAGTTGTACTCAAACCTTTATTTTGAAATATCTCCATATTTTTCATGTAACAGTTGTTGGATTGATATAAAGTACTGTGTTGTGCTTGTTGCTGTATAGCAGCTGAATGAAGAATGATGCTGGTGGGTGGATGCGTTATTACAGTGGGCTCCTGCTGTGATAACGCATTTCCGTCGCCTGAGACGAAATCAAGAGGGACTGATTTCAGTGCCAGGGGAGTGTTCAGCAGCAATGTCGCAGCTTCATTGGGATTTTCATTGGATCCAATCACATTACAGAATCAAAACCCTTGCCTCCCGAACAAAATACATCACTGTCAGTTCCAGAGCTGTGCCATGGCAAGTCCTTGAATTGCTATATTTTTCTCCATTTTCTCCACATACCTTTCACTTTGTTGTTTCATGAAAGAAAAAGGGATGATGCCAAGATGCAAATTTAGTCTATATTTTTATGACAATCTATAGGATTAACACAGTACAATCTAAGATCACAATGAAAAAGATTTTAAATCACTAATAAAATTTGTCATATTGAACACAAATGCTCACAATTCTCACAATTCTCTTGCAAACATTCTCAAATGATTAAAGCAAAAAGGTGGTAAACTGTAATGTGAACATTTGTTTTGCTGGTATTATGAATCATAATGGATTTTTGTATTCTGCTAAATATGCCATTTTATATTGTACACAGGCAAAAAAGCCATACGAGTTTGGAACGACATCAGAGTGAGTAAATGATTAGAGAAACTTAAATAGAGATATTAAAATATCCTAATGCACAATCTAAGTATTTCATAAACATGCATTGAGGAGATTATGTTAATGTACTTCTCCCCCTCTTGATCACCGCCCATTTGCCATATCTTTTGGTTTCCTGTCAGTTGGTTTCGGTGTTGGTATTCTACACATGTATGCTTTGCTCAGGGTATGAGAAGGAAAGGTAACTGTTGATCGAGGAGAAAGGCTTTAATCCTGCCACTCCAACATACCAGTGCGTAACCCCTTACTACAAGAAAGGCTTTTACGGCCTTTTCTGCACAGCAGTGCATTATTTGTTACAACTAAGTTGTCTATACAGTGTTGTTCCATTCTATTTTCTATATATTTAAACATATAACTTAATAAATAACTTTGCCAGCTTTCAAGGTTTTGAGAATCTTTCCTTTCATCACTGATAAAGTTGAAACCTTAATTGATTGTAACTTTCGTTATCAAAACATTTAGGTTAAGATTGGTATCAAAGAGCGCACCCAGGTTCCTAACTGACGAAGACGACTTAACAGAGTTGTCATCAAGTGTTAGACAGTATTCTAGGTTAATATGTGCAGACGTTTTTGGTCTATTAATTAGAATCTCTGTAGAACCTCAGTCCAATAATTAGAATCTCTGTAGAATCTCAGCCATCCAATTTTTTATATCAGCTACGCATTCCGTTAATTTTGAGAATTAGTAAGTTTCGTCAGGGCGCGAAGAAATATAGAGCTGAGTATCATCAGCGTAACAGTGAAAACTAACACCATGCTTCCATGCACCAACTAATACCATGCATGTACAGAGTGAAAACCAACAGTCCTAGTACTGATCCATGCAGTACTCCATATTGAACGTGTTGATATGACATCTCTTCGTTTACTACTTCAAACTGATAACGCTCCGATAAGTATAATTAGAACCATGCCAATGCAATTCCTCTAATGCCAACATTCACATGCACATCTAGATTTTCTGTGATAATATCATCAACAATAAGTAATATCATAATATCATAAACAATATTTCCTTCCTTCAATATGCAAAATAAGTGCTTTTGAAGAAAGGGATCTAATATTCAGCAGCCCAAGCTTTATCATTTGTTTATCAGTATTATCTCTGTTTTTTACTTGTTGAACATCAATTAAATTTTTACCCTTAACTGGGTGTGGAAGTTTTTTGTATTTACTAATTCGAGGTACAGACACAGTCTAATGCTAATCATAAATACTAATTGTTATTCACGATTATGAATATTGTCACGGAGACGAATCCCATGATTCCCTCCTTTGACCATCAGAGGGCGCCATCTCCCGAATATTGACTTTTACACACACACTTAGTCACTACATTTCCCATAATCCCGTACCTGGGCACTGATCACCTTGAACAGCTGAAGCTTGTCATTATAGTATTTAAGTGCTGCTGAGACCTAGGTTCAGTGCGAGGTCTTGTTCTCTGTTAAGTGACATTTCTAAGCGTTATACCTTTTGGATTACCCGTTATTGAACCCCAGTCTCCTGTCTTACGAACCATTGCCGCCTGTCTTGTTGACTCTCTGCCTGGACTCTGTTTACTGATCGATATCTGCCTGCCCCGACTTTGGATTGTTTATTTGACCACGTCTTGCATTTTCCTTACTGTTCCTGTTCGCTGTTATTGACCTGTGCCTGTTTGACCATTCTCCCTGTAATAAAGCCTGCTTATGGATCCCAATTCGAGTGACGGTTCATTACAAATATCATATGTTAATGTTAGTTTAATGTTAATTTTAGTTTAATGTTAATTTTAGTGATCTCCGATTGGCAAAGTCATTAGTGCTAATGTGAATAATAATCATAGAGTATTTACGATTAGCATCAGCCAGCACTTAATTTACTGATTAGATAATAGTGAATTACCACATTCAACTGAGCAGTGCACTATTACTGTACTTACCAATTCGTTTATCAGAGTTAATGTTAATACTGCATTACTTATTTGTTCCTGTGTAGTTATTCATTAATGACAGAACAGTATTCTAAAGTGTTACCGCAATATGTTGCTGGGTACATAATTTGTGCTGCTGTGACACTTGAGATCGCAAGCCATACAATATGCTAACACAGAGTTTGGTCCATTATAGCCTATAATATTTATATATTTAACTTCTGACTTGTGGTTTTGGGGCCAGTATACAGTGGGTACGGAAAGTATTCAGACCCCCTTAAATTTTTCACTCTTTGTTATATTGCAGCCATTTTCTAAAATCATTTAAGTTCATTTTTTTTCCTCATTAATGTACACACAGCACACCATATTGACAGAAAAACACAGAATTCTTGACATTTTTGCAGATTTATCAAAAAAGAAAACTGAAATATCACATGGTCCTAAGTATTCAGACCCTTTGCTCAGTATTTAGTAGAAGCACCCTTTTGATCTAATACAGCCATGAGTCTTTTTGGGAAAGATGCAACAAGTTTTTCACACCTGAATTTGGGGATCCTCTGCTATTCCTCCTTGCAGATCCTCTCCAGTTCTGTCAGGTTGGATGGTAAACGTTGGTGGACAGCCATTTTTAGGTCTCTCCAGAGGTGCTCAAATGGGTTTAAGTCAGGGCTCTGGCTGGGCCATTCAAGAACAGTCACGAAGCCACTTTGTGTTGCTGTTGTGAAGCCACTCTTTCGTTATTTTAGCTGTGTTCTTAGGGTCATTGTCTTGTTGGAAGGTAAACCTTCGGCCCAGTCTGAGGTCCTGAGCACTCTGGAGAAGGTTTTCGTCCAGGATATCCCTGTACTTGGCCGCATTCATCTTTCCCTCAATTGCAACCAGTCATCCTGTCCCTGCAGTTGAAAAACACCCCCACAGCATGATGCTTTCATCACCATGCTTCACTGTTGGGACTGTATTGGACAGGTGATGAGCAGTGCCTGGTTTTCTCAACACATACCGCTTAGAATTAAGGCCAAAAAGTTCTATCTTGGTCTCAACAGACCAGAGAATCTTATTTCTCACCCTCTTGGAGTGCTTCAGGTGTTTTTTAGCAAACTCCATGCAGGCTTTCATTTGTCTTGCACTGAGGAGAGGCTTCCGTTGCACCAAGGCTTTTCTCCCTACGATAGCTCATTTTGGCTGGACGGCCAGCTCTAGGAATGGTTCTGGTCATCCCAAATGTCTTCCATTTAAGGATTATATGTGCTCTTAGGAACCTTAAGTGCAGCAGAATTTTTTTTGGTACCTTGACCAGATCTGTGCCTTGCCACAATTCTGTCTCTGAGCTCTTCAGTCAGTTCCTTTGACCTCATGATTCTCATTTGCTCTGACATGCACTGTGAGCTGTAAGGTCTTATATAGACAGGTGTGTGGCTTTTCAAGTCCAATAAGTATAATCAAACACAACTGGACTCAAATGAAGGTGTAGAACCATCTCAAGGATGATCAGAAGAAATGAACAGCACCTTAGTTAAATATATGAGTGTCACAGCAAAGGATCTAAATACTTAGGACCATGTGATATTTCAGTTTTTCTTTTTTAATAAATCTGCAAAAATGTCAAGAATTCTGTGTTTGTGTATGCACGTGTGTGTGTGTGTGTGTGTGTGTGTGTGACACCATGGAGCTGCTGTGCACTCTTTATAATGGAATGTAAGTGCACCGTTATTTCTGCAGACTGAAGAGCTCATTACTCATGGGAATGGGTATGTATGCATGTTACTCACTTATGGTTTTTTTAAATTATTTTTTTTTTTAGCATTTGTAATAATTTATATCTAATTTGATTTCTTAATTTCATTCATGGAGATATTATGGACAATGTGCATTTTGACTTAGTGGAAGATTGCTCTCATCAATATCTCAAAGATATTTGCATTCCCACACGAAGATACTATCGTTCCCTTGCAAAACCTGTTGTGATCAAAACCTTCCTCTTTAATGTCCCTCTGGCGGCGTTTATTAAGTCAGCTCCGTGCATTAATACACACAAATGATGCGCGGCTCATTTAGAGTTTGAACTTGGACTCAAATATAAAGAAATGCTGTCAGTGCTTAAGGAGTTTAGTAAAGTAGACAATATATTCACAGATTCGAACTTCCCGGATCAATAAACGTTGTTAAAACACAAATGCAGCTATTTCCAATCATAGTAACCTAGACAACGAGATACAACAACCCGATTTTCCTCAAATGTGCTTTATAATATATAAATTGGTCACTACAAAGGCGGAGAGACAAGAGATCATCAGAAATCATCTGTTTTTATATATATATATATATATATATATATATATATGCACATAACCTTTCTGATTTATTGTGAAACAAAATCAATCTTCACTGATATTAGTAAAAGATAAAATAAATTGTAGTGCCATCAAATTCAGTAAGCAATTATGATGAAAAAGCTTGTTGTAAGTATGTAAGCTGCATAACATAATTTGTGTAAAGAAGGCCTTTATTTGCTACTTGCCAAACTAAGTGTTTTAGTATTACCAGCAGGAGATCAGTGATGTTTTAACTGGATTTGGTTTCACTAAGTGTGTACAGTGTACAGTGTGTAACGTTGAAGTTATTAATGACTATTTTTGTCGTAACGCTTTTCAGATTTTGCACTTTTCAGACGCTCCCTTCGGACTTGTCTCACCGCCGTCTGCTAATAGAGACCACATTATATTGCTTATATAGGAATAAAGCTTGTTTGAGGAAAATTGGGTTGTTGTAGTTCGTTGTCTACATTGGAAATAACTGTCATTTGTGTTATAACAACGTTTAGTTCACAAGTTATTGATCCGGGAAGTTCTAATCTGTGAATATATTGCCAACTTTACAGAACTCCTTAAGCACTGACCGGATTTCTTTATATTTGAGTCCAAGTTCAAACTCTAAATGAGCCGTGCATCATTTGTGTGTATTAATGCATGGAGCTGACTTAATAAACACTACTGCCAGCCAGAGGGACATTAAACAAGAAGGTTTTGCAAGGAAACGATAATATCTTTGCGTGGGAACGCAAGGGAACGCAAAGTTTTGCGTGGTAATGCAAACATGTTTTCGTGGGAATGCAAACATTTTGCTTGGAAACACAAATATCTTTGCGAGGGAACGCAAAGTTTTGTGTGGGAACGCAAAAGATTATTATTATTATTTTAATTTCTCCCATCCCATTTTTTCCCACCACCGTGTCCCATAGGGGCTCTGTAGAAAACAAACACAATTAAAATTAAAATTTAAATAACATGACATTTCAGGGACAGCCACTAGATAGATGCAGAGCATCACTCACTGGCTCATTTGCCATTTCGAACAACATGTTTTCACAAATGTTCATTTAGATTAATGTTTAGACATTTTTATTCAAAATGGCTGCCCACTGCTCTGTGTGTTTTCACGGTTTGCAGTGTATGTTCACTATGCACTACGCCTCATGTAAGTGCACTAACTTGGATGGTTTAAATGCAGAGGACAAATTCCGAGCATGACTTACCATACTTGGCCTTCAAATGTCATTTTTTTTAATTTTTTTTTTTAACTTTTTTGCAGTTGTCACAATACAGTCAAATCTGAACATAGTGTTTGTGTGTTATATGTGTTTATGTATGTGTGTTTGTATTTGTTCCGTATGGATGGTGTGACCCCTTCATTTCTTTGAGTGTTTTGCATTGCAGCTGATTTTTGCTTGACAAAATATGTAACAGAGAGCATTTTTTTATAATCTCCTATTCATTTCTATGGATGACTTCTGGGGGTGTCTTGGGTGAGCATTCCCCAATGTGGATGTGTAATCAATTCCAAATTAAATTCTCTCTCTCTCTCTCTCTCTCTCTCACCTATATGACCAAACGCCTACTCAAAAGAGACCCTTTTACAACTTTTAAACAGCACTGCTCAACATTACTCAAAATTAGAACAATCTTAGATGTTTTGATGTTTCTTTTTCAAGAATAGTGCAGAATTATTAGCAGAGTTGGGAGTAAGTCACACATGTGCAAGTCACAAGTAAGTCTCAAGCAAGTCCAAGTAACTTTTTGTGAGAATCAAGTCAAGTCGTAGCTTGGGTCAAGCAAGTCACTGGCAAGTCATACAAATATCTGATGATTTAAATGAATTTATATATTAAAATAAGTTACAAGAATACAGTAGTTATGGACTATGGGAGTTTTATTTGCATAAAAAAAAATGCAATATGGATTTCTACTCAAAAGGTGTCCACATACAGCTGTTAATACAATAAAAATCTAAAAATAAAAAATAAAACTTCACAGCCTAAAATGTAAATGTAACTGAAATTAGGCCAAAATAAAAGCATGAAAAGTATTTAGGTACATCTGTTTCAATATGCTTCAAACATTGCAGAAGACCATGAAAAAGTATTAAACAATTCAAGTATAATGGTTCCCTATCAGTCAGTCACGTTCGACGTTACTTCGGACTGATGTCATGGGATCTCGCTTGGGAGCCCTATCACGTAGTAAAAAACAAGCCAATGAGAATTGGCCAGTGAGATTTACATGCCGGGCCCCTCCCCCGGCATCCGGGTATAAATAGAGCCGGCATTACTCACTTCATTCATACTTTTGCTTCGGAGCCGATCGGTGAAACTGATCTGCCTTTTCATCTTCTGCAGGAAACATAACATCTGCTAAGTAGAGAGGCAAGAACAGACATTCTGCGCATGCGTCACGTGAACAGAGTTGTTTAAGCCAGAGCTCCGTCCGGCTGGATCAAAATTTTCTGTTTTTGCCTCTTAAAATCAAACTTATAACCTACCACTCTTTCTTTTTCGGTGTGGGAACACTTCCCCAACATTATTTTATATAATAAACATTCGGACTCCCTTGATATCACTAGTTTTATCCGACTTTCCAAACATCCGCTACTAACTTTAGCCCGTTAGCATTAGCGGCGTGGCACGCTAGCGTTTGTACTCTTGTTCTCTCTCACTATATTATTGTTCGTCTAATCTAATGGCGAGTGTATCGGATGTTTCTCTACCTTTGTGTGCAGGTGAGGACACGTTTGAGCTGCATGTGGTGCAGTCGTAACTGGAGGCAGTGGAGCGGCAGATCCGGATCCTTCTCGAGAAGCAGGCCGAGCTACGCGAGCGGCAGACAGCGTTGGAAACTTCTCGTGCTGACGCTCGCCATCCCTCGGTAAGTTTGCAGTGTGATATTAACACTCCTGCTTCCTCTACGCCGTGTGTTTCTCTGCACAGGGCCCGAGCACCCAGAACGCGTTCATCCCAGTCCTTGTTCACTCCGGCGCCATCACAGCAGGGACCCTGGGTGCTTCAGCAGCGGAAGACGCGAGCCAGGCCTCGGACCAGGACCTCTCCGCCGCCGCCGCCCCCGGTCTTCAAGGTCTCGACGCGGAATCGCTTCTCCCCTCTCCGCGAGGCGGAACGCGACGCCGTGGTCATCGGAGACTCCATCGTCCGCCACGTCCACGCTACCACAGCCAAAGGGAAGGTTCGCAGTCACTGTTTTCCTGGTGCTCGTGTTCTCGATGTCGCTGCACAGGTTCCCGCGATCCTCGACGGTGCTGAGACCATCGGAGCTGTAGTGCTGCACGCGGGGGCGAACGACACCAGGCTGCGGCAGACGGAGGTGCTGAAGCAGGACTTCAGGAGCCTGATCGAGACGGTACGAGCCACATCGCCCGCGACGAGGATCATCGTGTCTGGACCGCTTCCGACGTATCGACGAGGACATGAAAGGTTCAGTAGATTATTCTCTTTAAATGAGTGGTTGATGTCTTGGTGTAAAGAACAGAAGCTGCTCTTTATAAATAATTGGAATCTTTTCTGGGAGCGTCCTAGGCTCTTCCGTGCTGATGGCCTGCACCCCAGCAGAACCGGAGCTGATCTTCTGTCCGAGAACATCTCCAAGACGCTTCGCACCATATGACTAGTAAGTCAAACCTCAAATCACAGTATGTGTTCTGCCCACTTAATTGATAAAAATGTGAGTGTAATGCAGTCTATAGAAACTGTGTCTATTCCACGAATAGTGAGGTTTAGCAATAACAATAAAATTAAAGGATCTAGAAAAAACCTGATCGTGATCAAACCAGAATATTACAAAATTACTGAACAAAAACAATTTCTAAAGCTAGGGCTACTAAACATTAGATCGTTGACACCTAAGGCAGTTATCATAAATGAAATAATCACAGATAATAGTCTTGATATAATTTGCCTTACTGAAACATGGCTTAAACCAAATGATTATTTCGGTCTAAATGAGTCTTGTCCACCTGGCTACTGTTATAAAAATAAATGCCGTCTGATTGGCCGTGGCGGTGGTGTAGCAACAATCCATAGTGATATTCTGAACGTTACTCAGAAAACAAACTACAGGTTTAATTCATTTGAAATTCTTATACTTAATGTTACACTCTCAGATATAAGTAAAAAGTCGCTACTATCTCTTGCTTTGGCTACTGTTTATAGACCTCCAGGGCCTTATGTTGATTTCCTAAAAGAGTTTGCAGACTTTCTCTCAGACCTATTGGTCAACGTCGATAAAGCTCTGATTGTTGGAGATTTTAACATTCATGTTGACAATAGAAACGATGCGTTAGGGGCTGCGTTTACAAATTTACTAAACTCCTTTGGGCTCATACAAAACGTCACTGGACCCACCCACCGTCTTAATCATACTCTAGATTTAATTATATCACATGGAATAAATCCTACTGATATAGAAATTCTACCGCAAAGTGATGATGTCTCTGATCACTATCTTTTAACTTGCGTACTGCATACTGATGATATTTGTCAGATTGCGCCGCGATATCGACTAGGCAGAACAATTCTACCGACAACTATAGATAAATTCACAAATAACCTACCAGATCTGTCTCAGCTGCTCATCGTACCCGAACACGCAAATGATCTCGAGAAAATGACTAGCAGCATGTCCACCATTTTCACTAGTACATTAGATACTGTTGCACCGATGAGATTTAAAAAGGTTAGAGATAAAAATACTGTACCATGGTACAACAGTATTACTCGCGCAATGAAAAGAGAAACTCGTAATCTAGAACGCAAATGGAGACAAAGCCGTTTAGAAGTTTTTAGAATCGCGTGGAAAGACAGTTCGTCCCGCTATAGAAAGACTCTAAAAGCAGCCAGGGCCGAGCATCTCCGCAAACTTATAGAAAATAACCAAAAGAATCCACAGTTCTTGTTTAGTACAGTAGCTAGACTAACAAATAAACAGACATCACCTGAACAAAACATTTCATTACAGTTCAGCAGTGATGACTTTATGAATTTCTTTACTGAGAAAATTGAAAGTATCAGAAATACAATTGTAAATGTACAACCTTTAACAGAGTTTTATGATTCAGCCTCAATTATCGCCCCTCAAGAACAGTTGCAGTGCTTTACAACTATAGGACAGGATGAGCTAAATAAACTTATTACTGTGTCTAAACCAACAACATGTTTATTAGATCCAATACCCACTAAACTACTGAAAGAACTGTTACCTGTAGCAGAAGAACCTCTTCTCAATATTATCAACTCATCCTTATCCCTAGGACACGTCCCGCGACCGTTCAAGCTAGCAGTTATTAAGCCTCACATTAAGAAACCACAATTAGATCCAAATGTATTGGCAAATTACAGACCCATTTCAAATCTTCCATTTATGTCTAAAATACTAGAAAAAGTGGTTTCGGCCCAATTGTGCTCCTTCTTGCAAAAAAACGCTATCTACGAAAAATTTCAGTCAGGATTCAGGTCTCATCATAGCACAGAAACTGCACTCGTTAAAATTACAAACGACTTACTTCAAGCTTCTGACCAAGGCTATGTCTCAATACTAGTGTTACTTGATCTCAGTGCTGCGTTCGACACTATAGATCATAAAATACTCCTAGACCGATTACAAAATTACACTGGTATTCGGGGACAGGCATTACGGTGGTTTAGGTCATACCTATCAGACCAACACAATTTTGTCTATTTAAACGGGGAAAAATCTAAGATAACAATAGTAAACTACGGAGTGCCGCAAGGATCTGTGTTAGGCCCTCTACTATTTTCAATATACATGCTGCCACTCGGCAATATTATAAGAAAACATGGAATTAGTTTCCACTGCTATGCCGATGATACTCAGTTATATATTTCATCGCGGCCTGATGAAATCTCTAAATTATCCAAACTGACAGAGTGTGTTAAAGAAGTAAAACATTGGATGACCAGTAATTTTCTTCTATTAAATTCTGATAAGACTGAAGTATTACTTATTGGACCAAAGACCTGTACACAGAATCTCTCAGACTACAGTCTGCATTTAGAAGGATGTACTGTTACTCCATCCTCGACAGTTAAAGATCTAGGTGTTATATTAGACAGCAACTTGTCCTTTGAAAATCATATTTCATATGTTACAAAACAGCCTTTTTTCACCTCAGAAACTGCGCCAAGATACGGAATATGTTATCTATTTCTGATGCTGAAAAGTTAATTCATGCTTTCATGACGTCTCGACTAGTTTACTGTAATGCATTATTAGCTGGTTGTCCTGCTTCCTCTATAAACAAGCTACAATTAGTACAAAATGCAGCTGCTAGAGTTCTTACCAGGTCAAGAAAATATGATCATATAACACCAATTTTATCATCTCTACACTGGTTACCCATTAAGTTCCGTATCGATTATAAAGTATTGCTAATGACCTATAAGGCTCTAAATGGTTTCGCTCCTTTGTACTTAACCGATCTTCTATTGCCCTACAATCCGTCACGCTCTTTAAGATCACAAAACTCTGGACTTCTGGTTGTACCTAGGATAGCTAAGTCCACTAAAGGAGGGAGAGCGTTTTCACATTTGGCTCCGAAACTCTGGAATAGCCTTCCTGATAATGTTAAGGGTTCAGACTCACTCACCCAGTTTAAATCTAGATTAAAGACACATCTCTTTAGCCAAGCATTCACATAAATGCATCTCACATCAGATCAATTGCTCATTATGACTATCTTTGCTTAAAGTCATGAACAGCAGCTACGCTAATTATTCTCCTTTTGCTTTTCTGTTTTGCCTCGGGACATCCGCCCCGATGTGACTAGAGAGCACATCAGCTTCAGTCCAGATCCAGCCTCTTAAGAAGACCTCAGATGATCATCACCTGTGAAGAGACGGCGCCAGTTCCTGCGAGGACTTCAGAAGACGCAATCATCTGGATCACCATATGCAAATTGCCCAATTATATATCCTAATTGTTTATGTAATTTATTTTCCGGGAGCTCTTTGCTTCCAACTTCGGTTAAACTGCTAACTCTGATTGTAAATTAATTAACTAAATTATGTTATTTGCTAACTGCATTCTTTAAATTGTAATGTTGACATCCGTTCTCTGTAAAGCTGCTTTGAAATGATATGTATTGTGAAAAGCGCTATACAAATAAATTTGAATTGAATTGAATTGAATAAGAGCGAAAACAGCAATTTTCATTGCTACAGGGACGAGCTCCCGACAACAGCAATTGTAATTGCTAAAACAAATTTCCTCTTGCTCTATTGTTCTCCGTTGGCGTGACAGCACAGCAGCGGTGGTGGTGTGAAGAGGCGCTGGTGGGGAACGATCAGCGCGGCATCTCCATCCCTCAGTGTTCCAGCGGCAGGGCAATTCTAAAAGAGCAGCACGGGAGAAAAGTGTCTTTTTCAAGATGTCTTTTCGCCCGTGTGTTTCTGGATGTGGTCGTTTCCTGACCTCATCTGATGGCCACGAGCGCTGTGTGATGTGTCTGGGCAGACAGCACGCTGAAGCAGCGCTCGTGGATGGTTCATGCTCTCACTGCGAGAGCATGACCATGTTGGGATTAAGATCGCGACTCTCTTTCTTCAATGCGGAAGGCGGAGTCCCCTCTGTTGCTACCCAATCCCCCGTGACTTTCCAAGGGAGAGCCGCGGGGATGGTTAGCACTCTGGGAGGTCTGAGGGTTACAGTGGGAGCCTCTTCATCGGGTCAGCCCCCACGAACCTCCCACTCCTCTATAATGCCATGTGCCGTCGAGTTGCTGGGTGCTGATGCGGGTCCTTCTCGTGAGGTTCCCCACATCTCATTCGGCGCTCCAGATGAGGATCGGATGTCGATCGCTGCATCGGAGAGTGGGCTGTTATCTTCTGCAGATGAAGATGAAGCTGAACTTCCGCCCTCCGGGGTGGTCGCACAAGCTGAGTCCGATGCGGAGCTGACAGCTATGCTGGCTCGGGCCGCCGCGGGCATCGGGCTCGAGTGGAACCCTCCACCGTGTCCCGAGCGCTCGCGGCTTGACGATTGGTTTCTGGGCGCGGTTCACAGCCGCATCCCGCATCAGTGCCATTTTTTCCCGAGCTGCATGATGAGGTGCAGAAGACGTGGAAGGCACCCCACACTGCCAGAAGCAGGTCCTCTCAAAGAGCTGCACGAGGGTAGTTCTGACCCAGGGGTTTTGCAAGAACTGCGTGCTGCGACCGACCTCGCCCTCCGGGCGACGAAAGTCACAGCACGTGCCCTGGGCCAGACGATGTCCACCCTGGTGGTCCAGGAGCGCCATCTCTGGCTGGACCTGGCTGAAATGAAGGACGCCGACAAAGTTCGCTTTCTCGACACCTGTCCTGAGACGGGTGGCCCAGAGATGGTGGGAGTTGCTCTGCCCCAGGAGATGGTGAAGGCACCGCTCCTCTGTTCTATTTTCTTTTTGTTTCGCCGCTGACCCACCTCATCAATAAAAGAGCAATTTCCACTATCTCTGAGTCAAAAAGGGTCTGTGTTGACAGTGTGCGACGCACCGCCTCCTCACTCTCAACCACTCCCGCTTTCGCCACAAGCAGGTCTCGGGCATGTCAGGGACCCACTGCCTCCCCATGCCCCCCTGCCTCGTCCCTCACGGGACACACGGAGCCAAGTGGGTTCACATCACTCACTGCCTCTACTTCGGGACGCTCTGCTTCCCGGGTTGGGCCTCAGTGCTCCCTGCTGCCCCCCCGCGGGTACTTCTGGTGTTCGGATGATACCACTCGTACGGTGTCTGGGGGCCTGGCTAGGCCTTCCCAGCCCGTCCCGTTGGCTCATTCGAACAGTCAGACTCGGCTACACAATTCAGTTTGCCAGGCGTCCTCCCAGATTCAGTGGTGTCCTATCCACTTCAGTGGTGGGCAGAGATGCCACTGTTTTGCGGGAGGAGATTGCGGTCCTGTTGGCGAAGGATGCAATAGAGCCGGTCCCACGAGCCGAGATGAAGTCAGGGTTTTACAGCCCGTACTTCATAGTACCCAAGAAAGGCGGAGGGTTACGGCCAATCATATTACTCCATATGAGACCACTTCAGCACTGGCTACACAGCCGAGTCCCGAGGTGGGCATGGCACCATGGCACGCTCCGTGTGGTCATCACGCCGAGCTGTCGCCAAACATTCAGCCCGTGGTCAGACCTTGCTTTTCTACGGGCCGGGGTGCCCCTAGGACAAGTGTCCAGGCATGTTGTTGTCACAACAGATGCCTCCACCACCGGCTGGGGTGCTGTGTGCAATGGGCATGCTGCGTCGGGCTCCTGGACAGGACCCCACCAGCGGTGGCATATCAATTGCCTCGAGTTGCTAGCAGTACTGCTGGCCCTGCGCCGGTTTCGACCGCTGCTGCACGGCAAGCATGTACTGGTCCGGACGGACAACACATCGGCAGTAGCGTACATCAACCATCAGGGTGGTCTACGTTCACGCCGTATGTCGCAACCCTCGGCACGGATGCACTGGCACACAGCTGGCCCCGGGGCCTACGCAAGTATGCGTTTCCCCCAGTGAGCCTTCTTGCACAGCTACTGTGCAAGGTCAGGGAGGACGAGGAGCAGGTCTTGCTAGTTGCGCCGTACTGGCCCAACCGGACCTGGTTCCCGGAACTCATGCGCCTCGCGACAGTCCCTCCCTGGCGAATTCCCCTGAGGAAGGACCTGCTTTCTCAGGGACGGGGCACCATATGGCACCCACGTCCCGACCTCTGGAACCTCCACGTGTGGTTCCTGGACGGGACGCGGAGGACTTAAGTGGCCTACCGCTCGCGGTAGTTGACACGATCACTTCGGCTAGACCTCCCTCTACGAGGCGCGCTTATGCTTTGAAGTGGAGTCTCTTCGCTGCTTGGTGTTCTTCCCGTCCGGAAGACCCCCGGAGATGCCCAGTCAGGTCAGTCCTTTCCTTCCTTCAAAGTGGTTTGGAGCGGAGGCTGTCCCCCTCCACCTTGAAGGTCTATGTGGCCGCCATCGCAGCACATCACGATGTGGTCGATGGCAGGTCACTAGGAAAGCACGATCTAATCATCAGGTTCCTGAGAGGTGCTAGGCGGCTAAACCCTCCTAGACCTCCCCTAATTCCCTCTTGGGACCTTTCTGTCGCCCTAGCTGGGCTACAGAAAGCTCCCTTTGAACCACTAGAGTCAGCTGAGCTGAAACATCTGTCTTTTAAGACAGTGCTCCTGACTGCGTTGGCTTCCTTTAAGAGGGTAGGGGACCTGCAAGCATTTTCGGTCAGCGAAGCGTGCCTGGAATTTGGACCGGCTTTGTCTCACGTGATCCTGAGACCCCGGCCTGGATACGTGCCCAAGGTTCCCACCACTCCCTTTCGGGACCAGGTGGTGAACCTGCAAGCGCTGCCCCGGGAGGAGGCAGACCCAGCCCTTGCATTGCTATGTCCTGTTCGCGCTCTCCGCGCTTACGTGGACCGCACGCAGAGCTTGAGAAGCTCCGAGCAGCTCTTTGTTTGCTTTGGAGGACAGCAGAGAGGGAAGGCTGTCCCCAAACAGAGGTTGGCCCACTGGATAGTGGATGCCATCGCCTTGGCGTACCATTTCCAAGGCGAGCCGTGCCCCCTAGGGGTGAGAGCACACTCCACTCGGGGTGTTGCCTCCTCCTGGGCGTTGGTGCGCGGCGTCTCTCTGGCAGACATCTGCAGAGCTGCGGGCTGGGCGACACCGAACACATTTGCCAGGTTTTATAACCTCCGAGTGGACCCGGTGTCCTCTCGTGTGCTGTCTACAGCTAGATAGCCACGGGAGACCGCTTGCTGCGCCATTCTCCTTTCACGAGGAGATGCGAGAGCGCTGGTCTACTCCTCAGTCAGTTCCCCAGCTGGTGAACCCTGTGGAGTTCCTCCTGCATCCTTCGGCAGTCAGACGCGGCGGAGGCCCTAGGCCTGCCAGCATCTGCTTCCCGGACGCTCGTAGCGTGGCTCGGTTGCTATGGCGTTTTCCAGGGGATCCCATGACGTCAGTCCGACGTAACGTCGAACGTGACTGACTGATAGGGAACGTCTAGGTTACTAATGTAACCCCCGTTCCCTGAAGGAGGGAACGGAGACGTTACGTTCCCTTGCCATAGCACTGAGTCACCGCTGAGCGGCCGAGATCAGTTTTCAGCTCCTCAGCAAAGTATGAATGAAGTGAGTAATGCCGGCTCTATTTATACCCGGATCAGTCCGACGTAACGTCTCCGTTCCCTCCTTCAGGGAACGGGGGTTACATTAGTAACCTAGACGTTTCTATGCCACCAAAAAAGCATTCTTCAAACAGGCATCAACTTTATGGGACATAAACACATCCTTAAGTTAGATCCTTCCTTTTTGACAGAAGAAAGTACAACAAGAAAAAAACATTAATAATTGAATCACACAAACCTTGCACCTGTTTATCAGGTGGATTGACAATTGTAAATTATTAATCTGTGTGTGAGTGAGTGAGTGAGAGAGAGTGAGAGAGGATTTGATTGAGTGCGATTCATTAATATTTGTAAGTGAATGTGTGTACGTGTGTACGAGTGAAAAGTTTATTGTTTGTTTGCATGTGCATGGTTATGCTTGCAAGTTTGAGTTTTTTGTTTTGTTTGTGTCAAGTCAAGTCTTTTATTAATATTTGTGAAGCAAGTCTCAATTCCTAAAATTTGCGATTAAGTCTGACTCGAGTCAAGTAAGGCATGACCGTCGGACAGCAAAATGCCCATTGGGTTAGCAGGGTCAGACAAAAACAGGCGGCAAAGAAAAGACACATGTTAATTGCAAAATAATTAAGAATTAAGGTGAAGAATTAAGTGTGAAACCAACAGGTGTCTTTATTGCCACCATTTTCCAGAACTGCAACCTACCTGTATTCTCTAGAGGTGTAAGGTGTCAGGATCTCAGAGACTCAGGTTAAGTAAAGAATCCTAAAAAAATGACCAGAATCACCAAAGAATCACAAGCTGAAGTGTTGTAAAAAAAAGTGTTGACTGTTTTTTTTATATATAGGCTTTATAGACAGACAGGTTGAGAGTGAATCTTGAAGTACCAGCACCACATCCTCTTGTACCACTGTTTGAAGAATTCATCTTCCAGAATCTGGCAGTAAGGTTTGGAAGATAATTTTTAGTCCATATCTGCAAGACAGACTTCAGGGTAGAAGATGGACAAAAAAATGAACTCCCAAAACTTACTGCCAAATATCACAAATATATATTTCACTTAAAAATGATTAAAGACTAAATTAATAGTAGTTATTAAGATTTATGTGGTTTGGAATTGGTAAGATGTGCCTGGCAAAAAATATGATCAGAAAATCAACGTGCCTAACAATTCTGCACACACTGTAGTGCACAAGTCAAATGTACAAATTTTGTGTTACATTAAAAAATAGCAGCACTCAGATTTGGAACAACATCAGGGTGATTAAATAACAGAATTTTCATTCTGGGGTGAACAATTTATCTAGTTAAACTAATCAGTCTAAAATGTCATTGCTTAGTGCTCATAATTGCAGACTTCCCCAATTTTGGCCAGGGCTTGCGAAACGGACATTTATTAGTGCTGAAGAGAGCTCATCAAATGCTCCATTTGGGCTCCAGCTGCAGTGTGATGAGGAAAGATGATTGCATGCTCTCTTTCATTCATCAACATTAGCCACAACACTGATCAGATATAACTGAGTTCACATGATGCACCAGCCATGTATCATTTAATAATGCTAAGGGACTGTCAAATAAATCAGGAGATAATGAAAGGAAGAAGAATACAATTTCCCAATGCCATGTTTCCACTAGGGAAGTGTTCGACTCCTAAATGACAGTGTGCAATCTATTAATCTGTTTTTTTTTTTTCAAAGTCAATTAGGCTTACAATAGATATTGAATCTCTAATATAGACACTGATTTTGTTATTGATGTGATGATTGATATTGTGTTATTGGGCTGACCTGTGCTGTGAATAATGTGCTTAGTTGGGGACAAATGTGAATGAATCAACACTGAAGTTACTTACGCTGGACAATGACACAATTTTCTTCAAGAGCTGCTCTGCAGCCAAATTATTTTAACTGTAAAGCTGCTTTGACACAATCTACATAGTAAAAAGTGCCATATAAGTAAAGTTGACTTGACTTGATTAAAGTTACTTAACTAGTTAATTCATATCTACTTTTTACTCTTCTTTCAATGACCAAAGTCAGTTTTATGATAATACTACCTTTATAAGCATAGAAGCTCTGCACTGACAGGAAATAGTATCAACTTTTTAACTGCCTTATTTGCCATTCGTTTTCTCCATAAAGATTTTTTTCATTTTGCAGAAATTCTACAATTTATTCAACCATAAAAAATCCATTTATAAAAAGTATTGGTAACACTTTACAATAAGGTTCATTTGTTAATCATTAGTTAATGTATTAACTAACATGAACTAACCATGAGCAATACATTTGTTACTGTATTTACTAATCTTCGTTAACGTTTGTTAATGAAAATACAGTTGTTCATAGTTTGTTCATGTTAGTTCCCAGTGCATTAACTAATGTTAACAAGATTTTAATAATGTATTAGTGAATGTTGAAATTAATATTAACAAAGATTAATAAATGCTGAGTAAGTGCAGTTCATTATTAGTTCATGTTAACTAATGTTGTTAACTAATGTTAACTAATGAACCTTATTGTAAAGTGTTACCAAAGTATTTAAGAATTAAGACATGAATTAAGAAAGAACAAGATGCGATTATGAATTATAGTTGGAGACACTCATTGTGAATGGTGTAATTGAATCAGAAATTATGGTCCAATACAAACTACATTATGTAAAGTACAACATATTTAAGGTTTAATGCTGTAAAATATTTTGCGATTTTATTAACCAGCGGTATGTCAGAAATGTGGGATAAGAAACCAAAAATTCCACACTAGCATTGAAAACAACTGGGAACATTTTATTGCTGGACATAGCCGTCAAGAGTGAAAACAATTACTGAAAAAAATACAAAATCAAAATGACTGTTGACAAATCTGTGCTGTGATGTGATGAAAAACAAAGACATGGTCAAAAGATGAGGAATTCCAACTATTGTCAACACAAATAGTAATAATGCAGCAAACCCTGTAGACTGCATGACAACAGCGCAACCTGGTGAAAGTAATAAATACATAGAATGAGACACAGACCAAGAAAAAAAAGAAAAAAAAGTCCAATCCATCATCCACCCTTATTATATGAGCTCTTGTAACCATGTTTTAAACAAATACAAGAACCAGTCGTAAAATAACCAGAAACATGGAGTCTTGACAACGCGTTGTTTTTAACTAGTTGACGTCTGACTGAGTAACGCCATGAAGACAGAATAGCATCTTTCATAATACTTTATGCATATAGAGTGGGGTCCAAACATCTGAGACGAGAGTTAAAATGCGTCTGTGTTGCATCTGTTTTTTTGTTTATTAAAATAATAAAATACATCATAAGCAATTTGAGTAAAAAGCAGATTCTTTAAAAAAAGAATTAGTCAAGAGTTAATTGTCTTAGCTTTTGGTATGTCCCCCTTCTGCTTTACAGATAGCAGCATGGACTCCACAAGTTTGCCCAGCTCATCCATGTTATCCAGTGTAATTTGTGTACATCAATAGAAGCAAGAAAATCGGACCCTTGGATTTGGAATTGGACAAATTAGCTAATTAACGACTTAGAAATTAATACAGAACCTTAACTATTTCTTCTTCCTTGTATAACATAACATCACTTTGTTACATGTACTTCAGCTCATTTCCAGTCTTACATTACATTTTGAATGTTAGATTTTCAATGTGGGCTCAGGCTTTTGGACTTCACTTTATAAGGTGCACTACACTAGATGTTTGTTCAATTGGTACAGAGTATGAAAATTTCAAAATCAACTGTTATGTACAGTAATGAGCTACAAAGTACCACATCTATGATGTAATAAAATATGTAAACATATTTATTGTTTGACTGTGACAATGTGAAATATTCACTCATTCACATTGATTTTTCATATATCATTCTGACAACAGTTGCTCACAGTTGCTCCATATTTGAGGCGTGTGTGTAGCAAATGACTTAAGCAGTCAAAACTGAAAGGGGAATCTGGAATTTAATGAAAAATGCCTTATTTTCCATTTGTAATTGATGGATAAGCATCAGATTCAGTTGAATCTGTTTACACATGGCAGAGCTCAAACAGAATACAAATATTAAAGCAAGTTGATGCTCAACAGACACTGGAAGAGAAAAGGATGAGAAATAAAAACAGAAACAAAAGGAAAAATTAAGCATGTTAATAAAATTTGAAAAAAAAAAACAAAAAAAAAACATAGCATTTTGTTTAATGGAACATTTCTTCTCCTGCCAGGGTTAGAAAAGTACTATTTTATGGCAAAAGTTCCCACTTTGCATCTTAAAAACAACATCACCAAGTTCTCCTCTTTGCAAAGAAATCAGTACTACATCACACACATCACATGCATGCCCAAATTCATGTCCCTTACCCATGATCATTGTTGATTTGTACAGGGTTACAATGGACAAGGGTTGCTTTTTTTCCTTTCCTCTTCATTTTTTACACCAATGACTTTGTACCTTAGAAAGTCACTTGAGGGATAACAATGTAACAATGAGATATTTTACACTGGCATTGTCCCACAACCAGACAGAAAATAAGGAAAGCTCCCCAGGGTCCTATTTGCCTTCTCCCTTACCATATGCTTAAGTGTGCTTCAAATCACAGAACTTGGAAATGGGTTCATTATGACTCAATAAGTTTGAGTTTTTAAAGGACTTTTTGTGTAAAATCACTGTTTCCTGTTCGTGTTTTTTTTTTTTTCAGATGTTGTTCTGTCTCTGTTTTTTTTTTTTTTTTTTTTTTTGTCATTTAGATTTTGTTTTAAACATAGTATTCCTTGTCCTTGTCTTTGGGTCTCTTGTTGCTGACACTCTTAGTGCTGGGCTGCTTGTCTTTTACTACCGTGCCGTTATTCTGTGCTGAATTGCTAATGTAGTTCCGAGTTTCATCTACCTGATAGGAGCCCTCGTCCCTGTTCCTGTATTTGTACATGGCATAGAGAAGGATGAGGATACACAGGGCAGCAGCAGAGACGATACCAACCACCATGCCCGTAGTGCTGCTGGACTCACGTATCACCTCTGAGGCCCCAGGGGGCACTCTCCTGATACCTGGCTGGGTGGGCAGAGCGCTGGGGATGGTGCGCAACATAGGCTGGGTGATGTACGGCCCCCTCGGTTTGGTGCCATCCACGTCGAAAGATGTGGGGAGTGGTAGCAGCACTATGTCCGGTTGGGGTTTGATCTCACGGTTGTTCATTTTCCCGGCTGGGATTTTAGGAGCAGTCTCGGGTGTGACGGGTGACGCTGCTGAGCTCCCGAGGTCAGGCAGAGGCGGAATGGCTGTAGTCCTGCCCACCTCAGAGGCCTTGCTAGTTTTAAAGTCCTTTACTTCCCACTTGGGTGCGAGAGCTTTGTAGCCACCTTCATAAGTCGACGTGGTCAAGATCTTATCTGTTACCAGGGAGAAGGTGGTGTAAAAATCTTCATCGTCAGTAGGGGGGAGGCTAGAGTCGAAGGCCTCCCCAGAGCCAAACCCAGATATCACCAAGCCATCACCATCATCATCACCATCATCATCATCATCATCACAATCATCGCTGCCTTGGTCCGACAAGCAAGGTACCCCCGCCTCGGTGGCAATTGACAGGGACTCTTTGGTGGTCTTAATAATGGTGAGGACAGGGTGAAGGGTCGGGGGAAGGGGGATGAAAGGGGCTCGAGTGGAAACAGGGGGGATGTCTATGGGATCCTCAACTAGAATAGGGATGACTAACTCCCCTCCTGGGAAGCGGAAGCAGAAGAAGAAGAAAGGAAATTAGTGTCCATTCAAGTTTGGCTGCTTGCAAACATGACCAATTAAAGCAAAGCAAGAATAATTGTAAAGAAACATGATAAAAAACACTCATCGATACCAATGGCTAAAAGAAACCAGGAAAGAACAGAAAAAAAGAACAGATATGTGAAAATGCGAGGTAAATTTATCAAAAGGCTTGTAGGGACATGCAGGGTCTTGAGCTTTCTTTTAGGTATATTTAACTGACCTCTACATAGAAAAACTATTGCGGAATTGTTGCGCCCCTGCAACTTAGAGCACCTGAAACAAGTGAAACTAGTGAACATAGTATTTAATTTTGCTACATCTTGAGATGAGATTGAGGTGAGAGTACAAAACTGAACAATCCATTTTGAGTGACTGATCACATTGTGAATTCATTTAGGAAATGTATGTCTAAGCATCCTGTTTGATCAATGGAGAGTGTAATATATGGAACACTCCCAAAAAATACCATTATTGTATTAAGATTTCTAATTTTCTGAGCGGCTTATCAAGACTGTAGAGAAAATCACTTTATTACTTTTCTCTTTCAAGTCTATCACACTTGAGATGAAAGCCAATTGCCTTTTGACAGTTCTTTTGAAGTTGCCACAATGGCACAGGTCGCATGACAGTTCAACAACACCTGAATGTTTCTTTTCATATGTGAACACTTAATGTCATACTATCGGCTATACGTTTCTCAGCATTCAAGTTGATGGTGACATTTTAATTGTTGAAAACATTACATACACACATTGGGTTTCATGAAAAAACAACGTAAAAACCATTCTTAAGTAAACTGTCGCATTAAGTGGATTAATGGATTAAGGGATTTTTAAACGATTTACTGAATTAGGCCCAATGTTTTTACAAACAATTTAGACAGAAATTTGTCCTGTCCTTTTTTTATTGTTATAATGGACACATCCAGATGTTGACTGAATCTGCTCAAACTTACGCCAAGGTGGCTTAACTGATTACAAACATAGAGCACTATAAGACAACACAGTTCTTAAACTACACACCAAAAGAAATAAAAGGAGAGGAAAGAAAAATGAAAAGCAATGCAAACAACTGGTTAATGGTTAGAGCAAAGCACTAGAAACATTCTCAAACCAAATGCACAGTCAAAAAGAGAGTAGTAAGCACATAAAAAAAGAGAAAATAATAAGCCTATTACACAATTCATCCAAAGGTGGAAGCATACCAACAGTTCTGTGACTTACATCAACAAATTGCCCGCATGATTTTGGCAGGAAGAAAAAAAATTTACAAAAGAAAGTTGTGAAAGAATGCTTGGGGATAAGTATGGTTAATCTGTAAAAATTTAATTATGCAATCAATTTATCCTGTAATTTTTTATATATTATTTTTTTAGACAAGATGATACAGGGAGGCAACGACACATACATTCACACCATGACATGAAAAATAACTTCACCATTCTGCTCATTTGTTCTTTCTTTTGATAAATAAATCATTTTTTCTACAAAAGAAAACTGTACATTTTCTTTTTTAAGATAATTTTGCTTTGAAGTATCTACATACATATTTTCTTTTTAAACATTTTCTTAAACGATAGAATGACTGTACATACTGTACCGTTGCTAAGAGGAAATAGGGAGGGTCAAGAGAGAGAGAGAGAGAGAGAAAGAGAGAGAGAGAGAGAGAGAGAGAGAGAGGGAGAGAGAGAGGAGGAAGGTGCCTATGAACAGACTAGGTAGGAAATGACATAGATGGAAGTGAACGTGTACGTCAGTTGCCATGTCCATGTAAGGGCGGTACGAAGTGGTCGGGCGGCAATAGAGCTTTGGGCTGTAAGGAAGGGATGGGGATATACAAACAATGAGCATATACATGCCCCTCTACCAGATAATATAGAACTCTCAAGACTGACACTCATACAGACCCTAAGCTGCAACTTCTGTCCAATGAAGTTTCAATTTTGGAATTTAGATTTCAACAATTTAGAGATTTCCACTGGGAAAAATTATGACCAAAATTGTAACTGACTTTAAATGTTTTGTAACTGACTTTAAATGTTTGGAGTAGATAGTGGTGAGGAATTATTAGCATCTTGTTCTTTTTTTGCTTGATAAAAATTATGTGTATATATAAAAATACTTTATGTCTGGCTGTATATAAAGCTATAAAGCAACGTTCTCAAATTGATCAAGCTAATCAAGAAAAAACTAAACAAGAATCAGTATAGAACATATGTAAATACACACATATAAATATACACATATAAATATAAATGCATATGTAAATATACACAAACCAGACAATATATAAGTATACATGTATAAACAAAAAAAGCAATAAAAACATATAAGAATAACTGAAAATAAAAATTCTCTCACACTATCAAGATTAAAATAATCAGAAAGCACATAGTGAAGCCAAACAGAGGGGGGACACTGTACCGTCACCACCTTCACAACTAATAATAGCATTATTAGTTTTCTTTTGTAAATATCTTGTTAGTAGCTTGACAGCACAAAGCAGGGGGTGTATTTCAGGAAAAGGAGGAAAATCACTTTTTTATTTATTTATTTATTTTTTTTGATTTTCACTTTAAGGTGAAATCGTGCTTTTTAAGTTGCATTTAGGGAAAGTTGAATCACAGCACTGCAAGCTAGGAGGGCTGAGAACAGGGTTACAAGAAATTGAGAAACCCATGGGCTAAAGGCTGTGGGATACCAACTCAAATCAAACAGGTGAACCAACCAAATCTCAATCTAAATACAGAGATAAAGACTTCATTGATCTTATAACCATTTGAACAATGTTCATCTGAATGCATTAAACCAATTTAGAGCCGAAATATTCTGCAGAAATCATTGCATAACCAACAGCCGTTCGCTCAACATAAATGACAGTAAAGGCTGGGAATTCCACAAAATAGCATCCTTAAAAGACAGAAAAAAAAATCTGTGAGATGCATCTAACAGACAAAGAAGAATCAATTTAAATAAACATGTTTTTGCTTGTATGTAGGACATGAGAAAGCTTATTATGTTATGTGGATGGGTTTTTCAATGGTTGATACCATTAACGATTATCTGGTGTGCAGGTTCCATACAATTTAATGACTGAAACAAGAGGACAATTAATAAACCTACGAAAACCTAATATAAATTAATTTAACAATTGAAACTAGAATAGCATTTAGCAAAAAGGTTGCCTTATCACAGATTTGTTTTATCAAGTTTTGCTGATTCCATAGTTCTTCCAGAGTTGGGTAAATGTATTAGCTGGTTCAGATTCAATCAAGATGAAGGCAATCTACTAAAACCACAGGCACAAAGACAGCGCCACAGAGGACCTCGATATGTCTCAGTAAATACTTTAATATAACATTATCACTTCAACAAGCAATGATAATTTTCAGTGTTAATTCAGCTCAAACATTTTGTACATGTCTTAGGGGGACTATATTTGTTTTGCAGAGCCGAGATAGGAGGATATGTTCTTTGGGATAAGCTCCATTTTATAGCAAACACTTCCACACTGCATTAAGCCTCCAGCTCAGCTAGATTGTAGCGTTCTCTGCATTTTCTTACAGGAGTTAATTCTTGTAAACAAATGTCACCCACCCTCAAAGGCCACCCTCTTTCTCAGCTGTTAATACTCTCTATAAATGTCTCCACCATAGAATTTCAGATATTTAGAGCGAAGAGGATAGGAGACGAAAGAAATAACCGTAACAGCTGACATTCACAGTAGTGCTCTCTCTCTTGTGCCCCCAACCAAATCCAAGTGGCCTTGGAACAGATATCCTTGCCTAAACACCGAGACCATCTTGTTTTCGCTGAGTCTAGCCAAACAGCGATGAATCCTGCAGGTTTGGGGGGCTAAACCTGCCTGATCCACTAAAATAAGAGTATGTGTGAGCTGACCCCCATGGTTCAGAAAGCACTACACAGTCAAATCCTTTTGTGTAAGCCATGCATTGAGCCCTGCCTGTGACTATTGTGGTTTTCCTCTCCTCTGCCTCTGATAACTCATCAGCAGTATGAGAACTGAAAAACGTGGAAAATGAAATGGCTGCGTAACTGTTGGTGCTTTTACAGCGGCAAGACATCTTGTGATTTAAAAATCTACCTTTATGACACTTCCTCAAAGTATCAGATTGCACTTGGATTGGGCAAATGACCCAGTGCTCTGCCCTCCTTGATTACTGTTAATGATATATGAACTGAGAATTCAAACGTGGCAATTTCTCAGTAAATCGTGCTCATAAATTGGCAGTCAACTAATTGAATAATGATTACAGCTGTGTTTTTTTCTGTCATACTTTTTTAAATTTTCATAATTTACATTTTTAAACTATGGCTTAGTGTGGGGTCATTTACTTTGACCTTGCAAGTTACGATGTCAAGTTGCTAGAGTTTTGTTTACTCTTGTTTGTCTTTTAATGCCAGGTTCAGGCTACACAATATTTTTGTCGGTTATGATAGTCACTGTGTCAGATTATACGATTTTCACAATTGTTGTGTCATGGACAAGAAATGTGCCAGATTACATATTGCTACCCGACCATTCATCGCTTGCCGTCTTTAACCATGTGCATGCTGTCATCGAGAAGGTGGGACAATCAACTGACAGAAGGTGCCATTAGTGTAAACAAACAATGACTAGCAGTGTGTTTTGCTCTGTCTTGTTGTCAGAAAAGCCCAAAAGTGGACACATATCTTGATTGCATGGATATTTGGATTTCCTAGAGAACTGAGGTAACATATGTTTTATTTACCTTTTTTTGTTTTTTTTACCTCCTACTATAAATGCATAAAACCATAAATGCAGGAGTATTGTTGGCATAGCTCCACAAACTTTTCCTCCACTGCAAAATTCCAGCTAGCAGTAATGACACCATTGTCTCTTTTTCATTCCGGTATGTTTGAAAGGATGTAGGAAGGTGCTTCTGTGCTTCTATTGGCCAGTGTCACGTGTTAGAACTCATCGTGGACGAGCAAAAAAATAAACAAACATGCTAGTCTTTCTGTCGTGACATCATGAAGCATCGCAGAGGTGGCATCAGTTGTCGTCCACAATATGACACACTACACAAGCTGTGATCGAAATGATCGAATCTTGCCTCCCGATTACCGATTAATTTGTGAACTAATATATTTAGACATTTGCATCACATAGTCAGCTTTATATGTGTAACTTTTCTAACATTGAGAATGAGTTCTGAGAAAAAAGTTACGATGGTTGCTTCAGCAAATGTGTTTTTACATCACGTTTGCTTTTGTTAAAAATGTTGGTTAAGTTTAGGGTTTAAGGTCAGTTAGGTTTTGTGTCATTACACTTGTAGAGCCACTCACCGGACATTTTATTTCCAAACTGCCACGATATGTACACCAGCGTACGTTTGCATTCATCTGTTTCACATAAAACTAAACAATTATAGTGTCACTCAAAGGACAATTCATTGCTTAGTGAATGCTTAGTGAAAACTGCAAGAAGCAATGGAATATAGTTTTGCAGAAATGTTGCCACAGGAATGTTTTTCCAATGATCCCGAGTTGATTTCTATATACTGTGTATAGTCACTGTGTGACTAATCCATTTGAAAAAAGGATCATTATTTATTTATGTCAGGACAATCCTTCCCTATATAGAACACTAGAATCTTCACAAGAATTTAGAGTTTCCTCATGTAATTCCAATGTAACCCTTGCTCATTTTAGGAATGTTTCATTTGCCTTTTTGTGGAATTCCCATCAGTTCAAAAGTGTTCAAGAGTTTCACAGAACACTGTGCAAAAATACAAGAAACGACATCAGCAAGACATCAGACAGATAGAACACTCAACACTCAAAGACAAAGACATCAGCACATAGACAGATGATATGCACATCAGCAGACGGTCAGCCCATTAGCAAACTCATGGGTGGAGAGGCACGCAAGATGGAGCCAATAAATTCCATGCAAGGGTCATGATGGAGATCTCCCACTGGGGATTGGTTAGTTTGCAATCAATGCATGCCACAAACGCGACTGATCAGTAGCAACAAATAGAATAGAAAAACAGATATACTTTGTGGCAATAAAAGTCTTTTTATGCCATCTGCATTCAAATAGACATGTCTATGCAGAAAGGCACAGAAATAAAGATAAGATCAGGGATGGGGGGGGGGGGGGTCATTCTTTCACACACAACTTTCTTGAGACAGAATGGGGTTGCCTGCACAAGGCAAAAATAATAAATAAAATATATGATGGCAAGAAAAGATTTTGTTGCCTTTTATTTCCTGTTGTATAGAATGTGGGGATGTTTAATTTTAAGCCTAATGGCACAAAACATAACAAAAATGAGGAAGAGAATTTCAAGATTTTTTTTTCCAACCACCAAAATTCCATGCGGCACAAGATGAGATGAAACAAGAGGATCAACTTTAATCCTGGAAAATGGAGGGATGAGTACATCAAAGAAAAAGCCCCCCAAAAGGGGGAACAAAGATAAAATGCTGGAAAATAAAGCAAATAAACCAAAATCACATGAATGGAATGTCAAAGAGCGGATACAGTAGGAAGATGTTTTTCTATATGAAAAATGTTCATCCAAAACAGAAACAGAACAGAACAGAAAAGTTTCATGCAAACTGTCCACGAAATCTGAAGCAAAGGTCAAACTGATGATGTGAATTTCTGTGTCAACATGAAATCGTATGAGTGTGATGGTTTGTGGCTAAGTGTACTCGTATTGAATGTCAGATGAGAAAAGATGAAAAGTAACACTGGAACTGTCCCTTAGCATATTTCCTGTTGCCACTGAATTTGAGAGGACTTGGGGCTGGTATTAGATTTAATGGAGATAGGGAGAATTCATCTGAAGCACAACTGTCTGCCATCAGGTTTTAAAACTTGCACAGAGTAAATCTTCGAATAATGAGCAGAGTGACCTTGTAAGTTTGAGAGAAATACACTGTAAAATTAACACACAAATAAATAGGGGCCATCTGTAAAGTCAAAGGTAATGACGGACCATATGGATCCTTGCCTGCCAGGTAAACAGGTTTGACATTTAAAAACCGTAAAACATTGCTTTTGCCTTTGTTGTTTTTATGACTGAATAGATAGTGAAAATACAAACAAACAATACATGGTTTTAATTGGTGTATTTGGGAGTGGGAGGTTAAAAAAAAACTGGTCAAAGCAAGGAATATGCTTTGTATAATGCAGGGTGTAGTTTGAGGTAAATTCAAGGGCCTTAATTAGTGTTCCGAAGGCATTTTGAAGCAATTGGTTTTGACCTTTTGGTTGAGGGTCACCGTGATTTTGCCAAGTAAGACTTGTTCCTGGATCAACATATTTTGTTGATCCTGGAACAACATTCTTGTCCGAAAATGTATCCATCTTGTCCTACCCTTATCCTTAACCTAACCCTATCCATAAGTTATGCCTAAAATCAGCGCGAAATGATAGGTAAATGACACAGATGTAGAAGCCATCCAACCCTGGTTGTAAGTCTAATCTTGACAAACTTATCCCTCAAATCTGATTTGTTGGTTGGAATGTTGTTCCAAAATGTCCACCTTTGGTTGAGAGGTACCAATACAGGAAGGTGAATGTGATTTTACTAAGTACACTGGAACAACATTACAATCAGATTTTAGGGACAAGTTTACAATTTATGTCAAGTGTAGGCTCACAACCAGGGTTAGGTGCTTCTACATAAGTGTTTTTCACCCATCATTTCTCTCTGATTTTAGGGATACGTTATGGGCAGGGCTAAGTTTATGGGTAGGGATAGGGTTAGACCTAAATTTTCGGACAAGAATTTTGTTCAAATAAACAAAATAAGTTGATACAGGAACATTTCTTACTTGGTAAAATCACGTTGACCAAAGGCAGCAGGCAGACTACTGAACTTTCAAAAACGAAACAACCCTTGCATTCATAATAGCCTTGTAAGTAGTAAAATCAACAGCAGGGTTTCATGTGGTGTGATGGCTGACGGTATAAGTTTGACACAGTGAATCCCAAGTTCTTCAAAACCATACCAATTAATATGTCATACTCATACTGCTCAAAACGTTTGTTTAACCTTGAGAAAACTGAAACTATGTGTGGAGAAAGGTGAGCACAGAAATTCGAAGATATCTGTTCTCTATTAGATGTTTTAAGGCAAGCCTTCAATGTGAGGAAACAAAGGAACAAACAGGAAGGAGGAGTTGTTTCTGTTGCAGTTAGTCCGATACACATCAGAAATCTCTATGCTGAAAGCATTATTCTCATTTGATTTGTAAACATCTCAAAATGTATCATCTGTTAAAGACACACACACACACAGCAAGAAATCCATTGTGTACAGGAATGATACATTTTGAAGCATCAGAGTGAACTACATGGAGTTTGATACTAATTTTGTACTTTTGTTGTAAAGTTTGGCTCTCTGTTGATTGCTGAGAGGACAAAATTAGTATAAACACAGAACCATGTTAGTGACGTTCGGCCCCATAATCAAGTGTAACTCTGAAACAGGCCAATGCTTCCTGGCTCTTTTCATTTCATTACAATATCATCTGAAAAAATTCAGAGAAATCAACCCACAGACTACTTGGATTCAATACAACAGTGGTCCCAAAAAGTATTTGGACACTTAAGTCACACCTAAAAATGTATGAATGATTACAAAAGATCAAAGCAAGTAACATATATTTAAAGAATAACACTTTTCTAGCAAACAATAATGTTTTCCAAAATGATAAAACAATAAATATACTGTTTGAAATTAAGAAAAAAAAAACGTATTTAAACTAAGAATGTCAATTTAAATTGTTAATTTGGTACAATTTGGTATACATACACAGAAAAAATAAGTTAAAAACTAAACATTTATCTTGTGTTCTTTTATTTTATTTGTTTTACTTTGTTCTTTCATCTGCCACAATAATGTAATTTCTCTAAAATATCATAACTTGGGAGCAAATATTTATATATTTATTTATGCGATATATATCTGCCTAAAACATTAATATCTGCAATTCACAGTGATTTAAATAAAGTATTTTGAGTATTTTGATAAATAATCAGCATTTCATGTACCATAAAAACATTTTAATGATAGCCTTAATTAAATGCAAATAATTAACAGACACTTTCTGAAAGTCAGACGTTAGTAGAATGCCCACAGTTAATGTGTTGGAGTTATGTGACTTTTTCTTAAAAGTTATCACAAAAAGCAGTGAAAAAAGGAGACGTTTGTCATAAGAAAATATCTAGCATCATTTGTTTGCAGATGCCATTTGTTTTGATATTTTGTACAGACATTTAATGTGACTTAGGCATCCAAATACTTTTTGGGACCACTGAATATCTCAATAGATATATGCTTTTGATTCCTTTTCTCTTTGAGCTTGAACAAAATGGCTTTTAGTGCCACTTTTGAAGTTACACTGGGTTCTCATGGGGGTGATGCTTTGAGAGGGAGAACTCAAATATAAGAGAGTGAGAGAAGTTTAAGCAAGCACAACCATAACACACCCATCCCACCTGTGTGTCCCCCGTCACACTCCTCCAGATCCTCGTCATCGCTGGAACATTCTGCGGAGGACACAATGTCATCCGTTGTCTGCTGGATCAGCCAGAGGTATGTGAAGACAAAACAAACAGAAGAAACATTTAACTGAAGCCAAATCTATCAACACAAAAGGGATTATGGAGCAACCATTATATTTTACTTTTCTCCTCTATTTCTCAAGGGCAGCAGACTGGGGACTCAAATGTCAGGTTTGTTTTTCTATTTGGGTTTATTTATGGTGGCTGACTCTTCATACATCGTCTACCATCTCCAGCTTCTCGAGGGATGTCACAGATAATCACTGTCTTTGCACGCTTGCCTTCTGCTGGCCCATCAGCACCTTCCTCTATCCCACAATTCTGATTTATGAACACACTTGTTCCCGCCTTCTCATTCTCTCCCAGCCCAGACACTGGTAGTGTTGTATTTCACCCCACATACATGCACAGCCTGTTAATCAGAGTGGATTGGTGTCTCTATAAAATAAGCCCTGTCACAAAGCAAGGATTATGAAATCATAGCACTGATTGAGTTTGCAGTGCTGAGTGAGAGGGTAAGCTTTAACTATTATTGAGTTTGACAGGCTAATGAAACAGAATTCTGCTGGAGCCTGGAAGAGCACCTACGTAATAGGGGGGAGAGGATGCTGTCTGGAGAAGTACATTTGTAGTAATGTTCTCGTAGTTTGAGTGAAAGACACTTTCAATGGAATTAACACAGATTATTATCTCAAACTCTCTTCACTGATAGAGTATAAAATCATTTAAATAAGTATGGCAGTGAGCCAGGCTGCTAAAAATAGACTACCACAATAACTAGCCACCAAAATATATTGTTTGGGATGCTGGTATGTGAAAATATCTTATCATCTTAATGTGATTTATCCATGTGGGATTACATTACTAGAAATCAATTACATTTTAGGGTAAGAATTAGGCTTAAGTTTCTCAACTAAGCATTCTAATCAAAGTACTGTGACTGGATCTAGGGCTGAACCCATGAAAATTTTCTTAAGTAGTTAAGATATTTCTTAAGATTAATTCTAAAAAGGTTGTAAGAATACTTCTAAGCGCAATTTGTTAGAAATTCTTAAGAACTTCTCATTTTTTTCCCAACAAGGTAACAACAGGCTAAGCTATTGCCCTGATTGATGGCGGTTCTTGCCGAAGACTTGCTGATCAACTCAATGACTGTTTGTACTGCCTGCAGTCATAATCATAATAAGCTTGCACATTATTTTCATTGAAACGGGAGTTTGGCACTCTGGGTTGTTTTTTATCTGCGTTCATTTGCTCTCCATCTTTGAGGCACTCTCTTTCTAGAATGAGTGCTGGGATGAACGTGTTGATTGTGGATGCTTTCATGTGTCAAATGCTTCTGATAAATCATAATTATAAAATAATAATTTTATTTTGACTCATTTTTGTAGAATTCAGCAAAAAGTCAAATCATGCATATTCATGACTGACCATTGTTCACATTATCGATCATTGGTGTCAACTCAGATTATTATTTTATTTTTGGGAATACAAAATATTTGTAACTTTATTGTGCAAGTTAGAAAACAAGAAGAATAGAGCAGTCAAGAATAATTTTATTCTTAAGAATGTTTAATGAATCTGGCCTCAGGATCTGGATTGGCATTTTGGACAAGAAAGACTAGGAGTTAGAATTTGGGTTGGAGGTTGGGTGAGTTTACATGTAAAGATGAGGTTTAGGATTAGTTTTGAGTTGTTTCATGGCTGTGACACACCAAGTCGACGGTATTTTTGCAGTGTGTTGCACGCATCAGCTCTAGTCAGACTCAAGTCAATGGGAGTTCGCCCAATTCAGCATGTTGAATTGGCGTCAGGGCCGTCGGTGAGAGGTCACTTTGATTGGCTGTTCAGTTAAGCGAACGAGTCAGTGCACAAAAATAAAAGCCAAAGAGATGAAAGCAATGATGGGATAGACAGAAGACTGTTCAAACTTACATAAATATTCCAATACTCAAATAATTTCATAACTACATGAGCTGCCTGGAATGATGAAAGTGAGCAGCATGATTGATTTTCAAATGGTAAGCAAGCGCTGCTTTATTTACAGTTTGTATATCGGCATTCCTAGTTTCATTTCCCTTTCTGAACCATGAATATACACAATTGACACCTGAGTGTTGCTGTGAGATGCGCTATGCTGTGATCTTTGTTTGGATTCATCGGATCTATTTTCGCTGCTAAAATAGACCAAAACAACCATTATTTCGTCTAAAATGTAAGCGACTTAATATTATTAACTTGTTTGTTGAACTGTCATATGAAATCAGTGTCACATTTTCAATCGTGAGCTGATGGTAAATTAAGTGATGGTCAATTGTCAGCTCTCTTGGTCGTCAGGTCGTGTGATGTATGTTGCTGAACTGTATTCAAATGTTATAAATATTATAAAAACACCACATTTTGAAATTTAACTGCTTTAATTTAACTTCAATAACTTCGTTTATTTGTGTGTGCTGCACTCATAGACTTTAGAAAACGGCGCTCATTTGTTTGATTTCTCCTCGAGAAGCTGCGCAAGAATCAAAAGTTTAAGGTCCTTGCACCTGACTGAGTCCGAAACTGTCGTATTCGTTTTTCCATATTCGTCATTTGGCGGCTCTCAATTGTCAAAAACACCCCCTCAAATATTTGCTCCGGATGCGAAAAATGCAGAAAATCGAACCATCCGAATTAATTTTTATGACGGACGGAAGTTTCAGAGGCTGCAAAAGTATAAAACGTGAGGTCGTATAAACGAATAAACTAGTCAGAAAATAGGCTACAGTTAGTAGCCTATAGTTTTTGTGAAACGCTCACACGCACGCAGCCACGCACACACAAACATGTTTAAATACATTTATGTTGTTAATAAATAAATAACAATAAATTGTTGTAACAGCAATATCTCTGTGTGGAATCTTATGTCAGCCAATCAGATTGTACCTGTATTGGCGGGGACTCCGCCCACATATAGACATATATATTGAGAGCCCGGGTAAAAGGGCCAGTTTCTGTTTTATGCAGTTCCTCATACAGCCTATGTTCAATAAACGCCAATTGTTAAAATAACGTTGTGGTTCCCTCTCGTGACATGGTGTCAGAAGTGTACGTTGCATCCACGACCAAGTTCACCTTATTCTGAGTGGTATAATGTCCAAGTTCAACGCACCAGAGGTTTTCGACTTCGCACAGCCTGCGACCTGGCCTGCATGGATCCAGTGGTTCTCCCGGTTTCGCATAGCAACGAAGCTGAACAAGGAAAGCGGTGAAGTACAAGTCAATTCCCTGCTTTATGCAATGGGTAAAAATGCCGAAGCGATATTCGGATCGTTCACGTTTGCCGAAGCATCACATGCAAATAATTATGAGACTGTTGTTGGCAAATTTAATGAACATTTCGTTCCCCGGAGGAACGTCATACATGAGAGGGCCTGTTTTCATCAGCGTACACAGCGATCGGGAGAGACTGTTGAGGCTTTTGTGAGATGTCTCTATGAATTGGCTGAATACTGCGAGTTCGGCGCGAGCAAAGAGGAACAAATAAGGGACAGAGTCGTCATAGGGATCGCTGATCGTGACGTTTCGCAGAGGTTACAAATGGAACCTGAATTGACTTTGGAAGCGGTCCAGATCGCGTGGCAGTCTGAGCTTATTAAGACCCAAAATGCGAGCGGGGGAGCGGCTGCCGAAGTGAGCGCGGTTCAGCACGGATACCGGAAAGGCACGAAGCGCTTTACGAGACCACCAAATAAGGAAAATGGTGGTGAGAGGAAACAAGTTATAGACTGCACACGTTGTAATCACACACACACAGAGAATAATTGTCCCGCACGTAATAAGCGATGCAGGAGATGCAATAAACTGGGACATTTTGCCATTGCATGTAAAACGAAAAATGTCAAAGAGCTGGTAGTGTGTGACACTGAGACTTGTGATGCATTTTTCCTCGGGTCTGTAATGAATGAGTCTGCTTCCGAGGACAGGTGGTGCATTACTCTGCCTATACAGGGCAAATCAGTCAAGTTCAAAATCGATACTGGGGCCGACATCACCATCATGTACATATGAGAGCTTACAAGGGCGCCCTCCATTGGACAAAACCAGCATAAACGTGAGAAGTCCTGGGGGAAAAGTGAGCTGTATGGGAAAATTCCTAGCAAATACTGAAAGTAAAGGGAAAATTTTTGAGTTTTGGGTTTTTGTTGTAGACGGGCCATTTGCTAACAATTTGCTCAGTCGAAGCACTGCTTGTAAGATGGGCCTAGTACAGAGAGTGGATGAAATAGCAGACTACTATGATGTCTATGGAGACATTGGCTTGCTCAAATGTGAAGCAGTGAAAATTGAACTTAAGTCAAATGCCACTCCTTATAGTCTGGCCAGCCCTCGCAGAATTCCCTTTCCCCTGTTGCCTAAGGTAGAACAGGAGCTTAAGCGCATGCAGTCCTTAGGAATAATCTCTGAAGTCACTGAACCAATGGAATGGTGCGCCCCAATGGTGCCCGTAGTAAAAAAGAATGGTTCTGTCTGGATTTGTGTTGACCTCAAACGTTTGAATCAGGCTGTAAAACGTGAGCGCTTTATTCTCCCAACATTAGAGGATATTGCCCCCAAACTCTCAGGAGCCTGTGTGTTTTCTACTCTGGACGCATCCTCAGGGTTTTGGCAAATCCCTTTGGACCCAAACTGCGTGAAGTTGACCACATTCATAACTCCTGTAGGACGGTTCTGTTTTAATAGACTACCGTTTGGGGTTACTTCAGCGCCTGAAATTTTCCAAAGAGAAATGAGCAGACTTCTAACTGGACACAAGGGCACTGTAGTTGTCATGGATGACATACTTGTTTATGGCAAGGACCAAAATGAGCATGACGAGAATCTTGAAGCTGTTCTGAGAACCATCAGGGAATCAGGTCTGAGATTGAATCGTGATAAATGTCACTTTAACAAATCTGAGCTGCAGTATTTTGGCCACACAATCAGTCATGAAGGAATCAAGCCTGACACAACCAAGGTGAAGGCAATCATTGATATGCCTAGTCCCACTAATGTGACAGAGCTTAGGCAAATTCTGGGAATGATTAATTATTTAGGCAAATTTGTGCCAGAGCTTTCCACGGAGCTCCAGGCAGTCACAGCTCTGCTGAAGAAGGATGCAATGTGGCTTTGGACAGAAGTCCACGAGCAGGCTCTGAACAAAGTAAAGTGCAAGTTAGCCACGGCTCCCACTCTCGCATATTACGATCCTGCGAAACCCACTATAGTCAGTGCAGATGCGAGTAGTTTTGGGTTAGGAGCTGCCTTGCTCCAAGTACATGGTGATGCAGCACGTGCAGTGGCATTCTGTTCCAGAACCTTGACTGAAGCGGAGCGCAGATACTCCCAAATCGAGAAGGAGTGCCTGGCAGGTGTGTGGGTGTGCGAGCGGTTCATCCGCTACCTTCAAGGCTTGGATGAATTTTGCCTGCAAACAGACCACAAACCTTTGGTCCCACTCATTAACTCCTATGATATCGATCGTGCCCCATTGCGATGTCAGCGGTTACTGATGCGCCTTATGCGCTTCAATGTGAAAGCAGTGCATGTCCCCGGTAAATGTTTGGTGGTGGCAGACACACTTTCTCGTAATCCTCTGAAAGGGCACTGCCACTCAGAGATGGAGGATGAGGTGAAAGCGTATGTTGAAGCAGTCGTCACGTCAAGAGGTGTCACAATCAAAGCTGGATGCGATTAGAAAGGCCACAAAGGAAGATGCAGATCTCCAGACAGTGATGAGCTTTCTCCACAAGGGTTGGTCAAAGCATATACCTTTCCAGCTGAGCAGCTATCATACCGCTAAAGCTTCCCTGTCTGTTGTCAATGAGGACAGGATTGTCATTTGAGGGAGGAGGTGTTGAGCCGAATTCATGAAGGCCATCAAGGTCTCTTCAAGTGCCGTCAGAGAGCAAAGATGTCAGTTTGGTGGCCTGCAATAGGTAACGACATTAACAAGACGGTCTCAATGTGCACCTTTTGTACGGCCCACAAACCCACACAAAGGAAAGAACCCTTAATCACTACCCCCTTGCCTGCTGGCCCCTGGTGCAAAATTGCAGCAGATTTATGCAAGTTGAATGGTAAAACCTACCTGATAGTTGTAGACTATTACTCGCGTGACATCGAAACAGCCCATCTTCATACTCCATCCAGCTTCCAAGTTATCAGCAGACTGAAGTGCATGTTTGTGAGATGGGGAATTCCCAGGGAGCTCGTATCTGACAATGGCACACAGTTCACCTCTGCTGAATTTCATCAGTTCAGTACGGAGTACGATTTTCACCACACAACCTCGAGTCCTCATTTCCCCCAAGCCAATGGAGCTGCAGAAAGAGCAGTTCAAACTGCAAAACGGATTCTCAACCAACCTGACCCTCACATGGCATTGATGTGCTACCGGGCGACACCCATTGCTGCAACTGGACTAAGTCCAGCCCTAATGATAATGAGGTATAATAATAAGATAATGACAGGTCGACAAATCAGAACCAACCTGCCAATGCTTGAGGAGAAACACCAGCCCCAACCTTTTGATTATAAAGTCGTCGAGTGGAAGGATAAGGCTACAAAGGAATCCTACAAGTTCTTCTATGATCGGAGACATTCTGCTTGTGTTTTACCAGAACTCCAACCTGGGGAAAAAGTTCTTGTTAAACTGGACAGTGAGAAAGGCTGGAAAACACCAGCTGTGGTGCTGAACAAAACATCTGAACCAAGAACTTACATGGTGCAAACACAGAATGGAGCTGTCCTACGCAGAAACTGTAAACATCTGCAAGTGATACCATTGCAACCAGATGCCACTGGGTGCAGTGAACCTCAAGGAGGGAAGATTTCAGACCCTCCTGGTGCAGAAACAGAACATTTAAATACTTCTGTGGTTGCTCCTGGTGCACCTGTGAACACACTACCAGTCGTAACTTCCAGTGGAAGAGTTGTGAAAACACCAAAACGTTACTTAGACTGAAATAAGCTTACAGAGACTGATTAGAATGTTGCTTTGTTCTATTGTTCTTGTTTGGGAAAACTAAACGAGGGGAGAGGAAGAGATTTAAAAGAAAGAAAAAAAAAGAGAAAGCACAAAACAACCACAGTAATGTAGTTACATTGTATTGCACTTTGTTATTGTGTTAAAAAGAAAAATAATGTTCTTTTTCAAAAGGGAGGGAGATGTGTGGAATCTTATGTCAGCCAATCAGATTGTACCTGTATTGGCGGGGACTCCGCCCACATATAGACATATATATTGAGAGCCCGGGTAAAAGGGCCAGTTTCTGTTTTATGCAGTTCACTAAATGGTGAAGCTCATACAGCCTATGTTCAATAAACGCCAATTGTTAAAATAACGTTGTGGTTCCCTCTCGTGACAATCTCCAAGTTTTGTTTTTCACTGTAAAAATGTCATGATTTGCCAATGCAAAGAGAGTACCGCCACCTTTTCCCCCCACTTCAAGCACTAATTATAACACAAACAAATCATCCTCCTGGCGACTGTTTTTTTTTTGTCCAAAGCGACAAATCCAGCGACTTTTACTGGTGTTTTTGGAGACTTTTGTGGTGTTTGGAGACTCAAAAGCACGAATCACTCTGCAGTTAGACCTACTGTGCTCAACGAGCCGTGGGTGCTGCTGTGAGCCCCTCTCCCGTCCAAAAGCACTCACAGGCGGTCAGTCTCTCAGTAGCGTCACGCAGCAGTCAGAGCAGAGAGGAGACACACACACCCCTCCGCGTCCAGGCTACAAATGAATCGCGCATGGCCGCCGCCGTTCCCAGCCTTGTTTACAGAGCGGGGTGTAAATGTAAATGTTCATTCACTCTCACACAAAAATAAATCACTGCATTTAAATTGACTCATGACATAGCTCTCCATTCACTCTGGTCTAGTCTCTTGCCAAGTTCGCTTGTGCCAGCTCTCGCTAGTCTGTTGTCAATCTCGATTTACATAGGCCTTTACTACAAAATCCTAACAGTGTTTTTAAAGACTAAACCCACAAACATTCTTGTTAAAGATTAGATCAAATCTCAGCAATAGCCAGTATTTTTTTTAACTGCTAGGCAGTAGCTCCACTTAGCTAAAACTACCCACGCGACTAAGATACACACACACACACACACACACACACACAGACAAGGACTACAATCGTTAAGTATTAAAATAAAATATAAATTGTCTGCAAAATAAATATTTTGTTTGTTTAATTAAAGATCGTGCATAAGTCCCAACTGACTTAAACACACACAGTTACATATTGCCTAAACTTTATTGAAAACACATAACAAAAATGGAGAAATTTCTTTTGAGGACCAACAAGCCAACCGACGCACCACCAGCTGCAAAAAAGCTTAGAAGGTACGATGAAGCATACCTGCAGTTTGGGTTTACAGTCAAGGCTGATCTGAGACCTCAGTGTCGTGTCGTGTGTGCCGAGGTGCTGGCAAATGACAGTATGAAGCCCTGCAAATTAAAAAGGCACCTGGAAACAGCATGCTGGCATTAAAAATAAACCGGCTGAATAATTTAAAAGAAAACTTGATGGCCTCCATCAGCAACAGGCAACCATTTCAGTGCACAGCACTGTGTCTAAACAGTGTTTGGAGGCTTCGTATGTAGTGGCCAAAAGAATCGGTAAGCTGAAATGGAGAAGCCATTTTCAATGTCTTTGATATTTTTATCCGTGAAAATTGTTTGGCTTGGGACCGATGCGTTGGCCTATGCACGGATGGTGCGCAGGCAATGATGGGGCGTGAGCGTGGCCTAGCTGCTCACGTTCAGCAAGTAGCTCCACTTGTGAAATGGACACATTGCATGGTCCATCGCGAAGCACTAGCTGCTAAAAAAAAACAGTTCTCTTTGACTCTGTGCTGAACCAATCCGTGAAAATGATAAATGTCATCAAATCACGGCCGCTAAACTCTCGCTTGTTTGGGGTCCTCTGCAGGAGATGGGGTCAGGGCACGAACAGCTGCTTCTGCACACACTGAAGTTTGCTGGCTCTCCAGGGGGCGGGTGTTACAGTGGTTGTATGAGCTGCGAGAGGAGGTGAAGTGGTTTTTGACAGAAATCAAATCAGATCTGGCGAAGCATCTGGATGACACTATGTGGCTTGCATCTCAGTCCTATTTGGTCGATATATTTGACCGGTTGAATGGCCTCAACCTGTCTTTGCAAGGCCGCGAAACTCATATTTTGCTCCTTGCAGAGAAAGTGCATGCCTTCACACAAAAACGAGACCTCTGGCATGACCGCATCAGTCGAGGGAACTGCGACATGTTCCCCAGCCTTGCAGACTTTATCACTGATGCAGGCATGTCACATGATTTCTCCTCCCTATTTCAATCAGCGTCTGAGCACCTGTCAGCAATGAGAAAACAATTTGCGACGTACTTTAAAGAGGATTACTCTTAACTGGGGCCCCGACTGCAATGAACCAGCAGGGGGGGGGGGGGGGTGCTATTGCTCCTCTCCATATTTTAAGTTAATCGGTCATTATTTTAATTTGTTTCATATACTTCATAATTTCCCTTGTTGAAGAGCTGTTTAATGACTAAGCCAAAAGCTGAAAGGGGAAAGAAGTTGGATAAAGCATTCAATGAATCCATTGCTCAGTCACCGTCGGAGATGGCAGAACAGGCCGCGGCATCCTCAGGATCGAGTGGCGAGACTGATGCGGAATCTACCAATTTTCTTCTGGCAATACAGAATATAAGCAAAACGATGACTAATCGATTTGACGTTCTGGAAGCATCCTTAGCATCCACTCAAGCATCTTTAGTGTGCCTCGGGGATAGAATTAAGGAGGTGGAAAATGCCACTGCCGATTATGACTGCCACCTTTCCTTTATCGAGCAAAGGTGCGCAAAAGTACAGTCAGAATGAAGCTCTCCGTGAGAAAATGATCGATCTGGAAGCTCACTCCAGGCGGCAAAACATTAAGATCGTCGGCTTACTTGAGAAGGTAGAGAATGGGCGACCCTCTGGAGAAGACGCGCGGCCACATGTGATGATAGCCCGGATTCATCACTTTCAGGCGAAAGAAAAAAATACTACAACTGGCTCGTCAACAGTTTCCTCTGCGCTACGGAGGCAGACCGATACACATTATTTCCCGACGGCTGAAATAATGAAGCAGCGGCAGGCATTCAATGATGTCAGGAAGCATCTCCATGAAGCCAGTGTGAGAAGCGTTTTCATTTACCCGGCAAGACTGCGCGTCACCCATGGCACCACTGACAAGGTGTTTTCCTCGCCCGAGGAGATGGAGGTTTAAATAGGGACGCTATCTTGAAAATCATTTATACATGCTTTTATACATGCTGGCATAATATGCTCTGTTTTGTGACTTTTATTCTTCAGCTACTTAGACTGGGACATTTAGTGGGAAGAGAGCCTTAGCAGGATTCGTTCTTGTTGTATTCTAGGCATCAGTTAATTCAATTTAAGGTGATGCATAGATTGCACTATTCAAAATCTAAATTACACAAGATTTTCCCAGCCATTTCTTCTACCTGTGATCGGTGTAAATCTTCAGAGGGCATATCTTTTGGACATGCCCTAAACTTTATAATTTTTGGTGTGACATATTTAAGTGGTTTTCTGACATGTATGGTTTTGCTTTTAAGCCTGATCCAGAGATTGCATTATTTGGATATTCTGTTTCTTTGTCAGGCCATAATGTCTCTGTACAAAGCACCATTATTTACGGAATGATTATTGCTAAGAGGATCATTCTAAGATTTTGGAAATCAGATACCGTACCTCAGTACAAGACCTGGTTGGAGAGACACTACACATGTAGAGAGTCTGGTATGGAATCATAGGTAACTTTGAAAAATTCTACAGTATATGGCAACCATTTCTGGATCATTTTAACCAGTTAAATGCTGACTCTAATCAGTAATGTAGGGCATAGTATGCTGTCTGCTCTGCCCTCTACTGAGTGCTGGTTTGTGCTTTACCACTGAAACGGCATATACGGCCTGGTTCTTAGTTAATGGTTGATGGTGTTAATAATTATTAATAATAATTTATATTGTTGTTTTTTACTGTTAATATTGTCATTCATTGATTTGTATTTTGTTTTCTTTTGCTTGTTTGCTTTTTTGTAAAATATAAAATTCTAATGAAAATAGTATTTAAAAAAACTGATTTCTGTCTGATGTTAGGGCTAGTGTTTGACCATTAGTTGTTTGAAAATACTTTTTTTCAGCAGATGATTGTGCTTTCAGTGAGCTTCACCAGCTACGTTTTGCAAGTCAGCAGAACAGCTACATCAGCCAGGACCAGCATGCAAATTCATCCTCAAATAAACTGTAATGGTGCTGTTATAATGGTGCTGGATAAAAGCATACTGATCCAGCCAAGTGACAGTTACTGTAATGTAGTAACTTTACCAGCAGATGTGGCATTGATGGACCTCCCCAAGGCCAGAGGGTCCTGACCACTTACAGTTCCTCACTGCTGTTCACTACAGTTTCCCGGAGTGTGAAATCACAGAAGAAGCGCTGTTCGCTGTTTGCCAGAGGAGAACTGAAAGTTTTTTTTTCTCCATTTTTGTCGCCTGTTGGTCATCTGATGTCACCTGTTGGAGTTTGGGTTGCCTTTGGCTTGCTAAGTTGGGGACACTTGATATTCAACAAGTGATCCGCCTGCATTGACACCATTGTATACGAACTGAACTGAGCTGGACAATTACATCACTGTGCTGATATACAGATAAATAAGCTAAATTAATAACTATTGATTTTTACAATGGAATGAATGCTGAATTTATTTGAGCTGGGCAATTATACCATTTTCTTTAAGAGCTTCTTTAAAGCTGCTTTGAAACAGTTTGCATTGTAAAAGAGCTATATAAATAAAGGTGACTTGACTTGACTTGAGAAGAGACTTGACAGATGTATTTGTGCATGACCAGCTGCAGAAGTGGTGTCAGAGGACAGGCTACTCCAGACCATAACAGCTCAGAAATGGTTTTCTGCAAGCACAGAGCTCCATAGAGATGCCACTAATGTCCCATCTACTGTCTGTGACCACAGCTAAAATATAAGGGCAATACAAAACCAATTCCAGATTGCCTAAGGAGAACTACTCAGCTGCAGGACAACAAATCATATTCAAAGTAACTTACTTAACAATAATTGATTAAAAACAATTTTGTGTTAATGTATAAATCAACAGTTCAGCTAGCAGAATAGATATCTGTATCCTAACTGAAATGGTAACATCATAAGTGATTGATTTTAAAAAAAGATCCAGCAACTCTGTGCATCATAATAGTACTCATACTCAAGTAGAAGTAAAAATTATAATGTTAATAATTACTCGAGTAAGAGTAAGAAAGTATCGAATGAAAAGACTAATCAACATGGTGTAAAATTTTAATTTTGAAAAATTGTGGAAATTGAAAACGTCTCAGGTTACTCATGTAACCATGGTTCCCTGAGAGTTAACGAGACGCTGCGTCGGTTCTGACGCATTGTGGGAACGCCTCTGCGTGATTGCGTCGTGAAGCACATGTGAAATCTGTCCAATGGTGTGACGGGACGTCATAGACGGGTGACGTCATGACCAGGAAGCTATAAAGCACGCCGGAAACAAAACACTGTTAGCTTCTGAAGAAGTCGAAGCAAGCAGCTCACAGGCATGCAGGGAGTATGGCACAGCGACGCAGCGTCTTGTTCCCTCTCAGGGAACCATGGTTACATGAGTAACCTGAGACGTTCCCTTTCAAGGGAATCTCAACGCTGCGTCGGTTCTGACGCATTGTGGGAACGTTTATACCCATGCCGCCATAGGACAAAAATGCCTGTCTGGAGAAACTTCGAAGAATTATGAAGTTAAAACTCGAGACCCCGGAGTTGAGGCCACATCGAGGTTATAGAACCTCACAAAGGTATGCGGGGAAGACCAACCTGCCGCATCACAAATTTCTTGCAGCGATACTCCTGAGAGTAAAGCTCTTGAGGCAGCCATACTCCACGTAGAGTGGGCTCGGACAGCAAGTGGAGAGGGTTGCTCCATATGCTAGTGAGATAGCCCTGACTATCCACCTACTCAACGTCTGCTTGGATGCAGCATACCCCTTCTTAGGAGGTCCAAAGCACACAAATAATTGATCTGTTTTACGCCACAGGGCAGCTCTGTGAACATAAGCATCCAATACTCTAACTGGGCAAAGCAGATTAAGCTTCTCCTGGTCTGACGATGAGAAAGGAGGAGGACAAAAAGCTTGCAGCATAATAGGTCCTGCCACATGAGTGGGAACCTTAGGAACATACCCCTCACGAGGGAACAGAAAAGCTTTGACCATACCCGGTGCAAATTCAAGACAAGAGGGTGAAACCGACAGAGCTTGCAAATCTCCTACTCTCTTAAGTGATGAGATAGCTAGAAGAAAAACAGTCTTAAAGGAGAGAAATTTCTCATGGACTTCTTCAATTGGTTCAAACGGAGCTAAGGACAGGCCTTCTAGTACCACAGCCAAATCCCAAGTCGGTACCCTCGAGCGTGCCGCAGGCCTAAGTCTCAATGTACCACGAAGGAAGCGAGTAACAAAGGGATGTCTCCCTAGAGATGCGCCATCAACAGGAGCGTGATAAGCGGCAATGGCCGCAACATAGACCTTTAGTGTAGAAGGGATAACCCCGCTGAGAATTTGTGCTGTAGAAACTCTAGTACTGCACTGATGGGGCAGGCACTTGGGGTGCACCATACGAGCTGTGCACCAAACGGTAAACACCTTCCATTTTAGGGTATATAACTTCCTCGTGGAGGGAGCTCTGGATTGGAGTATGGTCTCTACCACCTCAGTAGAGAGACCTGAGTTTATGAGCTGGGCCCCCTCAGAGGCCAGGCCCACAGTTTCCATAACTCTGGGCGGGGATGAAGGATTGACCCCGCCGCTTGAGAAAGAAGGTCCCTCCTGACCGGAATCTCCCAGGGAGAGCCGTCGAGAAGGGACACAATGTCCGAGAACCATAATCGGCCCGGCCACAACGGGGCTACTAACAATACATGAGCCCCGTCCTGGCGTATTCTCTCCAGAGCTCCCGGGAGCAGCGCAATCGGGGGAAAAGCGTATAACCGCAGCCTCGGCCACGGGTGTACCATTGCGTCCAGCCCGAGAGGGGCTGGATGTGTGAGGGAGAAGAAAAGTGGACAGTGAGTCGTCTCTCGAGACGCAAACAGATCTACCTGGGCTCGCCCAAATCTCTCCCACAGGAGCTCCACCACCTCAGGGTGAAGTCTCCACTCCCCGGGCCTCAGCCCCTGTCTCGACAGGATGTCTGCCCCCAAGTCCAGGCGCCCTGGGATGTACATTGCTCTGACTCACAGCAACTTCCCATGGGCCCACAAGAGAATCTGGTGCGCCAATCTGCATAGCGGGCGTGAGCGCAGACCCCCTTGATGATTTAAATAAGAGACCACCGCTGTGTTGTCTGTGCGGACTAACACATGGTGGCCCCTCAGGTCTGAGAGGAAATGTTTGATTGCCAGGAACACAGCCATCATCTCCAACTGGTTTATATGCCATGACAGATGATGGCCCCGCCACAGACCCTGAGCCGAACGACCACTCATGACCGCCCCCCAGCCGGTGAGGGAAGCATCCGTCGTAAGCGTTACATGACGACAAGGAGCTCCCAACACCAGTCCTTGGGAAAGAAACCAAGGTTTTTTCCACATGACACAAGCACGAAGGCAACGCCGCGTGATCTTGATCATGCGAAACGGGTTCCCCCTCGGGGAAAACCCCTTGGTTTTGAGACAAAGGTCTCATGTGCAGCAGGCCAAAAGGTATCACGTTGGACGCTGCCGCCATCAGCCCTAACAGCCTCTGAAACTGTGTCACAGTGAGCGACTGGCCTAGCTTCAACTTGTTCACGGCCCCGAGAATCGACTCTACTCAAGCAGGGGAAAGACGTGCCTGCATGGTAGTCGAGTCCCAAATGACTCCTAGAAAAGAGGTTCTCTGTAGTGGAGATAGCTCGCTTTTCTTGGCGTTTAACCTCAACCCCAACACCTCCATGTGAGCCAGAACAGCATCTCGATGCTGAACAGCTAACTCTCTTGACTGAGCCAGAATGAGCCAATCGTCTATATAGTTTAACATGCGAATGCCCTGGAGTCTCAATGGAGCCAGAGCTGCATCCACGCATTTGGTGAAGGTGCGGGGAGATAAAGCTAGGCCGAACGGAAGAACTCGGTACTGGTATGCTTCGCCCCCGAAAGCGAACCTGAGGAACTTCCTGTGTTGAGGAAGGATGGAGATGTGGAAATAAGCATCTTTTAGATCTATCGTGACAAACCAGTCCTCGGACCTGATTTGAGACACTATTTGCTTCAACGTAAGCATCCTGAACTTGAGCTTTCTGACAGAGCGATTTAGTTGTCGCAGATCTAGAATAGGACGCAACCCTCCATCCTTCTTCGGAACTATGAAGTACCGGCTGTAAAACCCTGACTCTCTGCTGGGGGAGGGAACCCTTTCTATAGCCTCCTTTCCCAGAAGTGTCTGTACTTCCTGTTCCATAACCAGAGCCTGCTCTGGGTTGACCACAGTAAAAACAACCCCGTTGAACCTGGGCGGACGAGAACCGAACTGAATTCTGTACCCATAATGAACTGTTTGCAGGACCCACTGAGATATATTTGGCAGAAGTTTCCACGCTGTCAAAAATTCTACTGGGGGAACCAGTCTCTCGAGACTGGCCTCTGGCGAAACTCGAGCGACCAGCTCGGTGCCCTGAAGCGGCGAACCGGCAGGGAGACGCCAAACTGATTGCTTTGAGACCCTCCTCAGAGGGAGCGAACACTCCAGCACCGCTCTTAATTTTCTTTTTACTGATGGGCACTGAAGCGAACACTTGCTGAGAGCCGCTGCGCCCTGAAGCACACGAGGTGGCAGGGTTGGCACAACGGCCCCCTGAGGGCTCCGAGGAGACACGGGCACCGTATACTGAGGTGAACACCGGTTCTCCCCGGAGGGGACTGCCCTCAGACACCAGTCTCGACTGGCGTCAGGAACGTTTTGCCGAAGCCTTCTTGACGATAAGAACGGTCCTCAGATCCGCTCTATCCCTCGAAGGATTCGGCTGCGGGCGCCGACCCGCCCCCCAGTCTCTCTTTGGGGGAGTACGGGACGCAACGCTCGCCTTCTGTTGAGCCCTATGTGAGGAGCTCGCACTCGGCTGGGGCTGCTCTCTTTTGCTTTGAGCAGGCCCCAGGACTTGAGAGCGTCGAGGAAGTATTTTATGGAATGCCGCCGACTGTTTCTTGGACTCCTGAAACCTCTCGACGACATTATTCACAGAATCGCCGAAGAGGCCAGTAGGAGAGATCGGGGCGTCCATCAAAAAGCTCTTGTCTTTGTCTTTGATTTCTGAAAGATTAAGCCATAGGTGTCTCTCCGTAGCTACCAAGGCTGCCATAGAGCGGCCAATGGATTTTGCCGTCTCTTTGGTAGCCCGGAGAGATAAATCTGTAGCCCTACGAAGTTCAGCTACTACCTCTTGACTGACTTCCTCGCCCTCATCTAAATCTTTGAGCAGGTCAGCCTGATAAGCCTGCAGCACTGCCATAGTGTGAAGGCATGCTGCCGCCTGACCTGCCGCTGAGTACGACTTGCCCACCAGCGCTGATGTCGTTCTTAGGGGCTTAGTGGGCAATTTCGGGGCTTTGAGGGACGATGCTGACTCAGGGGAGAGATAGCTCGCAAGCGTCTCTTCCACACGAGGCACCCCCCCATTACCGCAAGATTTCAGTCCCATAATATTTGAATAATTAGATGTTTGGGGACTGAAAACTCTAGGTTTCTTCCATGATCTCGACACCTCAGTGTGGAGATCAGGAAAAAACGGTAAGCCCCGTCGTGGAGGTTGTGATCTTGATGGTAGGAAGCGTTCGTCTAATTTGCTTACATGACGAACCTCCTGTTTCTCGACTGGCCAGCTTATATTTAATCTGGACACAGCGCGAGACACAACCTCCACGAGCTCCTCATATGCTTGTGAGTGAGGTGGCGAATCCTCAACATCAACTGTGTCGATGCTGACAATGTCCAATTCCTCAGAACTGGAACATTGCAACATCGGCGCTTCAACACAAGCAGAAGAAACCGCAGCGCGTGCTTCAAACTCATGCGAAGCGCTGGAACGAGCAGGTGAAGGCAGAGAAAGGGCGGGGCCCATCTCTAACCCCTCTGCAAGATCCATTTGCGATCCCCAGGACACGAGCCTTCGCTGTGCCTCAGCAGCAGTGGGACCCGAGCCCCGAGGACCGCGAGCTTCGTCAAACACAGCTCGCCGGGACCGGAGCGTTTTCGCAGACAACAGATCACAATGCTCGCAACCAGCTCCCTCGAGAGCTGACCGAGCATGCTCCGGTCCCAAACAAACAACACAAAGCGAGTGTGTATCCCCACCCGTTATGAAACGCAGGCAGGGAGGAACACACTGCTTGAATTGCTGCTTATTCGCCATTATATTTATATATGTATGAGAGACAGACAACACCAAATATGACAAACAGTTTCAACAGAGAGTGCTTGCTGAAGACACAGAAGCTAACAGTGTTTTGTTTCCGGCATGCTTTATAGCTTCCTGGTCATGACGTCACCCATCTATGACGTCCCGTCACACCATTGGATAGATTTCACATGTGCTTCACGACGCAATCACGCAGAGGCGTTCCCACAATGCGTCAGAACCGACGCAGCGTTGAGATTCCCTTGAAAGGGAATCGCATACTGGCTCAATAAATGACTTCCAAATAATTACCCCCATATAAGAATAAGAATAAGAAGAAGGTGTCAAGGAGTTACACAGAATTTACAGCATGTTAGACAATGATGAGGCTGTTTTCGCAGTGACATCAAATCTACAGTCCCTAGCTGGCGATTTCACATTTTACAAAAAAATGATTCCACAGCTGGCTAAATCCAATTTTGTCAAAAATCTCCATGCCATACAAAAACTTATTTTGGGAGCAGAATATTCCCTTTCTTGTGGTGAAATCATTCTCCATGTATTTCCCCATTCTCTCGCAGAGCTGATGAAGTCGTGAAGGACTGACTTGAGGTGTTCTAGAATGTTCGGAGCGTGCCGAAGTAATAGAGTTTGTGCAACGCCATGGCTAAGAGGTCATGTCTAAGAGGTCATGTCTAAGAGGTCATGTTTAAGATGGCGCCGCGGATGGCAGCCTCAGTGCTTAGCTCTCCAGTGTTTGTACTGTTTTTGTTAGTTTTTCCTGTTTTTTGTTTTTCAAACGCGATCAGCTACACCAGAGATGAACTGCTGAGCATTCACAAAATCACACCACAAAATCTTTTACTGGATTTCGATTATTCAGACATTTTGTTGAATGTTGTAGTCGGCGGAGCGGCAGCGCTGTTTAGACGCTCCAGGACGCGCAGACGGGGTAAGCGCGCCGGCGTCCTCGTGAAGCTCAGACAGCGCGGATTGAGAACGGCGCTGCCTAGCATCCATCTGGTGAATCTCCGCTCTCTACCCAACAAAACGGACGAACTCCTTCTGCTCGCCCGGACAAACAAGGATTTTTCAAACTCGGCTGCTCTGTGCTTCACGGAAACCTGGCTGAATGATGCCATTCCGGACAGCGTGTTAAGTCTACAGGGCTTTCGGCTGTTTAGATCAGATCGCGACGCTGAATCAACGGGGAAATCGCGCGGCGGCAGGACGTGCTTTTACATCAACGAAAGGTGGTGTTCAGATGTAACTGTGTTAAAGAAGATGTGCTGTCCAGATCTTGAAACACTCTTCATTAACTGCAAGCCGTTCTATTCGCCGCGGGAGTTTTGCTCGTTCATTCTGGTGAGCGTCTACATTCCACCGCAAGCGCACGTGAGCTCAGCTTTACAGTTACTCGCTGATATGATCACAGAGAACGAGCAACAACACCTGGACTCTGTTCTAATCATTCTCGGGGACTTTAATAAAGTGATTCTCTCACGTGAACTTCCAAAATACAGACAGCATGTTACTTGTCCCACCAGGGACAGTAATACACTGGATCACTGTTACACAGTAATAAAGGATGCATATCACTCTGTCCCACGGGCAGCTTTGGGGCTCTCTGATCACTGTTTAGTTCATCTCATACTGACTTACAGGCAGAAACTGAAATCAGCTAAACCTGTAGCAAAGACTGTAAAGAGATGGACCACCGAAACAGAGCGGGCCTTATAAGCCTGTTTCGAATGGACTGATTGGAGTGTTTTTGAAGCTGCTGCCACCGATCTGGACGAGCTCACAGAGACTGTTACATCATATATCAGTTTCTGTGAGGAAACATACAATACCAAACTCATTTAACATACAATAACTACAAACCCTGGTTCACTGCAAAACTCTGCCAGCTCCGTCAGGCCAAAGAAGATGCTCACAGAAATGGGGACAGAGTCTTGTACAAACAGGCCAAATACACACTGGAAAAGGAGATCAGAGTGGCTAATAGGAATTATTCCGAAAAGCTTCGGAATCAATTCTCTTCTAATGACACAGCTTCAGTGTGGAAAGGTCTGAAAGTCATCACCAACTACAAGACACCATCCCCCAGCACTGTGGAGAATCAACAACTGGCAGACGATCTGAACGAGTTCTACTGCAGGTTTGAAAGACCACCATTAACACCTCCAACAACCCCCCTCTCCCCCACCCCTCCACTTCAGTTCAGTGAAGATGACGTGCGCCAGGTGTTCAGGAAGAACAAAAGGAGAAAGGCACCAGGCCCAGACAGCGTCTCACCAGCCTGTTTGAAAACCTGCGCTGACCAGCTGGCCCCAATCTTCACACAGATCTTCAACAGATCACTGGAGCTGTGCAAAGTCCCCTCATGCTTCAAACGCTCCACCATCATCCCCGTCCCAAAGAAATCCAAAATCACTGGACTCAATGACTACAGACCTGTGGCTCTAACGTCTGTGGCCATGAAGTCATTTGAAAGACTGGTTCTGGCTTATCTGAAGGACATCACTGGACCCTTACTGGACCCCCTGCAGTTTGCTTACCGAGCAAACAGGTCTGTGGATGATGCAGTCAACATGGGACTGCATTATATTCTCCAGCATCTGGACAGACCAGGGACTTATGTGAGGATCCTGTTTGTGGACTTCAGCTCTGCTTTTAACACCATCATCCCATCACTTCTCCACCCCAAATTAACTCAGCTCTCCGTGCCCACCTCTGTCTGTCAGTGGATCACCAGCTTCCTGACAGACAGACAGCAGCTAGTGAGACTGGGAAAATTCTCATCCTGCACCCGCTCCATCAGCACCGGCGCCCCTCAGGGCTGTGTTCTCTCCCCACTGCTCTTCTCCCTCTACACCAACGACTGCACCTCTAAAGAGCCCTCTGTCAAGCTCCTGAAGTTTGCAGACGACACCACACTGATCGGACTCATCCAGGATGGTGACAAGTCTGCTTACAGACTGGAGGTTGAACAGCTGACTGTCTGGTACAGTCTTAACAACCTGGAGCTAAACACACTCAAGACGGTAGAGATGATCGTGGACTTCAGGAGAAACCCCCCTGCTCTCCCCCCACTCACCATCATGAACAGCACTGTGGCTGCAGTGGAGTCATTCAGGTTTCTGGGCACCACAATCTCCCAGGACCTGAAGTGGGACAACCACATTGAGTCCATTGTGAAAAAGGCCCAGCAGAGGTTGTACTTCCTTCGCCAGCTGAGGAAGTTCAACCTACCACAGGAGCTGCTGAAACAGTTTTACTCCGCCATCATTGAATCCATCCTCTGCACTTCCATTACCTTCTGCTTTAGCTCAGCTACCAAATCTGACCTCAGAAGACTAGAGAGGGTAGTCCGGTCTGCTGAGCGAATCATTGGTACAACCCTCCCCACTCTCCAAGAACTGTACTTATCCAGAGTGAGAAAAAGGGCAAAGAAGATCACTCTGGACCCCTCACACCCAGCACACTCCATCTTTGAACTGTTGCCATCTGGTCGACGCTACAGAGCCCTGAGCACCAGAACAACCAGACACAAGAACAGTTTCTTCCCTCAAGCAATTCACCTCATGAACATTTGATAAACACGGGACACACAAAACTATTACACACCATTTTCTTAAAACACTTCTTTACACTTATTTACATTTCAAATTTGCACTCATCAAAACTGTACATAAAATTGTCTATATTGTATATTTGTATATTTGTATTTTTATTCCTTTATTCTTTTTATTATCTGTGTCTTGTCTTGTCGCTGTCACTTTGTTGCACTGTGGAGCTTCTGTCACTAAAAAAATTCCTAGTATGTGTAAACATACCTGGCAATAAAGCTCTTTCTGATTCTGATTCTGATGTCATCTCTAATAGCTGTAATGGCCTGTAGGAGCACCTTGGAGACTACAGTGCCATCAGTGCGTCAGAATATTCAGCTATTTCTTTAAAACCAGTGTCTACTAGAAGCCAAAGCCCAGGATGATCAGTGGGTTGAGGATATAGCATTGTGAATAGCCAGACACTCTTGTGCCTCGTTTCCACGACTCATTCAGGCTGTAGAATGTCTTTTTCAAATGTTCACTTTACCAAAACTTCCAGAAACAAATATCCATTCTCATTCTACTGCTATGTATTTCTCAACAAGATAGCAATCTCAGTGCCGGAAGCACCTGTTTCAATCGGGTCACTTCTTATCTGCATTATCTTGTCAGATCATGACACGGACAGACGGACACAAGAAAAGCTTGTATTACAAAGAATCAATGGCATCAGGCTGTATCGCTGTCAAAGGCCTGCCACAGTTCTTTCTGCTCAAACCTGTCTTCTGGGACAGTCGGAAGAAAAAGCAAGATCAGAATGATATGCATTGCTGTCTGGCTAATGTCACCTTCACTGAGTGTCCTACAGGAGTTTGAATATATAACACTGCATGCTAGACGTGATGAAGCATTGTATCATATCCTTTATGAGCCTAAACAATGTTCCCTGGTACCAACAAAATAGTGTGTACTTGACAAAAGTAAATAAATGAAAATAAATCAGGGGTATTGTAGAATTCATTCTTCATTCCTCAACCCTAAACATATTTTTTGCCTGGATAAGATCTAATAATTAATATTTGTGGAGTGTGGTCATGATGCATTTGTCTTCTAAAGTCAACATTATTTTCTGCTTTTTGGATGGAAGAGCCAGAGAAAAATAACACAAAAAAAAAAAAAAAAAAAAAAAAATCTGTACAGTGCAGGAAAATATACTATTTTACCATCAGGTTGTAATGTTGTAATGACACTGTTGACAATGTTGTGCAATGCCTGTGCACTCATGTTCATTGTTTAATAACATGCTCAGGATATCATTAATTCCGCCTAGATAGTGGAGTGCAAAAGTGAAAGAAAAAAAAAAAAATTTATTTTAAGGAAGTGCACGTGTATTTGTGCACATTCTTTCATACACAGTACATGCCTGTATCTCCCTTCAGCACACTCTAATTGTTCCAAGCCGTTGCAGGCAGTTTCAGTTCCAGGCCATTTATCTTCCAGGGTAAAGGAAATGGTCTTTGGCCTTGATCTTTAATCACTCCCCTGCCGCAGTGTGCAAGGTCGTCAGAGAAGTGGTGACAAACAGTCCTACAGAACTACCCTCGTCGTGCTGAGACTCGTCTAAAATTAGAGAGCGACACGAGCCCAACAGGATGTTTCAATTACAGCCCTAGATCCGGATAGGGGAAAAAATGAAGCATCCAGTGACTGTGTGTGGCTCTGTGTGTAACAGAGATGCAAAGGGAAGTCTGGACGGAGGCCCACAGGACAGAGAAAGGGCCGAGGGAGGCAAAGGACACAGACAATGGGATTCATTCAGTCTGTTATCCCAGAAGAAGAGATTGGACAGATTTCTCTGCTGACACTGAACTCTTTGTAATCAGTTTGAGATTTGAGACACAAAATAGAAGGATGAGCAGATGATCATATGACCGTGGAACACTCAGAAAAAATCTACTGCTAAAGTCATTGTAGAGATGACTTCAAATGAATATTTTACTGTTTACTCAACCTCACATCATTCTAAACCTATGTCACTTTCATTTCAGGGACACAAAACACAAGAAAACGCAGAATGTCTGAAATGCTCTTTTCCAATCAATGAAATGAACCGTCAAATTTCAAACCATAAAAGAAGACAATGCTTGTAGTGAATGGCGAGTCAGCGGATGAGATCCAAAAGCAGGCTTTATTAGCAGAGGTAGTCAGACAGGCAATGGTCAGAGAACAGCAAACAGGTATGTGAGAGAGAAGGCAGAGTCGCAAACGTTATCCAGGCAAACAAGATCGAGGCAGGCAGAAAGAGAGCGTTAGTCCAATAATCCAAAGCAGTGAGTCAAACAAGGTAGGCAGCAAACAATCATAAACCGAGACAGGCAGGCATAACGCTTAATAATGACAGGGATCCTAATCAAGACTTAGCAATTGTGTGTATGTGCGTAGAGCTTAAATAGAGTGAGGTGATATGCTACAGCTGGCAGGGATGATCAGTGACAGGTACAGGGATTCTGGGAAATGTAGACAGTATCTGTAAATGAGTGTGTGTGAAAGTGTGTAGTGCATAGTCCATGCAGAAGTGCCCTCTAGAGGATCTAACGGGCACTTCAGCTGACACTCGTAACAATGCTAGTCTTGAAATATGTCTGAAAATATGGATGATCAAGCTGATCGACAGGAACCAACTTGCAAAACGTTTCATAGTGGGAAGTTGTCTTTGTATAGCTTGCTGTCTCCCAGGTTCAGGAAGCTATCCACAAGCAAACTTTTGGGTTGTACTGCTCAGGAACAGCTTTATAAATAAATATTAAAGGGTCATGAATCCCAAAATTCACATCACATTTCTGAGATGTGAACAGATATGTACAGGCTGCACATCACTGAAAACACTAAAAGCACTCATAAACTTAAGTTGAAATTTGTTATTTTTCTGAGCAACTTCGTTCTTCTGGGTTGAAAAACAAAGTCAAAGAAATGTCACGGAATCTAATGTAGAAGTGTGCCTCTAGAGTGTGTGATTGGCTGCTGGGGCTGGAGAGGTACGATTTTACATCATCCAGTTCTAAGTTCTTCTCTGCATTTATTCATGAGAATCAACTCTTTTACCCCAATCACTGTGCTGTATTACGTATGAGATTGCATTACAGTGATGAATTCAAACAACATGTAACAACATGCGGAGCGCTCATGTGAGCGGTTTCTGCCTGGAACGCCAAGATGAGTTTTAACAATGCTCATGACACGAATCAAAGATCATATGTGGACTGGAGTAAGCATGTTTCTAGTTTTTATAGACAAATTTCACATTTTCTAAACATGAACCAGAACCGTGTAAACACATATATTTAATCACATCTTCTTCAATGGAAATATATGTGCAAATAAGGACATTAATACAGCTGTATGTCTGATCATGAACACGATGACATTTGGAATTATTCTGATACTCAGAAGACAATGATTTAAACTGAAAATTCAAAGATCAATGGACAAAAAAGTAACTATGCCTTTATTATTTCTGTGTTAAACTGACACGTCCTATGCTTTTAAATGTAGTGAAAATATTATTAATAACTTTCAAATATTCTTCTGTGTTTCTCCCTTGTTCTTGGGAGCTTGTTGTCATATAGGGTTATATATTTTTTTAAATGCATCAAGATGCCCTCAACTGTTTTGTTGGTGTGTCTTCCTCATTGTCACACTCTATTTCCAGACTCCATTTCCCAGAACTCTCTGCTCATTATTAGTTTATCAGTTTCAGCTGTGTCTTGTTTAAATGATATAATTTAACTCTGTCTATTTATATTCCTTGAGGCTTTGTATTAGTTGTAGTCTTGTTTGGTGTTGGTTCTGATATTGGCCTCTGATATTCTGATTTTTTGGATTTGGACTTGCTTTTGACCCTCTGCCTTGTTTTTGGGCTATGACTTTGGATTATATTTTCTCATTAAACTGCACATGGAGTCTATGCTGTTCTCTGTGCTCCCTGCTGTCCTTTCGTAACAGTAGGTCTGTTTTATTGGTGGTTGTCTCCCCTTTTCCCACCCTGATTTCATGACACTTAAACTCTAAATGGCTTCAAAGTAGTTATCTACTTTTTATTAGTAGATTCTAGTTTAGATTACATTTATAAAAGGGTAGCTTGAACGTTAACAACTTTAATTGTTTAACAGTATCAAAGTAGCTTCCCCAATACTTTATACGCAGTAAATGAATATTTATACACAGTAAATGGTTTTACTGGACTTAGTGTTAGTCTTAGTGTCATTATTGTTTTTTGTAACATCTTTCATTAATGTCTTAGTGTCAGGGGAGCTGAGAGAGATTGAAGCGATTCAGTACACAAATGCAGAGCAGGGGATTTCAGCTTCACTAGGCCACATGTTCGCCTACATCCCCTGCATACATGCTCATTTCTAATTAGCCCTTCACCCTAAAAGCCCCCCCATATCTGCCAACTCGACATAATTGAGACCACCAAGGCACCCAGATAGATCTCACTATGTGCACCATAAGGAAACGTGAAATGACCACGCAAACAAGTACCTCATTGCTGCTGACCTTTACATGATACTTTACATGAAAGGTGTCTGTGACACCCCCACTATGGGGTTTCATCATGCAAGCAAATTCATGGGCCATTAAACTGATCTGCCTGTGTAAAGTTCCATGACTTAGCATGACTTATGCTAATTAACAGCTTACAACTCAGTATTTTTTGGCCATGTACATACTACAGCTCTTCAAAAAGTGTAGTGATGCTAGGGAAACAAATCAATTTAGCTCAAAGGGAATTATCAACTAATTTATAGGGAGTCGCTTATTTTATAACCGATTAAATGAATTGTCCAGTTTCATTCTAGCGTTTTTTTTAAAGAGTAAAAGGATGAAATCTCAAGTTTCTAGCAATGTATGCACTTTTGAGTGGTGTTTTTCTTGGGAAGCCAATTACGTTGGTGTGTTGGTGGATGAATGGAGCTGCCTCTAAAAACACCAATGAAGAAGAACAACATAGTGACGAAACATGTCGGCGCAAAATGGCGACTTATCATTTAAATGGACCTGTGGTGTATGTTGATAGAAATGGCTCATTCTAAGGTAATAACACAATGGTTCATTATGGTACATAATGGTTCTTTAAACACCACTGAAAACAAAATTATATATATTAAATTGCATAAAGTATAATACTTCTAAGCAAACTTTTAGTCATAATGTGAGAATAAAAGTCTTATACATAAAGTATTTTTCCCTTTTCAGAATTCAAAGAATCCAAATAATAAAGGTTTAGCAGGAGTGAGTTATTCTCAGTCTCCAGGGAAGGATCCAGTGTGTTGTAGGCATTGGCCAAAGGCTGTAAAGAATCATAAATATGGAGAAAACACTGCAAAGGATAATCTGAAAACCTCTGTTTGTAGCTAAAAATTTCAAATTGGATGACCACAAACACAGTGTTTTTAGCCCAAACGGAGGGCGTCATTTCTGCCCAATCTTTCAGAAGAAAAATGCCATTGCTTACAGGTAAGAAAGCTGTTAGAGTTCCATTTTTACCATTATGCTGTTTAAAGAGTAATACAATAAATACATAATACAATACAATGTGATAAACCTACCCTTACAATAACTATTCTGTTAATAACCCTCTGTCAATCTGACTGTCTGTTGGGGGGAGTTGGGTGGGTTGGGGGGGGGGTACAAAAATGCCTTTTCAAATTCTGATTTAGCATTTTGTGGGGCCTGTGGTCAAAATTAATTTGATGATCGGAATCAATACTTAGGAATCAAACAAAAAACAAATTCTGACAAAACCTAAAATGTGTTAAGTTACAGCCAGTAAACAACTGTTTTAAAAAGTATGTAGCTTCACTACTAGCTACTAAAAAAGTGGCTAACTACACTGATGTTACTTACAGGAACAATATCTTTTAAAATATATAATTATCAAACAATATTATTACATTCAATTCAATATTAGCTGACATGATTGTAGATGACACCATTTAACAAAATATTTCACTAAAAAAAAAAAGAATACCTACAGTGCCATACAAGAGCTCAATTTGGCGAGCCATTTTAAAAATTTGTCCATTTATATGAACCGTCTCAATGGATTCACAAGAATTTAAACAGATTCACTGACTTTAAAAATTTACAGACTGGATTGTTTAGGCAAGCATGTTTGAATTAGCTCACAACAGAGTTGGAACAAAGCACGTACAGTGCAGGAAAAGCTACACTATTTAGAAAACAGCTGAGCCATAGGCTTGACACTGGACAACCCCAAAATACATGTGAGGGAGTATGTGAGTGTGTTGTGTTTCCATTTTCACATTATTTTTCCTCTTTTTTTTACTTTTCCCTCATCATTATATACTCAACAATTTGCCTCTCTTTTGCTTTTTTCCATCTTTCTGCCCTTTTCTCCCCCACACTTAAACAGCAAACAATCAAGCCGTATCCTGTCGGCTACATTAACTACAGTAATTAACTGTAAGTCGCAGTCTTCCATTCTGAAAATTAAAATTCCCTAACGCTACTCTCCTGTAATTGCAAGACTTGCATAATTAGATAATGACTACATCCTCAAAAGGCATGCATTTGAAGCAGTGGTGAAGGAGTAGTTGTCTAGCACATCTAATGCTGGTGAGGCTTGCAGGTTTAGCAGTGACTCACACATCGTTAAAACAGCATGTAGATGAAATCACTGGAATTAGTCATTCAGTTTGGAGTCGGATGATGAGAGGAAATGTAAACAACTAAACAAATTGAATGCTTAGAGATGAAATCTGGCATAATGCAACACCAGATAAAGACCATCATGTGTTTCATAACTGTCTGCAGGCGTCTGATTGGAATGATTAAGGGCACCTATATGCCAGAGATTACGCTGTGTCATAGAGTCCCACAAATCCATTGATTTCAATGAGAACAGCAGGCTACAAAGATAACAAAACACAAGGTGTGGCTTTCTGATGTTCACAACTTTTGCTTTAACAATCTCAGACATACACATCCATTGTTGGATGAGAATCTCAGAGAAGCAGGTTCAGTTGAGCTTTCAGCAATCCAATTCACTCTATTCCCTCTTTCCACATCCTATAGATGCATCTAGCTCTTTACAAATGCTCCATCAGAGCTTGCTCTAGTCTATACAGTATGTGCCTTAAGACCTCAGTACCAAAGCAGTATTCATGTTCACACTTGACAAGGGGTCATGTGCATGTGTCACTAGTGAACTAATGCTCTATAATTGCAGGACAAAAACCATGATGAAGGAGAGCTAACACAAGGAATGTGCCAGGTTGAGTAAAATGCTTAAAGCCTAACTACTTCTACAAAAACAGAGTATGCTGCACAACTGCTTGGAGCTATTAGCATTGATGCTACTATTATGGCTCCACAAAGGGTGCTGATTGCACCTTCTCTGAAAAAACAGCTACCACTACTAGACAATGTGTGGTTGTGTGTGTATCTGCTCAGTTTGGTCTTCAGTTACAGTATGTCAGCACTGCTACAATGCCTCTTGCTTCTGTTGTTCCCTAGTGTATAGAAGCATCATTGAGCAGACAGCAGCCCAGGCACAGTGAACAGCCCTCGCTGGAGACGAATGGATGCACACCCTCACTAGACTCTGCCTCCTCTACCAGAGATCAAGTGTGAGGCAACACCTCTCTCAGGAGTCCCATCATTAATTAAGCGTGAGATTGCTCTAATGCCCCTGCCTGGATCAGCTTATTCCATCTATGGATAAAATATGATCGCACACCTCTTACTTCTCAGACCCTGGGGTGGGAAGTCAAAGGGCTGTGCCAAAATAGTGCAGGCGCTGGACCCTAAACCACTCAGAACAACCCAACATCGGTCACAGCCTGGGACGCACAGGGGATGGAAGACCTGTCGGCTTCTACAGGTACTTCTTTTGCTGTCTATGCTGACAAGCAGCAAGCGAGCACTAAAAGTGAGACCTATGGAAAATTAATTTCTGGGCACAGCATGAATCAAACTGCCTGAAAATTGATCTGGGAGAGCTATTCTTAAAAAAAATACACTTACAACACACCCAAAATGGAGATCTTGTCAAAGAGAGAACATTGTTGTATAGGTATTTTGACTAACTGTATTAAGGATGTTTGTGGCTGAAACCTGGATCTGTAATTTTGCTGTTAATGTTAATGCCTTAAATACCCCATTCCAGCAGTAACAAGGATGTTAATTTAGAAGCATGCCTACATGGTGAAAGTAAAAAAAAACTGTATCCATGTATTAATATCAACCCATTCATCAATTCTCTGAATTGCTTCTGCTATGGGTCATGGGAGTGTTGGATTCAATCCCAGCTATCTCTGGTCGAAAGCAGGAAAACACCCTGGACAAACACAAATTCACACTCTCACTCACACTGCAGTCTCTATTTCACCTAACACATAGAATTGTCTGTAGGACCCGTCTTTGGATTGTGGGGGAAACTGGAGTACACAGTGGACCCATGCCATCATAGAGAGAACATGCAAAACCTACAAAAAATGGCCACCTGACTTGGCCATGACTCAACATTTTAAGAGTTCACATTCAGCTCCCTTCTATACTATAATATAGATGGCAAAAAGGTCAAGAAGTAAAAAAGCTTTCATGCTCTGAAATTGTCTGCATGTGAGTTTGAAGACTCTTATCAATGGGTGGGCTGCCACTGTACTGATGAAGTCATGTTGCAGTCAGCGCTCACTGATATTGGAGGTTATTATTTTGCTGGTTGATCTGTTTAAGGGTGAGGAGAGAATAAGTCTTCTTTGCCTGTCGCTGAGCGATGCCCTAGGGAGAGTTATGGCTTTAATACGAAGACTGCTGCTTCAATTTTTCCTCTAGCATCAATAAAATGGTCAGCACAATCAGACATCCATTGGCCTCACGTCAGAATGTATTAAAGACCACATTCTGGTAGTCGAGAGGCACAAGGCATCTAAACAGCACATACAGACAGAAATGCTATGATCACCCCCAGCGAAGATTGTCATCAGACACTCATCTACAGGTGCTGGTCATATAATTAGAATATCATCAAAAAGTTGATTTATTTCACTAATTCCGTTCAAAAAGTGAAACTTGTATATTATATTCATTCATTACACACAGACTGATATGTTTCAAATGTTTATTTCTTTTCATTTTGATGATTATAACTGACAACTAAGGAAAATCCCAAATTCAGTATCTCAGAAAGTTAGAATATTACTTAAGACCAATACAAAGAAAAGACTTTCAGAGATGGGATTCACATGTCATAAATGCAGGGAAATAGTCAGGCTGACAGAGAAAATCTCAGAATCAGAGACACGCATCCAAACTTTAATTGAGGATAGTAAGAATGAAAGGGCTTCAGATACTGTTTTGGATGCGACTAGCTAAGTGAACTCTGTACATTGTTCAGTTCTGGCTGTAGAGCCCATGCAGCAGGGTAATTGGGTGACTGTGAGGCAGCCTAGTCGTGGGAAAAAACACCACTCTTCCGTTCCGATTAGAACATCAAACAGGTTCTCCCCACTCAGTGACGCATCCACTGAGAATCCTGTTGAAAGTGCCCTAGTTATTGGCGATTCTATTACACGGAACGTGAAAATAGAGACACCAGCCACCATAGTCACATGTTTGCTGGGAGCAAGAGCCCCTGAGATCAAAGCAAATTTAAAAGTGCTGGCTAATGCTAATCGTAAATACTCTAAGATTATTATTCATGTCGGCACTAATGATGTTTGACTTCGCCAGTCGGAGATCACCAAAATGAACATTAAAGAGGTGTGTGAACTCGCACACACGATGTCAGGCACTGTAATTTGCTCTGGCACCCTTCCTGCTCATAGGAGTGATGAGATACTTAGAAGATTGTCTTCATTCATAGGCTGGCTGTCTAAGTGGTGTCCACAGAATAATATAGGTTTCATAGACAATTGGAAAAGTTTTTGGGGCAGACCTGACCTGTTGAAATAGATGGTATTATATCCCTCCTGGAGTGGTGCCGCTCTTCACTCTAGTATTATGGCACATAGTCTTAGAGCTGAACCTTGACTAACTGGGGCCAGACAGAATGGCTAAACCGACCGTCTGCTAGCTGTCTCACGTCAAGTCAGATAAATCCCAACACATAGAGACTCTTTCACCTAGATATCATCACATAGAGACTGTGTCTGTACTCCAAATTAATAAATACAAAAAACTTTCAAACCCATTTAAGGGTAAAAATTTAATTGATGTTCAACAAGTAAAAAACGGAGATAATAAAGACAAACAAATGATAAAGCTTGGGTTGCTGAATATTCGATCCCTTTCTTCAAAAGCACTTATTGTAAATGATATTATCACAGAAAATGATCTAGATGTGCTGTGTTTGACAGAAACCTGGCTAAAACCAGACAATTACATTACTTTAAATGAGTCTAGCCCTCAAGTCAACTATTATCGACACAAACCTCGTCGGAAAGGTAAAAGGGGAGGTGTTGCTGTAATCTATAGTAATATCTTCAGTATTACTCAAAAGTCTTTCAAATATAATTCTTTCGAAGTGATGTTGCTTTATGTAATGTTATGTAAGTGATATCTCAACTTAGTTCCTACTTGGAAAGAAATGGTATCTGTGAGGATTTCCAGTCAGGATTTAGACCGTACCATAGTACTGAGACTGCTCTCATTAGAGTTACAAATGATTTGCTCTTATCATCAGATCGTGGTTGTATCTCTCTATTAGTGTTACTAGACCTCAGTGCAGCTTTTGACACTATCGACCACAATATTCTTTTGAATAGACTAGAAAATTATGCTGGAATTAGTGGAAATGCATTGGCATGGTTCAAATCATACTTATCTGACCGTTATCAGTTTGTAGTAGTAAACGAAGAGATGTCATTTCGATCACAAGTTAAATATGGAGTACCACAAGGCTCAGTTCTAGGACCGTTGCTTTTCACTCTATACATGCTACCCTTGGGAGATGTCATTAGGAAGCATGGCATTAGCTTTCACTGTTACGCTGATGATACTCAGCTCTATATTTCCTCGCGCCCTGACGAAACCTACCAATTCTCAAAATTAACAGAATGCGTAGCTGATATAAAACATTGGATGACTAGTAATTTCCTACTACTAAATTCAGAAAAAACAGAGATTCTAATTATTGGACCAAAAACTTCAGCACATAATAACCTAGAATACTGTCTAACACTTGATGGCTGCTCTGTTAGGTCGTCTTCGTCAGTTAGGAACCTGGGTGTGCTCTTTGATACCAATCTTTCATTTGAAAGCCACATTTCTAGCATATGTAAAACCGCATTCTTCCATCTTAAAAATATATCTAAATTGCGACATATGCTCTCAATGACAAATGCGGAACAGCTAGTTCATGCGTTTATGACCTCGAGACTAGATTACTGTAATGCTCTACTGGGTGGTTGCCCTGCTTGCGTGATAAACAAATTACAGCTGGTCCAAAACGCAGCTGCTAGAGTCCTTACTAGAACCAGGAAGTATGAACATATTAGCCCGGTTCTGTCAAAACTGCACTGGCTCCCTATTAAACATCGTATAGATTTTAAAATCTTGCTAATTACTTACAAAGCACTAAATGGCTTAGCTCCCCAGTACCTGAGTGAGCTCTTAATGCATTATAGTCCTTCGCGTCTATTACGATCTCAGAATTCTGGCCAGTTGTTAATACCTAGAATATCAAAATCAACCGCAGGCGGTAGATCCTTTTCCTATTTGGCACCTAAACTCTGGAACAATCTTCCTAGCATTGTTCGGGAAGCAGACACACTCTGTCAGTTTAAATCTGGGTGTACTCTTTGATACCAATCTTTCATTTGAAAGCCACATTTCTAGCGTATGTAAAACCACATTCTTCCATCTTAAAAATATATCTAAACTACGACATATGCTCTCAATGACAAATGCGGAACAGTTAGTTTATGCGTTCATGACCTCGAGACTAGATTACTGTAACGCAACCCAGTGGTTGCCCTGCTCTCTTGATAAACAAACTACAGCTGGTCCAAAACGCAGCTGCTACGAGAACCAGGAAGTATGACCATATTAGCCCGGTTCTGTCAAAACTGCACTGGCTCCCTATTAAACATCGTATAGATTTTAAAATCTTGCTAATTACTTACAAAGCACTAAATGGTTTAGCTCCCCAGTAACCGAGTGAGCTCTTAATGCATTATAGTCCTTCGCGTCTATTACGATCTCAGAATTCTGGCCAGTTGTTAATACCTAGAATATCAAAATCAACCGCAGGCGGTAGATACTTTTCTTATTTGAAGACGGCAGAAGACGGCGAGAGCGCGTGAGTGTTTATTTGTACTTAATACCCATTTCTGCTCTATTCCTAAGTTATTATTTGCTGCTAGGAAGGATTCATTTCGATTCTCTGCTTATTTCCTTTTTCCCTTCCTACTCTAGCTTATGTTACTGAGCAATGTCTGAAACTTGTATTGTGAGCACTTCCTGTGTCTATTTGCCAATTCATGAAGAATCGCTTGTTTGTATTCCTCACTAGTAAGTCGCTTTGGATAAAAGCGTCTGCTAAATGACTAAATGTAAATGTATTTGGCACCTAAACTCTGGAACGATCTTCCTAGCATTGTTCGGGAAGCAGACACACTCTCTCAGTTTAAATATAGACAAAAAACGCATCTCTTTAACCTGGCATACACATGACACATTATCAACTTGTGTCTTCATATTCGTTAAAGGATTGTTAGGCTGCATAGATCAGGTCAGCCGGAACCGGGAACACTTCCTATAACACCGGATGTACTCGTTACATCAGAAGAAGAAAGAAGAATTTTTGTCTCTCTGCTTATCCCGAGGTTTACCATTTAACATGATTGGCTGGATCCGGGCCATGTCCAAGTCGGATGGGGAACCTGCGCCTGTGCGCGGCAGCAGTGTGGACCTGAGGTGTCGGTGGAGACTGTGTGAACTAGCTCATCCCTTGTGAGGGTCTTACCGACACATCAGCCAGTGGCATAGATCCCCAAGAAACCGTCCCATATCGGCATGATGAAAAAGATCTTAACCCTTGTGCATCAAAGTTACACATAGATGCAAAATGGACAAAAATGTCCATGCCAAAAAACTGTCATAGAAATATGATTTGTTAATATTTTTTTCCACTTTCACTGATGTCAATTTTTTAACCAGCATCTTTTCTATCCATAGATATCAAACATTCATTAATTTTAAGAACTGTAACCCTTTAAATGCCGGTTTGTTTACATAATACCAAAGGTATTTTTTATGAAAAAATTAAAAATTATAGTTTATTTTTATAAACTAAATGCTAAGCAGATTTTTTTTCTTTTCTTATTAGATTCTTGGGTGTGTCAATGAAAAACAACAAATTTAATTTTGAGGCATTTATATTTTTTTATGTAGTGTCAGATTTTTTTAAAAAAAAACTGTCATAGAAATATGATTTATTAATATTTTTTCCACTTTCACTCACTCTTTTTTTATCAGCATCTCTTCTATTCATAATTACCAAACATTCATTCATTTTCAGAATTTTAACGTTTTACAAATCGGTTTCTTTACATAATGGCACTGTTGTTTTCTATAAAAATAATAATCATGAATAACTGCTGAGTTATCTTGCAATTGTAACAAGTTGTGTAGGATGAAGACGCGAAGAGGAAGGATGAACTTTCAATAGTTTAATGAACACTAGAATAAAGGCAGGAACACAGGCATAAGCACAAACATGAAACTTCAACGACCAACAAAGACAGGACTGATACAAAGGGAATATATACCGATGAACACTAGGATAATAAGTAGGGACACAGGTGACAGAAATGAATACTAATTAACAAACACAGCTGACTAAAATGAACTAAATGACAATGACAAGCAGAAACTCAAAACAAAGACCACGTGACAAGTGACAGGACTAACAAGCAGACAGGGAACCAGGACACATAACTCTTACAGCAATCTTCTCTTCATCTTGCGAACAATGAAATGATCAACCCCTCAAGCACCACATATTTATAGGTTTGGTTGTGAAGGAGTCACGTGGGATCGCCGAGGAAGATGGCAGCATAGTTGTGTAGCTCCGTAGGCCCACCAATATTTTCAATTTATTCGAGGATATTTACTCCACATTTATTTCTTAAAAGTGCCTGGCGAGATTAAACACTTGTGGAACAAAAAAGTGGTCTAGATTGCAAATGTCGACCTCCACATCTAAATATTTTAAGGGGACAACGACGAGCCGCATGACAACCAGGCAGACCTCGTCGACACACGAGTCGCCATCACCCCAGTCGACTGAACAAGGTTCAAAGATGGAAAACTTATTATCCCGAAATAAGCAAAATGAGTTCTACCTTACAAGTAGTAGCGACGGATGTGTCATCAATCAAAGAGGTTGTTAACGACCTTAAAAACTCAGAAAGACGTCACTTCGAAGCTCGTCGGTGACGGCGAGCGGCATGATAAACGCCTGGAAGTTATGTGGAACCAAATCGAGGATTTAGAAAACAGGAGCCGCCGTAACAACGTGAGGATGATTGGTCTGAGAGAAGGGCTGAAGGCAGGTGGAATGATCAAGTGCGTGTATAAAATCTTATCGGAAGGCCTGGGTATTGATCCGGATGGAGAGTTCGAGATTGAAAGGGCACATCGCGCTCTCACTCCCAGGCCCAGTGCAGATCAGCCACCGAGAATAGTTTTGATCAAGTTTCTGCGTTCGTCAGCCAGGGAGAAAGTATTACAAGCGGCCAGAGAAAAGGGAATGACTGATTGGGAGGGATGCAGGATTTCCTTCTTCCCCGACATGTCAAGAGAGCTGGCCAAAAAACGGAGGGAATTCACCGCTTCGCGGAGGATGCTGAGACGCGTCAACGTGAAATATACGCTGGCATATCCAGCCTCACTTCGTTTTACATGGCAAGGGGAGAGTAAGGTGTTTACATCGAGTGCAGATGCAGAGCAGTTCATCAAAGAACGCTGCGGGGCAACAGAATGATGGGACCAAATATTTCTTGCAAGATCGCCAAAGTGGAGCATATGGGTCAGGGCGGTGGGTGGGCAGGTGAGTCGGATAACTGTGCTGTCTCGGAGCAGATTGACAGCCAAGGCAAGGCTGGATAGCTGATTCGCCACTTCACGGACCGCAATCTCGAGGTGTTTGAACTAACCTCGTTGTTTGGTATGACCGTTCTATTTTTGTTGTTAAGTTTTGGGTAGGGGGTTTTAGAGTTTGTTACTTTTTGTTGAGCAATAGAATTTTGCAGAAGGTAGTTTTGGTGTTTGAAATGTTCAACTGTCGTTTGTTAAATTTGAATAAATGTACATCATGGTTTAATACGCCATTCCCCAATAGAAGGCAACCCAACGTATTTGATTACACGCACGATAACGTGCGATTAATTTGTATTGTATATAGGTAGTCACATCAGGTTTATAACATGAAATATTAACAGATGCGGAAGTCCAATTAAAAGAATAAAGGTCCTGTCATATCTCAAACATAAACAGGTGGATGTTGATTCATCATTTACGAGCAAACAAAATGGGGTACTGATCCTAATAAATAAAAGGCTGAATTTTGTAATGTTATCAGAAACTAAAGACAATGTGGGGAGGATTATATGTATAGAAACCCTCATTAATGGAGTTAAAGTGATATTATGCAATGTATATGCCCCCAATAAGTCAGAGCCGTGTTTTATTAATAAAGTAAACAAGATTCTTGTTTAAAAGGGGCAAATAATTTTGGGTGGGGACTTTAATCAGGTTATGGATGGGGTTTTGGATAAGAGTAAATATCAGGGACCTTCTATACCAGGGGAGAGGGCTGCCATTCATATGTTAACAGAGGATATTGGATTGACTGACATATGGCGCCTGGTCAATCCAACAGAAAGAGAGTATACCTTTTATTCTCATTGCCATAAATCTCACTCTAGGATAGATTTTTTCTTACTTTCTAATTCTATCACCGATCAGGTAGTAAACTGTAAAATTGGAGCAATAGTATTGTCAGACCATGCGACTGTGGAATTGGATATAGCTCTAAATACAGAAAACGGTAGAAAGGGAAGATGGCGATTAAATACTGCGTTATTACAAGATGAAGAATTTAGCACATTATTGGCTGATGATCTGACCTCCTTCTTTAAACTGAATGTGGGAAGCACTGATCGGTTGGCATCTGTATGGGAGGCCTCAAAGGCATACATTAGAGGGAAACTGATTGCACAGGCAGCTAGAAAGAAAAAGGAAGGAAGAGACTTGGTTAAGAGCTTGGAAGCAACAATTTGTACACTGGAGAAAGAGCTGGCTAGACACTACTCTAATGATTTATATCAGGATATTTGTAAATACAAATTTCAATTACATGATATATATAATAAAAAAGCTGAATATGCACTATTTAGGCTACGGACTAGGTTTTATGAAGGAGGGGAAAAAGCGGGAAAGCTCCTGTCCAGACAATTAAAACAACAAAATGCTGCTAACATTATTCTGGCAATTAAGAAAGGAGATACAATGGTATCACTGACAAAAGAAATAAATGAGGTTTTTCAGAAGTTTTATAAACATTTATATACATCTTCAGGTAGTCTGGATGGAGAAAAACTGAAACAATGTTTTTCTAATATAGAATTATCTAAATTAGATGTATTGCAATCGGCGTCTCTAGACCTTCAGAAGAGGAGGCCAAAGCTGCAATAACCTCTATGAAATCTGGTAAATCAGACGGGTTTCCAGCTGAATATTATAGAAAGTATGTTGATATAGTGGCCCCAATTCTAACAAAAGTTTATATAGAGGCGTTTGAAGCTGAAGAACTGCCTAGCACTTTCATGGAAGCATTGATAACACTGATACCTAAAAAAGATAGGGATCTAACTGATCCGGCTAATTTTAGGCCAGTGAGTCTTATTAATGTGGACTGTAAGGTGTTGGCAAAAATTTTAGCTTCACGGTTAGAAAAGGTTCTACAAAGTATAATCTATAAGGATCAAGTGGGCTTCATTAAAGGAAGGTCATCAGCCGATAATATGAGAAGGCTAATTCATCTGATGTGGGTAAATTCTTCAGGAAACACCCCGATCGCGGCTATATCCTTAGATGCCGAAAAGGCTTTCGACAGGGTGGAGTATGGCTTTTTAGCCGCAGCCCTGTCGAAGCCCTGGTTTGGTCATATATTTAGGTCCTGGGTTAGTTTATTATATAAAAATCCTAGAGCAGCAGTGATGACAAATGGCATGACTTCCTCATTTTTTACAATTTCAAGAGGTACTCGTCAAGGATGCCCATTGTCCCCGTTATTATTCACAATAGTTTTAGAGCCTCTGGCCATTATGATAGGGCGGACCCAAACATTATAAGTAAGGGGGGTAGAGGAGGGGATAGAGCACAAGTTTATGTTATATGCGGATGATATTTTGTTGTTATCTCATGATCCTCTCAAATCTCTAGGGACAAGGGGGGCCTTGGATTACCCGATGTGAGAATGTACAATCTCTCTTTTGAAATTGCCAAATTGGCTAAACATTGGGACAAGACAAATTCTGAGTTGGACTGGATCAAGATAGAACAGAAACTTGCCTCACTATTTCATCCCATTAACATTCTTTCACAATGCTCTGGAGCTAAATGGGACTCAAATCCATTGACAATACACTCAAGACATGTTTGGAGCAAAATTCATAAAGTGTGCAGGACATCACATTACAGACAGTCATATGCATCATTATGGAAGAATCCTGACATTTGCATAGGTAAAGCAGGGGTGTTTTGGAAACAATGGCATCTTAAAGGAATAACTGTAATTGGTGATCTGTATGAGAATGGGATTTTTATGTCATACTCTGAATTGGTGTAAAAATATAATATTGGGGGCCAAGGAAATTTTTGGAAATATCTGCAGATTAGACACTGTGTCAAGAACAAATTTAATGCAAGTGATAACCCTGTTTATGCCTATCTTCAGTTGTCACATGAAGCTCAGACTGCTTCTGTGTGTTACAAATCAATGCTCAATGTAACTGCAGATACCTGTAATAACCTGAAAACTATATGGCAGAAGGATTTGGGGATAGATATCCATGAAAACGACTGGCTGTACATCATTTCTAATGTAGGTAAGATTATAAGGGAAGCTAGGGGGAAATTCATTCATTACAAAGTAGAACATAGATATTATTATACACCATCTAGGCTTTACAGAATGGGTATAGCTAGAAATAATCTATGCTGGAAATGTAAGGAAGAAGAGGGTACTTACTTACATATGATTTGGGAATGGTCCTTAGTTCACCCATTCTGGTGTAAAATTCTGGGAGTAATGGAAGAGTGGATGGGATCTAATTTACCCGTGGAATCATGTCTGTGCCTTCTTGGAGATAAATCAGTGGTACCCAGCATAACAAAAAATGTATTTACCCTAATTAAGATTGGTTGTATTACAGCTGCCAGGATGATTTTACGCAATTGGAAATGCCCCAAAACCCCAGACTTGAAAGATTGGATTGATGGGATGATTGAAATTGCTTCATACGAGAGCATGTTAGGGAGACTGCATAGTGAGGTAGAAATGAAAAAAACATGGGATCATTTTTGGCAACATATAAAAATGGTTTGAATAAGTAGGACTGATTAACAACTGTTTAATTTCCATGTGCTTTTGTTATGATTGTATTCCACTGATGGTGACTAGTGGCTGAATGTGTTATTGCAGAGATGATTATTGAAGGCTGTGGGGATGTACTTTGAAGTTTTGACTGTTAACCAAAAAAAAAGTTGAAATATAAAAAGGTTTGGTTGTGAAAACACCTGTGCGAACACCTGTGTGAACTCAAACTTTGTATAAAATCTACCAGACTAAACAATCAACATTTTCTTGTGTTGAAAACTAAAATAATGTGTTTAGAGGCTTCTCAACGTCTGCTTCAAATTCAAGCACACCTTTTATCGCCGTACAAAAACAATAACAAGTGAAAAAGTGCAATCAAGGGTTAAGATGCGTGTTTGGGTGAAAAAGAAAAACCTCAAAGCTAACCTTTAACCTTCTTTGACCTTTTTCATAGTTTTCACATGACCCTGCCAAGGATGTGACTCATACATGGAGTGGGATTTTTGATTGCCAGTACAATATAATTTCTTTCAAACTGATTACACACATTAAATTTTCAGTAAACACATGCTAGCTACACTCTGACATCCTTACCAACATACCCACACAATTATAGCTGCAGTTTTTTCCCAATTGACTCTATAATATGCATAAATAGAAAACACAAATAAAGCGAGTATTTCTTTTATATGCCAAATTTGAAAATATGGCACAATCTAGTAAAAAATGGTAAAATGTAAAATTTGAAGCCTTGCCAAGAGAATGAATGCCTATTTGCAAATATTGTATTTTATTTATTTATATATTTTAATGGCCCTGGGTTAAAAAATTGCAGTTTTAATGGGTTTCAATGTGGACATTTTTGTCCTTAAGGTCCTGAGTTTTGGTTCCTTGTCGCTGTTCCCTTTGGCTTACTTAAGTTGGGGACACTTGCTTGATTTTCAGCAGTGTTTTTGATATGCTTGCATTGGCACCATTGTATGCGAACTGAGCTGAGCCGGACGATTACGTCACTGTTTTCTCCAGTGCTGATATACATAAATTAACTAGACTAATAACTATTGATCTTTGCAACGGAATGAATCAATAATATTCATCAATAATATTCGACAATGACACCATTTTCTCTGGGAGCTGCTGTGCAGCCAAAATTTTTTGCCAATTATCAATGTAAAGCTGCTTTGCCACAATTTTCATTGTAAAAAGCGCTATATAAGTAAAGGTGACCTGACTTGACTTGACTTAAGGTCAGGCGAGTTTGCTGGCCAATTAAAAACAGGGATACCATGGTCCTTAAACCAGGTACTGGTTGCTTTGGCACTGTGTGCAGGTGCCATGTCCTGTTGGAAAATGTAATCTGCATCTCCATAAAGTTGGTCAGCAAGTGCTCTAAAACTTCCTGGTATACAGCTGCGTTGACCTTGGACCTCAGAAAACACAGTGGACCAACACCAGCAGATGACATGGCACCCCAAACCATCACTGACTGTGGAAACTTTACACTGGACCTCAAATAATGTGTATTGTGTGCCTCTCCTCTCTTCCACCATACTCTGGGACCCTGATTATCAAAGGAAATGCAAAACTTACTTTCATCAGAGAACATAACTTTGGACCACTCAGCAGCAGTCCAGTCCTTTTTGTCTTTAGCCCAGGCGAGACGCTTCTGACGCTATCTGTTATTCAAGAGTGGCTTGACACAAGGAATGTGACAGCTGAAACCCATGTCTTGCATACGTCTGTGCGTAGTGGTTCTTGAAGCACTGACTCTAGCTGCAGTCCACTCTTTGTGAATCTCCCCCACATTTTTGAATGGGTTTTGTTTCACAATCCTCTCCAGGGTGCGGTTATCCCTATTGCTTGTACACTTTTTTCTACCACATCTTTTTCTTCCCTTCGCCTCTCTTTTAATGTGTTTGGACACAGAGCTCTGTGAACAGCCAGCCTCTTTTGCAATGACCTTTTGTGTCTTGCCCTCCTTGTGCAAGGTGTTTCTGTGTTTCAGGTGGGCGTTGACTCTATTAACCTGTGGAAAACTGTGATTGGCCCTGCCAAGCTCCTGACCTAAATATAAGGACCTCCCCAAACACTCATCCTCTGCCTTCGTTGACTTTGTGCTTCGTGCCATCGGTCTTCACATCCATTGACTGTGTTTTCCTTCGCTTTTGTTTGTTTCGTCATCGTTTGATTGAGAGAGAGTGTCGTGCCAGAGAGATTGTGAGTGATTACTGAAACTGTGAGTGTGTTTGTTAATTGTCATTGAAATTTCTGATTCCTCAGTTTATTTGGTCATTGCCGTTTGACTTGGATACCGAATCTGATTTGTTTGCCATAAGACTTAAATAGTAAATATTAGACAGAAGTAAATATTGAGACTCAGTAAATAATACAGTATATATTGCTAAATATTCTTGTAAGTACTGTTGGCCAAATGAAGGGATGTAGGGCAGGGCTCCAGACTAATTTTTCCACTGGTTGCACTGGTGCTACCAACTTTCTCAGTTGGTCGCACCAGCACATGATTTGGTCGCACTTTTTTCTTTTCTTTTTTTTTTTGCTACAACATTGGATTAATCAATGCATGCTTGATGAATAGTCCTCTTAGTCTTAAATATATTAAATCACAATCCTGATGGATCAGATATAAAACCGATATATATGTATAATTTATATTTATTTTAATTCATATTTAATAAATTAGAAATATGAAAAGTATGAAAATTAAATTAATGAATATATAAAGCCTTAATAATTAAAAAAACTAATAAATACATATATATATATATATATATATATATATATATATATATATAAATATATATATAAATAATATTTCGATAGCGTTTCCAGTGAAGCTGAACTGAAGTTCGAATTCATTTCACACGGATGGACTGTCACGTACAGAATACACGCGTTCATGCGGGTTACAAACACTTCAGAAATAATGCTATTTAAGATGCTAATTAGATATTCAGAGATTTGTTTTAATGATATAGGTGTGTATTTGCTGAATGTTGAAGGTAAATGAGAAAATATTAAACTTTAGTTTGCCTTTCTGTAGCTAACAATATAAAAGCAAACACTATACTTTCTCACATACAGTTTGCTTTCTTTCTTTGTTGTGGTTGGTCAGACAAAATAAACCAAAATTTTCAGTCCATTCACATTTGAGTCTATTTTGCCTAGTCAGTTTGAGTCGCTGACAGACTAATTGCGCGTGACCACTGACGCGGAGTGCGAGCAGTTCCGGCGCACCAGTGGTTACGCAACGTAAGCAATGATGCTGCGTTTGAATATTCGCGACAGAGACATGCTTACTTGCCAAACATTGGCTGCATCCGAAATTGCCTACTCAGTGAGTAGGTACTTAATTTCAATGAGTAGGTACTTAACGAGTGCTAAAAGAGTATGAATGAAATCTCGTTGAGTATGAATGCGATCCGGAAATTATCCGCCATGTTGACGTTATCATGTGACCTACAACGTTATCACAAGCGCAACAACTTAAAAGATATGAGTGACCGGTTTAAATCATCTATCTGTAAATATCTTGATATTGATTAAACTCATTTTCTGGTCTTGTTGAAGAAACGGCTCCCCATTTATTTTGTGATTGTAGCAATAAATTTGCGGTTAATTTCAGTTATTATATTTTCAACCCTAATGTGACCCAGTTTTATCCTTAAAGATATTTTTTTTATTATTATAAAAACCCAAAATCGCAATCTCTTGAATATGTTAATTTATTTTATATGCAAACATTTTCATCCACAAGCAAAAGTGAATTAAATCTTGTTTCCCACTTTTTCTTGAATTTAATTCGTTTCATCCATCAGGCTTATAAATAAATAAATAAATAAATAAATGGGCTGAACCACTGAAATGGTAAGCAGAAGGTTGCTGGTTCGATCTCTGCAGCCGTCACCACCAACGTGTCCTTGAGCAAGTCACTCGTGTTAACTGACTTCTTATACAATACAAATGTTCCTTAATTTATCAACAGTACAAACGGTCAAATAAAACAGATAACTAATGTCGAGTTACTTGTCCATTTGTTTATTTATATTACTTACATTCATGTAATGTAAGCAGTGTTGAATTCTACATAATAGCACACATAAATCACTTAGATGTCTATTTCATGTTGTGATGTGCTCATCATCTGCAATACTTATTGAATATTTCCCTGTCAGATGTTAAATAAACATTTAGTAAGCGTGTTTATGACGTATATGGTTCAGAAGTCATGTAAATCCACTTTGGTGACATACGTGAGCTTACTAGAGCTCCCCTGTTAGCCGTACGTAATAAAACGTGTTTTTACAGCAAAATCACAACTATACTGCCTAGCGTCTTTACACCTTCAACACTTCAATAGTTTACAGTAGTTCAACAAATGCAATTTTAACACAAGGAATGTTTTCATTACTCAGATTTGAAAACGCCTCTTTCTCCTCCGTGTTTGATTGACGTATCCTCTCCCGTGGCCTCCTGGGATAGAAAAGTACTTATCGGTAAGCGCTCAGGAATCTGGGCGGAAGCAGTAGGCCATCCGGGAACTTCTCGACTATTCTTTTATGACTACTAAGGTTTCGGACATACTTATTCGCTCACCTACTGCTTTTCCCTTACTATATAGTAGAGAAGTAGGCGATTTCGGACGCACTTTAAGTAGACGTACGTCCCAATCTCGCGAGAAATAGCACGTCACCGAGGTAATTCTCGCCTACTCTTTTATGACTACTAAGGTTTCGGACATACTTATTCGCTCACCTACTGCTTTTCGCCTACTCAATAGTAGAGAAGTAGGCGATTTCGAACGCAGCCATTCTCTCGCTACCTATTGAGGAACTGGTCTAACCCATTGCTGTGGGAAGTAACTTAGTGCCTAGAAGTAACTGTGCGCTCATCATCAGTTGTGTCTGTATGCTGGCTCATCCTTTCCACCAGCATCCTTGACCTCCAATCTTTGTTTTAAAGTATTCAGCTAATGACCTTTTCATTTTTATATGGCTTAATTCCTAAATTTAATGAATTCCTAATTAATGCGCGTGAACGTTCGCTCTCTAGCGGTTAATAAATAGAACTGCATGTGTCTTGCGGAAGAACACTGTAGCCGGAACTACTTCTCTCTGTTTGTCTATGACGAGTCACGCAGGTACTGTGATACTCCGCAGCGGAGCAGAGCCGAGCCCGGTCTAAAATAGTCTGAATATAAACACTCATTATAGGCGCACCCTGGCGATTCAGGATAAAACAAAAACATGGTTTGGAAAATGGATTCATGATATACTCGTTCATTATATAAATTTGTTCATTTTGAAAACAAAACAGTTAAGGACGGCAGCAGCTGCTGATACCTCCCTCTGTTACACGCGCGAATAACATGATCATGCACTCACACAAATGCGACCACATAAAATTTTAACTCACACATCCTCAAAAAGGATGGTCACAGTCTGGAACCTTGTAGGGGGTTTTATGCCAATTTATTTGTATCTTTTTTCCCCACTCTGTTTAAGGGAGATAGGTAAGTTAATCTGTATTTTTTTTCCTTTATTTTCGGTGAGGTAATTTAGTTAATAAATGAAGATTGTTTTGTTTGTTATTTTGGCCTGGTCTGCCCGAAGCTAAAACCTTTTTATTGTAAATAAAGCTTAAGTTATTCAACACCTCTCTGGTATTAACCTTCCTCACCTTCCTTCTTTCTGTTATATCTGACCCCTAGCGTTCGCAACATTTGTGTTCAGTTTTACCTTTTTACCTACTTGTATTCAGTTTTACCAAATGTTCACTGGTCACATTAGGTCTGGTGTCTTTGATGGCTTTTGTGTTACACAGAAGAAGGTAAGTAGAAGTGCTCACAATACAAGTTTCAGACATTGTTCAGAGTAGCATAAACTAGAATAGGGAGCGATTAGAGGAAAGGACAAGACAGTTTATTTTTCTTTTTACATTTATGACAAGAGATGATCATTTTCCCCCACTTTTCCATCTTCCTTTATACGTTTTACACGTTTGAAGAAACGTTTTAAATGTTGAACATGGACACTCACTATGCCTCATTGAAAATTTTGATAGCCTTAAAGGTGAAGTATGTAGTTTATACGACACTAGTGGCACCTATCGGAATTACAAAAATACAGCACATTTTGCAAACGCCCCTTTGGCAGGCCTTCCCCAACTTCAACATCTCAAATAAAGCTCGTAAGCCCAGAACACAGTGTGTTTTTCAGTTTGCTAGAAACTCACGCTCACAGATGATGTGGTCGTCGAGCGCCCTCAGGCGGCCGTTATGATTACGTCACATTAGTATGCTACAGATGATTAACGAATATTTTTAAATCATCCACTAAATTATCATCTCTTAAAGTTTAATGAGTTAACAACAATGCCACATATTAAAACACTTTTCTGTTAGTGAAACACATTACATGGAGTTAATGCCTACATAATATATTTTAATATTTTTTAGTTTGTGCTGTTGTCAAGTAGGGTCCGTCACTTTTTGGGGTCCCCCTTGAAACATTTCCATTGTGTTTTGCACTTTTTGCTGCACGTTTTTGTACATGCAGCGCGTTTTTGTATATGCAGCGCGTTTTTGTGTTTGCATGTGTTGTGAGGATTTGCAGCACATGTGTTGTCAAACTGATGATCACGGTTTTTTTTATTTGCATGTGTTTTTTTTTATTTGCATGTGCTTTTTTTATTTGCATGTGTTTTCTTATTTGCAGCGCGTTGAGCTCTCTCGGGCACCGTAGTTATCTCCTTTATACGCAAGCGCAGAACACAAGTGCTAGAAGACAGTCGGGTGTCGAGCATCGGTTTGGTGTGTCAGGGCAACTTTGGACCCAGACGCTGCTGATGTGAGCCAACACCACAGTTTGCTTTTGTCGCCACTAGTTCGTCGGCATCCGCTTGGTGTGTTCTGGGCTTTACAGGTCTTGTGAAGACATGTTTCAACAGGTAAAATTAGGATACTTTCATGATGTTGTACTGAAGTGTGCATTCATTTAGTGCGTTGAGCAGGAAAGAAACTAATGTTTACGCTTTTACACGTTTACACTTCTGAGGAAGATAAACCCATGAATGGCAAACAAATAGTGGTCCATGAACAATAAACTGGGTTAAGAGAATGCATTTCAACATGAAAATATCTTACATCACCAATAATACTAAAAGGACAGTAGTTAAAGGTTTAGGCATGAGAACTGAGGTCTCCTCATTTCTTAAGTCTAAGAATTTATGGTACCGAGTTGTGGCATACAATAAATTGTGTATTTGGTAGTTCTATAATTTTGACTCCGTGAACTGAAGCTACAGCCCTAGTTCAAGGAGACTAAATGGAGAAAATCTAACAATCCTGATTCCTACCTGAATGGTGGGTGGAGAGCGCTGCTTGCGGGTTGTGGTGGTTGACAGTGTGGTGGTGGTCTCGATGAAGGTGGTGGACATCTCGGGCGGCATGGAGGTGGTGGTGCGTGAGGGGCTTCTGCTGGTAGGTACATCTCCTACCAGTCTCACACTGCCATTTATCTTGATGTTAACATGACCTTCAGCTGCCATGTTGAGAACCTTCAGGCCATTGTAATAGAGACCAGAGAGCTGACCTTGATATGGCCGTTTGCGGTCATTACCGCCTATTGAGATGGTGGCTTGGGTGTTAAAAATGGTCAGCTGACGACCTGAGGGGAAGACCAGTGAAGGAGGACACCGTTAGGATGGTTTATGACACTTATTGTATTTTTATAATTAGCTAATTTATTAACTTTATCATTAACACCTGAGCTTTTCAAATCCAAGCATAGCATTAAAAATGAAAATTAGCATTTTTTTTTTTTTTTTTTTTAACAGCAGTTCTTTATTGTCTTCACTGTGAGGTGCTTTTCATGCAAATGTTTTGGGGCAAATTCCAAATGACTTGTCATATGGTTAGAAACAGAAATGCAGGCCAATTAAAGCTATTACACATTTACAATTCTATATTACAGCGGGCAAAGGAAGAAAGCTCATCTCATACATTTCAAAGGAATATCATGTTGATTCATGCATGTAGAACCACTAATGGGATTTCAAAGTGGCTTTAGACAGTGTTAAAGGGACTTTATTATAATCTTATGCAGTTTAGGCAATGACCTTTAAACGCATTTAATAATCCACAGGACTTTGATGGTAAATTTGATAAATGGTCACCCCGCCCTTTCATCCTGTTTTTGAATGAAACTGTGAAGAAGTGTCGGTTGATTTCATCACCGGCTTCAAACACAAAACTGTGTTAGCAATTTAGTCAGCATTTGTGGCGTTTCACTATTATTTCAATGCCAATTAGTTGTCTTTAAAAACGTATTGCATTAAGGGTTGGGTTTTTGGCCTTCTCAATCACTACGACTAGCTATGGTAGATCATTCCGATAAAAAGTAAAAAAAAAACTAAGATCATGAGCTATTGAGTTCAGGTTTAGTTGGAGTCTAGGAACTATATACTTATGCAGTGTTATTCTTGGTTACCAGTCCCTTTAACTGGTCAATGATCTGATGGAAATAACAAAAGAGGATCACAATCCACATAAAAAAAAATAATACTCAACGAAAATATTACATAATGGGAAGGGAAGTAAATTATGAACATTTTAGGTTAATTAGTGGCAAAAGGCTAAGCAAAGACTGATCAGACCTGGTTGGACAAAAATATAACGAAACGGCATGACAAGGAGCATATGAACGCAAATTAAAATCAACGAAAAAAAAACACTGAGGGTCTTGTGAGGGTTACCTTTCTCATGTAGCCAATCTTCGACCGGCCGGGTATATTTGAACGGGATTTTCTTATTAGCCATTTGATAACGCTCAATGTCGCTGTTGCCTTTAAAGTTTAAAAGTTTGAAAGACATCTTAGCACATTGCACATTTATACACTGTTTAAGAAGGTTTAGCCGTGTTTAAAATTATTTAGGTCTTGTTTAGGTTTCATTGTAAGATTAAATTCAGTTGTAAGATTATAAAGCACTTTTATCAAATAACCAACTCATAAACAGTTTAATACATATAATTATTTGGAACAAGAATTAAGCATCACATTCAGACTTTGTGACAACATGTAGACAAAAAGTTAAAGCGATACAAACAATTCATTTCAAACAGTATTCCCACAAATCATTTGTCACTGGCAATCTCCTGCTCAGCAATCCTTAAAATGAGGTGTAACTCTTTTCCCACTGGACATCACATGCTCTTACATTTCAAGGGGCCAAGGAACACTTTACAAACTATTTGTAAGGAAAAGAGAGATAGGGAGTAAATGAGAAAGAGAGAGTGACAGAAATGAAAAGAGATAATGTGTAGAAGCTCTATACCTGCTGGGAAATAAGGCTTGTGATGACACAGATTTGAGGAAGGCACTGCATACAGATGAGATCATTACAGCATGGTGTGAGGCCTGCTGCTGCGCGGTCCCTGGAAGCCCTCAGAGGCACTGTGCCACTTGAATATTCTGCCATTATTTGGACTTTGTTATAGTTCTTTCTCTGACTTGAGTGAAGTGTTAGTGCTATAAGCGGGAATCTAACATCTGCCATCTTGGGTGTGCCTATGTCATGCCCAGCTGCTCTAAACATGCTGCAACCAGTTCATGAAATGTTGGAGAAATGTCAACCAGTTCATTGAAATAATAAAGAAATGTTGGAGCTTTAATATTTCAAGTACTTGTTGAATAAAAGTTGGTTATAATGAATGAAATGGCATGTTTTTCTTACCAGAACAAGTTGATGATGTAGTTGCAAAGTTACTTAGAATGTCTGTCGGGGTGCATCAAAATAAAATGTTACAATATATTAAGCAAACAGTAATACTCTAAAGAGACTTAGTTGACATGTAGTTGCAAAGTTACTAATAGTTAGTAGAATGTCTAAAGTGGACCACTGAGTTACCAATTCACAATATAACAGGGAATATCATTACAGGAATAGTTCACCCGTGTCATCATGTGGTTCAAACACATTAAATTTTCCATACTCTAAACTATAGAACAATAATAAGTTGAACAAGTCATTTGGAGTATTTTTTAAATATTTTTATGGTGCTTTTTTGTGATTTTTTAAAACTCAACAGCACACCCACTCAGTCTCACTGACATTTTTGAGTTCCTATGCATTTCCTTGTACATCTAGCTTGGGATAAAATATACTTTACAGCAATTCTCTGAAGATGTTGTAATGGGAGAATAGAATAGAAAAGAAAAGAAAGCAAGAAAGAAAGAAACTAACTAACTAAGGGAAAAGCAAAAAGGATTTTAAAAGAGCAAAGTTACTCAACACATCTCACTTAGCTAAAGCTACTGAGTGCTGAGTCACAGCATACATTCCTAGAACTTCAGAAAGAGAAAAAAAGGTGCATAGAATAGGAGTGCTATTCAGAAACACGATTCTACAGTGACAGTGATGTGAAATGGACGTGGCCAGTGGCGATTCAAAGCCCTGCTTTTCTTGTGCTTTCCTTTTTAAATAGGCAAAACATTGGCTTCAAAGTGTGCTGGTTACTGCTGGCTGAGCAGGGGGATGTGGGTGAGGTAAAGGTGTGAGGGTGGGGGGTAATAAGTAGCTTCCAGGGCTGCTGATGCCTTTGATCCAGACGGGCAGCGCATGAAAGCCTGGGGGCTAGAGTGGCTTTCCTGGATGGAGGCCTACATGCTGGAGAGATCCAGAAGAGCTTGAGGGTTTGGACATTCATTTTAGAAAACAGACGCTTTGCCAGAACTTTCTCATGTTACTATGAATACATATTGAATGTGAATGATGATCTTTGCAAAGCTTTCTAACCTCCAAAATTTGTTCAATGAAAATCGCTATAGTCTAGCTATACTCAACACCCCCCTTAAAGTCCCAATATATTTCAAGAAAAATAAAATAACGAGCTGGTGTGATGTCTTTGTGAACAAAATCAAGTGAAAATTATGTTCGTTTGGTGTTCGTTTCAGGAGTTTGAAACAGCTTACCAAAGCAAACTTTCTAGAAATGTAAACTTTGAACTACTGTCTGTCGAGATTTCATAATAGGTAGGTGTGGCTCTGAGGCTCCGCCTTATTTGACATGGAAAACTTTTCCCATTAATCTCTTCTGTTCAGTCCGCTGAGATCAGATGTCAATGAGTAAAAACATAAATTTATTGGAGATCTGTTTTCAATTTCAATTTCAATTAATTTCAACATTTACTAATACATTACTAAAATCTTACTAAAATCTTAACAATAGTTAATGCACTGTGAACTAACATGAACAAAAAATGAACTACTGTATTTTCATTAACTAACATTAACAAAGATTAGTAAATATAGTAACAAATGTATTGCTTATGGTTAGTTCATGTCAGTTAATACATTAATTAATGTTTAACTAATGAACCTTATTGTAAAGTGTTACCAGTGAACACAATGCAATCTACTTTTTTGATATGCCTTTTTTATGCCAATTTTACAGAAATGCAAAGGCATTAGAGCTTAACTTTTAAGAAAATATTGTCACAATACAAAAAATCTAAATGATCCAAAAATCATTTAGTTTTTTGTCATTTAGTAAATGTTTTTATTTTTAATTTTTTTTTATCAAAAGCCAACCTTGTTAAAGAGAGCATTCCTCTGCAGTAACCTCCTCAGATGCACAATGGTCACAATAGCTTGTGGACAAACCATTGTTTAATAGGCCAAATCTTTACAAAACTTTATTAATCGCATAGTTATATTTTATGATTAATCGATTTGACAGCACTAATATATATATATATATATATATATATTCTAATTTTCTCAGACACTGAATTTGGGATTTTCCTTAGTTGTCAGTTATAATCATCAAAATTAAAAGAAATAAACATTTGGACATCTAATCTAAACATCTAATTAATGAGTCTATGATTTGCAATGCATTTTCTATGGCTGTCCTCATCAACAGAGCATAGATATCTGTGTATGTTACTCATCTGCTAAATGCTAAATGTTAGTCATATGATAGTTATGATGATGATGATGATGATGAAGATGATGATAGATGTCCATGTTGATCTAGATCAGTGGTTCCCAAAGTGGGGGTCGCGAGATGATTTCTATTTTTTTTTTTTTAAAAGTGGAAAAAATATATAGGCCCTATATATTTTTGTTGCAATTAATTTAATTCAATACTTATTAAATGGTGTTTGCAGAAAAGTCTGATTAAAAAAATATATAATGTATATTTTTTAATTAAATTTGTAATTTTGTCCCAGACATTATATGAGATTACGTCAGCGTCAATCACAATCAAGTTACGTACATCACGCGCTGTTGTTTGCTAAAGCTAAAGGTGTTTGGAGGCTACAAACAAATAATACCTGCTTTAAAATGAAACGGTGGTTAATATCCACAACAGAAAAACCGAGAGGAGGAGAAAAGTCACAGGTGAGGCCGGTTGATGGTGCGAAGACTGCAGTTGCGGAGGTCAGTGAGGGTCATAGACATATACACTAGACGTCGCCTGGCTACGGCAATTCATTGGAACGAATGCGTCAATAGCGCCGCCATCTTGGAACAGGGGACTCCTCCTCTTTAATGCATCAGCGTCAATGTAGGCAAAGGTCTAACAGAAATAAAATCACCATAAATCGTCATGAATGCGATTTTCTAGGGGGTTTTTTTTGGTTCGTTCCAACGGTCAGACATGTATTCATCATTGAGTCCAGAGAAATTTAAGGTTTTGATTATTAAGATAATCTACTTTTTAAAAATATAATGCATAGTGCTAGTAGCCCTAAGTTTATTAGTCACATTCTTCCACTTGAGTAAACTTTGAATGAACTATCGCTACTTACCTTAGCATACTGTATGCAGAATTGCTACAATGGTGTGACTATACATGTTAATTTAAACATTTAAATTGTATTGGTTTATTAAATATGATACACAAAGCAATTTGCTGGTGGAAGCAAATCACAAATTTGAGAGGAACGTTTATCATTGACGTCTCTGTTTATCACTTGGGAATCTACAAACAGATTCAGAGTATTTTATTTAATGCCATGTCAGCAATCAAAGATATTTTCATGGCAAAAATTAAATTACAAAAACACAAATATCATATAAATTCAATAAAAACAAAACAAATAAACAGCAAGTCATATTATACAATTTTTTTTAATTAACATGATAAAAAAAAATCCAAAACCTTTTCAGGCATAATCTCATTAAATATGTCCTTCAGTGAAGTAACTTCATAAAAGAGCATTCTGCTTGTGTTAAGTCCAGGACAATCTAATAAAATATGTTTGACAGATAAGGGAATCTTACGAAACATACATAAAGTTGGGTCTTTAAGTAAAAAAGCATGGGTCAATTTTTAATGTCCTAATTAAGAGCTTCGGAATCTACAAACAAAACAAATCCACAAGTCCATAGTATTTAGTGTACTTCCAGGGACACGGAGCAGAGTAAAGGCTGTCTGAAAAGGTTTGTTCCAGGTTTTTTGTTGTTGTAAATAGTTTCTGTTTTTCCCCATCACGTCGTATCTCATCAGATACAATCGGGGTAAACAGCCAGAACTAGTGTGTTTGGTTAAACTTGTTTATTTGTTGTAACTTAAGACTCATCTCCGTTAGCCAAGAAATCTGGAAATAGACGGAGACTGAACTCGGACACACAGCGGCAGTCGGAGAAACTATTGAATAGAGACCAAATCAACTGTCCACATTTCCAACATCTTACGATCATATTGCATTGATATAAATACATTCTGTTCATTGTCGGTTTTCCTAACTGTCAAAAACTAATGGGTAACTAAGTTAACCAAGGACTGAAACAAACCAACGTAACCAGAAATATAATTTCGTAACATTCAATATCATCAAACACATTCTCACTTGTGAAATGTAATCCCTTGCTGTCTGGTTTTAAGATTTCTTTCGTTTGAACACCCATACGCAGCACAAAAGTCCGGTATCGTCCATGAATTCAAAAGTACAGGCGGAGATAGCAGCGTTACCGAGCCACTTCCTATGACAAGACCCCTGTTCCAAGTTCCAAGATGGCGGCGCTTTTGACGCATGCTGAGAACCCCCAGGCGACGTCTAGTGTATATGTCTATGAGTGAGGGTGAGCCGCAAGAAATTCCCTCCACTTCTGATAAGGGTGGAGCCCGCCAATTCATATTTTCAAAGCTTTAGCATAGCATTTTTCAGCTTTATGCACACTTAATATCTAATGCAAGCACATTTATAAATGCACACAAACACAAGTAGCTTCAAGATATTGTGACATTATGACATTGAAATGTTTATTGTAATGAAGGACATCGTTTTGATGTGTAAAACTGACAGTGATATTGTATTACATGTGTGATTCTGAGAGAAATGAGGAAGAATTATTCAGCATGACACAGAAATGCTTTACCAAGTACTTAGTGTTTCAGACACGTTGACCGTCGGATTAGCATGAGCGTGCGCGCGTGTGTGTGCCGCTCAGACCTGCTCGACTGGTTCCTGATGGCAGAACAATGTTCAACCCAACATAGTTGCACAGTTACTTTCCGAGAGAGAACAGGTGGATATCGAGCGGCTCATTCAGAATTGTAACACTGATTTTTCACGTAGAACAATAAAATATAACTTTGTGTGCTTTGAGACTGGGCATAAAATCGATTTGCTGTACATTTCACGCGATGGGAGGGGTTGTTGAGGTGGGGGAGGTGCGGGGTCGCGGAGCAGCAGCGCATTTATCATGGGGGTCGCCGGCTAAAAAGTTTGGGAACCCCTGATCTAGACAAGGCAAGGACACAGCTTATCAACATCTCATGTCTGGAGAAAGCTATTCTTAGCCATTTCAATGGCAGTTCCTTAGCTGGTATAAGATCCAAGCTCAGCTGATACAAGACCTATGAAAGTACACAATTTGAACTGTTGATAGATGCACGGAATTAGATGGTGTAGTTATGAAATCTACCAACAGGTGCTAACAGGTGTCATGCTAACCAGTTAAACCTAAAAAATAGGGTTATTTTTGAATGTTTATACTGCTAGCACACTGCTGAATTATCCAGTTAGAAGGCTTTTTAATCCACAAACCACAACATTTACCATGGATTTACAGTAGATACACTAATTGTAACCATGATATTATGTCAGAAATGTGGTATATTCATATTGAATGTTATTATATTTATGTAGTCATGTATAATTGTATTAAATGTATTACAGGAGTAATGAAACGTTACAAAAATTTTAAAGAAGCTATGGCAGTGTTTTTTGCATTTATATTTATACTTAATTTGTTTAGGTTACTGTTTTTCATAAAAAAAATACCCTAGTTTTATAACTAAACTATAATGTTATTTTTTTTTTTACAGTCAGATTGACAAGCCATGCATGGTTTTACTTGTGGTTACCATGATCTACAAATGTAAACTACATATACAATGATCTACAATGGCGAAATGAAATGAACAAATACAAAGTAAAAGTCAAAAGCTGCAGAGAGTCTCAGTCTCAGTTGCACTGTCAGAACATTTACATTTTTCCCTAAAAAAATAGTTTTTACTTATAGTTTACTATTATTTATACAAATGTCAAATGTCACTGGGTTGTATTTATACATGCAGAGATAATAGACATTTTGGTTGAGTACCTATAGTACACCTGCATCCCAACTCAAACTCAGTGCTTTACTGTCAAATATACATTTCAAAAAGACAGCTTATTTAACATTATCAGTAACTGGACTTATTTGTGAAATACAATAGAAATAATGTTATTATTATTAGTTTCTGTCCCCTCTCCCTCCCCTGGTACTACCAAATCAGATGCTGGTGCCACCATCTGTACAGTATGTGCCACTGCTCTTGTATGACAGTTTAGAGCACTGTTTACTCCCTAAATGTTAACAGATATGTACAGGTTGCACATCAACAAAAACAATAATACCCATTATGTTTATTATTAAGGGGAAAGTGGTTACTTTTCAATTTTTTGAGCCATTTCTTTCTTCCAGTTTAAAAAGCAAAGGTGAGCCAACGTGTGATGTATATGAGTCTACATTTCTATATATTATTTATGAGAAAAACTCATTCAATCACCTGATCATGAACTTGACGAATATTCGGTTAAACAAAAGACAATGATGTGAACCGAAAATTCAAAGAAGAAGTGTGTTAAAATTTTACCTGTCATTTGGTCAGAGACTGTAGAGCTCATAATAGGGATGAAGATATCTAGAAGGATCTATTACATGTTCTTCCTCAGTTTTTACAATTACAAATAAATAGCCCTGACATGTTCTCATTGAAATTTATAAGAATTATTTATAGATTTGTTTTTGTGTCTTGAGAGTAAAGAAGACACTTGTCATAAGATTATATTAAAAAAAAAATACAGAAAGGTAGTAAAGCATCAATTGCAGCATCACCTTTTAAATATACTTTACAACAAAGGAATTACTGATAGTCTACCCTGATGGAAAGGTAATGGAGATATTAAAGAAGGGAAAAAGTTCCCAACTTCTCCCAGGAGAGCTTGAGCCTGTTGCTGCCCTTCAATTAGCTCTTCTGCCATCTGTTTATTCAGGGTAAACAGACAAAATGGCCATAATCCATCAACAACAAAATATACTGGGGGCCATGAAAGTTTTGGGAAAATGATAAAAAATGCTGCCACTGACTGGGCATTTTAAAAAAAAATGCTGGCTGGGAAAATTAAATGTTAAATTTCTTTTTAAACATTTCTGCCTTGTATTCAGTGTGCTTTGCCCATCATGTTTCGTTAAAACATATGAATAAGCTTAGTGATCATGGGTAACCTTGATATTCTCACACCATGCCATGGCAACACAGCTGTGTGGATCTGGTAACAGTTTATTTTAGCGAGGCAAGAACGCAAAGCATCACTGATGTGAAGCATTTCAAGTGCTATTCAGTCGATGAGTCTGAATCCTAGCCTATAATTACTCAAGAGATGGCATAGCCTTTAACAGAGGAACTAAAATCAATAATTGCCAAATTAAAAACATTGAATGTCCTGCAAATTACCAGTGTTTCAGTGTGTGTGTATGTGTATAATGTGCATAAAAAAAGAGACAGAATTACCAAATCTGCGATTGAATGACAGTTAGAGGCAGTCAAGGAGCTCCACAAAAAGACTAAATCAGAGGCAAAGCTTTAATGAAATTGGGAGATTTTTTTTTTTTTTTGGTCTTTTAATATTGAGTACTCCTCTGATTCAAAGCTGGTTTAATTGAGGCCAATATATAACATTATTGATTGAATTCAGGGGAGCAACAGGTCTTGATGATCTATCAGTGCAACTTTTTTTTTAAAATTCAGAATTCCACTGTATATTAAAGGTGGTTAATTCCACCCATTTTTTCATTATGTACAGTGTGCACAATATTCAATTTTTTATTCATGGAATAACTGAATGGAATAACATAAACCTTATGGAATAACTGAAATCTTGTAGAACTCATCAAAATGTATCCAACAATAAAGTACAAGTTGATGATGATTTTGACAATGACATTCCTGGACTTTCTAAAAGTTTTTTTATTATTATTAGTTATTCATTTATTTACAAAAAATAATTTAAGAATGAAGATTTTTTTATGTCATGGTATCTAGATAAACTGAACAACTGAATAATAAATGAAGGGTGAATTAGATATATCATAGTGATGCCAACAATGTAGCATAGCTAGCTTACTTGAAGGATAAATGTATTATGGATGGAAAGAACAAACACACCAACAGACAGATATATTTAAAGTCAAAAAGACTACTAGACTTAGACTATTAGACTATTGTTCAGATTTTACCCTTGCAGGGTGTTTTTCTGATTGACGAGTCATGTTAATACGGCAGTCTATCCTCGTTAATACCTTGCTTTGATATACTGTAAGACTGAAAATATCCAAAGATATTTTAAAAATGAACAAAGACATTGGCTTTGCTGTTTCAGTCCCCTCTCTCATGCTACAAGGGCCATTTGGGAAGAAACAAAGGAGCTGATAGTGATCAAGGCCTGTAGGCCAAGATGCGTGTGCATTGGGGGTCTATGAATTGTCACACCTTCAGTACAGTGGGGGAAGTTTTACTTCTGATTGGTCAGTTTGAATGTCTCACATTTGGGTTTCAGTCACATGGTCAAGGAAAAGGATAAAAGAAGATTGTAACAGTCGCTCTGCTTTCTTGCTCTCTGCCATTTGTCTTGGACACTCTCTGTCCCTCTCTGTCCCTTTGTCTTTCCCTTTCTTTCTATCTCTCAGGTAACTTTTTACATACATGCTGGGTACGATTAGTGGTATAAGTTTTTCATCTCATACATCTATTTTGTAATCATTTTAAGTGTAACCATAAACCAATATATTGTCATTAAACTCTTTCACTACAAATTATGTGCTAACTAGTTCTGATTTGGTATTAACTTTGATATGTTACCTATTGCAATATAATATTGTCACATTATAGCAACGCTCTCCCACATATTTAGCTATTATAACTGTGCTTATTTCCGTCGTTGGTATAAGTAGCAGTGGGTGGTAATAGACAAGAAATGTACAGTTTTCTACCATCTTGCTGATAACGTTTTTTAGTCATTCGGCAACCCTGCAGCCTGAACACCTGTAGGAGTTCTACCCTTACAATACTGTATTGTTCACAGAACATTCTTATATCAACAAAATTATGAAAATATACCAAGTAAACACCTGATCTCAAAGCAATTCTATATAGATCCTCAATTCTGTGTAAAAATATCCCATCATTTAAAATACTGCCACAAGGAATGTCTACTGAATGAATGTTTCACATAGACTACATCATTATATCATAACATCACATCTCTGAGACTAATTTGAGACTGAATGATGCAAGAGGTTCAGCAGAAGCCACTACACACCTCCAGCTGCTGTGCAGGTTTATTTATCCAAGTACACATTTAGGACCATTTAGGACATTTCAGGTATTATAGTTAGCTTTAAGTGTGGTAGTCTGGTAGGAAAATGGCACGCTATCTATGGCTCTTTGTCAGTCTCCATAACAGATCCAGCTTGAATAGTGAGCAAATGTTGTTGCAGCATTAGCCTGTGTCCTTCTGCCTGTCCCCTCTGCCTGCATATTGGACATTTTAAGGTTAACTCGCTTTAGAAAGACCTGCTATTGAATACAGCTTGAGTAACCCTGACGAGAGCTGCTCTCTAATTGGACGAGAAGTGCAGGGGCCAGATATCCCATGGAGGGTGCCAAAGCAACAGAGACATCAAAGTGGAGGACACAGAACCCAAATTAATTGAGTGTGAAGGGTTTTTGAGAGTTTTTTCGATAGCGTTTGAGGGCAGAATTTCAGCACGCCCTATTTCTCCATGTAGCTTGAGCTTCTATAACAAACCTCTGCTGCATTTGATGAACTCATTTGTATTCATCCATCATTGCTGGCTTCCTAAGTCTGAGAGTCAAAGATCCACAGAGGTCTGGGGCTCATTCTCCCACAGCTGCTGTAGCTGCCACAATACTGCCTTAAACCTGCGCCCCGCTCTTCCCTCTGCCTTTCAAAACCTCTCAATAGCAGCTGGCCAGATGTCATGGTGCTAATTGAGGGGACAAAGGCAACAGCTTGGCCTGCCACTGCGCGCAGGCCAGGTGCCTAGGCTTGATTACTTCCACATATGGATGTAACAGAGGACAATTAAGAAAGCAACGCAAGCCAAGTCGATCGAGTTAAGTGGCATTTGCTTTCTTCTTTGCAGTGTCATTTCTCTTCTTTCTCTATGCCTTTCCCTCAGCAGAATGGAGATCAGTGTGATAATTATGAACACCTGTTCCCATTTCTGAAAATTCACATGCCTTGAAACACGCAGATTATAAATTAAATGGGCAGGAAAATTATGTTGTTCCTTGCCTTACAATCCTTGATTTCCTTGAGAGCATGTGATATCGAATGGCTTTAACATTAAAAACTATCTTCTTTTAACATTAAGAAACATTAAGAAACTTCATATGGTTAGTAAGCTGGTGTTACCTGATGGAAAGTGCTCATTGATCGGCCAGTTGTCCACCTGTAAGGTGGCGTTGCCCCCATTCCTTGTGAAGCGCACCACATGATATTTTCCATCGTTGACTTCTGTAGTCATCTCTTTGACACTGATGTCCACTGTACCGATGTTGAACGTTACACCCACCTTGCCTTCTTCCTGGAATATAAAAAACACAATCTTGTCAGTCTAGCTACACCAAATTAACTTAACCAATTTAACTTAGCGTAAAAGGATTGGGGATGCACTGATCCGATACGGAGTATGGATATTTGTCTGATACAGACCTTTTTGTCGGATCAGGTATCGGTTCGATAAGACCAATACAAATCCTAAATTGCGAGTTACTCATGGTTGTTAGATATATACATATTTGAGGAACAGACAGCATATAAAGCTGTTAAATTGAGGTTTGCGGAAACTCTTTCAGTCATTTTCCATTCAGCATCTTCAAAACAGCAAGTCTCATTTATTTACATGTTAGCATGGTAAAACACTCTCCGAGACTACAATGTTCCGATTATTATACATAAGATGTTTTGCAACGTAAATGTACTCGTCCTCCATTTATTTGCAGTGATCCTTCGTGATCGCAACAATTGGTGATTATTACAACAAATGGTGTGGTACTCGATTACAAGGTATCTGTTGTAAAATACATGTATATGTATATGTATATGTATATGTGTGTGTGTTTCTTATTATTTATAATTAATTATTGTGTAGGCAAGGCGCCAAACTCCCAATCACTCCCTGGGCACCACAACAAAAATGGCTGCCCATTGCTCCGGGTGGGTGTGTCTAAGGTTTGCAGCTTGTGTGTGTTCACTACTTTCTCCTAATATGCATGCACTAATTAAATGCAGAGGACAAATTCCGAGTATGGCTTACCATACTTGGCCTCCACATGTCACTTTCTAAAATGATCAAGAAAAAACTGTACTGGTTTTGGACTCGCTTCTTAATCTGCAGATACTTAAGACTGCGGTACTGGTAGCAGACAAAAAATGGCATCAAGCATCCCTAAAAAGGATGAAGGTGCTAGCAAAATTAACAGGAAACATTTGCATGTTAAAGTGATCCACTTTTAGAAACCTCCTCAAATATGCTTCCAATGAGAGCACACAAATGGATTTGGATGCCAAGACTGGTGCATTTTTTAAATCCAGTTGATAAGAATGAGCTGCCAATAGGAATGTGGGGCATGCACGTAACGATGACTAATGCGCTTCGAACCGTCCTACTGAAAATTCACAAACATACTCTCATCCTTTCACATATGTGTCCCATATGGTTCTCATTTGGGGACTCTTCATAATTAATTCTCTGATGGAGAACTAAGACAACTTTCCACAATTTCTTTTGAACAGGCTACTGGCACTGCCCGCAAAGTCAGTTTTACTGTTATAAATTCATGTTCACATAGCCATGTCAAGGCATGCCAGTCTTAATGGAGTACATTTCTTTTCTTATGTCATTTGTTTTAATCCCCACAGGGACTCTTGAAGGTGTAATTACCTGTCCTCAAAGCATGACACAAAGGAAGATATTTTTCACACAAAAGGAAAGGTAAATAAATACATGGATGTGCTATACTGAAATGTGTGATGAATTATTCTGCCACCACACACTTCCGCTGTCATTGTTCCTCAATTTTTTCTGAGGGCTCACCAAGACTCCCAGCATGCTCCACTTTCAATGAATGTAACCTAAGACCTGCAGATGAGGGCACAATTGACAAATAACGTGGAGGTGCATTGGATGATTTTAATGAGACGTGCATCATGAATGATAATTTAGTGAAGGCAGACCAAAAGCTGAAAAAAGATACATTAATACGCACTGTTTGCACTCTCCATTGGAGCCAAGGAAAGCAGTGCAGTACATAATAACCAAAAGTCTGCATAAGCTCTCTGATTGTAGCTCCTCTATTCATCGCACAACTTTTTCAAATTCCCATAAAGTATCAGCTGGATGGGCAGGACCATCTGATTATTATATCCTAGTTAAGACAGTTTCCGTTGTGAGGGCTGAAATCCTAACAAATGGAAGTGAGTCAGGAGGCTTCAGTACAGATTTCTCTGAAGACAGCATCTCTGTCTAGCTCACCGTTTCCGTCTCTACCGCAAGCAACATTTGCTCAGTTTTAAAACCTAGAGAGCCGACTACTGAGGAACCAGTTTGGACCATCATAAACGTACCTAGATGAAAAGGAAAGAAATATAATTATGTTGCCTTGGACACCTCATTTCGCCAAATTCTAAGGCAGCCTATATTGCATCCTTTACACAGAAGGCATTGGCCCAGTCCCAAATGGCACCCTAAAACCTCACGGTCTTCCTCTGAGTCTTCACTTTTCGTGACATAATGCCGCTTTGACTGCGGGCTGACATCAAAGCAAATTTAAAAGTGCTGGCTAATGCTAATTATAAATTCTCTAAGATTATTATTCACGTGGGTACTAATGATGTTCAACTTCGCTAATCTTTCATTTGAAAGCCACGTTTATAGCATCTGTAAAACCGCATTCTTCCATCATAATTTTTTTTTCTAAATTACGCCATTTGCTCTTAATGACAAATGCTAAACAGTTGCTTCATGCATTCGTGACCTCAAGGCTAGATTTTTGAAATTCTTTGCTGTGTTGTTGCCCTGCACACTTAATCTCCAGCTGGTCCAAAACGCAACAGCTAGAGCTCTTACTTGAACCAGGAAATATGACCATACTCTGCATTAGCTCCCTACTAAACATCATATAAATTTAAAAATCTTGCTAATTACTTACAAAGCCAGTACTTGAGTACAGCTCTTAACACATTATAATCCTTCATGTTTATTGCAATGTCAAAATTCTGGCCAGTTGATAATAACTAGAATATCAAAATCAACCACAGGCGGTAGATCTTTTTCTATTTAAGCACCTAAACTTTGGAACAGTCTTCCTAACACTGTTCGGGAAGCAGACACACTCTGTCAGTTTAAATTTAGACTAAAAACACATCTCTTTAACCTGGCATGTACATATCGGATTATCTACTTCTCTATCAAAAATTCAAATCATTGCAAATTGTTTAATGTAAATTGCATAAATTAGGTCAGCCGGAACCGAGAACACTTCCCATAACACTTGCTGTACTCGCTACATAATAAGAAGAATGGCGTCTATGCTAATATTCGTCTCTATCTTTGTTTATACTGAGGTTAAGTTTGCCAGTTCCAGGCCATATCCATACGATGACAACACAGCCCTGAAGTGTCAGCCAAGCTGCGAAGGCCTTTCCTTATGTATAGATAAAACATTATCAAAATGATCCCAGTTCGCATGGATCCGTGGAACCAACTAATAATTCTGTATTATGCGAGCCAGATTAGTAATTTGGTAATACCACTCTGCACAGAAAGACTAAGCGTCTGTGAATATACACATTCAAACATGCATACCTATAGACTAAACACGTAAATGAATGCAGTAATCATTGTCTGTTTTCAGCTAAAAAGGTATCATTTCATCATTTCAGGTATCATATATAGAATAGGCTGCACAATGACACCATTTTCCTATTAATGTAAAGCTGCTTTGCCACAATTTGCATTGTAAAAAGCGCTATATAAATAAAGATGACTTGACTTGACTTCAGCAGCCCCTAAGTTAATAATTACCAATTTTTTACAATGGAAATGATTCAATCAAAAACTTACTTTTGCTCGATAATAACTTTTTTCCTAGAGCTGCAGTAAAGCCAAACAATCTCTGTCCATTAATTTTCCTATTATCACCGTGAAGCTGCTTTTAAACCATCTGTACTGTAAAAAGTGCTATATGAATGAAGATGACTTGACTTTACTTGACTAATAAGCAGAGTGTATGTGCGTTGTGCACAACCTATAGGCACTCTTTAATACACGCTCTTTAAATAACAAAATAAATAAATAAACAAATATTTTCTTACTTTTTACACCTGAACACAACTCGTTTCAAACTAACATGCCCATGGTTGCACAAATGGGTGCAAATACATTTGCTATTTAAACAACGTGGCGCAGGGTGTGAAAATGATAACTGCATCAGGCTAAAACTAGCAAAAAGCACTTGCGTCGCGCCTGCCACCGCATTGCGCCTGGTAAATGATAGGGCCCTTTATATTGCTTTTTTCATTCGAAAGGGAACAGCACACAAGACTGATGCTTGTTGAATGTTGCACTTTCTCTGATATAATACCTGATGTCTCACAGGTGGCGGCAAACATTTATAAGGTTATTGCAGAATTTCACTGCGACACAGAGCATAATGTCTGGTGTTTCTCCACCGTGGGTGGTACCAGGGTAGCCAAGAGTGATAAAAGTAATTTGAGTTGCAGCAGGAGCCTGCACCGATGAAGAAGGGCTCTATCTCTCCCCCATGTAATGTTCACTGACACCAGTAATAAGCTACACAATCCAATTCTGTCCCTCCGATCAATGGCTCCAACAAAAAGTCAGCCCCAGGCATCAAATCTCTCCCAGAATCTCTCCCTCTATCGCTGAGGCAGCCTGCAGACAGGAGCACAGTACCTTGATCTCTTGGCAAGGGACTGAACCATATGCAACCACCATCATCAGTGAAAACAAAACAGAGGGCAAACAATAGCCTTCAAAATTTTTACAGCATATGTTTATGCTATAATTAGGACAAGTGTGAGATAACTGAAGACGGCGAGAGCGCGTGAGTGTTTACTTAATACCCGTTTCTGCTCTATTGCGAAGTTATTATTTGCTGCTAGGAAGGATTCGTTCGATTCTTTGCTTAGTTGTATGTTTGCGCTTTGATTTGTATCTGTTAGTATTTGTATTCGCTGCCATTTAGTAGAACTGTAGCGGTTGTTAGTTTTGGTATTGCTGGGCTGTGAACTTAAGTGCTGTACGTGCGCTTCCTGCAGTAGTTTCGATTTGGCCCATTCACGGCGAAACTCTTTTGCTGAGCTAATTGTTAGGGCGGACACAGCTGTTTCCACTCATACGTTAGTAAGTAAGCTATTTATTTAGTGTGTACGCGCTGTCGCGGAAGCGTCAGCGGAAGCGTTCAGCCTACTCGTGTGAAGACCGACTCGGGTAAAGACCTGCGACTCTACCTGCGCGACTCCACTGAGCAAGGACACAGACACAACACTTAAGTATCCCCCTTCCCCCCCCCTTTTTCTTTGCTCCCATACTCAACATGTGCTTTCAATATATTCCTGTTGTCACTCGCATACGCTCCACTATCACCCGCAGAAGGCAACGCAACACAACTAACCTGCGTCCTATTTACTCCTCTTCTAACCAACCTCTATCTGTTTCTGTAGGCCTATGGAATTGTCAGTCAGCTGTTAACAAAGCTGACTTCATTCCAGCCTTTGCCACTAACTCCACTCTCAATATCTTAGGCTTGACTGAGACATGGATTCGTCCAGAGGACTCCTCAACCCCCGCTGCTCTTTCTAACAACTTCACTTTTACTCATACCCCTCGTCAGTCAGGAAGAGGAGGGGGCACAGGTTTCCTCATTTCTAACAATTGGAAATACTTAACTCACCCTGCTCTATACAACAACTGTTCGTTTGAATCTCATGCCATTACAATTACATACCCTGTCAAAATTCATCTTGTACTCATCTATCGCCCCCCAGGTCAATTGGGTACCTTTGTCGAGGAATTGGACATGCTGCTGTTCTAATTCCCAGATGATGGTAGTCCACTTGTACTACTGGGCGATTTCAACATTCACCTTGATAAACCGTATGCTTCTGACTTCCTCTCTCTCCTAGCCTCATTTGATTTCAACCGACTCATCACCACAAGCACCCACAAATCTGGCAACCAATTGGACCTGATCTACACACGTAACTGTATCACTGACAACATTCTGGTCACACCTCTGCACGTCTCTGACCATTTCTTTATCACTTTCAATCTGCAACTTATTTGTGCACCACCAACCACTTCACATGTTTCCTTCAGAAGAAACCTGCGCTCTCTTTCCCCTTCCCGTCTCTCTTCTGTTGTGTCATCCTCCCTTCCCTCACACACACAATTCTCATCTTTGGATGTAAATACTGCAACACACACATTATGCTCCACTTTATCTTCCTCCCTAGACAGTATCTGTCCTCTGTCATCCAGACCATCACAAGCAACTCCTTCCAACCCCTGGATATCCGATGCGCTTCGTGAAGACCGGACCAAACTCAGGGCAGCAGAAAGGAAATGGCGCAAATCACAAGACCCATCTGACCTAGGTTCGTACCAAGATCTGCTATCATCCTTTTCTGATGGAGTCCTTGCAGCTAAGTCCTCATACTTCCACAACAAGATCAACGGCGCTACAAACACACGCTCACTCTTCAAGACATTCAACACACTCCTCTGTCCCCCTCCACCACCTCCCACCACATCTTTAATTGCTGATCAATTTGCCAATTTCTTCACCGACAAGACATCTTCCATCAGCAGCCAGTTCTCTGTACCACCCACACAGGAACTCAGCCCCTCCTCATCCATTAATCTTCTCTCTTCCTTCTCCCTTCTCACGGAGGCGGAAGTATCAAAACTTCTCCTCTCCACTCATCCCACCACCTGCCCTCTAGACCCCATCCCCTCACACCTTCTACAAGCCATCTCTCCCACTCTTTTACCAGCACTTACACACGTTATTAACTCGTCTCTCCACACAGGCACTTTTCCTACCACATTCAAGCAGGCTCGAGTAACCCCACTGCTTAAAAAACCCACGCTAGACACATCACTCGTGGACAACTACAGACCTGTCTCTCTCCTACCATTCATATCAAAAACACTTGAACGAGTTGTATTCAACCAGGTGTCATCCTTCCTCACACAGAATGACCATCTGGACGTCAACCAATCTGGTTTCAAGAGCGGCCATTCAACAGAGACTGCGCTACTGTCTGTCACGGAATCCCTGCGGATTGCAAAGGCTGGTTCCAAATCATCTGTTCTCATCCTACTGGATCTATCTGCTGCCTTCGACACCGTAAACCATCAAATTCTTCTGTCCACCCTCTCGTCACTGGGCATCTCAGGTACTGCTCTTCAGTGGTTTGAGTCCTATCTCACAGGTAGGTCTTTCAGAGTTGCCTGGGGAGGGGAGGTATCCAAACCTCATCAACTGATCACTGGGGTTCCTCAGGGTTCAGTTCTTGGTCCCCTCCTATTCTCCATTTATACTACATCACTGGATCCCATCATACAGGCACATGGTTTCTCCTACCACTGCTATGCTGACGATACACAACTCTACCTGTCCTTCCAACCAGATGATTCCACAGTAGCTGCACGGATCTCAAGCTGTCTGGCGGACATCTCGACGTGGATGGAAGAACACCACCTGCAGCTCAACCTGACAAAGACTGAGCTTTTAGTCTTCCCTGCCACTCCTACTCTACAACACGACATTAACATACAGCTTGGTACAACCACCATTACCCCATCAAAGTCGGCCAGAAATCTTGGAGTTATCTTCGATGACCAACTGACCTTCAGAGACCACATCTCAAAGACGGTGCGGTCGTGCAGATTTGCACTTTGCAACATCAGGAAAATCCGTCCCTTCCTGACTGAGCACGCAACACAACTGCTTGTCCAGGCCCTGGTCATTTCAAGGCTTGATTACTGCAATGCTCTTCTGGCTGGTCTGCCGTCAAGTGCAATCAAACCTCTTCAAATGATCCAGAATGCTGCTGCACGTCTTGTCTGCAACGAGCCTAAGAGAGCCCACGTCACGCCCCTCTTCATCTCTTTGCACTGGCTACCCCTTGCTGCTCGCATCAAGTTCAAGGCGCTGATGCTTGCTTACAGATCCACCACAGGCTCTGCACCTTCTTACCTCCACACACTGCTACAACGCTACGTCCCCACCAGAAGCCTGCGATCGCTAAAGGAACGAAGGCTTGTGGTACCGTCACAGAGAGGCACAAAATCACTCTCCAGAACATTCTCCTTCACTGCTCCCTGCTGGTGGAATCTCCCTACTTTCATCAGGAACGCAGAATCCCTGGCAATATTCAAGAGACAGCTGAAAACTCATCTCTTCCGTGAACACTTAATCCCCTCATAAAAAAAAACAAAACAAAAAAAAAAACCTATCCTTCCCCTTTTTCCCTTCCTACTCTAGCTTATGGTACTGAGCAATGTATGAAACTTGTATTGTGAGCACTTCCTGTGTTATTTGCCAATTCATGAAGAATCGCTTGTTTGTTTTCCTCACTTGTAAGTCGCTTTGGATAAAAGCGTCTGCTAAATGACTAAATGTAAATGTAAATGTATAATTAGAGTTTTTTCAATTGCTTTGTCCGAAACCCAGTTCGATTCCCCTGCAGTTCTGTATTCACATCAAATCACTTCTAGTGTCAGCTGTTGACCACTGAAGCTAGAAAACAACTCAGGAATAGTTATCAGTTTCATAAGTGTTTTTCCTCCTTTCCCCGCCCCCTTTTTTGTAATTAAATTATTTTATTACAAAATCTTATACATACACAGATCAGCACTTGTGTCGACCTGCCAAAGGTACAAAGAATGCAAGCTGTTAGCCAAAAGTAATTTCTGCAGAGACAAGCAGCAATGAACAATACATGATGCTATAATAGGCAAATTAAGTGTAATCAATACATTTTTATTTTGAGTAAGCAATTCTGGAATGAAGGCAATGTAATCTTTCTTGGTGTGCACCAGAAAAAAAACCGTAACCACACATATACAAAAAGGATGCAATTATATTATTATATAATTACAATTATATACAACAGTTAGCTCTTGTCTTAAATTTTGTTGGCTAAGAAACCTTCTGTGAGTGCTGATATTTCACTAGCATCAGCTAAGCCTGCCCCCTTTAATTACAATACTAATTAACTTTCCAGTAATGTATGTGTGATAGCAATACCTTATATTTACAACTTAACTATTTGCTTTACCCTTACCCTAAACACATTTACAATTCAGACAACTGAATAACATTTTTTTTTTGGTAAAATGTCAATAGTGTTGGCTTATGATTAGATATTTTGATCAAAAACTATTCAATATACTGTAGTATATTAGCACAATATATTACTCTGTATATTCTCAGTATACATTGATTAATTTAATATAATGAGCGTTCACATATAAGGAAATATATTAAGTAAAGAAATATAACAATTAAGTATATTGTCACATATTTTTCAATACATGAAAAGTGGCAATTCCTTATTCAATATGTTGTAATATATTAACACAATATATTATTCTGTATATTTTCAGTGTATAGTAAATCGTACTGATCGATCATATATAAGGAAATATATTTTCTTTGCGTAAGGTTAACACCCATGTGACCTTCGATGAGGGCATCCAGTATCAAATACATAACTAATCCTTGTGTATAGATTTACATAGGCTATCTACATGACCTAAGGGGTAAATTTAGCATGAGGTTAGAGCTCATCAAAAATGATATCGTGGTGCATACAGGCGATGAATCGATTGAATGAGATTAATGGCCTCTCATTTGAATCAGGGCCTTCTCCGCCAGTCTACCGTGAAACACTAGAGTGATTTTGTGATATTTGGCAGGAAACATTTGTAGCATTTGGAAGTCTAGAGGGTCCCCATCATTTGGGAAAGTGATGACCCGGTCAAGACCCTCCAACACAGTTAATTCAGACATTAATATTACAGCGTGAATGGAATAGAAACATTCCTAAATATTTGAAGGACAGACTTTTGCATAAACGGCGATAATGTGTCTAACAGCAGAGGCATTACATAACGCACACCAACAATAGATTTCAATATATTTTTGAATGCCATATTAATCTATATTTTATTCTTTCAAAATTCATTCACCCTTTAAAGAAAAGAAGGAATAGTCGAGACAGGGAAGAGTTGACACTGTCAGTTTAAACACTTGATGAAACATGATGAAACATGACCATAATTCTTCTGAGTTGATCATAGAAGTTGTACATTTCTGTGTACAAATATAAAGAATTTGCATGATAAAAATATTTTGAGGCAGAAAATTTGCAGATTAATTTGGAAAAATGATGTTTAAGTTTGTAATAAAGTATACAGATGCATGTCTTTTTGAATATACAGTGGTGTGAAAAAGTGTTTGCCCCATTCCTGATTTTTTTTTTTTTTTCATGTTTGTCACACTTATATGTTTCAGATCATCAAACAAATTTAAATATTAGTCAAAACTAACAAAGTAAACACAAAATGCAGTTTTTAAATGAAGGTTGTTATTATTAAGGGACAACAAAATCTAAACCTACATGGCCCCATGTAAAAAAGTGATAGCAGCAACAACTGCAATCAAGCGTTTGCGATAACTTGAGCATGAACTTCCTTTTTAAGGTCATTCCACAGCATCTCAATAGGATTCAGGTCAGGACTTTGACTAGGCCACTTCAAAGTCTTCATTTTGTCTTCAGAACCTCCTGCTGCAGAACCCAAGTTTGCTTCAACTTGAGGTCATGAACAGATGGCCGGACATTATCCTTCAGGTTCCATTTATCACAGGAAGTCTTCCAGGTCCTGAAGCAGCAAAACAGCCCCAGACCATCACACTACCATCACAATATTTTACTGTTGGTATGATGTTCTTTTTCTGAAATGCAGTGTTACTTTTACACCAGATGTAATGGGACACACACCTAGTCAGTCCACAGAGTATTTTCCCAAAAGTCTTGGGGATCATCAAGATGTTTTCTGGCAAAAATGAGACGAACCTTAATGTTCTTTTTCCTCAGCAGTGGTTTCCATTTTCAGTTGATTTTGTTTTCCCTTAATAATAACAACCTTCATTTAAAAACTGCATTTTGTGTTTACACATTTTTTTGATGATCTGAAACATTTAAGTGAAGACAAACATGCAAAAATGATAAGAAATCAGGAAGGAGGCACCACTTTTTTACACCACTGTATGCTAGCAATAAGCTAATTAAGTAATAAATTATGTGAAACTAATTCCCTCTCCATTCATTATACACTTCCTCAAACTTCTCCAGCCCCAAACAGTCTGTGTGATCTCTGTACTACTAATTTCCACACTCTGCTAGGCAGATATTCCATACCATATACTCTGAGTCATGCTAAGGAGAAAAAATGTCAATACATATTCATCCTGGGCCTTCATTAAATCAACCCCCAAAAGAGTTAAGACAGACAAAGAAAGATTTCTGTAGAGTCTGTCTGAATGTTGACAGAGTGTGCAACCCTTCATTCCTTATTATAATAGAGACTCTACAAAAATGGCATTTGAAGGCACTGTCATTTCAGTGTGAAAACAGTCTTATTTGATTAAATAAAAGTAATTTATAGGATATATATTACATGCCTTATAGGAGTGTCACGGAAAATTAGCCTCCAGCTCTTTGCATGAGGAAAAGAGGAGCAGATGCAAACTGATTGTGGAGAGTAACGGCTTTGCCTCACTCTATGCTCAAAGTCAAACCCTGATTCTTCACTTTGATCTTTTTTTTTTTTTCTCTAGGTCAGAGTTATTAAATATTTACCTTGCACTGGCTGTTGTTCCCTCTGCATGCAAACAGGAAGACTACTAGAAATGTTTCTAATTTTCAGTAAGCCGCAAAGCTAACCAGAGTATTACTTTCATCTTTTTCTTGCTATGAGATGATGACTGCAGACTCTTTCCTGTAGCATATTTCTTATTGAAATAGGAACTTGGGCCAGGATATTTCGAAGACTTCACCCCAAAACAATATTTTCTATTGCTAGTATGGGTTCAAGCTTTTTTCCCTTAGCATGGCCCTTAAAAACCTTATATGCAGGGTTGGGAGGGTTACTTTTCAAATGTATTCCATTATGGTTACAAATTACTTACTTAAAAAAAGTATTCTGTAACGTAATCCAAGCACCACAATCACTATTCAAGTAATGTAATCTGATTACTTTTGGATTCCTTCAAGGTTACATATGAAAATAAAGTCAAGTTAAAAGCAATATTATCAAAGTACCTTTATTTAACATGACAAATTAAAACTAATAAAAACTAGGCTATTAAAATTAAGCAATTGTGTCTTGTTTCACCAAATAGAGATTACACCACACCGTAGGCTATATATATTTATATAAAAGGTTATACAGATATAAAGTGGCTACAGTACTGTATTACATATGGTTTTATTTTTATTTCTTTAACATCTCCAAGGAAAAAAAAAATTATAGTTTATACACAACACTAAAAACATCTACGCCATTTACATATTAGTCTATTTCAAAATATATGTTGATCAAACCGTGATCTTTCTTAATTTCAGACTGAATATGGGGCATTAGCAGCGACTTGGCGACTCTCGTGTTAATTTATACATTTTCCAGCTCATTTTCTGCAATAAACTGCAACCATTCAACCTATGGAATTTTAAATCACTTACAAACACTATATTTTAGCTAACATGATTTCCGTGCTAGTCTTAATTGCAAATGTTTAACTTGGATGTTGAGTCCTTTGTTAAAGAAAGCGTCTTCATACCATTTAATTTTATGTTGTTTCATTTTTCCTCTTTGTGAAATTTCCAGATATGGAATTGTTTTTACCACAAGAAGCATCATTAAAGTTAGGTGCGTCTGTGGAGAATGACTGTAGACAGGTGTTATTTGCGCATACACCAGCAGTTGTCTAACGAGAGTCATGTCTGGCAACAGGACCAGGATCTATAATCAAGCAGATAAATATAGAGTTATTATGTCAAAATACTAATTTATTTAGCTTTAAATAAAACTATTGCATTCCTGATAGTATTCCCAATCTTTAAAAAATTTAACTGTATTACTTTGTTTATTGACGTAACTGTAACGAATTACAGTAACAAATATTTTGTATCCTGATTATGTAACGCTGTAACAGGTTTTCCATTACTCCCCAACCCTGCTTATATGACAACTGCAGTAAGCACAGCATGGTTCTATAAATCCATATCAATTGACCACTAAAAATAAGCCATTTAATACTTAACACTTTCAACTGAAGAAACAAATTAATCATGGATGATTGCTAATTACTATAGCTAAAATAGGATTTGTAACTTTGGCATCTGTGCAATTCTTCATCCACACCACAAGGTGTCAGTTTAAGTTCAAAACTACACCCATACTTGCCAATGCAACATAAAAAAAGGAAGTAACTTTTTATTCTGACATACATATATTTCAAAAAGTATCTTAATAAATTATAAACTTATATCTTATAGCTCAAATGATTGGCTTAAAAAAACTATCCACAGAACTATCCACATGAATTTGCAGCCAAGGAATGCTAACAGATAGCGCTGTTGAGATCTCCTGGGATGTAATCACTAGTGTATACTAATGTCGCCAGCACCTCCAAGGATGATAAGGAAATACTAGATTCTGTATTGCAGCTTCTCTGCAGTACATCTAACACACTGATGCCCTTTGCATTCTCTAGGTACATAACAGTAATTTCAATTACCCTCTCAAACAAATCAAGCCATGTATGCAGCAATGATTCATGAGCTGCCTGTAACACACTTAAATGTGTATGGACTATGATTTGGCTTCCTACTAAGAAGAGGGCCACAGCAATGGAGCAGTCATGACCTTCAGCGTAGTTTTAGTTGACATGGCTATTGTCTCTCTCTCTCTCAATACAAATCAATCACTGGAGAGTCAACAACCCGGTCACTTTCAAAGCTGACAGCATTGTAGGCACTCCGTATTAAATAGCATACTGACAAGAGGATTATGCCAAGAGGTTATAGTCTTTACTGTGGCTGGAACCTGAGTATAAATTTTGGAACAGTTTCTAAGAGCAACTGGGTTTTGACAAGGCTGCTTCATGGGATGAAAATACTTGTTTTTCAGTAAACATATCTAAACATTTTTAAACAGGATAAACTACTATAGATAAAATGTGTATAAAGTTTATTTTTCTCAACATATTGAATTGTAAACGTAAACATTAGTACATTTTGTTAGATTTAATTTAAAGAAATAGTCCTGCTCAGACGGGTTTCATTTAAAATAAATAAATAAATAAATGGGAAATTCACTGGGTAGTACAGTGTTGTGAATGCCTATTAGGGATTTAGTTAATGAAATTGAAACAACTTCATAATCAAATTGGAATTCTTGCCATAGATATTTAATTTAAATGTGCTTGCCAATTAAAATAATTAAAATTTCGTCTTGAGTTAAAACTGTTCTAAATAAATTGATCAGACATAAAGCAATTCTTTTTTTTCATAAGTGAGGAGTAAATAGTCCAGTAACGCATTTAAAGCAGACATTTGCTATGTATTGTAGTTAGATTTTTGGAAGCATACTACTGTAAGTCTCAAACTATTGCAAGTCTCACATTAATATGGAAGTTTCAGACATGCTATTCATGCTTGATAAACCAGTCTAGGCTTTTAACTGGAGCACAGCTGGTTTTAGCTTGGACCTTGGAAGCTAGTCTGACCAGCTCACAAGTGCCCAAAACCAGACCAGACATGACCAGCTTATGCTGGTTTTAAAGGTTTTCTTTAAGGAGTAATATGTTTTCAAGCAAGGAAGCAAGCAAGCAAGCAAGAAAGAAAGAAAGAAAGAAAGACGACACATCTCCACTTCCTTCCAGTATAGTAAAATGAAGCCAAAATATCCCAGAAATGGTCGTGGCCAATTATGTCATTTGGAACCCAAGTCTGTAGTAGTGATCCTGAGGTGGAGGCTACAAAAATAGGTATAAACAATGTGGATGCATAATCCACCCTAAACCTAACCAATAGCTGGCTACAAATGCTGTGTAAAGTTCAGTAAGCTCAGATGATGGACAGATAGCTTTGAGTTGCCATAGTAACAGATGTTAGAGCTCTAAAGCTCTTTGCCTTCTTTTCTGGCAAAAAGCATAACTAGATTTACCATCACCTGCTCCTGAAACTTCAATGAGCAATATCACATAAATATTAAGAGTAAACCTGGAGTGGTTCTAGAGACAACCTGCTACTACCACAGAAAAGTGGTGGTTTGTAGAGGCAATGACGGGCAAAACAAAAAGAAAGGAAAAATAACTGGAAAATAGACAAGCAATGCCTTCAATTCAGTGCAATACAATACAATTCAATACAATGACCCAAGAACAATAATGTGTTTTTTCCTATCTCAAATTTCCTATATGTCAATAAAAGAGTAATGAGTAATGTCCTAATGCATTTGTACTAATTTGGGTTAATTGCAGAGGACAATTTACGAGTATGGGTTACCATACTTGGCCTTCACATGTCACTTTCACTTTTCGCTTTCACTTTCAACAAGTAAGCTTAATTAATTTAAGTGAATCAGTTCAAATTGTCGGTTTCAATGAGTTAATTAATGACTGGTTTATGCCATAATCCAAAAACAAATAAATATTAAAGCTGCTAGCAACAATGAAAGGGCACTTACATCCAGGCTCATCACCACCCGTTGGCCTTAGGAAAACAGTGAACAGTGGGCGACATGCATGTAAGCGAAGAAATAAAAGAGAATTGCAGAATAATTGGCATTAATCACATACATTAGCACTTAGCCAAGTGTCGCATGATTTAAAGTGTTTCTAACATGTTTGGTACTTCATGGCATATTTACAGGTTTCGGGGAGTGAATTACAATGTAAAGCATACCATTTCCCATTGCCAGCAGGTGGCGCTTTGACTAACTGAATATTGGCATATAGATGTCTTTAGGCCAGGACTCTAATCACACGTGAAGTTTGGGGCACATCGGACATTGTATGCTTGAGTTACAACAGCTTCCTCTTTCATGGTGAAACATCAGACTTTGTCAGGCCGCCACGGACACGGCCTTCAACGAAAACTCAAGATCATTGCAACATCACTAACACCTTGACAACATATAGTGTTTATCTAGTTTAATCTCTATGAGGATTTAATCACAGTGTAAAACAAGTCACTTCCTGTTACCCACAGGTAGCTCTATGACTAAACTGAATATTGCCATGTAGATGTCTTCGGGCTAGGACTCCAATAAAACAAGTGAAATTTGAGGCAGATCGGACATTGTATGCCGGAGTTACAACAACTTCCTGTTTCATGGTGAAGCTTCGAAATTTGTCAGGCCGCCACAGACATGACCTTCAGGAAAAACTCTAGATCTGCGAAATTTAGCGTAGTAAAGGCCTTTTGATTACACTGACCAAATATGATGTTGATCTGATTAAAGCTCTAGGAGGAGTTTGTTTAAGAACAACGTATGGAAATGGCAAAAACTGCACAAATTTTGCAAAGAAAATTCTAAATATCTGACTTCCTGTTGGTTTTCATATTTTGTACCAGGAGACATTTTTGTAGACATCTCCTGATCGATTGCTCCTGTCTGCCTCGCTGCAGAATTGTTTGAGTCTGTTGCTCCGTATAGCTTTGTTTTGAATCTATTTACTGTCATTGTTTGTTGTCTACTTTATCATCATTATATATCTGATATTGTCTAATATTGCCTATCACATTGTAACGGTCTAAGCGTTACCAATTTTTTTAATTGTATTTTTTTTTCTTTTGAATGGAAGTAAATGAATCAAGGGTAATGCCATTAGGAGCCGCTTGGGGGGCGATAGTGCGCGTTTACTACTTGATATAAGCCCAGGTTATGTGCCAAGCAAGTAAAGTCGTTTGGTAGAGGGAGACCTCATGGTTGATCTGTTGCTACCATATCTTCGTTAATGTCCTGTTTGAGAACTCTTTGAGAGTTTTTGCTAAATGTAAGTATTGGCCCGAATATAACTTGGTGTATTTGGTAACTTGGTGTACAAAAGTGTCTGATGTGAACTTTTGCTTTTATTTGTAGAAAGGACTTTTCTTATTATTATTTTTCCAATTCATGCTTCATTTCATGGAAGTCAAGAGGTACTCAGGCACGTCTCTATGGCGCATGGCCAACCAATAGAGCGAAGGGTCAAACGCCTTCGACTGTTATCACTGTGGATTATCATTGCATCGCACTCAAAATACATCGGACTTATATTTCATCTCATCACTTAATAATCTTTCATCATTCCAGCTACCCGAAAAGGACCATTGACGATAAGTGCATTGTTGAATATACAGAGACACAAAGTTTTTTTTGTTTATTGGTTGTTTCATGGAAACTATGCACCAGAGAGAATAAAAAAAAAGAAAAAGTATATTTGTTGGTGAAGTGAAGAATTTTTCAGTACTGTCTGAATTTCTGTTGAACCCCCTCGGTGTAATACTTTTAAAAAAGAGGAGGTATTACAACATAAATCTGATATCGCTAGTTTTTAATCTTTTAATCTAAATCACTATCACAATGCGTTAGCATTACGCTAAACTTGTAAACTTGTCATCCGTGCCCACCGTCATTTCTGTCGCGCTCTCCTTTTTCTACGAGTTCATCAAACAACTGGTAAGTCAGATCAGTCTACGAACATGGTAAGCTTCTCCTTTCATTGTTACTTGCACTGCCTGTCACATGCATAGTATAGCTTTCTCTGTCAGCGATGAGGGATTAACATGTCATAAACACAGGGAAATAGTCAGGCTGACAGAGAAATTCTCAGAATTAGAGACACGCATCCAAACTTTAATTGAGGATAGTACGAATGCAAGGGCTTCAGATACTGTTTTGGATGCGATTAGCTTAGTGAACTCCCATGCAGCAGGGCAAGTTTGTGACCGTAAGGTGGCCTAGTCGTGGGAAAAAACACCGCTCTTCCATTCCGATTAGAACATCAAAAAGGTTCTCCCCACTCAGTGATGCACCCACTGAGAATCCTGTTGAAAGTGCCCTAGTTATTGGCGATTCTGTAATTCTCGATTACACAGAACGTGAAAATAGAGACACCAGCCACAATAGACACACAAGAGATGGTATTCATCCCTCCTGGGGTGGTGCCGCTCTTTTCTCTAGTAATATGGCACATAGTCTTAGAGCTCAACCTTGACTAACTGGGGCCCAGGTCAGGAAGCAGACAGACTGACTAAACAGACTGTCTGCTAGCTGTCTCACGTCACAGAAGTCAGATATATCCCAACATATAGAGACTCTTTCACCTAGATATCATTACATAGAGACTGTGTCTGTACCCCGAATTAATAAATACAAAAAACATCCAAACCCATTTAAGGGTAAAATTTTGATTGATGTTCAACAAGTAAAAAACAGAGATAATAAAGATAAACAAATGATAAAGCTTGGGTTGCTGAATATTCGATCCCTTTCTTCAAAAGCACTTATTAACAGCACAGCAATAATGACTTTAGGAACTTCTTTACTTGCAAGATTGACAATATTAGAGAGAAAATTATAGCCATGCAACTGTCTACTACAGTATCACATCAGACAGTGCATTGTAGTATCCCTGAGGAAAAATTCCATTCATTCGCTGCTATAGGAAAGGAAGAATTGTCTAAACTTGTTAAATCATCAAAATCAACAACATGTATGTTAGACCCTATACCGACTAAGCTACTGCTTCCAGAGGTCATAGATCCTCTTCTTAAGATTATTAATTCATCTTTATCACTAGGTTACGTACCGAAAAATTTTAAGCTGGCTACTATCAAACCTCTTATTAAAAAACCACAACTTGATCCCAGAGAATTGGTCAATTACAGGCCAGTATCCAATCTACCTTTTCTGTCAAAAATACTAGAAAAGGCAGTATCATCGCAACTGTGTTCTTACTTGAAAAGAAATGGTATCTGTGAGGATTTCCAGTCAGGATTTAGACCATATCATAGTACTGAGACTGCTCTCATTAGAGTTACAAATGATTTGCTCTTATCATCAGATCATGGTTGTATCTCTCTATTAGTGTTACTAGACCTCAGTGCTGCTTTTGACACCATCGACCACAACATTCTTTTGAATAGACTAGAACATGGGTCTTCAACCGGGGGTCCGTGGCAGTATTGCAGGGGGTCCGTCAATTAATGTTTGATCACAAATAATTTAAAAAAAATAAAACGTGTAAAAACATCACAAAGTCAAATTTAAATAAAATATATTTGATTTTACAAATAGTATTACATTAACAGCTTTAATAAAACCCTTCCGTCCACGCGCAGTCACGTGATCTCATGATACTGTCAACGCAGACTATGAGCGCTATAATTTGAAAACAATTTAGCTCGCCAGAATGGATCATTTGTAACACAGCTTAAAGTTCAGGTAAATGTATAATCGTCCCTCTGACGGTAAAATTAAAATGTGAAGTTCTGTTTAAACTTAAAGGCCGGGACACACCAACTCGACGTCCAAGAACTAGCGGCAACGGAAGCCGACGGTGTTGTCGCTCATGTCGGCGGAAAAATATGTGCTTGAACACACCGAAAGAATTTAAGCCGACTGTCAAATAGCGCGCGCTCTGCGCCTGCATATAAATGAGATCTATTTGAGCAGATATATTTGTCTATATTCGTCATTCAAAAAGGGAAAGCGAAACCAACCATCCGACCATCGGCTTGGTGTTTTTCGGGCTTTAAGTTGAAGTTCAGAGAAATGTATAATTGTCCACCTGACAATAAAATTTAAATGTATGAAACTGCAGATCTATTAAAATAATTGTGATTAAGACAACTGTGAACTTAATAAATTGTGATTTTAATTGCTACATGTTTGTTATGATGCATAAATCTCTTTAACAATGAAAATATAGCCTACAGACAATGTACAACAACATAGTTCTAATCTATATTGTCTCAACATAATATTACTATCGTAATATGATTGATTTCTATTAACATCAGAGGCTGTTTGACACATTTTGTGTGGGGGGTCCCTGCTCCGTGTCTCACTCATCTAAGCGGTCCTTGCCCTGAAAAACGTTGAAGACCCCTGGACTAGAAAATTATGTTGGCATTAGTGGAATTGCATTGGCATGGTTCAAAACATACTTATCTGACCATTATCAGTTTGTAGTAGTAAACGAAGAGATGTCATTTCTATCACAAGTTCAATATGAAGTATCGCAAGGCTCAATACTAGGACCGTTGCTTTTCACTCTGTACATGCTACCCTTGGGAGATGTCATTAGGACATTAGGCATTAGTTTTCGCTGCTACGCTGATGATACTCAGCTCTATATTTCCTCGCGCCCTGACGAATCCTACCAGTTTTCAAAATTAACAGAATGCATAGCTGATATGAAAAAAAATTGGATGACTAGTAATTTCCTACTACTAATTTCAGAAAAAGCAGATATTCTAATTATTGGACCAAAAACTTCTGCACATAATAACGTCTCGGTTACGTATGTAACCCTCGTTCGATGAAGGAGGGAATGGAGACGTACATCGGAACTGAACCGACGAATTGGGATATCGCATGAGAGCCCTATCATCTTCGAGTGTAAACTAAATGAGCCAATGCAGATTGCCGTGCGAGCTTTGCGTGCCGCACTCCGCCCCCGCGAGCGGGTATAAATACGGAAGCGGTAGCGCTCGCACTTTGTTTTTCGCTGAGGAGACGAGCAGTGGTCCGCGCTCGGCAGGGTACAGGAACTGTGGCGACGGGACGTACGTCTCCGTTCCCTCCTTCAGGGAACGAGGGTTACATACGTAACCGAGACGTTCCCTTTCAGCCGGTCATGTTCGACATACGTCGGAACTGAACCGACGAATTGGAATCCCTAATAAAACGCCACAGTACTGACCCCCTCCAGCGCCCACCGTAAGCCGCAGCATCCCAGCGCGCACTTGGGACGGAGAAGGGACCGGACTTACGCCAGGGAAGTCTACTGCTGTTCCGCATAACCCACTTAATAAGACTTGGATAACACTGAGAAAGCGTGCCCACTGGGGACGCTGCGGAGACCATGACCAACCCGAAGGGAGGAAGTTTACGTGGGGATGTACATATGGACTGACTGTGGGCAGTGCACATATGAAGTCCCTGGGATGGCTCTGGCCTAGGTAGGGGGGAGACACATCTAACAGGGACAGCAGAGCGGGCTCTGCTGAGGGAAAGACACGGGGTTACCTAGGAAGGCCACCGTGGACATTACACATATGGAACCGCCGTGCCAAGGGTGCCCTCGGACAGGGAGTAAAACAACTGGCAATGGGTCGAGTCCGGGGCGGCAAACAGATCTACCAGTGTTGTCTGTACGGACCAGTACGTGCTTGCCTAGTAGCAGCCCCTTGAGGCGGCCCAGCGCAAGATGCACTGCTAACAACTCGAGTCCAGTTCCATACCGAGATAAGAGATTCTCTGCCCGGGGGCAAGTTTGCTCTTGTCCCAGTTGACCCGAAGACCCAACCGGCTGAGCTGAGCTAACACCAGATCCCTGTGTTTGCACAACGGCTCTCGCGAGTGAGCTAGGATCAGCCAGTCGTCGAGATAGTTGAGGATGCGAACGCCTTGTTCCTTGAGCGGAACAATGGCCGCCTCCGCAATCTTGGTAAAGACACGGGGCGACAGGGTCAGCCCGAAGGGTAGGACCTTGTACTGATATGCCCGACCCTCGAACGCAAACCGAATCGACATGAATGTACGCGTCCTTCAGGTCGATCGCTGCAAACCAATCTTGGGGACGGATGCATTCGAAATGTCTGCTGGCGAAATGAGAGGGGGCTGAGGGTGGCCAGGCATAGCGTGACACACCGCCAGACGCGCCCTCTTGTGACCCAGAGTAACCCTAACTAGCACATCCCTTGTGAGGGCCTTACTGAATCATCAGCCAGTGGCACATATCCCCAACAAACCGTCCCATACCGGCGTGATTAAAAAGATCTTAAAGTAGATGGAACTGGATTAAACATTTTGACTGTTGCGACTCCAATCGGACTTATGACCTGTAACTCTGCCTGAGTATCGGGCAAGTGTTCAATGTTGGCCAGAGGAGAACTGGCCCCCTGACTAAGCCTGGTTTCTCCCAAGGTTTTTTTCTTCATTTTGTTGGAGTTTTGGTTCCTTGCCGCTGTTGCCTTTGGCTTGCTTAAGTTGGGGACACTTGCTTGATATTCAGCAGTGTTTTTGATATGCCTGCATTGGGGCCATTGTATGCAAACTGAGCTGAGCCGGACAATTACATCACTGTTTTCTCCAGTGCTGATATACATAAAATAACTAGACTAATAACTACTGATCCTTGCAATTGAATGAATCAATAATATATAGAATAAGCTGGACAATGACACCATTTTCTTTGGGAGCTGCTGTACAGCCAAAAATGATTTGACAAAATCTGCCACAATTTGCATTGTAAAAAGCGCTATATGTAAAGATGACTTGACTTGACTTGACTTGACTTGACTTGTAGGGATTGGGCTGTAACATGTGTGTACCGAATTTCATACTTGTACGTAAAATGTGGCATGAGGGGCACTTTGTTGAAATTTTGTAGGTGGTGCTATCGAGCAATTTTGCCATGCCTAGTTCTGAGACCTATAACAGACATACATTTTCACCACTTCTGACGACTGTGCAAATCTTGAAGAGTTTTTTTAGGCCCTCAAAAATGCAATCCATTTTGGAGAATGAATAAAGCTGCAAGCAGCGATGACATGCCCAAGCCCGGTGCACCACCAACCAGGAGAGTGGGGACGTGAGGTGTCTTGTGCTGCCTTCTTGTCTTCAGCTGCTTGACTGCCACAGTCACTGTTTTATGTTAAATCCATGAGCTTAACCTTGGCATGCACTTGAGTTCTGGATATCACCGAGTGCTGGTTGTCTTAGGATCGGCATATTCCACCATGCTTCGGGGCGTCTGGATGTCCAGCCAGTCGATCACGAGCGTTGTTTCCTTTTTGTGTGGTTCTTGATGTTTTGGTTGATCTGAGTTTTTGTTTGTTTGCTTGATTGATTGTTTGTCAGTATGTTAACTCGATTCTCCAAACTATTACTCGTTTGCTGATTAAGGTAACACGTGAATGCTGCAGTATTAATAAATAGTTAATCTGCCCCTTATGTCTCTCGTGTCTTGTTATGTTGCTTACCCCCTTTCCCTATCGAGCAATTCTAAAAGTGGGGTTCGTAACATAAATGGGGGCTTGTCCAGAATCCATGTGTATATACACTCACCTAAAGGATTATTAGGAACACCTGTTCAATTTCTCATTAATGCAATTATCTAATCAACCAATCACATGGAAGTTGTTTCAATGCATTTAGGGGTGTGGTCCTGGTCAAGACAATCTTCTGAACTCCAAACTGAATTTCAGAATGGGAAAGAAAGGTGATTTAAGCAATTTTGAGCGTGGCATGGTTGTTGGTGCCAGACGGGCCGGTCTGAGTATTTCACAATCTGCTCAGTTACTGGGATTTTCACGCACAACCATTTCTAGGGTTTACAAAGAATGGTGTAAAAAGGGAAAAACATTCAGTATGCGGCAGTCCTGTGGGCGAAAATGCCTTGTCGATGCTAGAGGTCAGAGGAGAATGGGCCGACTGATCAAAGCTGATAGAAGAGCAACTTTGACTGAAATAACCACTCGTTACAACCGAGGTATGCAGCAAAGCATTTGTGAAGCCACAACACGCACAACCTTGAGGCGGATGGGCTACAACAGCAGAAGACCCCACCGGGTACCACTCATCTCCACTACAAATAGGAAAAAGAGGCTACAATTTGCACAAGCTCACCAAAATTGGACAGTTGAAGACTGGAAAAATGTTGCCTGGTCTGATGAGTCTTGTTGAGACATTCAGATGGTAGAGTCAGAATTTGGTGTAAACAGACTGAGAACATGGATCCATCATGCCTTGTTACCACTGTGCAGGCTGGTGGTGGTGGTGTAATGCTGTGGGCTATGTTTTCTTGGCACACTTTAGGCCCCTTAGTGCCAATTGGGCATCGTTTAAATGCCACGGTCTACCTGGGCATTGTTTCTGACCATGTACCACCATGTACCCATCCTCTGATGGCTACTTCCAGCAGGATAATGCACCATGTCACAAAGCTCGAATCATTTCAAATTGGTTTGTTGAACATGACAATGAGTTCACTGTACTAAAATGGCCCCCACAGTCACCAGATCTCAACCCAATAGAGCATCTTTGGGATGTGGTGGAACGGGACCTTCGTGCCCTGGATGTGCATCCCACAAAACTCCATCAACTGCAAAATGCTATCCTATCAATATGGACCAACATTTCTAAAGAATGCTTTCAGCACATTGTTGAATCAATGCCACGTAGAATTAAGGCAGTTCTGAAGGCGAAAGGGGGTCAAACACAGTATTAGTATGGTGTTCCTAATAATCCTTTGGGTGAGTGTGTGTGTGTATATATATATAGGTCCACCATATTCTATGCTTAAATTTGAACTGATTTCTCTTTCTTCAGAGGCTTCGCCTGAATTTCGTTCAGATTTACGTTTAAAGGTTCGCTTAACTCGTCTACAATTAGTTAACTCGTCTACAATTAGAGACTCAAGATCGAGCTCAGGCAAAACAAGATGATTTGAAGCATCAGATTGAAACATACCAAATTGACCTGACTGCGGCAGGTGGAGTTGTTCAAGATCATCCTAAACGAATGATTCCTGAAATGTCTGTTAGTTTGAATGGTAGTTCAGAGACAGTTGCAGGTTCATCAAATTTGAGTATTTCCAGTAATTTTCCTCCATCAAATGTCAGCTGTGTCATCTACACATTTCGACGTGGCTAAAAATATCGTAATAGTCCCACCTTTCCGTGAGAAAGAGGTTGAAGCCTATTTTCAAGCTTTTGAACGAATCGTGAGTGCTTTGTGTTAAGAGTGTTAAGTACGATGCTGTGGAAATTTCGATTCTGCGGGCATATGAGTTGGTTCCTGAGCATTACTGACAACGTTTTTGTGCTACGAAGCAATCAGCATCTCAAACTTATGTAGAGTTTGTTGGTGAGAAGGGAATATTGTTTGATCGCTGGATTAAAGCATGTAAGATTAAGGACTATAATTCTCTGCGAGAGCTTATGCTGATTGAGGAATTTAAGAACTGTGTTCCGGAGCATACTGCTTTGTATTTAAACAAACAAAAAGTCAGTACGGTGCAGCAAGCTGCTGTGTTGGCAGATGAGTATGCTTTAAACAGTTTTGCCAAAGAAGATGGCAGAGTGGGTCCAGTGCTACCAACCGACGTCGCTGGACTCAGCCATACAACTGGCAGAGGATCAGATGGTGGCGTGCCCCGGGGTCGGTGAACCCCTTCCAGCAGCGTCTCTCTCTTCCCCTTTATTTTCTTCCTCCCCCTCTATTTCTCGACCTGTCCCTCTTCCCAGGTCCCATCTGCCAGGTCCACCACGAGTCCCGCCCGGAGGGCGGAGTGGGGCTAGACAGGAATACGCTGCTGGTCCGAGAGTTCCGCCCGGGGGTGGGGCTGGCCACGGCGGGGATTGAATCAGCCTCCACTTCGCCGCTCTCTCCACACCAATATCTTATCCCCCTTTCTGCCACTAGGCGGCGGGGAGGTCTGGGCTGGCCTGTTGGTATTGTGGGGACCCGGAGCATTTTATCGACAGGTGTCCCTTGATGGAAGTGGGAACAATGATCCGGGTCCCGGATGCCCCGCAGGCTGCCCCCAATCAGGCTGGCTGGTACCAAATACCTGTGAGTATTAAGGGGGGTACCTATCAAGCTCTGGTGGATTCAGGATGTAACCAAACCTCTATCCATCAAAGCTTGGTTCAGCCCGAGGCATTGGATACAAGCCGCATGGTTCAGGTACGGTGTGTGCACGGGGACGTGGTGAAATACCCTTTAATATCTGCAGTTATTCAATTTAGGGAAAAAATCATAGAATAGAGGTTGCAGTTAACCCGCACCTCAGGCATCCGTTAATTCTGGGAACTAATTGGCCAGACTTTAGTGAATTGTTGGGATATTTATGTACGGATGTCTCTTAAGATAAGAAAAAGCAGGACCATTATATAGACAGCCAGCCTCTCCACCCTGACCGTCCACTTTCCTATCCATATTTGGAAATGCTTTTCCAGGCGGCTCATTATAATCACATGGCAGGACATTTAGGGCAGACAACAACACTAAATCTCATGACTCGATTTTTTTGGCCGGGCATTCACGAGAATGTGCGCAGGTGGTGCACGACCTGTCGTGAATGTCAGCTGGTGAATCCGGCGGCCTCCCCAAAAGCGCCGTTGCGCCCTCTTCTATTAATGCAGGTCCCCTTAGAAAGAATTGGGATGGACCTCAACGGGCCATTAGAACGATCAGCAAGGGGACACCGTTTTGCATTAGTGCTGGTGGACTATGCAACACGATATCCCAAAGCAGTGGCGCTCCGCAGCATATCGGCTAAGAGTGTTGCGGACGCGCTGTTTCGCTTAATCTCTTGAGTGGGGGTCCTGAAAGAGATCCTCACTGATCAAGGTACGGCGTTTATGTCACGTACATTACCCCTCTTGTTCGCTGTGCGGGAGGTCCCACAAGCCTCCACGGGTTTTCCCCCTTCGAAATTCTTTATGGATGTCAGGCCCGAGGGGTTTGTGGCAAACACCAAATCTCAATCTCTCGCTCTGGCCTCGGGGGGGAGATCATCTCTCACCCTCCCAGCTCACTGATGTAGCCAAGTTGCAGGCAGAATTTGCCAATGTGTTCTCGCCCCTACCTGGTCGAACGAATCTTATTCAGCACCATATCGAGATGGAGCCAGGCATGATAGTGCGCAGTCGGCCATATCATTTGCCTGAACACAAGAAAAAAGTGGTTCAGACCGAATTAGAGGCGATGCTCGAGATGGGGGTAATAGAAGAATCCAACAACACGTATCCAATGCCGCAGATTAACGAACTGCTTGATCGGCTGGGCACTGCTTGTTTCTATTCGACACTGGACTTAGCGAAAGGATATTGGCAGATCCCCTTATCGCCAGCGTCTAAAGAAAAGTTTGCAGGCTGGACGGCTTCCCTTTACTTTGCATTGTAAGAATGTTCCTTTTTCTTTTAGGACCACAGAAATCTGTGACTGTTAGCATTTTTAAGACTGTATTTTTGTGCTCGCCATCTTCTAACATTACACTCTGACACGCAACATTTTTCTTGGCTGCTTAATGAATGTTGTTTGATGCCTCCGCTGTGTTTATCAGTCCTGGGAGGCACATTCGTTTTACACATATTTGGTGGTCCTTAGCCTCAGTACAGCAGCGTTTAGCTCCAACCCTGATAAAAATTAACCTGCCTATAGCTTTCTAGCAGCCCTTCAGACCTTGATTAGCTTGTGCAGGTGTGTTTGATTAGGTTTGTAGCTGAACTCTGCAGGACCATTTTAGCCTCCCCTGGTCTATATAAGATGATTCCATATTTTTTAAGATGTATTTCCAAGAAAAAAACACAGACTTATATTCACAACAATAAGGTATTATTTAGTCTACTTCTATGTGGATGAGACCATTGTTCCAGTCACAGTGAGACGAATCAATTGATCCCAAACGAGAAAATCACTTGCATTCACACGTAAGGTATTTTGCATAAAACCATTTTGAGTGAACTGAGTAAAGGGAAGGAATTGAGGGGAAAAGGATGAAATGAAGGAGCAGAGAGAAAGAAGCTTTCTCGCATCTTACCTCTGGGGGGTGTGGAGACAGATGCCGGTATTTTATTTAATAGTATGGAATTTTCTCAGGAGATCAGAGTATCTGAGGTTTTTTCAGAAAGCGTAGAGGAACATATGCTGGTTAGTGTGAGTTTGGTGCTTGTCTAGCAGGTAAGTCATCAAGACCAACATTAAACTTTCTTGACCCAGCATGGAAATTCATGTGGTCTAAAATAGCCTTTTGAGCAGAGTACAGCAAATTTTCAGTCCAAAAATGAGGCTGATCCTTGGCAGGAGAGTACCTGAAATCTGCTGTTGCATTGTAAGAATGTTTTCCAGCTATGGAGTCTTACTAAGACGTCAAAACGGAGCCTTTTCACGCTCCCCAACAGTCCCAGATTTGCTTGCTAAAGCATCAAAAGACTGCAGACACAGGCACCAGTCTGGCCAGCACTAATCTGAATTAAACAGTGAAATAAACAAATCTTAGAAACGGGCAGTAATGTAATGGTGAAAGTGCTTTAAAAACCAGTCTTCGAGATAAATGGTTCCATGCTGTCTAAACAAGTTGAGAAAATCTTTTGGAGAAGTCATCCTGTAATTTGTGGTGGTCTCTTTGTCTCGGGTCATAGCACACTAATGCACGTTTATTTCTCATATCACAGTCTCTAGAGTATGCCTACGTCAAAAGTTTTCGCAGTAAGAGACCATTACCATATGAAGACCTCATCTGGCTCAGCATGTAACCACCCTCCCTGCTGTGTTGATAAGCATTGCCAAAATGTCTCACACTAATCAATGAATCCTCATCTAGTTTTTAGCAATGATCAATGGCAAAAGATGAAAACGGATCCTAAATGAAGCAATGATTAAAATCCAAGGTTACAGACAGAAACCATCTGAGAAAAAAAACAAAACAAAAAAAAAAAACACTATTTGCAATGTGGAAGGACCCCGTGCTGTGAAACAGCCTAGAGGAGATGTGACATGTGGCCAACCAGCCATGTTTTCTCCGTGAAATGGATTAAGAAGGATATCTCCAATAGTAAAGAGGGAGAATGAAAATAGGTAAAATGGCGGGATAAATAGTGAGACGAATCCAGGTCAGCTGTCTCCTTGTTGGAATAGCATTAAAGCACAATCACTGTGAGTGACCTAGTTCTTTGGTGAGCTGGACATTTGAAAAGCAAGCTGTCTCAGAAACTTAACTTGCGTATTAGGAGCACGCAGATACCTCCAGTCATCCAACGACCACGAAGCCAGAAGATCAGAGAGTATCAAAGAGCAATCTAATGGAAATGACTGTCAACTGTTCTACTATAGGCCTACACAGTTAAAAACACCTTCCCAAGTGCATGTAACAGATGGTTTTTAAAGAGATTATTGTCATACCTCTTTGTAATTCCCTAAATAAAGCTGAACACATTTTTTAAAACATAAATTCAGTGAGTATAAAGACTTTTTTGCAATGACCCATAACCTTAATCGTACATATAACTGTAACCATTGTAGCAGCAAATGTATATCATGTGATCACTTCACAAAATAACACATATGTGTGCACTAGGGAAGCACCAATAACACTTTTTCCAGAACGAGTCCAACACCGATACTTTAATTTTTAGCACTGACCGATATCGAGTACCACTATTTGTATTTTCACTGCATTTTTAATTTTTAAAAATATTGGGCAGAGAAACCAAAAGAATATGAATAAAATTGCTAGGCTTTGAAAATAGATATTTCTTTAAGTTATTTTCATGCTTAATTATGCCTGTAAAAATGTATTGTAGGAGCTACTGTTACATTCACTGTTCATATTTTTGGTCTATCACATTTTATCTTTTCTAACTTAATAGCACAGTGAATATTTAGAGCTCCAGCAGGTCTCATTGCAATACCAGTGAAATATCACAATTTTCAGGAACAGAAATTGAATGAAGTAATCAAAAGTAACATAACATCTCATAGACTGTTACATGTATGTCTTCCTGGACTCTGTTTTGGTTTAACTTTGTTCCACCCGTGTTCTTTGTTTTGCTTTTTCCCGCCACTCGTGTAATTAATTACCTCGTTTCTCCCTGTGTTAGCCCATGTATATATTCCCTGTGTTTTCCCTCTGTTGGTGTCCGTTCCTGTTATTGTAAAGACGTGTTCTGTGTTCCTTGCCCTGTATTCCATTAAAAGTCATTGTTTGAACGCTCTCCTTCGTCACCGTGCTTCCCGGACAGCATGTCATATAACAGAAGAACGGACCTTAACAGAAAGAGGATGCAGGCAGAGGATCAGTTGCTAAACATCACGCAGAGTGGACGGCCGTTGGAGCGGTATGTGGAATTAATGCATGCTTCTGGATGTCAGGATGGGACTGGACGATAAATTATTTCATTCAGTTTCCCCGGGCGATTGTTATATGTCCGTAACGGACTTTATAAATTATTTCCTCGACATGGAGAATTCCGATTTGGTAACACTTTACAATAAGGTTCATTAGTAAACATTAGTTAACAACATTAGTTAACATGAACTAATAATGAACTGCACTTATACAGCATTTATTAATCTTTGTTAATGTTAATTTCAACATTTACTAATACATTATTAAAGTCTTGTTAACATTAGTTAATGCTCTGTGAACTAACATGAACAAACAATGAACAACTGTATTTTCATTAACTAACATTAATGAAAATTAGTAAATACAGTAACAAATGTATTGCTCATGGTTAGTTCATGTTAGTTAATACATTAACTAATGTTTAACAAATGAACCTTATTGTAAAGTGTTACCTCCGATTTCTTTGTGGATTTCAAAGAGGATGATCCAATTTATCGCTCAGTCCCTACGCGGAAGCATGTCGCCTCTCCAGCTCACCCTCAACCAGCACCCTCCACATACCGCCCCAATAGGTCCGTCCATTTCTGTCTAGATCCTCTGCGCGAGAGGCCCACTGCACACGAGCCGCGACGCAAGCCGTCGCCAAAAGTGGCCGCGGCTCAAAAGTGGCCCCCGCTCAAAAGGCTCGTCGCGAGCCACAACTTAAAGTTAATAGACATTTGGACTGTGCCTGAGTCCCCTGAGCCTTCTCCAGTGCTCTCACTCCCTGAGCCTTGTCCAGTGCTCTCTGTCCCAGAGCCCTCTCCATTGCTCATTCCCTCTGTCGGTGTCCATTCCCGTTATTGTAAAGACGTGTTCTGTGTTCCTTGCCCTGTATTCCATTAAAAGTCATTGTTTGAAAGCTCTCCTTCGTCTCATGCTTCCCGGGCTGCATGTCATATAACATAGACGTCAATGTATTTAATAAATCTAGATTAATCATTATTAAAGTTGCAAAAGTTATTCAGTCAGTTGTTAGATTGAGAACAAAGACAACAGTAGGTTTATTTCGCGGCTGTCGCTGCATGTATACAGCATACTGTTACACAAGTGTTTTCTTTCTCAACTGTTTACATTCACTTAAGACATAACAGACTATATTTCACAAGGATGCTTGCCCATATGGGCATTTTGACATAATTTTGGGTGAATTTGGGTTTCAAGTGCAAGCGCATTTAATAGGCTTTTTGCGGACTTTCTGCTTTGCATGCGCTTCGGATGTTTATGCACAGAAAAAAAATGCCTTCCAATAATAATGTAGGGAACCACTCATTATACATAAATCATGTAACAGTTCATGTTTTTACTTGCACGTACGATTTAGTTTTAATCCAAATGATGTATGTGTGCTGAGTGAATGATCAGTAATCAAGAGCATGCAACAGAAGTTCTCTCTCGATTTCTCCCTTTACCGTAAGTTAACGTTAGTAATACGTTCCTCATTTTACTTTCTTTGCTATTGCCAAAGTGCAGTGGTGTCCAAAATCACAGAGAAAATCTGGGATTTAAAATGTAATTAAAAGAAAAACAGAAAGGTTGAGGATAAAAAATTAAATCAAATGAAACAAAAGAAACATGATGTACAACAAATAAAATGGTAATAAATTTTCTTTTCAATTCAACTTGGCACTTAAATTGCTATTTTAATCAAATTAAATTTCAATTAAAATAATATCATTTTAATGATTTCTTTTTTTTTTTAAAGAGAGTATGTGCCTTTAGTACGATTATTTCTTGCTAAGAAACACTTTATAAATGGGGTTATTTCAGACAATACTGAATCATTCTCCTTTCTAATGCAGTTAAAAATAGGAAAAAAGGAGTGATCACACATGCACAGTTGCGATATCTTGATTTCACGCCTCTAGAAAAAAACGTGTGAGGCTTATTGCTACATGGATGATTTAAAAATGTGTTAATAAAGATGACAGAAACATCCCCCCCCCCTTCTCCATATATGAATGCGTTGTAGAAGATTTTCTACCCCTCGGGAAAACGATTCCTCACATCTCACATGATCCTGAAATATTTTGCTTTTCAATTAAATGGAACTTGTTCTTTTTTCTTTCTTTTTCTTTTTTTTCTTTTTTTTTTTTTTTTTTACAGAAAAACAAAACAAAAATGCTGATTAATACTGATTAAAAATATGTATTTCAGTTAACAGATTCTCTGTCTGAGAAAGAGAATCTAATATAGTTCCAAGATGATACTGTCACATAGGTCACGTTTGTCCCTTAGACCCAGAAACCAGAAACCCCCTCACAAAACACACAAACCTGTTCTGATTAACCTCCTCCAGCCCCTGACATGCCGTCTGTTTGTGGCATCTCAAAGGGAACATCCACAGGGCTCATGTCAGCCAACAGTTAGACAATGCACAAAAGCCTCTTCAAGGCAAACGCAGCCCTACAGAAGGGAATAGAAGTGTCTGTGACAGGCAGTACATCCACAAGTCTGCGGAGACATGAAGGTACTGAAAACTCTAAGTGGACTGTGGGCCTTAATGAGTGCTATGTTGATGGGTACTCCAGAGAATTTTAAGAGAAGCTATCAGGCACATATGGCAGATATGTGTTAACTTGTGTGGAGTGACTGACGGCTGCTGCTGGGCCAGGAATGCATTGCACAGGGAATTTAGTTGAATGATGCTCTAAAATGTCAAGATTATTTCTTGGCACTGCATTTAACTGTCAAAATCAGTGAGGAGATCTGTGTATGAGAGAACTCCAGGAACGTACTGTACAGAAAGATGGCTGAATAAAAGATGTCAGATTAGTTGTGTCGCACTCGGGTAGATAAAATCAGATATTTCAATATTTTTCAAGGTGATTATCTATCTATAAGGTATTTTTTACATATCGCCCAGCCCTACCTGAAGACATTACTTCTTTGCTGTTAAATGTTCCGTTAAGTGTTGCAATTTTCTTTTTACCTTGGTAAATTCTATATTCTTTTATTACTGAATTGATGTATATAACAGTTTTATACTTTGACTTGGATTTGAATTATTGTTCTATTATCTGGTTAATAAATTCAAACGATGTTTGAATTTATTCTGATTGACTCTGAAATGATTAACTCTAGAAGGTTACGTTAAGTCCATAACATTACAAATCTATGCTCAGGTTAGTAACGGACCAAAACTCAGTTTGTGGAGCATTGGGGCACATCAACTGAAGTTTTGGAGCTCCGACTAACACATTAGCATTAGTCACATGTACTTAGAATGTAGAGACTAATAATGGGTTTTTCCGTTCAGAACAACAGAATGTTGTTAGACCAATCTGAATAGGGTCAGTCTCAACCTCTGATTATTGTAATATTATTCTAACTAAGTGTACGTGGGAAACCACAGCATGATTATGTAAAGTTACAATTAGTAGAAGTTAAATTGTTCAGCTCTATGGTAATGGTCATGACCTCTGGATAGATATAGTCTCATTTAAATTAAATGTGTACAGATCTATGGGGACTGAATAACATACTTTTAGAAATAAGCAAGCATGGTGCAGCGTCTAAAAGTATCAGTTAATTTCCTCTGTCTAAATGACCAAGACTGACGAGAGTGTGATTAAGAGATCGTATTCCCAATCGGTGCGAGACGAAGGTGAATGGCTTCTATTTCTTTCCCATACTCCCCTCAAATATCTGTTCTGGGAGTATCAGAGTTTGATGATTTGGTGATGTTTGGTGATGGTGTACGAAATTTCACAAAAAGGGTGGATTGTTTTACAGCAGTACATCACACAATACGTCCCACCAACATAGCTTTAGCAAAGGAGTATTATCAATACTGACATCATGGCAGAGGCGAAGGGACCGAAGAGAACGTTTAAGGAGGAATTTAAAAAAGAGCTGTGAAAGTGAAAATGACAGTGAGGTTGCAAATGTCTTATATGTCTTGATGTTGGTGGTAGTTTTTTGTTTCTTGGCTAATGGAAAAAAGTACATCCAGCAGCTGAGTGGACCTTCCTGCCAGAGCTATTAAAGACGGCAATGTAGGCTTTAACTTTTTATTGGTGTCATCCCTAATCTCACAGTGTTTTGTACAGGAACTTTGTGCAGGATACCAAAATTCATCTTAGAGTCCCGTCTCAGGATAGCATGAAAATTTGCAAACCTATCACTGCTAGCTTGTAATAGTATATACTGTCTATTGTATAATATGTGCAATGTGGCCTATCGTTTGACCAACATTTGATTACACACATACACATTCAAACTCTAAGCACACAATAGGGCTTTTTACACTGTGCTTAACCACAGGCTATCATCATTCACACTATTAGAAGCGGGGAATTGTAGAAGCAGGGTTAGCACTGCTTCTACAAAAACATAACAAAATGAACACGTTATGACATTAAATTGAATAAATCTTTAAATTATTTTTAAATCAGTGTTAATTGAATTTAATAGTGTTATAGAATCATTATAATCAGTTTTATTATCATTCTCAGAAGTTAATGGGTTAACTCAGACAGTTCTATTTTATGAATATATATATATATATATACCACATATTCTTCTCATTGAATTGTCATGTATATTTCAAAGTACACCAAAACAATGACACAAATGGCCACATTCTTCAGTTCTGTAATGAAGAGTCAGCGGAATGGGAACCAGCTTTATTAGAAAACGTGGTCAAACAGGCAATGGTCAATATAATGGCAAACAGGTATGGCGGAGGATAGGCAGAATCGTAGTAGATACACAAGGAGATAGATTGAGGCAGGCGGCAGGCAAACAACAGTCCATAAATCCAAAGCAGTAAATCCAACAGGGTAGGCAGCAAACAATCAGTAAATGGAACAGACAGGCAGAAAACAAGACCTGGAAAACGAGACAAGGAAATAAATGCTCAGAACTGACAGGAAAACCAAATCAAGACTTCGCGACTGTGTCTTCGCGAGTGTGTGTGGAGCTTAAATAGTGAGAAGTGATATGGATCAGGTGAGAGTGCAATCAGTCCAGGTGTGAAGGCTTCTGGGAAATGTAGTCCGGTGAAAATAACAGCTCCACGGTAGAGTGCCCTCTTGTGGTTATGGCAGGACCTTTGGCTGGTAATCCTAACAAGTTCAGTGATTTTTAAATACAAGCTACGCTATGATTGGATATGAATAAATTAATGGATGATACTTCCCACCAGAATTAACAAATAAGCTTGAATTTCTCCTCTCCCACACACTTGGTATTGAAGAGTATAGCTGTTCTATTCAAAGCACTGGCATTAACACCCTTTCCTAGTTTTCTTCTGTGATTTATGGTGAAGGGCCTGTTACATGCCTCTTAGGAAAAACACAGAAATGATCTCAGTATATTTACCAGTAATTTCCTTATTTCTTTCCCTTTCTCTTCAATGTTTAGATCTGAAAAGCTTCTCTGTGTTACTCATTTGATATGAAGTTTTTGGGAACTAGAAAACAATTATTTAAAATATGATATCATTTTCCAGAGAGAATAACCAAACCAAAAATGTCTAACATACACTTTGATAGTACTGCTAAGTACTTTAAGATTTAAATGACAAAAATGCACAGTGTACTGTGGTTCAGAGAAGTTCTTGCCATAATGATGACATTCTGAATTTTACACTCGAGAAAGTCTGTTATGTTTTAAAATGGTGAGATTTGTCTAGAGGATAAGGACAAAATTAATAGGACAAATTTTTTGATGTTTTCAACTGAATTCAAAAGCATTTGCTTTGCCAGTCTTCTCTGCTTCATTTTGTTGGAAAGAAAGATACTTCTTGCTGTTATAGACAGCAGGTGCTTAATCCTAAATGAATACATTCAGTGGGAGCCTGCTGACAATACGGCTTTTTTCTTTTCTTACAAATGATTTATTTTTCCACTTTTGAGGTTTATCACATGAACAAGCTATTTGACACTTTCTTTTTGATGGTTGAGAGCAGTGTAATGGAATAAGCATAAGTTTTGTAATCATCTGCCGCTTTAAATGCTCAAGCTCTTTAAAGCAGGATGGATTCTGATTGGCTGTCAATGTTTTTATCTTTCATCAGCTGGAAAAAAAGTCGTTCTGAATATAATATAATATAATATAATATAATATAATAACTGTGAAGAATGTAGAATAAGGGAAAGAAGCCAATTTGATACTGAAATTAAATAGATTTGAGTGAGAGTCAATTATATTTCAGTTTTGATATCGATTTATTAAAAGCCACTCAGCTTGTTTTCGAAAGATGGATGAAAGAAAAAAATAATGCACAAATAAATAAAAAATACACACAAGTAGTACTGAATTTCTTCAAGGTCATATTGAATTTTTTTTTTTTTTCAGACAGCTCTATGCTGTTTGCATCTGTTTTGACTCTTGCCCTCCCATACACACACCAACATCTGCACATCTGCAAACACAGTCACATTATACCATCTCACACTGAGCTATGAACAAGAAACAATCAGAGGAAAAACATGCTGATCCCAGATAGAAAAGATGTCTGAAAGACTGAAAACGTCTCAGGTTACGTATGTAACCCTGGTTCCCTGAATAGGGAACGAGACGCTGCGTCGAGACGCATTGGGAACGCTTCTGCGTGATTGCGTCGTGAAGCACATGTGAAATCTGTCCAATGGCGTGACGGAACGTCATGGTGATGTCACAGACCAGGAAACTATAAAGCACCCCTCCAAACAAAGAATGGCAGCTTCAAAACTGGCTGAAGCAAAGCGCTCGGAGGCTTGCAGGGAGTGTGGCAATGCGACGCAGCGTCTCGTTCCCTATTCAGGGAACCAGGGTTACATACGTAACCTGAGACGTTCTCTTTCATGGGAACTTCGAGCTGCGTCGAGACGCATTGGGAACCCAATACCCACTACGCCACAATGCCAAAAGGAGCTAAATGCTGTGGAGCTAAGTGAGGACCGAAGACCCCGGAGTAGAGCCTAAGTCAAGGCTATAAAATCTTAGAAACGTGTGCGGAGAGGACCAGCCTGCCGCATCACACACATCTTGTAAAGATACTCCTGACAGAAGGGCTTTAAAGGCCGCCATACTCCTCTTAGAATGGGCACGGACAGTCAAAGGTGAAGGCTGTCCGGCCGACTCATAAGCGAGTGAGATGGCCTCAACCACCCACTTACTCATTCTCTGCTTAGAAGCGGGACACCCCTTCCTGGGTGACCCGAAACAGACAAACAGTTGATCTGATCTACGCCACTGGGCAGCTCTGTGGACGTAGGCATCTAGAGCCCTAACTGGGCAAAGCAGATTAAGGTTTTCCTGATCTGAAGTTGGAGGTGGAGGACAGAAGGCCTGCAGTGGGCCCTACAGTATTAGTAGGGACCTTAGGCACATATCCCGGCTTGGTATGCAGGAACGCTTTCACCATACCAGGCGCAAATTCCAGACATGAAGGAGCCACAGAAAGGGCTTGAAGATCTCCAATTGAGAAATATAGTTTTTAAGGTGAGGAATTTTTCAGCTACTTCCTCCAACGGCTCAAATGGAGCCATGGCCAGGCCCTCGAGCACTATGGCCAAATCCCAGGCAGGTGTCCTAACCCGCTGTGCAGGCCTAAGCCTCAGAAGTCTCCTCGTAGATGGGGCTCTGGAGTGCAGAATGGTCTCTACTACCTCAGTAGAGAGACCAGACCTCATGAACTGGACCCCCACAGGGGCCAGGCCCACAATTTCCACAGCTCTGGTCGAGGGTGAAATATCGTGCCTCCTGCTTGCGACAGGAGGTCTCGTCGAATCGGAATCTCCCAAGGGGAGCCGACCACTAGCGACGTCAGGTCCGAAAACCAAACTCGGGTCGGCCAGAATGGGGCTATGAGCAACAGGCCGACCCCATCCTGACGAACCCTCTCCAGAACCCCTGGGAGCAGAGCGATCGGGGGAAAAGCATACAGGCGCCGCCTCAGCCACGCCTGCACCATAGCGTCCAGCCCCAGCTGGGCTGGGTGAGTGAGGGAGAACCATAACGGACAGTGAGTTGTCTCTTGAGTTGCAAATAGGTTTATCTCTGAACGACCGAATTTCTCCCATAGGAGCTCCACCACCTCAGGGTGAAGTCTCCACTCCCCGGGCCTCAGCCCCTGCTCGACAGGACGTCTGCTCCCTGATTCAAGTGCCCTGGGATGTAAACTGCCCTCAGGGAGAGCAGTTTCCCCTGAGCCCACAGAAGGATATACTGAGCTAGTTTGCACAAGTGTCGTGACCTCAGACCCCCCTGATGGTTGATGTAAGAGACCACCGATGTGTTGTCCGTACGGACCAACACATGATGGCCCCTCAGGTCCGGCAGGAAGTGTTTGAGAGCTTGAAACACCGCCATCATTTCCAGCCAATTTATGTGCCAGGAAAGTAGATGACCCTGCCACAGACCCTGAGCTGAGCGACCACTCATGATCGCCCCCCAACCCGTGAGGGAAGCATCCGTCGTTAGCATTACGCGACGACAAGGAACTCCCAACACAGGCCCCTGGGAAAGGAACCAAGGTTTCTTCCACATAACTAAGGCACGAAGGCATCGCCGCGTGACCTTGATCATGCGAAAAGGATTTCCCCTCGGAGAAAACCCCTTGGACCACTGCAGTGGCCTCATGTACAGCAGGCCAAAAGGTATCACGTTGGACGCAGCTGCCATGAGACCCAACAGTCTCTGAAACTGTTTGACAGTGATGAACTGGCCTAGTTTTATTCCATTGACGGCTGATAGGATTGACGCAATGCGAGCTGGAGCAAGATGGGCCCGCATCGATGTCGAACCCCATACCACGCCTAGAAAAGTGGTTCTCTGAGATGGAAGAAGCACACTCTTTTTGGCGTTCAACCTCAACCTCAACCTTTTGATATGCACGAGAACGACATCTCGAGCTCGGATTGAGCTAAAATCAACCAATCGTCGATATAATTTAACACGCGAATGCCCTGGAGTCTCAGAGGAGCCAGAGCTGCATTCACGCATTTTGTAAAGATGCGGGGTGATAACCCTAGGCCGAATGGAAGAACCCGAAATTGATAAGCTTCGTCCCCGAAAGCAAACCTCAGGAACTTCCTGTGATGAGGATGGATGGATATGTGAAAATAAGCGTCTTTGAGATCGATCGTCACAAACCAATCCTCGGATTTGATCTGTGAAACAATCTGTGTAAGCATCCTGAACTTGAGCTTTTGGACCGTAAGATTCAATAAGCGAAGATCTAGGATGGGACGCAGCCCTCCATCCTTTTTCAGAACAATGAAATAACGGCTGTAAAACCCTGACTGCTTGCTGGGAGGAGGAACCCTTTCTATAGCTCCTTTTTGCAAAAGTGTCAGAACCTCTTGTTCCAAAACCAGAGACTGCTCTGGATCCACCACAGTGGTGAGAACCCCGTTGAACCTGGGTGGGCATGACCTGAACTGGATTTTGTAGCCTCTTTCTATTATCTGCAGTACCCAAGAAGATATATTCTGTAGACATTTCCATTCTGTCAGAAAATCTACTAAGGGAACCAGTCTCTCGAGACTGGCCTCTGGTGTTATGACAGTCAGCTCGGCGTCCTGAAGGGGCGCACCGGCAGGAAACAACCGATCTGACTGTACCAGGGTTTTCCTCAGAAAACCGCTGGGGGGCTCTGCTCCCAGACACATACTCAATGGCCGGGTTGGCAGAGGCCCCCTGAGGGAACCGAGGAGAAATGGGCACCGTATGATGAGGTGTACACCACTTTCCCCCGGTGAAGACTGCCCCCAGAGGCCTGGCGCCGAAAGCGTCAGGACCTCTTTGCCGAAGCCTTCCTAGTGATAATAACTGTCCTCAGATCAGCTTTATCTCTGGAAGGCCTCTGCTTTTGTTTTTTGTTTTTTTTTGACAGTCAGCTCGGCGTCCTGAAGCGGCGCACCGGCAGGAACAACTGATCTGACTGTACCAGGGTTTTCCTCAGAAAACCGCTGGGGGGCTCTGCGCCCAGACACATACTCAATGGCCGTTGGCAGAACGGCCCCCTGAGGACACCGAGGAGAAATGGGCACCGCATGATGAGGTGTACACCACTTTCCCCCAGTGATTAAACAGGCATCCAAAAATCAGAAGAGTTTAATTTTTCTGACATGACATACAAAAAGAATAAAGCTGGTATAGTCTGCATACAATCATAGGGAAAGAGAGAAAGGGAAAGTCCCGTCTGCTCAGTTCCCTCCAAATATAAATATATATATATATATATATATATATATAAAATGAATTGTGGGCACATAATCTGCACGCTGCCTCAGCAAACACGAGATCCGAGCCACAAATTGCATACAAGAAATCTACGTGCTGCCTCATCAAACGCGAGATCCGAGCCACATATTATTGCAGACAAGAAATCTACGCGCTGCAACAGCAAACGCGAGATCCGAGCCATATATTATTGCAGACAAGAAATCTACGCGCTGCCTCAGCAAACGCGAGATCCAGCACATATTATTGCAGACAAGAAATCTACGCGCTGCAACAGCAAACGCGAGATCCAGCCATATATTATTGCAGACAAGAAATCTACGCGCTGCCTCAGCAAACGCGAGATCCAGCACATATTATTGCAGACAAGAAATCTACGCGCTGCAACAGCAAACGCGAGACATACTAGCATCGATGCTCACTACATCCAACTCCTTAGAGCCGGATAAGTAAAACACCGGTGCCTCATCCCTGGGAGAAGAAACCGCAAAGCGTGCTTCCCCCTGAGATGAGACACTAGACCCGGCAGGTGAGGGCAGAGAAAAGGCGGGCCCGTCTCTAACCCCTCTGCCAGATCCATCTGCGAACCCCATGATTTGAGCCGCCGCTCTGCCTCGGCAGAAGCGGGACCCGAACCACGAGGAACGCGAGCCGAAGCGCTCTCCTCGAAGAACGCCCGGCGGGAACGAAGCACTTTCACTGCCATCTTATCGCAGTGAACACAGCTCCCTCGAGAGCTGACTGTGCGTGCTCCGCACCCAAACAAGCAACACAAAGATCGTGTGTATCCCCACTCGTAATGAAACGGGGGCAGGGAGGAACACACTTCTTGAACTGCTTTGACTCGCCATAATACGTGAAATGCTTTGTACAAACAACAGTAAATCACAGACAGAAACACAGAGCGCTTGCTGAAGACAGAGAAGCTGCCATTCTTTGTTTGGAGGGGTGCTTTATAGTTTCCTGGTCTGTGACGTCACCATGACGTTCCGTCACGCCATTGGACAGATTTCACATGTGCTTCACGACGCAATCACGCAGAAGCGTTCCCAATGCGTCTCGACGCAGCTCGAAGTTCCCATGAAAGGGAACAAGACTGTTGTGTTTCCTTTTTTAACTTAATCTATAAAATGGACATCAAGGTTGGAAAGGTGTGACCACAGGAAAATAGCTGATTAAATGCCACCACTTGTCTGTCTTAATCCAATCTTTCTTTCCATTCTCACTCTACTCTCTTTATTCTGAGTGTTTGCATTGATTTTAGCAGCCATCAGGGATCTAGCATAAGATTGACAGGCCACATCTCTCCTGACCAATCGCACATGATGTTTGGAGTGTCAGATTGTGGGTTCTGGAATTCCCATCAATATGTTATCAAGCTGTTAAAATATATTTGGACTTAAGGTAAACGCTTTATTTGTATAGTAAACTGTTTCAGTAACAAATAATTACAATATTTTCCAATAAAAATAGCAAAAGTAGCCATAGTTTCCACAATAATACACCAATATTTACAGAAAAACAAAAATCCTACAGGAAAAATCTGTTAATTGGTTAAATCAGATTTTAATATTTCATGCAGATTAGTAAACTACCATTATATCGCTTAATGAAACATAGAGAACATATATACGTGCATCAAAATCCCATCCAGTAATGAGATCCTGTCTTGTCATTGTATTTTTTGCAGTGAATTTCTGGCCACAAGGCTGCCACTTTTACATTTTTCAGAATGTTTCTGAAAGTGCACCATGGTTGCTATAGTAATAATCATATATAGTAGCCTATATAATCATACTACATTAATATGGTATCCTCCAGTTTTTCGGCATTAACTAGGGCAGCAAGTCAATAAAATAATAAAACATACCAGTCTTTCAGTATTGGTTGTACTGATTCATTTTGTTTGCCAAGTGCAGTCACTGTGGTCTTGGCCAGGTAGTTGCAAGGAAAACATTGCTGTGACTATTATGAAAATAACATTTAATAAAGCAATCCCCAGAAAGAACAAAAACACAATGCTTTCTAACTGAATTTTTTCAATCGATTAACCAATAGAACAATAACAGCTGTGGACAAATGACACCGTTTGAATGACAGCCCCACTTTCATTCCGCACCACTCACATACACTCGGGTCTGGAATGCAACAATCACACACAAATCACAGTACTGTTGGAAGGCTGCTTTATCGATTATTAGAGGACTGGAACTAAAAGATATACAGTATTTGCTTAAAGGCCCACTGAAGTGCAGCATTATTCAATGTGTTGACATAATTTAAACTGAAACAGGGCGGGATATATCGAACAGCCCCACCACGTTTTAAAAATAGCCAATAGCTTTTCATTTATATCACAGCTCAGGTCAGAGCCACTGAGCCCGGAAGCGTTGGCTTCCTACTCTCTAACCGTTTCTCCAGGGGCTGTTTCTTCATTAGGGTGACAAAAGGGATGCAAAAGGGATAGCTGTCACTGCTCTAGACTGTTTGTTCTGCCTCTGGATATATAGTACAACCACTGTCGAGTGATGTTTTGTGGAGTACCGCCTCATTTTGGCCGATTTCACTTTGGCCAAGAAAGTGTGACTGAAGTAGAACAAATAAAGATAATATTAGGAAAGGGACAAACAGCTGCACTGGCTGTGAGATACATGTGGAGGATTCACCTGCTGTCTCTCAGGCTGTGGCACATCCACACGTATCTCGCAGCCAGTGCTGCTGTTTGTCCCTCTGACCTGTGTTGTGTCTAACCTCAGTGTGTTTCCCTACCATCCACCACAGTGACCCTGAGTATCTGTGTGTGTATACATGTTAAAACACTGTGGTATCAAATGTTCAGACATGTGATTTGAACCCTTTTTTGCACATAATGTAGCATAGACTACACGGTTACATTCACTGTGTTTGTTTAGCCTTCAATATGAACATTGTTTATGGGACAATATTGTGCAGGATGTGAAATAACTTTTAATTAAATAAAGTTAAATTAAATTAAATATTTTTTTTAAATTCAAATAGATGAAATGTACAAAATGAGATTATACATTGCCATTTTTGGGGGTCATTTCGCCCAGGCATTATGGCATGCTTTAAATGCTAATTTTTCCATTTTTTAGCTAAGCAGTAATGATACATTATTATATCACTTGTTACATTCAGTCCTGCATTTCTAATTTGGTTTGTTTGCACCCCCCCTAAAAATTTTTAGTACCAGCCGACACTGCATTTCTCCTCCTAATCTACTCTATATCGCTTTAAAATATATCATTCTGCGCAGAATTAGAATGTGTCTGATACGTTTTTGGTCTGCGTTGATTTACACATATGATTCGATCTGTGCTCTTGTGTCTTTGGACCGGAGCAGACAGTTAACCTTAAGGCTAACACATTAATACTAAAAGCAAAAACAAACAAACCTAAAAAAAATAAAAACAACAACAACTTCACAGTATTGAAATAAAGACAACCCATTCAGACATGATCATAAACAATCCAAAAGTTAATGTACATGTTATAATAACTGCAGCCTTTCCAGCAAACAATGGCTATCAGGATCACAATACAGAGGCCTTTCACAGGACAACAATATTATCCAGTTCCTTTATTCTCTTCAATGTGTGAAACAGAAAGTCCTTTCTGCCCAAACACATGGAGAAGCAGTTTTTCACAGCAGAAATCATCAAATACTGTAATACACTGGCAGGCGAGACTGAGAGAGAATATCACTTTTTACACTTAGATGGAGTACCATGTTTGTCTTTTTCAAACTTTTTCAGCTGCTCTCTGTTCAGTATCTTTCACTTTTACCTGTTTTGTCACAGCTAAAGTTTGAATTAAAGTGGGAAAGATAAAAAAAAAACCATTAAAAAGGCAGTTTTGTGTCTCTGAGATATGTTAAAAGCTCCGTGTACCTCTGTACATATGCTGATTACTCGTGCTGTAGAGCTCTCTGTGTCCATGGCATCTCACTGGTAAAAGGGTTGTGATTATTGTCCATTAACCTCTCCAGGAAAACATTCACTATTATTTGGAACCAAGAGGTCAGAGTTTGTCTGCTGAGCATGGGCAGTCAGCGCCTGTTGGGAGCTGTTGAATAATATTCAAAGAATGTTACATAACATAGAGATTTGTCAACTGTCAGTTGATAAACAATGTTTTTAGAAACCCTGCCAACACATTTTTTTTCGTGCCATGTTGAGAGTACCTCACAGGCCAGATTACAAAATCAAATCACTGAGGGTGTTTCTGAAATTAGTGAGGGTGCTCTAGTAATGTACAGATGTGAGCAATGGCTCCACCAAAACAAGAATATCAATGTAGAGTGAGTCATTTAAGATTATTTAAAAGGAGTTACTTTTACAAATGATTGGAATAGAATCTCAAAAATATTGATAAGAAAATCTATGTTTCTTTTAATCTATTAGTCTCCATTGACATAATCTCCATCTTAATGTGTATCAATTTTGACATTTTTGTCCTGTGCTATGGTTATCACTATGTCAATCATTGAAATTTCAAGAGACAATCACATTTATATTTGGATGTCACTACTGAAACTGAAGCATGCAATTGACCATTGGTCCTCTTAGCAACATAAAAAACGAAATTTTTATTCACATTCTGAATTAATTAGCCTAGACAGTGCACAAAGACCGCTCCCTTTGTAATCACTACAAAAGCTGTCACTCAACTCAACGCAATCTCACAAAGTTCCATTATAATCAATGAAGTTGTCTACACTGCAGAATGAATCTTTTAGGGCCTGTTAACACCTGATATATATCCGAACATGAATAGATCCAAGTCAAGTCAAGTCAAGTCACCTTTATTTATATAGCGCTTTTTACAATGCAAATTTTGGCAAAGCAGCTTTACTTTAATAATTGGCAAATAATTTTGGCTGCACAGTAGCTCCCAAAGAAAATGGTGTCATTGTCCAGCTTATTCTATATATTATTGATTCATTCCATTGCAAAGATCAATAATTATTAGTCTAGTTAATTTATGTATATCAGCACTGGAGAAAACAGTGACATAATCGTCCGGCTCAGCTCAGTTCGCATACAACGGCGCCAATGCAGGCATACTAAAAACACTGCTGAATATCAAGCAAGTGTCCCCAACTTAAGCAAGCCAAAGGCAACAGCGGTAAGGAACCAAAACTCCAACAAATGGAGAAAAAAACCTTGGGAGAAACCAAGCTTAGTCGGGGGGCCAGTTCTCTCTGGCCAACAGTGAACACTTGTCCGATACTCAGGCAGAGTTACAGGTCATTAAACCGATTTGGAATCGCAACAGTCAAAATATTTTATCCAGTTCCATCTAGTTTAAGATCTTTTTGATCACGCCGATATGGGACGGTTTGTTGGGGATATGTGCCACTGGCTGATGAGTCGGTAAGGTCTTCACAAAGGTTGAGCTAGTTTACACAGTCTCCGCCGACACCCCAGGTCAGGTGTAAATGCCCTCCCAAACTCTTTGGAGACGGATTTAAATCTGATCTTTCAAACCACTTCAGAAGGCGGTTTGAGACGCATTTCAAACAAAACTTGAGAAGTGTAAATGCCTCTGGTTGTTGAAAACACATATGTAAATTTTGCCAAAATACAATACTCCCAAAATGTTAAAAAATAAATGAGTGTGTTATAAACTATATGACATGTTATAGCCAGATATGACAGCACTGCAGCACTCACACACAACCATCTTCATTTAAAGTAGTGAGGCTAAATGATCCTACCAGTGCTGATACTGCTCTTTCTTTTATTGCAGTCTTTGCTCTTGAAATTAGCTGATGATGAAATACATCTCATATCTGTTGCTTTCGTTGACTTGAACACTGTTAAATCTACATATTGTTTGGGAATTAAAGATTGTAAACAGGCTCATACTTTTGTTAATAGGAGGATTTGTGAGTGTACAGAACTCAACACTGATCAAAAAATCTGGTGTTTTGTCCAATGAGTGGATTCTAACTAAATTAAACACACTTGATTCACACTGCATTCAAGAGATCGACAAACATTTCTTTGAAAGGCTGCATTGCTCACTACTCACTACTGCCGCCCATGACAGTATAAAATCAGATTGAAATCAGATATTTGACAATATCCCTGTTTACAGAAACTGTTAAATTGACTTAGAATTTAAACTCTTTCAACGCCTCGTTAGCCCAGCAATGGAACAACTCATTAAGACTCCTCCGGTATCTGACTATGAAAAAGGAGGGAATGTGAGTAAATTAAAATTCTGACTCAAACAATAAGCTGCACCACCCTCGCTTTGTTTAGGAAGAATATCATTGAGTAATATTGATTGGTGACATACTCACTGCAGCAAAATATGGCTGTCATTGTCCTTCTGTCATATTTCTAATATTTTTAATAATTCATGCACTCCTTAAAAAAGGTTTAGACAACCAAATTCAAATAAAATCTGTAAATGTAAAACTTTTGATCTGCCTCATCTGCCTCATTAGTTGTGTCTGTATGCTGGCTCGTCCTTTCCACCAGCATCCTTAAACTCCAAACTTTGTTTTTATTTATTATTATTCAGCTATTAACCTTTTCATTAAATGAATTCCTAAATTAATTAATTAACATTAAAATAAAAAATTAATTAAAATTAATTCCTAAATTTTGTGTCTTGCGGAAGAACATTGTAGCCGGAACTACTTCTCTCTGTTTGTCTATGACGAGTCATGCAGGTACTGGGATGCTCCGCAGCCGAGCCGAGCCCAGTCTAAAATAGTCTGAATATAAACACTTATTATAGGCGTACCGTAGTGATTCAGGATAAGACAAAAACACGGTTTGAAAAATGGATTCATGATGTACTCGTTCATTATATAAATTTTGTTCATTTTGAAAACAAAATAGTTAAGGACGGCAGCAACTGCTGATACCTCATTCTGTTAAACACGCGCAAATAACATGATCATGCACTAGCACAAATGCAACTGCAACCTCTCTACCCAGGTCCTACTCAACCTGCTCTGAGCAGGCCTCGAACTCGGGCCTTCCGGTATGGGAGTCAGACACTCTAACAAGGAGGTTGAAGACTCACACAGCAACCACTAGCTGGCCTCTGTTACATTTGCCACATAAAATTTTAACTTGCGCATTCTCAAAACAAACAAACAAAAAGGTTGCATATGCGACCATTTTGGTTGCAGTCTGGAACCCTGTAAAGTAAAGAAAGAAAGAAAAAAATCCTTGGATCATCACTATGACTTCCTGTTATATTCAGGCGGTGAATTTAATATTCAGGTGAAAGGTTAATCTTAATGCTCCAATGATCATTCGACTGGCGCTTGGTTAGAGGAATTAGCTGACAAAGAAAGCTGACTATGTTGATTCCCATGATGTCCCACTTCTTCTCAGTCTAAAGCAAGTAAGTTAATTTGCACTGAAGCAGCACAGTGGGATGTTGTTAATCTTTAGAGTGTGTTTGTGTGTCTAGATGTGTGGATGGTCTCATTGTGCATAGGCTCATAGTTCTGGCCCAATCAAAATCCTTTCTGACTGAAATGATGGGATACTGAGTGTTGTCTTTCCTGCTGTGTGTTGTTGAGTGGGATTTGAAGATGTTATTAAGCAGTTTCTTCATCATTTGGGTTGGAAAACAGTATGAGCTACGATAACCCGATTATAATTTCCACTTGGATGAACTTAGAATCGATCTCAAGACTCAAAACAACATACACTTCACAAACAAGCAGGTGTAGAGGGTCACTCTAACCTTCAGCACAGTTGTGGGTCGGGATTCAAAAATGGACCATAGATTTGTTTGTATAGGGTTGTAAATAGGTAAATAACAATGATAAATGCAAATGTTGAAAAAACTACTATGAATCTTGAAACTACAATAATTAGTAACTTTCTAGGTTAAAGTATATATTTATTTTGTGACAATATAAGGGTCAATATATTTTAAATATAAAACATCAGATAAATAAAAAAGATAAACAGTGGAGATAAACAGCTGAATTTAACTAAATATTTCGCTAAAGATATAAGTTTCACACAGGGGCTGAAATGAATCTGTGAATCAATAATTATTTGAACTGTCACACTATAACAAAATACAGTTAAGTTAGTAGCTTTACTACTTTTCCTTTTAAATAGTTGAATTGCTCCCAAATGCAAAAAATTAAAATGCATTACCCTATAAGCATACGTTGCATTTATGATAGTAAAATAGTTAGGCTTAGCAACTTTTAAAAGGAAAGAGAAAATTGGGAAAATTTCAACCCAAAATCATTTACATATGGATTATGTTTTAGAATGGTGTTGGGGTGTCATTTGATGTTCATTTCTGAAACCAGTTGAGAACCACTGCTTTAGCAGATGTCTTACTAATTCAACAGCAGCATTTCAAGTCGAATCACAACATGAGGGCCATCCGTGCTCAGGGGGTCAAGAACATGTCTCTTATTTTAGTGACTTCTCTCACTTCCTCTCAAAACTGAGATGCCTTGGTTGCTGTTTCATAGAACAGATGGTATGCAAGCACATTATGACTCAACAGAGACGTTAAGGAGAAAAAAAAACGGTTGAAGTCTGGCTATCTTTCAGATATTATCACAATTTTCTTACATCAGCAGAATCCCCTACAAGCACATCTGTGGATTCCAGCAATATGACATTACTGCCTGACTTTGTTGTCGTTGAGGTCACATTTATAAACCTAAAGCAAGATCTTAACATAAAGAATGTATCTAGTAATAATTTACCTGAAAAGTGAACGAGACAATTCATGACAGTATTCATGTAAATTTTTGGACTAGACTTCTAATGACACAGTTTGTAATATATATTCAGTATATTCATCTGCCACAAGAATAAAATATCTTCTCAACAAATATGTGCAATTAATTCAATTAATTAATTAATTGTATTATCACATAATTGCTTAGATTAAATATATATATATATATATATATATATATATATATATATATATATTAGATTGACAGCCATAGAATATAAACCTCATTTATACACTTTATAATAAATAAAGTTTGACATAGTTTATGTAGTGATCGAATGGCTTGGTAATTTACTCATAGCCTGTTTCTCAGTTTGTATAATGTAGTGCAGTAGTTGCGAAAGTCAGCTCTATAGTGGACACTCATTGCCACCCATTGTAACTACTAAACATTATGGGAGACTGAACTTACGATATGGAGCATGATGTAGTCTCCTAGTCTGGGGGCGCTGTCAATGCGTACCAGAATCCCATCCTTGATAGTGGTGCTGAAGCCCACCGCCAGTCTATCGGTTCGAGTGCTGGGCCTCTCGTTATTAGGCCATGTGTATGTGATAAGTCCTCCACCCTTTCCAAAGATGTATGTTGCTCCAGCTGCAGGGATAAATAAAGAAAGATAGTGTGAGGGATCAGCAAATTAATTTACAATGCAACATCCAGCTGTTAATGGCATGATGCCAAAAGTACTAATATCTGTCTTTAAGCAGTATCATTAGTATAGAATTCCAACTCAATTCAGTACCAAAGTGCTGTCTGACTAAAAGGCAGCAAACAGCAAAAAGCTTACGAAGAGTTTACGATAATGCAGCTACAAGCTTGAGTATTAATGTAAATACAGCCAGTTTGTCTTCAGCAAATGTAAACAGAAGAGACATAAAAGTGAATGTGTCAAAATATAAGATCTGAGCATTAGATCTTACAGTGTACATGCACTCTAAAAGGCTATTATTTTGTTAATATTTATCAAATAACAGTATTGACAAGGAAAAGAAAACCATTCACTGGTCTTTGCTGGAACATTTTAGTAGCTTTACTACAACTGAACATGAAGACAAAGTGAGGCCTAAAGAAAAACAGTGCAGCTGACTTGAACTGCAAGCTTTTCAGTCAGTCACCAGTAATCCGATCATCCGATATTGATGTATTATATCTAATACTATGAACTAACTAATAATTTGTTTTATTTCACATTTTATTTCACATTAATACGTTATTCATACACAATGTAATGTTTTATACAGTTCACTATATGTTTGTTTTATTTGTCTTATTTCTTGTAATGTTAGATTACTGTAAAACCCATGTAGTGTTTAAGTGTTCAGGGAAATACAGAATATCAGTATTCCAAAACTATGATTGCTTTTATAAAACACATAAAGATAAATCCTCAGTTTCACAAATAACATGGTGCATTGAACCTTATAGTGAATGATTCAGAGGGTACGCTGGTCTAGGACTAGGTCGAGATACTCAGGCTCTTGTTTTATCATTATGGTTCATGCAGAATTTATTAGAAGTTGGTCTGAGATTGTTGTGAAACCTCAAACAAGCCCATGTCTTTTTATGCAAGTTTTAGTGACCTAATTTTCATGGTTACTCTTAGACCTTGGCTGGAGTGTCCAGTGCTTGAGCTGAGCTCTGGGAACAATGCTTGGCCAACAATCCTCTTAAACAGGGCTCTATACACGGATGAGCTTTAAGTTGTCAAATAAATAAATAAATAAATAAATAAAGACTTGCAATCCTCCTCCAATATACATGAACCTGCAACTACAGAACAAAAGCAGGCAGAGAAATACAATCAAACAATCTTTTCCAAGTGTAATTTGAAAAACACAAAAGGGCAAAGAAAATAAGCTGGATGTTGTAACTTCAAGAAGTAGGATAATTATGCTTTCATATCACACCGATAGTAAAAGATAAAACGAGTGGCAAAACTAAAAAAGTACCTTTGAATCACAGTAATTACCCCTCTCAAATCATAACCATTTACTAATGTCTGGACAAGCATGCAATCAATTATGTCCAGGTCTCTGGGGTCTAGCACTATTAAAACATCAGATTCTTCTGTAATCTATTCCAGACAGAGTCAGATTTATGCATAGGAATTCTAGGCATGTGCCTGGGGGAAATTACATAGAGGAGAAATAATATTAATTTTCATTATTATTATTAGTATTATTATTAACAGTAAAACAACAAAAGCCAATTACTACCTAAATTTAACAAAATTTTAAATTTTGGGCAGAAACCTTGTATCTCAATATTTTGTAATTTTTTTCATAGATCATTACTATTGGATATTGTATTACTATTACATGTCTGTGGGTTTTGCATATATTTAGCCAATAAAACATATTAAAAAGAGCCTGTGACTGAACCTTTTATCTCCATTAGATCCTCAAACTGTCAGTCAAACCTCATAAAGCCTCCAACGTGAATGAAGTCAAGTCAAGTCAAGTCATCTTTATTTATATAGCGCTTTTTACAATGCAAATTGTGGCAAAGCAGCTTTACATTAATAAGAAAATGGTGTCATTGTGCAGCTTATTCTATATATTATTGATTCATTCCGTTGCAAATATCAATAGTTATTAGTCTAGTTAATTTAGGTATAGCAGCACTGGAGAAAACAGTGACGTAATCGTCCGGCTCAGATCAGTTCGCATACAACGGCGCCAATGCAGGCATATCAAAAACACTGCTGAATATCAAGCAAGTGTCCCCAACTTAAGCAAGCCAAAGGCAACAGCGGCAAGGAACCAAAACTCCAACAAATGGAGAAAAAAACCTTGGGAGAAACCAGGCTTAGTTGGGGGGCCAGTTCTCCTCTGGCCAACAGTGAACACTTGTCCGATACCCAGGCAGAGTTACAGGTCATTAAACCGATTTGGAATCGCAACAGTCAAAATATTTAATCTAGTTCCATCTAATTTAAGATCTTTTTGATCACGCCGATATGGGACGGTTTGTTGGGATATGTGCCGCTGGCTGATGAGTCGGTAAGGTCTTCACAAAGGATGAGCTCGTTCACACGGTCTCCGCCGACACCACAGGGCCACACTGCTGCCGCACACAGGCACAGGTTCCCCGTCCGACCCGGACACAGCCCGGATCCAGCCAATCATGTTAATTGGTAAACCTCGGGATAAGCAGAGAGACAAAAAATTAGCGTAGACGCCATTCTTCTTCCGATGTAACGAGTACATCTGGTGTTATAGGAAGTGTTCCCGGTTCCGGCTGACCTGATCTATGCAGCCTAACAATCCTTTAACGGATATGAAGACAAAAGTTTATAGTGCGTCATGTGTATGCCAGGTTAAATAGATGCGTTTTTAGTCTAGATTTAAACTGACAAAGTGTGTCTGCTTCCCGAACAATGCTAGGAAGATTGTTCCAGAGTTTAGGTGCCAAATAGGAAAAGGATCTACCGCCCGCGGTTGATTTTGATATTCTAGGTATTAACAACTGGCCAGAATTCTGAGATCGTAATAGACGCGAAGGACTATAATGCATTAAAAGCTCACTCAGGTACTGGGGAGCTAAGCCATTTAGTGCTTTGTAAGTAATTAGCAAGATTTTAAAATCTATACGATGTTTAATAGGGAGCCAGTGCAGTTTTGACAGAACCGGACTAATATGTTCATACTTCCTGGTTCTAGTAAGGACTCTAGCAGCTGCGTTTTGGACCAGCTGTAATTTGTTTATCACGCGAGCAGGGCAACCACCCAGTAGAGCATTACAGTAATCTAGTCTCGAGGTCATAAACGCATGAACTAGCTGTTCCGCATTTGTCATTGAGAGCATATGTCGCAATTTAGATATATTTTTAAGATGGAAGTGCCACATGCAGTTTGTTAGTCTTAGTCTAGCATTTGTTAGAGTCAAATTCAATACTGTTTTAAATAGTCTGTGCGAAGCTCTTTAATGTCCTGTGGTAACAACTGTAAAAATTACAATTTAAACAACTTTACAATTCAAATAACGAGTTTTGACAAAAACAAACAAACAAAATTATAAAATGGCAGACATCCCATTTTAGCTTTTAAATTATTTCTTAAGAAATGGGATGAGTCTAGATAGATAGACAGATAGACAGATAGATAGATAGATAGATAGATAGCATAAATCCGGTCGTACAAAGGTAGGACGAAAAGTTACATTCATAAAATGTTGCCTCTGTGGGTAGCTTACCTACAAAGTTTTTGAAAAAAGCAATTGAGACCAAGGAAGAAACTGAAAAATGAACATGTTTGTGCAGTTTTTGGGCACTGTGGAGAAGGAACAAGACCGCAGGTGCACTGGCAGTTTTATTGCCATCGTTGCCGTTTTCTCCACTATTCATTTGTTATTAAGACTGTAACATCTCATTTGCACATCTGGGCTTGAGGGCCCAGCTGGTTGATATTCCTTAAAGGGAAGAGACATCATGCCAAACGGATGGGGTTGAGTCCCAGGAGATAGAGAGACATATGGGAGTGAGATGAAAGAGAATGCATTGCATACATTCTGTATAAGACTTGTGCTGGGTCAACCTACCTTGTACCAATCTAATATGTCTACATTAGGTCAACACTCTATTTTATTAGACAAATCACATGCTTTAGGCACAGAGTAAAATCCTGACCCATGCGGAAATGAACCACAGGATCTCACTCAGAATTCTTCACTGTCTCCAATCGAAGTTCTCAAGAGGATGGAGACAGATCTGAGCTCAGTCTTCAGAGAGTTGTCCTCACATACCATGTCTTCTCAATGCTGTGGGATTGCATGAAATACAGTACTACATCCACACTGCACCCCAGGGAGCCAATTATTCCACTCAGTGGATTTGCTAAGTAACAAGAGACACCATTCAGCCCTTACAACACTAGGTTTCTAATGGACCTTGCACGAGTAGGCTTAGCGAATGCCTGACACACAAAAAAAGCTATTTACCAAATTTAATCGCATCAGGGCTTTAAGTGATTGCACACGTTCATTTAAATGCTGCCGAATTGGTGGTTAGGCTGAGAATTACTTGCAGCCTTGATAGAGTGAGGGAGTGTTTTGCATTTAGGCACTGGTGTTAAGAAAAAGGCTAAAAGTAGTGAGATTATAATTATGCCACAAATGGACTGTTTTTAATGAATACTGAAAGCTTTTGAAAGTCTGGTGTTTTATGCATGAATTCATTATGGGCAAATTGCATCTTCTGGAGCAATGCGTACCACAGTTTCTGTCTCCTTAATGGAATTTCAGGCCGGTGAAAACTTCATTAAAAAACTTCATTACAGACATGCACTGATAAAGGGTGATTTGTAGCAAACATTTTCAATTCAATATAATGACACACAAAGTTAAAGTGTGTGCGGAAAAGTTACCTTTATGCATCAAACACGTAAAAAAAAAAAAAAAAAAAAAAAAAAAAAAGCTAAGAACATGCTGTTAACAAACATGCTGGACTAAATATTGGTGTCTTGGGGGAGGACCAAATGGGGCTGACAATGCAGAAACTACAACCAACAAATTTGTTAGCACTAGATTGGATTACAGGAGGAAAAACAATTAGCAAATGAAGGGTTTGCTTTTATTTTTGCACTGGAGGTCAGTATGTGACATGGACTGATGGCATAAAATTAAAAAAGTTTCACCCCCCTACATGCATTTGAATCTTAAATCTTGACCTTCTCCTTTCATCTATCATTTTGCATATTGTGCTCTAACCTCTCTTTGATTAAAAGTGTGATTCTACACAATGCTGCCACGGTTAAGAGTGTAGATGTGTAGCAAAGCAAGCCTAACATGTCTTGCCTTACGAAGAAAGTGCACTTCTACCAGTGCAGTTGGGTGGAGCGGTCTCTTGGCTCATATCCCATGCCCAACTAGCAATTTGTTTAGTCTCTGTGAATGAATGACATGGAAGCAGAAAAAAACATCCCCCTCATTATGAAGGCAAACATGTAAACACCACATGGAAGCATAGATTCATTAGCACACACATTGGTTACATGTGTGGATTTTGTGTCTGTCCCTGCAATACCCAATTACCCAAGATCCACAGTGAGAGTTTCTGGTGCCTTTACACACACACACACACACACACACACACACACACACACGCACACTAACCCTTACCCTAACCCTAATTGGTGCTATCTGTGATTTGAATATTCTAAAGTGGTCTCTCATGGGCTTTGAAACATGCAGTATGTCGGAGGTGCAGAAAATCTGTTCCACAAGGTTCAACACATAACCACAAAACATGAAAGCAAAAGAGTACAAGAAAAACAGAGCAAATACATTCTGGCTGCCCTGCTCAGCAGGCTCTGGGCACAAATGCTGCAATCTGGAGCCAAGGTGTTGCTGGAGAGCAGTTTATGAGAGGAGTTTTCCAATTAAAAATTTGTAGGCCTTTCAGATACTGCCCTGTTTTAATCACTCTTTGTAATTTTAAGTGATTAATAGATAGCTGAATTCAGTATTTCAAATTCAGTAGATCATCAACGTGAATGAACCAATTTTAACACACCTTTGTCAAAAATAGGTAAGTTAATGCATCAATTAATAACACTAAGTTTGATGCATGTCTTTAATGTTCCAGGTGATCTTTGCAGGAAGCTGTGTTGAAAGACAGTGATCTTTAAACTGTAAGGATTTCACACTCTCAGGACATGAGCGTGTCAATCAGAAGTTAGACCTTTACTGTTTTTCATCCAGAGGGGTGCTTCGCACATTCAATTTAATTGGTTGTTAAAGGAGCAATATGTAAAATTTTTGCAGTAAAATATCCAAAAAACTACTAGGCCAGTGTTATATATTTTGTTCAGTTGCGTACTTACAATATCCCAAATGTTTCCAACTATTTGTAAATCTTGAGAAAATTGCGATTTTAACCAAGCCTCTGGGCCGTGTGTGGGAAAAGCCTGTCAATGACGTCATATGCACGTTACCCTCAGTTGCTGCTTTTATATCCGTATAAACCATGACAACATAGTCTCATGGACAAATGCGGAAATAGTAGTTGTAGCATCTATCAAGCAACTAGCTTATTTCATGTAGTCGTTATGGAACACAATTATTCTTTACTGTTTGTAACTAGTTCTTTCAACAAAGTCCCATAAACGTAAACGTCAAACAAATGACCCAAGAAGATTTTGGGACAAGAAGAGAAATAAAAAGAGGATCAACATTGGTGTCAGATTTCCTAAATGGAGAGAACTTCGCAAAAAAATTTCAACTAGACAGACACGCCGATCTTGCATGTGTTTTAATAGACAGGTGAGTAACTATTTGGATTCCTTTACAGGCAGAAAACATGTGATTATTATATCAATCAGCAGTGTTAGTCTTATTGTTTTAATGTCTTGTTCTTGTCTATGCAAAGGTTATGAACCTTTGGCTGTAATTTTGTTTCATACTGTAGCTTTAGTGAAATTACATCAAACTTCATCAAATGTACTTTCACTACATCAAATGTGTCAAATGCCAAAATTGCGTATGAGTTGCATTCTGTACAAGTAGCCTAATGTTTATTAAGGACAGCGTTATTGCATTTGGTTTGTGATTAGTTTGTTGACATTGCCATACACTTCACCTGATGTGATAAACAATATAAATTAATACAGTATGTGTTATATATAAATATTAATCAGCCTTTTTGCAAATGATGTGGGTACGTTCAATTGTACTTTTACTATGATTGTTTTGAACACGTAAAACTGTGCAGCGTTATCACACCAATGAATTGGACAAATACAGTAACATCTATGACAACCAATTTACAATTAAACCTTGCTTTACTTGCGTCTAATTCATTATAATTAAGTAAAATCATGTCATCAAGTGCAACATTTATAAAACTATTACTTTACCTCATCCATGAACATGATTTCTGATTCCCATCTGATTGATTTAAATCAGCGGTGGAGCTGAAGACGACAGTTCCCAAAATTCAAGCTATGCCGTTGTTGTTGTTGTTTTTGTTTTGATTGTACGCCCTCTAGCAGCCAAAAATTTTACATATTGCACCTTCAAAGTGTAGGAAATTTCAGAGAGGATAGTAATAGCGAGTGTAGAAAGCATAAGATTCCACCCTCCCTTCAGAGTGTTTCCAAAGCCAAACCTCCTCCAAAAGACATGAATGCACTCAGTAGAGTGCTAAGCATCACAAGACGAGAGATGGTGTTAAATTACCTCATCTCAAAGCACATAACAATAACAATGATACTACAATTACAATTACAATAATAATGAACGTAAACAATTTACAGAGCTCTTACATGTACCACTTGACTGTTGCAGATTAGTTTCGGCGTTGATAGTGCTGACATAGAAATGCATAAATCAGAGTCTGAGGACAGCTACGGAAATCATAATTACAGTTATGACAGGGCATGAACGTAGCATAAGCTCATTGTTTTGGCTCAAGAGGTACTATAAAAGGTGGCTGCCATTTGTTTTTGTCTCTTGGTGACTGTCTGTCGACAGCTCTGCATAGTCTTACGGTACGTGCTGATGGTGTGTGATGTCTGCCCGAGATGTTTGGAAATACATATGATGACTTGCAGGTAAGGACAGCATTTCATTCAGACCAAATGCTATGACTGGACAAACATTTTTTGGTCCTGAGACTTCCACAGAAGATATATGCACTGTACATGTTTACATATTTAGACAACTTCTATTTTATTTGATATTTGATATTGATTAATACCAGGAGAAAATTTTATATTTTTAAAAATTGCCTACCCTACCTTTAATGATAAAACTGATTCTTATTATTCTAATATGAGGCAGATTTACCAAAATATAATACATATTTAGGAAATTAAAACTGCAACTTTATAGATACCAAACATGGCTTACATGTCTTCTTGAGTAACTAAGTAATTTTAAAACATTAATTCAAAAGAGTTTAGATTAATGCATTCACAAAATCTTACTAAAAAATATAATGAATTGAGGAAATTAGTTACATGTTTTTTGTTTTTTTTTGGTTGTTGTTGTTGTTTTTTCCGATACTCAAGTGGCTATATACAGTGAATATGATTCTCTCATAAAACAGTCTCGTCCTCATGATGTGTATTCGGTGCTATGATAACCAGAGACCTGATTTTGCATATGAGCAGTTTGGAGGTAATTCCACAGACACCCTGATGCCTATAGTTTGCTTGTTGGGTGAGAGGGGTCTTGTGCATTATTTATGAAACAATACTAGTGTATGTGTCTGAACTCTGCAAAAATTTCATATTTTTATATACTGTATATACAGTTATATTAACATTTTATTAAAACCATGGGGCATCAGGTTTATGTGTAATTAATCATTTATACCATAACTATTTTAGTTTCATGGTAAAATAAAATAATAATAATTATAATAATAATCAAACAAAAATAAAACCCTATAAATATAGCGCTCTTAAAGGTTTAAATTTTAGACATAATCAATCACTATCCCTTTGAGTTAAGTGCATAATTAAATATTCTATATATAATGAAAGGGTGTTGATATATTGTGCATATTGTGATATATTTGGTTTGCCACCAAACTCAGTCAGCATGAAGCCAAGACAATGAGGATGCTAAGCTGCCAGCATATTTTTGATATCTCGAATAGTTTGGATATGGCGAGGCAACAAATTTATGATGAAAAAAGGGAAACAGGAAGTGTTTCAAACATCATCAGAATATTGTCAAGACACCGTCAATGCACACCTGCAGTCGCCAAATTTAGTACATATACAGTTCTCATTGAGCTGGACTGCTTTCTAATTTACAGTCATTAGGCCCAACCAACAGTAAGTCAGCTATTTTTGTTTGAATGTGGATTTTTTTTTTAATCAGGCTCTAAATTTTTAACAAAGGGTGTCATTCGATTCACACCAAACTTTCACACAACACACATCACATCACACCAATATATTGAAGATGCTAAATTATGAACAGGTAGTGGATATCTTGAACGGTGTTGCCATGGCGAGGGATTAAAATAATGACTAAAAGGGAAACTGAAAGTCTCATATTGTCTAAGTAATAAATTATACACCATTTATTTCTACAAACAATAATAATAAATAATCTAGACTAAAAACGCATCTCTTTAACCTTGCATACACATGACACATTATCAATTTATGTCTTCATATCCGTTAAAGGATTGTTAGGCTGCATAGATCAGGTCAGCTGGAACAGGGAACACTTCTTATAACCCTGGATTTACTCGTTACATCAGAAGAAGAATGGCGTCTACGCTAATTTTAGACCATTTACTGTAATTGGCTGGATCCGGGCCGTATCCAGGTCAGATGGAGAACCTGCGCCTATACACAACAGCAACACAGCCCTGACATGTCAGCAGAGACTGTGTGAACTAGCTCATCCCTTGTGAGGGCCTTACCGACACATCAGCCCATAGCACAGATCCCCAACAAACCGTCCCATACCGGCGTGATGAAAAAGATCTTAAACTAGATGGAACTGGATTAAATATTTTGACTATTGCAATCCAAAATGTCCTGTAACTTGTCCGGAATGTGGCAGCATGTGTTCCTATATAAGTAAAGGTGACTTGACTTGACTAATATTTTGTATGAAATGTTGAATTTTCTGGCTCATAATGATTTTTCAGTCTCTAACTTATCCTTTGATCCCACTCTGCCTCTGTGTGTGTGTGTGTGTCTGTCAGTCAGTCTATTATTTATTTACTTACAATGGTTTAGAGTTAAACCTATTCATTACTGTGTACTTTCGCCTGCATTAATGAATAAGAAATTTCTTAGGCTTCCTCTTTCTCTAATAATTTGAATAACAAAATAAAGGCATAGAACCAGTTCCTTTGTAGTGGACTGACAACATAGTTTTATGTAATTAGTTTAATAATTAGGTTAATAAAAATATAAAAAGACCTTAAGATAAATACATCTGGATTCACAAAATTTTGTAAGGTATTACTGAGTTGCTGAGAACAGTGATTTCAGACATCGTGACATACTGACATAATGATTAGGTATTGCATTTGGAGATATTTTAGACATGATCAAAATTCTACTGTCGGTCACAGTTTATATTTTATCTTTTTGTTTAAAATGTTGAATTAAATGGGAATCAGTTTCCAACGGATCCATTGATCTCTCTCTCTCCCTCTCTCTCTCTCTCTCTCTCTCTCTCTCTGTGTTTTAGAGTTTTTTACCCTTTCATTGCTGTGTGGTTTGCCTGCATTACAAGATCTCGTAGAGTCCTAGAGTCACAGGGGTGGTGGTGCCACCAGGGCTTCAGCCTGTCATCACTGCTTGCAACTTTTTTTTTTTTTTTTTTCATCCATCAACATGATTGGCTAGGGTAGAGAGAATTCGGTCTTTTGATATTAAGTCAAATAGCGCATAAAAACCTTTAACCACAGCAGTAGATGGCACCAACTGCTGTTAATCATGGCTGTTGCGGAAGCACATCAAACACCTGCTGTGGAAACACTTTCAATATTTATTTTTTTTTCACTTTCATACATCACGATATAAGTGCTCTTTCCAACCCTTCATTTCAGTTAAGATGCTGCCACAGAGAGCAACAGACAGCAAGGCAGCTTACTAGGTTTTGGAACAGAGCCATTGACAGTTAACCCACAACTAGTTCAACCAAAGAAGAGAGAACCTCAGAGCATTTCAAGAACTGCTTGATTTGCTATCAGCCCAACAAAAAGAGGATGTTCTGTGTGTATGTTTGTGTGTGAACAAAAGATTAAGAGCTCCATGGAGGCTGCCTGCTTGCCTGTACCAAATCTGCAGCACCACGAAGGTTTGCTCAAAGACTTAGAGTCAGACAAACCAAAGTGCACCCCAATTCTCTCTCTCTCTCTCTCTCTCTCTCTCTCTCTCTCTCTCTCTCACACACACACACACGTTTGTTCAAGTTTGGACCTCCATAGACTCCATAGATGGTTTTTATACTGAACAAACTGTATATACTATCCCCTTACACTAACCTACCCCTAAAGGGAGTCTCAAGTTTTACTATCCTTGTGGGGACATTTGGTCCTCATCAGTATAGCTAAACACGAATATATATATCAGCAGTGCCTTGATTCTTTCGATTAAAAGTTGTATATTTTCAATGTGTTGTTAACACCTAGTTGAATAAACGCTTCTTAAAACAAGCATCCGTGGGATAATTCTGGAAATGTTCAGAGAGAGGAGAAGAGATATTCTGATGATTGCTGAATACAGAATTTATCTGAAAAAGCTGTGGCTCGTAAACATACGTAATTATTTCACCACATGGAGTAACTAGTAACCGTAACGCTGCAGTGTGAGACCTGATGAATGAGATCAGAATGAACGTATTTATTCATTTGAATTGAATATTTTTGTCATTATTCTGCGTCATTTTTCATTGACAATCATTTCACTGTATGCAATTCACAACAATTGTCAAAATTCATAATTAATATTCAAAGCATTTCTGATTAAGATTACTTAACACATTACATTTCTTTACAGCCGTTGAGGTGCATCTTTTTAATACTGTTCTTACCATGGTTTTACTACTAGAAAAAAGCAAAAACCATGGTATTTATAGTAAAACTGTGGTAATACAAGTGGTAATCAACTCATGAAAAATCATGGTTACTGAATTTTTTTCTACAATAAAACCAATGTTAATTTTTGTAAGGGAACTCATCAGTCAAATTCATTTAAAAATGTAAATTCAACAGATATGAAATACAATCATTATTTTATATATATATATATATATATATATATATATATATATATATATATATATATAAAATAATATATTTTACACAATAAATAATATATACAGTAAATTAGATGACAGCAGGTTTGCTTTGCAGGTTTGACAGCAGGACAGTTGGGAAGAGAAATGTGCTTACTACACACACACACACACGTATTCTTAAAGACTGCTTTTTCTTCATGCAAAATATAACATCTTATTTCCTTTTGATGGTAGGTTGAAATATGACCTTTCCCAAGATTCAACCAATAAGCATTAAAAAGAAAGAGTTACAAAGAAAGAATAGACACAAGCTGAAAGAAGCTGAAAGGTTTACATAAATATTTTGAAACTTTAAAATATTTGAATAAATTCCCCAAAAGTGTAAATATCTCTATCAGAAACATCATTATATCACCCAAACAAACATTGATAAGGTACCATGGACCTAAAACATTGCAGTAGAGGTGTGTTGGTGCATCAGAATACGTGGTGACCCTTGGAGACAGAGGACGCACCATTAGAAAGAATAACCCATCCAAAGATGGCTGCAAGTGAAGTCTCATTCATAATTCAGTCATCTCCGGGGAGACACTGCTGCCTGCTTGGCATTCCGATGCCTTCTAGCACTGAACAGACTGTGTGCTTGAGAAAACTAGGTGCGGAAGGATGGTATAAAGAAATAACTTCATTACGTATATATGCCATATGAATATGTTATCTAGAAAAAAATGCTATGCACCGTATACTATGATATATACAGGTAATGGCAAAACCGATGTGAAAATCAATCCATTAAAAGTGACACAAGAGTTGTTCACATATGAAACCTGATTGTTGAATCTTTATGATCACAATGGCATATTATGTACTATTCAAGTCAAGTCACCTTTATTTATATAGCGCTTTTTACAATGCAAATTGTGGCAAAGCAGCTTTACATTAATAATTGGCAAATAATTTTGGCTGCACAGCAGCTCCCAAAGAAAATGGTGTCATTGTCCAGCTTATTCTATATATTTTTGATTCATTCCGTTGCAAATATCAATAGTTATTAGTCTAGTTAATTTAGGTATATCAGCACAGTTCGCATAAAACGGCGCCAAATGCAGGCATATCAAAAACACTGCTGAATATCAAGCAAGTGTCCCCAACTTAAGCAAGCCAAAGGCGCACTATTCAAGAAAAGCAGTATGTGAATTTTCTGTCAACGTGATCTCATGACAATACGTGTGTATTTTTACGTAAAGTGCGGTTCCACACGTACATTTACTTACGTTTTCACAGACACAAAACATACAATATTTACGTATTTATAGCACTAAAATATAAAATACGTATCGACAGCAATAAAATGTAAATTATTTACATATTCAAGTATGAATTGTGTGATGTTTTGACTCTGTTATATTCAATTGTTTTATCAATGTATATTTTTAGTTACCTTTATTAAATGCAGTTTACTCATCTACTTAATATGAAATAACATTTCTGTTCGTGACTTGTTCGTGACAAATTTGTTTTCGGAGGATTATATAATGTCAAACAAGACTTAAAATCTTAAAATGAACAACATTTCTGTAATTGTTTAACCACTTTGAAATATTTTGTTTGTCTGCTGTGACACTAAAGGCATTTTCTCTTATAAAGCATCGGATAATACAACCATAAGATACACCAAAACACAACATAAATTCACAAATCACATCTGTTTTATTTGGTCGCTGTACAAATCTTTATAATCTATATATTTGCAAGGAACATATCCAAATTCAGCCCTTTATCCAGCGATCTTCATCTTCATTCTCAGCAGCGATGGTCACGGTCAAAGCCCACGCTCGTTATGATTCAAATTTGACAGACAAAAAAAAAACAAAAAAAAAAAACCACTTGCATTTTTTACTCATGTGACAGCCAATAGAGAAACTTGCCCTATGAAAATCTGCCGTTAATGAAAACACTCTGAATTGGATAAGAATCTTAACATTACACTCCTACTACTTCTACTACTACATTCAAAAAAAAAAAAACAAAGATTCTGATTATAGAATTCTAATTATAACCTAGAATACTGTCTAACACTTGAATGCTGCTCTAAGTCTTCGTAGTCAGTTAGGAACCTGGGTGTGCTCTTTGATACCAATCTTTCATTTGAAAGCCACATTTCTAGAATGAAACTGCATTCTTCCATCTTGAAAATATATCTAAACTAGGACATATGCTTTCAATGATAAGTGCGGGACAGTCAGTTCATGTGTTCATAGCCTAGATTATTGTAATGCTCTACTGGGTGGTTGCCCTGCAAACTTAATAAACAAATGATCTCCAGTTGGTCCAAAACACAGCAGCTAGAGTTCTTACTAGATCCAAGAAGTATGACTAAATTAGTCAGGTTCTGTCAACACTGCATTGGCTCACTATTAAACATTGTATACATTTTAAAATATTGCTAATTACTTACAAAGCACTAAATGGTTTAGTTCACTCCCCAGTACCTGAGCGAGTTCTTAATGCATTATAGTCCTTCACGTCTATTGCGATCTCAAAATTCTGGCCAGTTGATAATATGGTGAAAAAGAATATCAAAGAATAGAATATCAAAATCAACTGCAGGTGGTAGATCCTTTTCCTATTTAGCACCTAAATTTTAGAGTCTTCTTAGCATTGTTAGGGAAGCAGACACACTCTTGTCACCATTGTGACCAAGTATAAAACCTAATATTTCACTACCTTAACCAACATAAAATCAATGGGGTCATAAAGTTTGTGTGTTAGGGAGGCCTAAGGAGTAAAATGCATGTACTCAAATTGCAAAAAAAAAAACAAAACAAAACAAAAAAACTGGGTAACTCTTTAAAAAAATGTTCATTAGTTAGACATTAGTTAATGTACTAACATGAACTAACCATGAGCAATACATTTGTTACTGTATTTACTAATCTTTGTTAATGTTAGTTAATGAAAATACAGTTGTTCATTGTTCATGTTAGTTCATAGTGCATTAACTAATGTTAACAAGATTTTAATAATGTATTAGTAAATGTTGAAATTAACATTAACAAAGATTAATAAATGCTGTGTAAGTGCAGTTCATGTAATGTTGTTAACTAATGTTAACTAATGAATATTATTTTAAAGTGTTACCAATTGGGATTAAACGGGTTAAGTGGTGCAGCAGTAGTGAGTCAGCTCGCAGTCCTGGCTTTTACCATGATTGCTACGGGTTCGAATCCGCCTTTTGCTGAGCTCCCTCTTCTCTATTTTCCCATGTCACATCAGAAATGCCTTTATTTTCAATACTGAGGTGCAAAACAATGTATAGCATCTAATTACTATTTACACATAGTAAATAGAATAGAAACACTCGTTAGGCAGTTTATTTTCACTTTTATTGAAAATAAAGGCATTTCTGATGTGATATGAGAAAATAGAAAAGAGTAAGCTCGGCAAAAGGCAGATTCGAATCTGTGGTGATCATGGTAAAAATCAAGACTGCCAGCCGACTTTCTACTCCTGCACCACTGAAGACGTGGAAATTTGTACATTATCTATTAATAACGAGATATTATGTTGAAATAATGACTTAACATCTAGAAATAACGAGTTACTATAAAATAACGAGTTATCATGTAGAAATTATGAGATAGGTTGTCTTTTTTTTCACCAGAACTTTTTCTTTATAAATAATAAAGTTTTTTATATTTTCATTTTTTTTAATGTAATTTATAACACTATTCTTAGAATTATATTACCTTTGCAACAAATTACAAAAATCTCGTTTAATGCTGCTGTGAGGTTGTTTCTAATACAGTGGTTATGGGAGTGACGGTAAAAATTACATCTTTCTCTCTTCTGTCTGCCGTTATGAATCACTCTCTATTTTTTTCCTCTTTTTGAAAGATATGAAAACACTAATGTTGAGTTTTTCTTTTGCTATTTGCATAAAACGAAACATTAAAAATATATTTAGTCTCTCATTCATTGCTATAAAATTTTACCCAACTATTCCGCTTCTGAGAATTTGAAAAGGGGTCTATTGTGCTATATAAATAAAGGTGACTTGATTTGACTTGTTGGCCTCTAGCTCTATACCTGCATCTCTACATTAAATACAATAAATATACAGCTCATTTCACTTTGATTTCTCTTAATTTTTTTCCTCACAGGAGAGAGATGACCTTTTCGATCTTACATAAGTGCATGTCTCTGTCAGCACTGTCTGAAGACAAAGTTTGCTCAGCTGTGTTGATGCTGTCAGGATATTTACAGCTAATATAACATTGTAAAGATAATGTGTGGTGAGAAAACCTGAGGTTTAACAAAATACATGAGTGGCATTTCAATACCAAGGCTGCCATTACTGCAAAAAATAATTTTCTAGATCAAAAAAGTTAACTTTTTTTCCTTTGACAAACCCGTTTGCAAAATGAATTGCTGAGTATTTTATGCCAGTTATAGCCCTATGGCATGGAAATAAAAAGCCATTTCTATAATGTCCATTTCAATGCTTTTATTTAGGACAAAATAATAATAATAAGAAGAAGAAGTTGGGGGTAATTTCTCAGAAAATATTGATATATACAAATAAAAAAACAACTGTACATACCAACTGCATATATCAGTTTTGTGCATAACCGGTCTGTATTGCAGAGAGAATATATTACTGTGTCCTTAAAAAGCACTGTTGTTGCAGTAACTATGTCACTCCATATTAAAAAATGAAGGTTATTTCAACAATATACAGGTATGAAAACATGGCACCTGATTACAGCATTCATTATAGAGGGGTAACAAAAACCCTCATTTTTATGAGAACAGCACCCATAAGCCCATATATTCATTCAGCAAGACCTGTCAAGAACAAGAATTATTACGCTGGTTAAAAGCAGGCTGTATTAATGTTCAATGGCTTGAGCTTTCTCTGTATGATCTCCACAAGTCCTGTTCTGTCCACATGCTTTGATGCCATTTAACACACCTAGGGGCGCTTGAGAGTCCTCTATTTATCCAAGAGCACTCAGGGAGATGATGAATTTGTTGCAGGGTGAGAGTGAGTGAATTTACACAAACTCTGATCTGCGCCAAGAGGACACGGGCGGAAATCGAGGGACATGGCCTCTACCTCTATTCAACCCCCTGTGAATGATTTATGGCTGGTGTGTGTCCTGAATAAGCACAATCATCATACCACATGTAAAAGGGGACACAGTGGGCCCCACACACCAACATGCATCCATGTATACAAACACAGATGAACACAGGAACTGACCTTAAACCATGTCCTAACCAAGTTTTCAAAGACTGGTCTTTTGTTTGTTCACACCAAAATGTGAAATTGCTGTGCGATGTGGCACAATCATATCTAGCAAAAAAACTATTTTTGTTTAACGTTGTAACGACTGAGATAAATTGGACACAAATATTTGTTATATTTAACAAATATTCTTAAAAGTCAAGTCAATTCAAGTCACCTTTACTTATATAGCACTTTTTACAATACAAATTGTGGCAAAGCAGCTTTACATTAGTGCTGCAACACACTGTTTACATTCATCTCGCATAATGGCGGCTTCTGCTCCTGGGAACGGAGAAAGTTCCATTCTATCACAAAAACCTAGACCACGATTATCAAAAGTATGGGAATACTTTAAACAAAGGCCAAATAAAATGGTCCTTTGTTCCCTTTGCAGAACCGAAATGGCATACCACCTATGGAATTGGATCTCTGACAATTTTTTGCGCGCACAAGATCATATTTTGAGCGTGCAAAAGCGCATTTCGCACGCGCGTGAACTGAGTTAAGGAGAAAATCTTTGTCTCGCAAATAAGAACATATTTCGAGTGAACGAAAATCAGTTTTGCATTTCAAAGAAGTTTATTTGGATGTGCGCGGACATTCTCTTTCGCACGTGCAAGGTTTCAGTTGCTTGCGCTCCTGATAGCCGCCCTGCGCGCTCGCTAAGCGCCGACCACTCGCTTGCTCAACACAAACCAGCGTTACAATGTGCCAAAATTCCAGCCAATCAGAGATGAGGCTGCTAAATTCTGATTGTGTCCCAAACTTAAACTCTTCATACTTTAGCCAGTATGAGTCAGGCTACAAGGAAGACACAAAGCCTGTATTAAAAAAAAAAACAAAAAAAAAAAACTCTCCAGCATTAATTTATAGATGAACTGATCTTTAAATGAACATGCATCCCAGAACATTGTGTTTATGATTATGACACTTGTGTATAGCGTCTCTGGTATGGTATTTTGGTTTAATGCATATTTTATGATAAAAAACTACGAACGAACTACCTCACATGTATCGTGTCTCCTATCAAATTAATGCTCATTTCACGACTTACATTTTCATGTAGGTGACTTCCTCATCGGATGCAGAGCATGTTTGTTGGATTAATTGAAGCATAAATGAACACAAAACTACCAGGGCCAGTTTTATCATGCTCTGAAACAAAACTCGTAATTTCCCCAGAGAGGAAGTTCCCGCTCAGGAATTCCTCTTTACTCATTGGTCAGCTCCACCTTGGGGAGTATGCTAGAACCCAAAAGCTAAAAGCCAGCGCACCGTCTCTCTCTCTCTCTCTCTCTGCATCTGGGACCGCCTAGACAACTCCTGCTGGCCTGGCCTCTTGACCTGCCCCCAACCATGTGCTTACAGAGGAGAACAATGCAAGCTTGTTATCATTCCTTCATTCAACGCAAAAGACATTGATTGCAATCTCAGCACCATCAGACCAAACTCAGGACTTTCTACTGCAACCGTATATGCGGACGCTCTTCCATCTCTGAGGCAGAATGCAAGTATTGTACGATGTGTACTTGTACTTTTTTAATTAACTCAAATTAATCCTTCCGCGTTGTTGACTTAACTTCACCTCATGTTCCCACTTCCGGTTTCACTCTCACTTCTCTATTTACCTAAGTACGTGTGATTTGTGTGTATGTATGTTTTTGTTAGTTAGTTATGTGTTCGTGATTTAGTTAAGAACGTTTGTGCACAATACATATTTGGTTCTGACACCGTCTGGGGATAAATTGTCACTTAAATGATTTTTATTCTGTACATGCTCTTAAAGTACTGGACATGGTAAGAAAGAATTATTTTTCTGTGTTAATGGAAAATATGCGTTGAATGGCAGACATCTCGACATGGATGGAAGAACACCACCTGCAGCTCAACCTGGCAAAGACTGAGCTTTTAGTCTTCCCTGCCACTCCTACTCTACAACAGGACATCAACATACAGCTTGGTACAACCACCATTACCCCATCAAAGTCGGCCAGAAATCTTGGAGTTATCTTCGATGACCAACTGACCTTCAGAGACCACATCTCAAAGACGGCGTGGTCATGCAGATTTGCACTTCGCAACATCAGGAAAATCCGGCCGAAAATCTAAATTCTCGTTCACTGCTCCCTGCTGGTGGAATGATCTCCCTACTTTCATCAGGAACGCAGAATCCCTGGCAATATTCAAGAGACAGCTGAAAACTCATCTCTTCCATGAACACTTAATCCCCTCATAAAAAAATAAAATAAAAACCCTATCCTTCCCTTTTTCCCTTCCTACTCTAGCTTTTGGTACTGAGCAATGTATGAAACTTGTATTGTGAGCACTTCCTGTGTTACTTGCCAATTCATGAAGAATCGCTTGTTTGTTTCCTCACTTGTAAGTCGCTTTGGATAAAAGTGTCTGCTAAATGACTAAATGTAAAATGTAAATGTAAATGTATATCCATTTCTTAGAATCAATTAATAATCAATACTGAGTGTTCACAGGATGAACTGATTGATTGTAATTTGAATATAGCTACATTAAGTTAATCTGATTAACTGATTCAAATATTCATAATTAATCATAATGAATAATCATAATGAGTTATAAATAATTATTAATATTTCCCCTTGGAGCTAATTTGCTACAATGTATACTTGAGTAGTGGGATTTTGGACCAACAAGATTTTACAATATTCTCTTTGTAATGTTGCATAAATACAAAGTTCTGTCATGAAACTGATGGTGCAGGGTGATAGCTTGTTAGCACAATCTGCTTGCAATCACATCATTCCCTATAGGGAAAACCTGATTGGTTCCTGCTAAATCAGTAGCCAAGGAGCTTGTTGATCAACTTTCAAATGCTTTGTTAGCATTTGCTGTTGCAGTTGCAGCATTCTTTCAGAAACCCCGCTCTTTCCCCAGCTCCACCTGTATAAATCTGCTACGGGTAATTCATGTATGCTACATCGTACAGCAGCAGCATGTCTTAATTGCTCACAGTAGCATTGTGTATGTACTGGCAGTAGAAAGTCCCGTACTTGCAACATATTTGTCTCTCCCCTGTCATTCTGCTATGTTATCTACGTTGCAGGGCTTCCGTGTTTACGTCCAAACACCAGCTCCGTACACATGCATCGTGCTGCTCACATGACCAGAGCCGGCCAATACTGAGCCCATGGTCGGATGTAAACATGGAAGCTCTGCAGCATAAATAACGTAGCAGAATGAGAAGGGAGAGAAGAACTTGTTGAATAAAGTCATTATTTTTGTTTTGTTTTTGCGCAAAAAGTATTCTCGTCGCTTCATAATATTAAGGTTGAAACACTGTAGTTGTAACGAGACATGCTGGATGACGACACGACGAAGGTATATAAACTTCCAATAGTTTAATGATGAACAGAAACTCGACAGGAATACAGGAAACTGAATATGAACATTCAACATCCACAAAACTTTAATGACTGACAATCACTGGACTGACACAGAGGGAATATATACAGAGGAACACAAGAGGATAACGAGTAGGGCACAGGTGACAGACATGATTACAAACAAGACACAGCTTAAGACGATAGACTAATAATGAGACGATGACAAACTGAAACTCAAAACAAAGACCATGTGACGAATGACAGGACTAAAACTCAAAACAAGGAACACGTGACTGAAGACAGGACTGGGGAAACAGATAGACAGAACATGAAACTCTAACAGTAGTCACATTAACCTGTTAGCCTTCAGCGGGGCGTAAACGCCCGTTTGGCCCATTTTAATGATATTTGTTTTACTTTTCTGGACCCTGAATGATGGTAATTTCATTGCTTTCAGTGGAGGATTTAAAAATAAATAAATAGATAAATAAATAAATTCTGTTCCGGAGATGAACTAAGGTCTTGCGGGTGTGGAACAACATGCGGGTGAGAAATTAATGACAGAAATTACATTTTTGGTTGAACTAACCCTTTAACTGCATATAGTGTTTTCACCCCAGGCTACAGCTATCTAACCTCATCCCAGAGTCTCCTCCTTGAGATGTCATTGCTTATCTCGATTCTCTCCTGGGACACTCTGAGGTATAAACAAAAAGAGAGAAGTGAGAAGCCACTGGGAGGACAGGTGATTCATCTCCTTTGTAAGCCAATGAACTGGCCTGCAAAAGTCGGTCTGCTATCTGTTTTCAGTCCTTATCAACAAGAGAGAAATGCTTAACGAGTCTCACAAATGACCTTCTGAGAGGCTGACCTGCTCATCGTCTGCAAAACATATGAGAGGTGGAGAAGAATCGAGGGGAGGTCTCTGCTGAACAGATATAATTAACAGAATTCCCAAAAGCAGCTGATAGATTGATATACAGTCCCTCCAGAAATGCAGATTTTTTTTGTGATTGTTGTGGGCAAAAATCCTTGATTATGCGGCACGTTTTCTTTAAAAGTGAGATGGAATATGCGGATATTTTTGCAATTTTATGCAATGAAATTGCAGGAGCATGCAAAAACTGCGGTTTGATTCAAAAGAGGAAAAAAAGGTGATTCACCCAACACCATGTTCTCACTAGGCTACTACCTTAATGTAAAGAGTCATTTCTTATTACTTCCTATGATAAGCAAGCATACTAAATCACAGAATATTTAAGTTTTCATTCTGTTTTATTTCAGACCTTAATTAACACACGGCTCAAACTTACAAAACATTGAGTCAAAAAAGTTCTGTAGCTTTACAAAAGGAATATTCAACAACTTCTGTAAAAATGAATAAATAAAATATAAAAAAAAAATAAAATTTGTGCTTCCTGTTGTACAGAGGTAGCTATACAAAACAGACATCTTCTGTTAAATTAAATGCTTACAATGCACAAAGTGCAATCTCTTACTGCAACGTAAATTATTTTACATACTACTAATATACAGCGTCTTCTGTGGTCCAACACGCAGTGCAAAATAATTTGCCCCCACTGTCATGTAACACACCGGGAAACTAATTTGCACGGTCTTTTGCGCTTATTTTTGTTGGCAAATGAGAATGATTTGCGTGCTTCATCATGGTTTCACCCTAGTTTCACCGCGGGCTTTGCAGATGATGTTCACGTCGTGTAATTACGTCACTTCATAAGGTTCCCATGGCAATGGAGGAAATGGCACTTTACTTGTGTGAAGTAAACGCAACATTTTTCAACTTTCTGCTAAGATATATGTGACTTTTTTGCAACGAAAATACAGAGATTATGAAATCATGCTAGCCCCGCATATTTTGCTTGCTGAAATCGGCAATTTACGTGGCGAAAGTGCGGCATATTTGAAAAAATGCGACCCCCACATAAATATGCGGACTTTGGTTGATTGTGCATGAAATCATGCGATCGCATCGCGTTTTTCTGGAGGGTACTGGATATAGAGTGTGACAGTGATGATAAAAGTGAGGAAGGGAAAAATGTTTAGAATTGAGAGATAATTTGCAGAAGACTGTTGAAAGAGTAACAGACCCTTTTCATGCTAGTCCAGGCTGGTCAGGGCTGATGTACAGAAAAAACAAAACAAAAAAATAAACAAATAAAACATCACAGACTTTCTGGTGAAGCTGGTTAAACAAGGTATTTTTCCTGGTTAAATGGTTATACTGCAAAATTTTGACATAATTTACTCACATTGCTTCAAAGATTTTTGAGGTTCTTCCTTGGAAGCATCTTTTCCATACAATAAAAGCAATCTCAGGGTATGCTCACACTTAGTAGGTTTGGTTCAATTAAAACAGTATCTGGTGTGATTGCTCTATTAGTGCAGTTCATTTTAATAAGTGTGAAAGCTGCAATCCGAGCTTTGGTGCACACCAAACACAGACTTCAAACTCACAGTTTGAAGGAAATATGAATTCAACACAGATCAAAGACATCTGAAGAACCAAATGAAGAACCAAAGATGCGACCCTAAAAAGGATAGAATGAAAGTTAAAAATGACAGTGTGAACACTAAGCGAACAAGGGCTAAATGTATTGTTTTCTTTTTTGGTCCTGACCAAAAGAACTGTATGAACACAGCCTTAATCTCAAATTCGAATCGTATTTGTGTACATGTAAATAGAACTGTTTAAATCAAATGTTTGTTGCCACTGACATTGCTTATCTTGTGACTTCTTAATGTGACAAGTATGCATAAGTATGAATGGCAGCTATGATGAGGGGAAAATGTTCAGTGAACAATGATTTCTGTCTGTTACTCACAAAAACAGGTGATTTGGAACATAATGGCCAATTCATTTGGACTTTTTGAAACATGCTTTTATGATTCTTATGAAGCTATACTGTCATTAAATGAAAAACAGCAGCTCAGATTCTAGAATCTTAGTTGTACAGGTTTGACATGACAGGTTAATGAGTGAATAATGACTGGATTTTGGTAACACTTTATATCAGGGTATGCATATACACTATTAACTAGGGGTTTTCCCTCAATAAACTCCTAATTACTGTTTATTGATAGTAAGTATGGTAGTTATTGTAGCCGTTATGTTTAGGTATTGGGTGGGTTAAGGGATGTAGAATATGGTCATGCAGAATAAGGCATTAATGTGTGTGTTTTTAAGCACTAATAAACATCCAGTATGCTATTAATATGTATACTAATATAGCAACTATAGTGTTCCCTAATCTAAAGAGTTACCAGATTTTCATATTTGGGTGATCAGCCATGTTTCTCATGTTTGATGATATTATTTAAAAAGAAGTTGGGGCAATTTGTATTTGGACGTCTATAGGAAATCCCACCCATGGCTGTTTGCTGTGTCCTGATAGCATTGTTACCTTGCCTTGGGATGAGTGCTCTATCTGTCCCTAACAAAACAGCAAAACAGTGATGTCTTTTAAATGTGTGGGCGTACAAGTTTGGATGTTGCATATTTATTGTGAAACAAGAAGTTTTCTTCAACCCTTCTCTACGTTTTGTATAGATGACATGCTATTTGCTTGCTCATTCACATCTAGATTTGTTTTTTCTCTCTCTACACTTTCTTTGAAGATGTGCTTATCTGAAATGATGAGAAATTTCAGGGAGAGAACAGAAGCTTTCAGGAGCTGCATGAAAGGCAGTGGAAGAACTGGCATTATGTGTTGGCGAAACACAAGGTGAGAGATGCCACAAGCAAATGCCTGCCATGCAAAGTACCACAATCCCTCCAATTCAGCCAGCACACCTTATTGCCTACAGCAAACACATGCCAATGAGCTTTTCAAAGAATAGCTGAGTTTCCTTAACACATTTATTCCGATGCACTCTTTTTTCTGTTAAATGTTTCTTGAGCCATTTGGGAATACCTCCTTTACTTCAAACCAAGTCTGAAAAATATGACAGGCCAAATGGGATTTGCTATTATTGAGATTAAACTTGCAACAGCTAATCTTTATACATCAGTGGGTCATGGACTACAAGAGACAAGCTGAAATGGCCACAATAGTATGAATGAATTATTTGTTATTTTAGAATAGAGTCTATTGGGAAATCCAAGATATTTTTTTAATCATCTAGGTGCAATCTAACACCTTTCAACAGCACATATTTCTCTAAACACCAATAAGTTACTTAAAAACAGAATAAGAATGCACAATTTTACGTCAGCATTCTTTCAAACAGACACTGATGAACTGTTAGAGTTGTTGATTAACAAACGTAACTAACTAAACAACAAAATTAACTTTTATACTTTAGGCAACTTCAGGAAACAGGACCACAAAGTATACCTTTGAGGGAAGTTCAAATTTGCATTACAAATTGTCATAACAAAGCATGTCAACATCACAGTGTTTTCTCACAAGTCAAATTTGTGGAGGAGTGAAGCAGAAGGGCTGATTTCATGACAGTCCTCAGCCAAAGAAACCTGAGCCTCTGACAGGAAGATGGATCACTTTACTAATGCCTGAACAAATCTATAGGAGGCGGTGATAATAGGTGTTAGTACTGAATTGCGTGATTTTGACTGTTTTTTGCCTCTAAATAGAAACACCACAAGAACATATAATATGGTATTAATGTGTTTCTTAGGGCATGGTAGCATGGAAATATTATCTGAAAAGGGGCTATATGTAGAATTCAGAAACCCTTGATATTAGCAATACCGGTGGCCATTTAGTGAACTGCAGAAGAGCCCTTCTGCCCTTGCAGTTCAGACTGTTTTCTTAAACCCGCACACGCCCGCTCCCGCTGAATGTATGACCAGGACCGCCCGCTCCCACAACCTGTGTGTTCCACTCCTGCCCGCGCCCGCAATGTTTGTGTCCACTCCCGCCCGCTCCCGCGGACTTTATCTGATGTAATGTAGCTACACATAAGCTCAGATTAAATATTCGTTCAAGTTAACATCCAGAATAACAGACTTTAAACATGATTGTGTTTAAATAAGATGAATTAACCAATGCTACACACACGATAAACATATCATAACATATTTTAACATAACACATGGGTAGGCTTATTTTTCTTTTATTAGGGTTGTAAAACATTAGGCCTAACTGTTAAAACAAATCCACAACTAGCGGCACCTTAGTTTTTAGGCTACTGCATACACACTCACCAAACAAGTAACTTGGAAACAGAAAACTGCAGGTTTGTCGCCTCAGGGCAGAGATGCCAGATTTATGTCCGTTGTAAACGAACACTTTTACACATTTACCACAACTTACGAAGTTTAACTCCCATTTATGTCAGTGACAATTGACCCTTCGCAAAACCCGGCCTGTGTTGCAATGCCCGACAACCCATGCTCTCTCACACCACACATCATGTTCTCCCGCAGTGAAAAATACATCATGGAGCAAAGAGGACACTGACAACGTATTAAACAGTTTCATATTTAAAATATTGTAATTTTTTTAAAGCAGTTTAAACACTACCGTATAGTGGCTCCTTAATGTGTCGTGACAGATCCTTCCTACTGGTTCATTTATAGCATAAAATAAACATGAATAGACATCAGAAGGAAAGTTGTTTCAACCACGGAATGACGTGAGTACACTCAATATTTCAAGTTAAACAACGTTAATCTACTATAGGCTACTCCCTGACTGCTTTGTCGGATAAAATGGCGGATTCAGCGTTGTTATTGGTTAGATTGCCTGTCAATCAAACTGTTTGCTAAGGGTCAATTGAGAATTGTTTCCATATGTCTGACTTGCCTTGTTTTGCTTTGTCAAGTAAACAGCCACTTTAATTTTCTTCTCAACTTCTTGTGTTGACTCCATTTCCACTACACGCCAAACCCCACCGTTTCCCGCGGGTCTCCCGCTAAATTTTCTGACCGTCCACTCCCGCCCGCAGCAAAGGTAAAACCGTCCGCTCCCGCGAGATTTGCATTGGGTCCCACGGGAGCCCAAACCCAATGCAGCCCTCTAAACTGCAGTGAAGTCAAGCTCACATAACGTACAAGAAACTGAACACGATTCAAGGCCACGATATACTCAGGCAAAGTTCTTTTCCAGTCTTCAAAAGTATAAAGTATATTGGAGACTATAGACTATGGATTTGGGTATGTGAGACTATAGTTCAGCATGATACATTGGCATTAAAGTACAGCATAGCTCTTTTGGCATTATCCTGACTAAGCAATCGTTTCAAGCGTCACTGAAAGGAAGAAAGGCTTTCAGGAGAGGGTGCATTCGTCACATCTTGTTGATTTTCCCGACAAAACCGACCCAAGTCCTTCACATAAAATCAGTCACAGGCTACAGGAAATCGGGGAAAGTCTAGTTTTTATTTTTTTATTTTATTTTATTATTTGTTTTTCATTACTAATTGATCATTGAGATTAATACATACAAATTCTTATATATTCGTATAGACCCTTTAAGAATACATTGGGAAATCCACCTAATGTGGACCCTATTCCAGTTCAGTCATGACCACTTAAGACAAAAAAATGTCATAGACAATTTTTTTGGCAACTTTATGCTTTAACTATATGCACATGTTTAACATATTTATAAGCATATCAGCCTATTTCATAGTTAATAGTGAGAACTGAACCCTAAAGTGTGATCTAGTAATCATGTATTTTAAACTTTCTTTTTCACTTGACAAAACCACTTACTTTAATGGAGCCCTTCTGCTTTCATTTTGGTATGAAACACCTACTTTTACCCTTTTGTTACTGTTGTTTTCAGTTTACTCAGTAATACATTAGACAACAGCTGCACAGTTTTTCAGAGGTCTGCCAAGTGTTGTAAAAGCAAGGCAATAAAGACAGTTTCAAAGAAACTTCACAAAAAATGACAACACATCAAAATTTATATTGTTTCCTACTGCAGGTGCTGGGAGAATATCATCAAAAAGTTGATTTATTTCACTAATTCCATTCAAAAAGTGAAACTTGTACATTTATATTCATTCATTACAAACAGACTGATATATTTCAAATGTTTATTTCTTTTCATTTTGATGATTATAACTGACAACTAAGGAAAATCCCAAATTCAGTATCTCAGAAAATTAGAATATTACTTAAGACCAATACAAAGAAAGGATTTTTAGAAATCTTGGCCAACTGAAAAGTATGACGCTGAAAAGTATGAGCATGTACAGCACGCAATACTTAGTTGGGGCTCCTTTTGCCTGAATTACTGCAGCAATGCGGCGCGGCATGGAGTCGATCAGTCTGTGGCACTGCTCAGGTGTTATGAAAGCCCAGGTTGCTCTGATAGTGGCCTTCAGCTTTCTGCATTGTTGGGTCTGGCATATCGCAACTTCCTCTTCGCAATACCCCATAGATTTTCTATGGAGTTAAGGTCAGGCGAGTTTGCTGGCCAATTAAGAACAGGGATGCCATGGTCCTTAAACCAGGTACTGGTTGCTTTGGCACTGTGTCCAGGTGCCAAGTCCTGTTGGAAAATGAAATCTGCATCTCCATAAATTTGGTCAGCAGCAGGAAGCATGAAGTGCTTTAAAACTTCCTGGTATACCGCTGAGTTGACCTTGGACCTCAGAAAACACAGTGAACCAACACCAGCCCAGGCGAGATGCTTCTGATGCTGTCTGTTGTTCAAGAGTGGCTTGACACAAGGAATGCGACAGCTGAAACCCATGTCTTGCATACATACATCTGTGCGTAGTGGTTCTTGAAGCACTGACTCTAGCTGCAGTCCACTCTTTGTGAATCTCCCTGACATTTTTGAATGGGTTTTGTTTCACAATCCTCTCCAGGGTGTGGTTATCCCTATTACTTGTACACTTTTTTCTACCACATCTTTTCCTTCCCTTCGCCTCTCTATTAATGTGCTTGGACACAGAGCTCTGTGAACAGCCAGCCTCTTTCGCAATAGCCTTTTGTGTCTTGCCCCCCTTGTGCAAGGTGTCATTGGTCGTCTTTTGGACAACTGTCAAGTCAGCAGTCTTCCTCATGATTGTGTAGCCTACAGAACTGGACTGAGAGACCATTTAAAGGCCTTTGCAGGTGTTTTGAGTTAATTAGCTAGAGTGTGGCACCAGGTGTCATCAATATTGAACCTTTTCACTATATTCTAATTTTCTGAGATACTGAATTTGGCATTTTCCTTAGTTGTAAGTTATAATAATCAAAATTAAAAGAAATAAACATTTGAAATATATCAGTCTGTGTGTAATGAATGAATATAATATGCAAGTTTCACTTTTTGAATGGAATTAGTGTAATAAATCAACTTTTTGATGATGTTCTAATTATATGACTAGCACCTGTATATACTTTATTAACTTGATCAACCTAGTTTTTTTTTTCTTTTCAATGAGAGCATCTCAAAATCAAATGAAAGTGTAAATGACTAATAATAAATGCTTCTGAATAAATATTTAAGTAGCCTTCAAACAACAACAGAAAACCACAGAGCTGAGGACTACTGCACATGTGCACAGCTGCGTGGCGGTGTAACTAACAAAAGTTATTATTTTTACTAGTTCAGTTGTTTTCAAACCATTGCTACTTTTCCCAACAAATAGCAGTTTACTGTGGCAAAATGCTACAAATTCAAGTGTAGTCAGGTTCAGTAAGATAGGATTCAGTCATATTACATAAGGATTGCACAATATTATACTTTTCTAGAACCAAACTGTTTTATCTTACCTGTAATATGCATCGACAAACCTTCACATCTGGCCTTTTTAATTAAACAGTCATCGGTATACAATATCACTTTGGTAATACAAAGCAATTAACCTCTTCTCAGAACTACATCTGCTAGAGAAATATTATATACTACATAATTTAGCTCATATTAAGGATAAAAAAAACTAAAAACTTGTTTAGCTTTTGAGAAATAAAAGGGTTTGCTCATCTCATCATAAAATGACTGCACTGCTGGATAAAAGATGGGTTTTGAAGGTGCAAATGAATTCCCTATTTCGAATGTGGATATGACAGGTGGCAAATTGACAAAAACAATTACTAGAGCCATATGATACAATAGAATAGGCTGAGCTCGTCCTTTAATTCATTCCTACTTTGCACTTGTCAAACTCTATTCTCTCCTACAAAACACTTTACGCTACATTAGCTTTGACATTGCATTTAGTCTCCTCAGGCACAACAATAAAACAGACTGAAAACCTAACAAAACAACCTCTTCTTCCTCTTTCTTTAGGTGATTGCTCTAAAACACTCAGAACATCATCAAACCCATGTTTCAACTGATAGAAAGGTATAAAAGGATAATGTTGGCTTCTTGAAAAAAAAAAAAAAATCAATAAATCATTTGGCGTACAGGGATGGCCGCTATCTTGATTGACAGGACAAGGCTGGGGATTAGCATCAGCGCTAGTATCTCTGGACTACAGTGCTTTAATCAGGATTCTTGATTCTGAATGGGGCTCTGAGTGGCAGTGCACTCACGAGGACAGGCTCAAACTGTGTATACAAATTAGGCTTTATTTAGGAATGTGTCATTCAACCGTTTACTGGAGGACAGAAAGCATGGCAGTTTGCTAAAAAGCTGTCTTGGAGTGCAGTCTTGAGGGAGGGTGAGGGTGCAGTTGGAGCCACCCTTTTAAGTTTTGCATAAGGGACTCGCTTAATAAAAAATGTTACCGTCTTTTTACAAATAGCTGAAACCATGCTGAGAGGCCTCTGACACATTTAAATGGCACTCTTGAGTCGTATGAAAGTGTAAGTGATGGTGGTGTAATGATGAGTCGGCGGCGTGTGGATCCATTTGCAATTCTTTATTAAAATTCTCCATGTCAGACAGGCAAGGGTCAATAAACAGCAGTAACAACAGCGAAGGCAAACCATAAACATAAACAGGGACAGGCTGGGGTCGAGACAGGCGGCAAAGGTACAATATCCAAAGCACAGGCAGAGGTCAGGTAGGCAGTAGAGATTCAAACGCGGGTAAACAGTCCAAGGTCTCAACAATATAACAGTCCACAAGGAAAACGCTCAGAAATGATCACGGTAAGGCCAATCAAGACTTTGCGTTAAAGTGTCTGTGTAGTGCTTATATAGAGAGGTGATCTGGATCAGGTGTGTGTGTGTAATCAGTCCCAGGTTTGAGGGGCCAATGGGAATTGTAGTCCGAAACCAGTTAATACTCAGATGAGAGCTCCTTCTGCTGATCCGGAGGACGCGAAGAGGGAGCCTCATTCGTAACAGAAACTAACCAAAAATAAATAAATAAATAAGCATCATCAAAACATGCATCTTCCCATTTTTGTCTTATGTAGGGTCATGGGGTTGCTGGAGCCTATACTCTAAAAAGTACTTCAGGAGACATGTCAGCACAACTTAAATAAATGGTGGCAAGTTAAAAGGTCTAATTTATTAATTTAATTAAAACTTTTAAGTTGCAAAACATTATTTTGCTGAGTTCTGTTGACATAATAATATTGATCATTACATTAACTTAATAAAGTGTGTACATTAAACATTTTTTTTAACTAAGTTGTAGAAACAATGAAATTGTGTTGATAAGTAGAAATTGAAAAACGTCTCGGTTACGTATGTAACCCTCGTTCCCTGATGGAGGGAACGGAGACGTACGTCGGAACTGAACCAGCGAATTGGGATATCGTATGAGAGCCCTATCATCACGAGCCAATGAAGACGAACGTACGTCGGAACTGAACCGACGAATTGGGATCCCTAATAAAATGTCACAGTTACTGACCCCCTCCAGCGCTCAGCGTAAGCCGCAGCATCCTGACGCGCACTTGGGACGGAGAAGGGACCGGACTTACGCCAGCAGAGTCTACTGCTGTTCCACATGACCCACTCAGTAAGACTTGGATAACACTGGGAAAGCGTGCCCACTGGGGACCCTGGGGAGACCACAACATACCCGAAGGGAGGAAAATTACGTGGGAATGTACATATGGACTGGCCGAGGGCAGTGCACATATGAAGTCCCTGGGATGGCTCCGGCCTAGGTAGGGGGGAGACACATCTAGCAGGGACAGCAGAGCGGGGCTCTGCTGAGGGAAGACACGGGCTTATATAGGAAGGCTACCATGGACATACACATATGGAGCCCTCTTGCAGGAAGGAAAGCACTGACCTGATCGAGCAAGATCGGGGGTTCTCCTGGTGAGAAGAACACCATTCGACGAACAGGTTCCACTTCAATGCGTAGAGGTGCCTCGTAGAAGGAGCTCTAGCGGAAGTGATGGTGTCAACCACCGACTGAGGTAGGCCACCTAGAACCTCCGCGTCCCGTCGAGGGACCAGACATGGAGATTCCAGAGGTCCGGACGCAGGTGCCAGACGGTGCCCCGTCTCTGAGTCAGAAGGTCCTTCCACAGAGGAATGGGCCAAGGAGGTGCTGTCGCGAGGAGCATGAGATCTGAAAACCAGGTCCGGTTGGGCCAATACAGCGCAATTAGCAGCAGGACCTGCTCCTCGTCCTCCCTGACTTTGCACAATGTCTGTGCAAGAAGGCTCACTGGGGGAAACGCATACATGCAGAGGCCCCGGGGCCAGCTGTGTGCCAGTGCGTCCGTGCCGAGGGTGTCCTCGGACAGGGAGTAAAACAACTGTCAATGGGTCGAGTCCGGGGCGGCAAACAGATCTACTTGTGTGGTTCCGAAGTGACGCCATATCACCTGGACCACCTGGGGATGGAGTCTCCATTCTCCCGGAAGCAGAGGCTGCCGTGAGAGCTCGTCGGCTGCACGGTTGACCACGCCTGGGATGTGAATGGCACGAAGCGACCTCAGATGCTTCTGACTCCATAAGAGGAGATGGCGGGCGAGTTGTGACATGCAACGGGAGCATAGACTGCCCTGGTGGTTGATGTCCGTACGGACCAGTACGTGCTTGCCTAGTAGCAGCCCCTTGAGGCGGCCCAGCGCAAGACGCAGATGCCACTGCAGTTGAGGCCCCGTCCACAGACCTGAAACTGCATGCCCATTGTACGTGGCCCCCCACCCGGTGGAGGAGGCATCCGTGGAGACCACAGCATGCCTGGACACCTGATCCAGGGGAACTCCAGCCCCCAGGAACGAGGGGTCGGACCACTGAGTGAGGGTATGACGGCAGTTCGGTGTAATGGCCACACGGAACGTACCGCATTGCCACGCCCATCTCAGGACTTGACCATGAAGCCAGTGTTGAAGCGGCCTCATATGAAGCAATCCGAGCGGCGTGACTGCGGCTGCGGATGCCATATGCCCCAGAAGCGTTGACCGAATCCAGTTCCATACTGAGAAAAGAGACCATCTGCCCAGGGGCGAGTTTGCTCTTGTCCCAGTTGACCCAAAGACCCAACCGGCTGAGGTGAGCTAACACCAGGTCCCTTAGCTCGCACAACTGCTCTCGCGAGTGAGCTAGGATCAGCCAGTCGTCGAGATAGTTGAGAATGCGAATGCCTTGTTCCCTGAGCGGAACAATGGCCACCTCCGCAATCTTGGTAAAGACACGGGGCGACAGGGCCAGCCCGAAGGGTAGGACCTTGTACTGATATGCCCGACCCTCGAACGCAAACTGTAGAAAGGGTCTGTGTCGAGGAAGAATCGAGACATGAAAGTACGCGTCCTTCAGGTCAATCGCTGCAAACCAATCTCGGGGACGGATGCATTCGAAAATGTGTTCGCATCCACGCGAGTGAAATGGATGCCCCTGAAAACTGGGGGACGCCGGGCGAACTGAATCGCATAGCCGAGTCTGATTGTGCGGATGAGCCAGCGGGACGGGCTGGGGAGCGCTAGCCAGGCTCCCAGACTCTGAACCAGCGGGACCAACAGCACAGCAGATGTACCCACGGTGGGGCAGCGAGGCGGAGCCAGGGGACCCGACTTGTACCGGCAGAGCAGCCCGAAGTGAGGTATGGCTCCGCAGAGTGACAGTGCGCGTGGGAGACGGCACGGGGGCGGCCTCGACCAGCACACTGCCCTCTGCTGGCGAAATGAGAGGGAGCTGAGGGTGGCCAGGCAAAGCGTGACACAACGCCAGACACGCCCTCTTGTGACGTGGAAACTGCTCTTTTATTGAGAATGTGGGTACCGCTTGGCTCCAAAGAGCCAGCGGCGGAACAGAAAGGAAACGAAACATAGAATTCTCCACCCGGCACTCCTCCGGGGGAGGGAGCGGTGCCTTCACCGTCTCCCGAGAAGCAGCTCCAACTTCCTCCGGGTCGCCCGTCTCAGGACTGCTTCCTTGTTCGTTTGCCACCTGGCTTGGCTGCGGGCTGAGCGGGCTGGGCGCCACGTCTGCGACTGGCTCCCTGCGGTCTGCTGGGTGAAGGCTGCTACTTTGCAGACTTCGCAGGGGCGGAGGACGACGCAGGCGGGCACCCTCGGCGACGAGCAGACGAAGAGGCCGCCACCCGCGGCTGGGTGGAGGCAGCAGCTGCACACTGGGCAAGACATGCTTCAGGGCCTCTGTCTGCTTCTGTGCAGCCGAGAACTGTTGGGCAAAGCTTTCGACCGCGTCACCGAATAGCCCAACCTGAGACACAGAGGAGTCCAGGAACCGATATTTATCGGCCTCCCTCATGTCGGCCATGTGGAGCCAGAGATGGCGCTGCTGAACCACCAGCGTGGCCATCGCTTGACCAACTGAGCATGCAGTCACCTTCGTCTGTGACTGGTCGGTGGCGGCTCGCAGCTCTTCCATGAGCTGTTGGTCAAGACCGCCCTGGGGCATGTCACGAAGTGCCTTGGCCTGGTAGACCTGCAGCAACACCATAGCATGCAGGGCAGATACAGCCTGCCCACAGGCTTTGTAAGCCTTGTCCGAACTTACAGGCCCAGGACGGGAGGCGCTGGTTGCCCTGCCAATTGGCAGTCGCCGGACACAGTTGCATCGCAACGGCACGCTCAACTGGGGGGATCCCCATGTACTCCTTGGCTGCGCCGCCACCCAGGAGGGACCTGACCGGTTTCGGACAGAAAAAGGTGTTCTCCACAATCTAGTCACCTCCTCATGCACCTCCGGAAAGAAAGGAACCAGGGCAGAGCGCTGAGAACCAGCACGGGCTGCCCCGAGAAACCAATCGTCCAGCCGGGAGGCTTCGGGACACGGTGGGGGATTCCACTCGAGCCCTACACTCCCGGCGGCCCGAGCAAGCATGGCTGTCAACTCTGGATCGGGCTCGGAATACGCCACGCGCCCCGAAGGAGGCAGCGCATCCGAGCCTTCACCTCCAGATGACTCAAACCCACCTTCCGATGCCGCAATCGACATCTGTTCATCAGCCGGTGTGCCGCTCATAAGAGGGACCAGCGCGCTCCTCCGGCATCACCACGGGTTGCGGTGCGTGAGAGGGATCAGGGGCCCATGGAGACTGGCTCGGCGTGGAAGCCCTGACCGTGATCCTCAGATCTCCCGGTCTATCAGCGGAAGTAGCGACCCTCTGGGGACCGCTAGATCGGGGGATAGGGACGGGGGCTTGGCCTTGAGAACCAAGGTAAGCAAGCCACGATCTTAGCACCGCAATAATCATGTTCCCATAATGACAACATGAACTATCCACAAAAGCTGCCTCAGCGTGCTGAACGCCCAAACACATGATGCAGCAATTGTGCCAGTCAGCTGGTGACAGGGAACGACCGCTTCCAGCAGAGCACGAGCGGAATGATATCTTTAAAAAGACGCACTCGACGCTTGTGAAGGAAAATTGAAGCTCTTTCAGTCACGTGCCGAAGCACACAGGGGAACCACCGCGGCGCTACTGCAGGAGTTTTTTTTTTTTTTTCTCTGCAGAGCGCACTCATCCACCGGCCCAAATCGCAACCCTTTAGTTTCACTTTCTTCTCTTGGGTTTGCTGTAAAAACAGCAGTTTATTTGGTTTGTGGGGATCGCGGGACCGCTGTAGCGCCTTCACACCAACAGGAACTCTCCAAGCTCTCGTTCAAAGCTCTTCAGATGCTGCAGCTTACACAACTGCACGGCTCCGAACCGAAAGACAAAGTGCGAGTGCTGCCGCTTCCGTATTTATACCCGCTCGCGGGGGCGGAGTGCGGCACACAAAGCTCACACGCCGATCTTCATTGGCTCGTTTAGTTACACTCGAAGATGATAGGGCTCTCATGCGATATCCCAATTCGTCGGTTCAGTTCTGATGTACGTCGAACGTGACCGACTGAAAGGGAACTGAAACTTTCAGTTTCAAAGTCTGTTGTGCCACACTGACTGAGTGATATAAAGCGATTCAGTTATGCCTGCAGCTATGCAGATATGGAAGTACACACCTGCGTTCCAGGAGTCAAAGACTGTGTTTATGGATTCAAATGGCATGTTTAACTGTCATTACCAATGGAAATTGTCCCCTAAATCTATCAGTGTTATCAGCTTATGACTCCCCTCTCGTGGACAAGCAGCCAGCCACTCATGACAAAACAACCTATTAAAAATATGTAAAAGGGTCATTCCTCTTATGCAGTATATTTTCTTTTGGCCATTACTTGTCCCCATTATAAACTGCCACAATTATGAGAACACAGGGGTGATTTTATAAAATCACTTCAGAACACAATTAGCAAAAGCCAGTTCCTTAATGACAATGAAGTGATATCAAACAACAGCACAAACATCATCAAAAGCCCAGTTTTATCAAATTATAAAAATCAGTATGATCCTGTTAATTGTCTTTCAGTTGAGTTACTAACATTTCATTGTATTTGACCAGAGGATATTTCTGAAATAATACCATATAGAAAAGAAAGATAATAAAGAAAATACCTTAATTAACATAAGCATTTTTTCTCAAGTTACAGAGCTTAAAAGAATATTGCATGAATGATGCAAAAACAGGGACATTCAATGATCAAATGTTTTGCACACTACTGGATTCAACATTTCACTTATGACAACATTTTAAGAATTAATGAAGAGCTTAGAGGTGAAAAGACAAGAGACAGGAGACCAAAACAGTGACAGAGAGTACAAATGAAATGAATGAGTGTGACAATAATTAAAAATGTACAGATTTTGACAGTGAAGGCTGGAAAAAGGGTTTTCTGGATGAGATGCATAAGGGAAATTATTCAAATTTTAATATTTCATATTTGTACTAGTTTCTGTTAAGATGAGATGAAGAGAGGATCATGATGAAGGATCCCTCTTTTTCTGTCTCTTTCTCACTTTCTGGTGTATTTCCCAAGTGCCCTTCAGGCCCTATAAACAGTTATATTGGACCTGCTACAAGGGTCCAATGTGCCATATGTGTCCTTGGGCCTATTCCCTCATTGGAGTGGTCACCTTTAAGAGGCCATTCCCCAAAGAACATGTCAGTTTAAGCACACAGCCCTTAGCAGTCAGTATTCAATATTCTCCTCAAATGTCCTACAACGTCCTGCAGGCTCACTAGTCTCATTAGGGAGTACCTGTTGGGTTGAGAACAAGGGTATATGTACTGTAGATAGTGACAGAAAGAAAAAAAAGAAGAGGGAACTAATGACAGACTGTCATATTGGCTGACTTTTGGGCTTCAATATCACTGGGCCCACTAAGCTAGGACAATTAAAAAGGGACAATACAATATAAATGAAACTTGGATATACTTTAGAATCAATGTGGAGCTTGATTTGCAGTATAGATTTACTGTCCTATAAAAATAACTCAACATGCAGCCATTATTGTCTAAATAACTGGCAACAAAACTGAGTACACCCAAAGTGAACATGTAAAAACCGTGTCCAACACTGTTAAATGTCGCTGTAGATTTAGCAGCACATTACTGTAAAAACCAACAGTACAATACTGCATTTTATAATACAGTACAATACTGTAATTTGCATTGCATTCTGGGTAATTTTCTTACTGACGTCAGAGCACAACTGCTGCAGCTCACGGATGTCTGGACGCCTCACTCAGTGGATATCTGGAAGTTTGGTAAGTTAATTTTAATTTTTATAATTAGGTTTTAGTATTTTACACTATAGTGTACGTAGCTTTTAGTGTGAAATGACAGTGGAAATTAACTTAGGCGTTACTCACGGTTTCCCGCTTGTCCCGACATTTTCAAATCTCAATCAAAACTCGGTGAATCACTCATTTATTTCGACCAAACCAGACCTGGTGATTGTTAAAACGATGAAAAGATTCATTCAAGATGGTTTGTGTGAGTTTTATTTTGTTTCTGTCGAGTTTGAATATATGTTTTACGATGGTCTGCGAAGTAAATTTATTGCGTTTGCTAATGGAGTCTGGTAACGTTAGGTTTGAAGGATCATATGATAACAAAAATGTCTATCTCTGTGGGGATCCTTTCCATAATGTTCGATCCGACTCTGTCAGCAAAAGCTGATATAAACTGATTATAATAGATGTACATTGACTGTGCTCAAACACCTAAAAAGATTTGCAGTCAGTTTCCCGGATGACGGTTGCGGCGGTCGCATTCAAAACTGGACCTGTTTGAACAAGTCGTTTAGACACAAAAATACGTGAAAACAAGGCTAATATACTTTGCAACGTAAACGGGTGATTTGGGCTCAGAGAGATTGCCTATTGGTACCAGTTTCGCATTTTACTTCGTTTGATTTAACTTAGATGGAAGACCCAGTTTTGCATTGTGATTGTAATGACAAATATTGATTGATTAAAATATGAATAAAGGTATAAATTACCTTTATCATAAGTAATAATGATCTATTAGTCAACAAAGACCGATGCATGCCAAAAAAGTAAGTTTGAATTTTTAGAAGCAGAATTTTTTTTTACTATAGATGAGTGTATGAAATATAGTGATATGAAGCTTATACATCCTCAACAAGCTACACATAACTGAATAAAATGTATTTTGATTTCTTACTGCTCTACAGTGTGAGACAGTTATCTTTGCAGCCTGGGAATGAGTTTTCTGTAAGTTCTGTCCATTTTAATACAATGTTTTAAAAGGTTAGTTCACCCAAAAATGAAAAGTATATTAACTGACTGGTATGATATTGCTAACAGGTTCCTGGTCAACCCTGACGATGGAAATGCCAGACAGAAGAAGTGTACTGCCAGACAGGGAGTCAGAAAGAGGACCAAGAGGGTGGTGCAGAGGAAGGTGACGGCCATCAACCCACATGCCAATAGTTTTATTCGGTCCTTGATGGAGTTTGAATGGAAAACTTCTAACTGAAGCCTGCACCCACCGTTAGTGGGACAATTGTTGTTTTTTTTAGTTGTTGTTGCTCACTTGTCATTCTTTTACCCAACCCAATGCAAGTTCTCATTTCTTGTTTTTTTTTTTTTTTATTTACAGATTGTGCACACTTAAAGGGATAGTTGACCCAAAAATACAAATTCTGTCATCTACTCACCTTCAAGTTATTCCAAACCTGTACAAGTTTCTTTCTTCTGCTGAACACACAACGAATGTTTGTAACCAGACAGTTGATGTTTTTTTCCCTACTATGCAAGTCAATGGCTACAGTCAACTGTCGTCTGGTTACCAGCATTCTTTAAAATATCTTGTGTTCAGCAGAAGGAAGAAATTCATACAGGTGTGGAACTGTTTGAGGGTGAGTAAATGATGACAGAATTTTAATTTTTGGGTCAACCATCCCTTTAACAGTCGTTAATACAAGTAAATTGCTGATTCACTGAACATGTAAATAAAATGATTTTAATAGTTTAATTGATTGAATAAAACATATTTTTGACAAGAACATTGATTGGATTATCTTTTGATTTGCAGGTATTCTGACATAGCATTATAATATCACTTCCTGTAAATGTATATATTGTAATAACTACATATATAATTATAATATTAACATTATTAGTAATTATTTTGAAAATTATAGTAATATTTTGCAATAATGGATCAATATATATATTACAGTACTATACTGTATTATTAATTACAGCAGAAGCAGACTAAAATTAGAAAATGCTGTAAAAATACAGTAAAATACTGTTTTGTAGAATTACAGCACTCTTCTTGTGTACTGTAAATTAAATTACAGTACAATTACTGTATATGAAAATACAGTAACTTGCTGGCAACCGTGCTGCCAGTACTGTACTGTAAAAATACAGGAAAATTGTTAACAGTGAAAGTCTCAATATTTTGTGTGCGCTCCTTTGTTATCGATCACTTCCTTAATCCTCCTGGGCATGGAATTCACCAGAGTTGAACAGGTTGTTGCTGGGATGCTATTCCATTTCTCCATAATGACATCACAGAGCTGCTGGATGTTAGACACATGACACTTCTCCACCTTTCGCTTGAGGATGCCCCACAGGTGTTCAATAGGGTTCAGGTTTGCAAACATACTTGGCCACTCCATTACCTTCACCTTCAGCTTCCTTAGCAAGGCAGTTGTCATGTTGGCGGTTTGTTCGGGGTCTTTTTCATGTTGGAACACTGTCATTTGGCCCAGTTTCTGAAGCATCATGTTCTACTTCAGAATGTCACAGTACATGTTGGAATCCATGTTTCCCTCAATGAAGCGCAGCTCCCCAGTACCAGCAGCTCTCGTGCAGCTCCAGACCATGATGCTACCACCACCATGCTTGACTGTAGGCAAGACACAATTTTCTAAGTAATCCTCACCAGGGCGTCGCCACACATGCTGGACACCATCTGAGCCAAACAAACTTATCGTCGTCTCATCAGGCCACAGGATATGGTTCAAGTAATTCATGCTCTTGGACTGTGTGATGGCCCACAAGGCGGGTATAGTGAGCGGTAACACGCACTCATGGATTTACTCACTCGTTCACACACCAAATTTCCGTCTAAATTATGTACTTTAATTGTATTTTGGTTTAGTTTTTCTTTGCACGATTTATATTTAGTCTTTATTTAATGTCATATCATGTATTTCATTTCAATCTTTTATTTCAATCTTTTCTCTGCTGGGTCCCTCACAGACAGGTTGACAAATTGTTTGCAAGTTTCTTGTGAGCCAGCTTCAGAAGAGGCTTCCTTCTGGGACGATGGCCATGCAAACCGACTTGTTACAGTGTACGGCGTATGCTCTGAGCACTGACAAGCTGACCTTCCGCCTCTGGAACCTCTAAAGCAATTCTGGTAGCACTCATGCGTCTGTTTTTATTTTTAGCCAGCTTCTGCACCTGACACACAGCACGAGGATTCAACTTCTTTGATCAACCCTTGCGAGGCCTGCTCCGAGTGGAACCTGTCTTGGAAAACCTCTGTATGACCCAAGCCACTGTAATGTAACTCAGTTTCAGGGTGTTACCGAACTTCTTATAGCCTAGGCCATCTTTGTGGAGAGCAACAATTCTAATTTTAAAAACTCTTTGCGAGCCAGTATGAGAGAACTGTACTCAAAGCACCAAATTTTAACTGCGTTAATACAAGATACACAAATTTGTATGGTCCTGTCAAGCAGACAAAAACATGAACATGATGAATAGGACGTGGCTTAAACAACGTACAGTTACGTGCTGTTATCACTTATGGTGTACTCACTTTTGTTGTTAGCTATTTTGACAATAATGGCTGTATGTTAAGTTATTTTCTGAGAACAGTAATTCTATACTGCTATACAAGCACCACAGTGAAACTAAACTCTAAAATATATCCAAGTTTCATTTCTATAGTCCTGTCCCTTGAGAAGATATACTAAAATGGTTGCTGAAATGTGAGGGGTGTTCTCACTTTTGTGAGATTCTGTATTTATATAATTACCATTATAGATAATGATTTTCAATGTAGTTTTTCTAGTGAATAAAAGTTCAATTGACTGTCAATCAACTGCAGAAGGAAGGAAGGAAGGAAGGAAAGACCAAAACAAAAAGACAAAAGATAAATCACTTCAAGAGTATTTACAAGTGTGAAAATTATCGCTTGTCTGGTTATCTCTCCTGCACACCAACGCACCATCCAATAACCCTCTGATTAAGGAATACCGTTACATTAGAACTCATTAGGTCCAATCACATGCTGCAAGTTCCAGCTGCTGTTCGCAAAATGAAGATAGATCACTACCACTCTTCAACAGCCCTCTCTAACACACACTAAACCACACTGTAACTACAAACAGCACCCTTGCCTGTGAAAAAAAAACAATTACTGTATATGCATTGGTCTTTGGCTATGTTCCTAGATCAACTCTTAGAGCTGTAAAAAAAAGAAATACAACTAAATAATCATTGGGCAAACAATGACACTCCCTAACCCTAATTTCAGAGGGAAAGTGACGGTTTATAAACACAGACGTTAATCCATTACATCTGTTATATATATGTGTGTGTGTGTGTGTGTGTGTGTGTGTGTATATATATATATATATATATATACACACACACACACTGGAAGCTATCTGTAAAGTTCCTATAGGCTTTAAGATAATGTTTCTGAAAATGAGTTGTCTACAGTGAGGTCATATTAAACTGTGGGCTGCCCTAGCCTCACTGAATCTTGAAGGTTTGAGTTTCTGAGTTGGCAGACAGCATTGAAAGAGAGTGACAGTGTCATTAGGGGAGACAGTGTGGCGTCTTGAGCCTTGATCCTTCCTATGGGTTGAGGTGCAGTATAACAAAGAAGGGGACATTGTTTTATGTCCTCTGTCTGTCCCTGCTCGCCAAAACCCAAAAATGAGTGAATGAGAAACACATAGGTTTCCAATAGGACATAAGTCATAGGGAAAAATTAATTTAATGATTTTTAACAAGGGCTGCAGAACAGACTACCGAACACTTAATTTTTTTTTTTTTCTTAACATTCCGAAAGTGATAAGTAACTTAAATGAACACAGCTCTATAAACAAAGCAGAATACACATACTGTATCCATTGTAAATCTTTGAAATTTAAAACACAAAAAGCCAAAAAACTAATCCAATACATGTTTAGTGCTAAAAAAGGCTTATTACATTGAGGATCTTAGATTTTTTTTAATATTTATTGGGAACTAGACAAATACTAATTGGACTTCATTTATGAAAATGGAATGGAATGGAATGTTTTACTGTTACACATGCACCAAACCCCATTAAAAGCACCCTCAAAAAGAAAAAAAAAGATTTTTGCTATTTTTTATCATTAGCATGTACATGCTTGATTTCTATGTGGGCACTGATTTAGTAGGAAATATAATGTTGTGGTAGGATAATGGAGAGTAATCACATCATTTGTAAGTTAATTCATTCATCCTTTATTGGCCGCTCCAATAATTCTTCCGTAGTGGTCTTGGATTAATTTTGTGCTTTAGTATTAATAAGTTGACTAAATTGTGCTGACTGGAACTGAATTTGCGTTGTGCATGAAAACACTACAGAAATTTTCAAACAAACTCTCATGGACCAATTGAATGAAATGTTACTTACCCATTGTGTTTATGAACATGCAGTAGCTGTCATGACATTGCATTTAAGCTAATTTCCTGTTGTTTCTGTTTTAATTTTAACTTAATTTAAATAAGTATATATGCAATTATAATATAATTAGAATATTGTTGGAAAGAACATGCCATTTAATCTCTCTCTCTCTCTCTTTATATATATATATATGAATCTAATATATTTAATCTAGTACATATAAATATAAATTGCTCAAAAAATCGTTAAGTTGTAGGGTCAGTTGAAATCCGTATTTATTGTCACATGACCAGGGCTGGTAGAATACGCTCGTCCAACTTTCACACAATCTTGCCACAAAATGGTGCCATGAACTTACTGCAGGCACAATTCCCCTGAAGCAACATAGGGGTAAATGATTGCTTGTTCATGTAGAGAATATACCAACACTGAACGTCAACTTCCCTATTAGAAGTTTATAATCAGTAGCAGTTGGCAGGATTTGGACCTGATTTTTTTTTTTTTTTACATCCATATATCAGGAGAGATACAGCACAGTCCCCCACTAGCAGATATTATGCAACTGAGATTCTCAAAGTTAAGAGAGTGAGAGAGAGAAAAAAAAAGGCATTTGGGGCATGAACCACTTCTGGATCATGGTGTCTCCCCTCCATCAATTATTTAAAGGTACAGTAAGTGATTTTGAAGAAACACTGTTAAAAGTGGATCGGACCAAGCAACACAACATACTTGTAGCCAATAAGCAGTGGAGCGTGATGATGGGCACTCATGATGGGGGAGAAGAGAAAATAAGGGTGCAGAGGTTGCTTTGTTTCTGCTCCATACTCAAATAACATTGGCTTTGCTATGTTTCATAGAATGGAGATATTCTGTTGTTGTAATATTAGCTATAGTAACAGGACAGTTTTGAGTGTCACTGTTTGTCTGGAGCTGGTGTGCTGCTGAAAACTAATAACCAACTCTTGCTTGTATATACTTTTTTGTGCTATATGTTATATCTATATTTTGTACTATCCTTGTAGTTAGCTGAATTTTTGGCCAAGCATTATTTTGCCATTTTTGCTATTTTGCTATTCAGCTATGATAAAGAGACATCCTCTTTTGCATTGAGTGTTCGTGGATTTTGGGGGTGGAGCAACGAAGGGAAGGGTGTGTTTGATTCAGTTGATTCAAAGCAAATGAATAGCTAAGTAGAATAAGTTTGTATCGAACCCTCAACTTCACCCAAAACCTTCAAAATAAAAAGATTCAGATGAGAAAGTTCAACACAGGAGGCTGTGTGGGCTTTCTGTGAGTTGTGTGGTGGGTGACAGGCAGTCCTGTTTGCCTTCTGCCCTGCTAAAATTCATCACATCAAAGTTGAGATCATAGTCGGTGTTTAGCCCCCCCCATGTGTTCCAAACTAACTGTCTCGCCTTTCGCTGTCCTTTCCCCTCACAATCTCTCGCCCCCGCATTTCAAACCAGCATAGCTTCAACGCGACAGTCCATCTGAAAATCTCATGCAAGCACGGTCATTTATAACAATGCTATGGTCCACAATGGCAGACCTGTGGCATTAGCAAATTAGCTGCAGAGTTTTAAGCTACTACTACACTAAAGTTTGATGTCAATGCTTTCTGTTTTCTGTTCACACCGTAAGATTTTTTGCAAAGCACATGTAAAAAAAGACTTGACAGCATTGAGCTGATGCGGTTTTTGCTGAAATATAACCAAGTCAGAATACACCCTCCCTGTTTTGAGTGGCTATTAGCATGGCAGAATGATTTCAGAATCAAATCTGAATTCAATGAGCATAAAGAGCCACTCGTCCACTACAAACCCCCTCCTCAGTTCTGTGAGAGAGACAGAGTGCCTTTTGATATGATATTCAAAGCACGTGTTGGGAAAACATTGGAATAGATGCTCAGAGATGTTTGGAGCTATTCTGGTACAGCGTAGAATGATCTGTCAGGGGCAATGCATCACTCTTCCTATTAGCTGTGCGTGTGTGTGTGGGTTTGAGTGTAACAGTGCACGCATACAATGCATGAGCGTCTGCATGAGCATATTTTCATGCACATGTTTTGCATGCATCCAGTTTGTGCTTGAAGCCATATAGACGCACAGAGAGCCTTCTGTTTTGAGAGACAGTGGCCATTGGCTCTTAGAGTGGGAAAAACAGAAGCAGACTGCATCACATTTACTTACAGAAAACCCATCCAAATCCCTTTCTTCACTGCGGAGGATAAACACACACACATACAGTACATGGTGTTTGGGGTAATGTCGTACATAATCAGATTCTTTTTTCAAGTAATGAGTAATACAATTTATTAACCGACAAATAAAACCTCCCCTTTCCCCAAGTACAAAGAAATAAGGATATATTTTAGGTGTACAAGCATTGTAAGATTTTTACTGTGTATAATTCCTGTTGTGTATCATGCATCTCAGTTCAGACCATTTTCTTTCATCCCAGTTCTTTAGTAGAATGTTACAGTAGCAGATCAGATAACAGATATTCAATCCCGTCTGTTTACATGCACTTAACATTATAACAGACTTTGTTTACATGAATGTCTCTCCAAAACATTTTAACTAATAAGTGCATTTGACTTGTGTGCTGTTCAATGCCTCATGTAGCAAATGCTTTTCACAGAACACACACAAATATGCACAAAAGCATTTGAAAGGAGCCACCTACCAGTGGGTACCAAGTCGAGTCTGTACTCGGTAGTACTGCTAGAGTAGAAACACTGGTATAGTTACATTTTTACAGTTTTGGTATTGACTTGGTACTGAAATACGGTAAGTTTGACATCAGTATATTGTCGCTGTCGAGTAGAAACCTTGTATTTCCTTTTTCATAAATCATTACTATTGGTCACCCCATATGTCTGTCTGTTGGTTTTGCAAATATTTAACAAATGAAAAGTATCAAAAAGAGCTTTTTATTAAACCTCACAACTCCACTGGATCCTCAAACTGTCTGTAAAACCTCACAACTCCACCCATCTCTATGGTAAATGAAGTGCCACTTGGTGTTTGGAGGGTCTCTGCTTGTTTGCTACGTAAGGGTAAATAAATAATTGGTTGTTTGATTAAGTACAGCATTTTCTTTACTCAAGAAACATTATACTATATATATATATATATATATATATATATATATATATATATATATATATTATATATATTAATATATATAGGCTAATGTTTTATGTATTTGCAGAGCTGGAGAAGGGTGTCTAGCATTTAATGTTGAGTCATGGTCAATAATGTCTTAGTTCGGTGCATACCACATCTTCAATAACATGGAATTTTGTCCAAATGACAGAAAAAACTGAGCACCCATATATGGCTACCGTAAACTTTATAGCCTGTAAATTGAAAACATAATGCAACGCACTTCTCTTAAATTCGATGGTCAAAAACTCGATTTTAACTTGAACATGCAAGTGTTTGACCATATATAAAACCATAATATCAACTTTAACAATGCAGTGTTAAATTATTTAAAAATACAGTGTTTTTTTTTTTCAATTTCCTGAAAAGTAGTGATTTTGGAAACTATTAAGGTTTCCGCCCAAGAGAATATATGTATATATTTAAAATTTCTATATTATATACTGTATATATAATATAATTTTATTTTACTACTAAAAAGCAGAAGTTTTAAGATCATTATTTACCGAAACAGGGTACATAGTCCATAAAAATGTTCAGAACGTCTTACTCTAAGCTATATTAATGCCAGCAGGTCTGCTCTTTATTAAAATGATGTATGTGTTTGTATCTGCTGCTGTGCCACCGCCACCATTACACTAAGGAGAATGTGTGAGCGCACCCATGTTCATCTGAGTCTGAATGTGATCTCCTCACCACTGGCAGATCAATATGCCTCTGAATAATCTATGATCTTCAGAATACTTGCTTCTCGTCATTGATCCAACTCATCGATCAGGCCTTGAATGCTTTATTCTCCTCTGAGAACTCTGCAGTATAACATTGGCTCTTTAAAAATTGTACTTATAAGTCTCACCATTCATTTTTCAGAGAATCTGCAATCTTTTGCTCAGCAGTCTAGAAAAGACTCTTGTGTCCCTTTACAGCTGTTAGAATTCTGAAGAACTCGGAGACGCTCTGCTATGCACCGATGCACAAGAGATGCAAGACAAGAGCATCTCTTAAACATGAATGGCCATCATACACCAAAGCTGCTTCTGTTCCAGTAAGAATTCCGATTGTGTTTAAGCAAGTGTGTGCAAAATATTGGATTTAAATGTTATTATGGATTTGTGTGGGTGCACATAGAGCCATCATCCCTCCCACACTGTGTTTGGTGACATGTAAATTGTAGGGAGTGATGCCATGTCTTCTGAATGTCCTAACACTAATTCCTTCACAGTCTGAGGCCAGATTACTCAGCATTCGTGTCTTATAAAGAATATAAACTGCACATATAAGCCTTGCGATGAACCTATCTGAAACCTCTCAGCACACTTGCGTGATTATGATGCAACTTTTTGTTTGGAAGAAAGCAGGAAGAACAGCAGTTTTGCTAATAGACTGCCTTATAGATTGATCACTTATGCAGCAAAACAATTTTGATGACTTAATTTTATCGTGATCTCAAGATAACAAAAGTTGTTTTCTCGTGATCATGGCTTAATCTTCTCTAACACAAATATGCCAACAGGTGGCAGTATAGAACCAAATATAACTGATGGGGTGCGGTATAGATCCACCTTGCTGTGTTAGTTCATATTGGAACAGATTGTATGCATTTGGGACAGAGAGAGTACTTCTTCGTGATCGCTTTAATTTGCAATAGAATCTGTCTGCGGGAAACAGGAAAGAGGCGTAACCTGTTGCAGGGGGTTTAACTTGAAGTTGTCCAAGTCACACAGAACCACGCGAGATGTCAAAAAGAGATGATGCGATTAGATTCAGAGGTAAAGACTAGAAAGGATACAGCTACAGCCGCTGCACATGCGCACATCAATACTGCGTCATTTAATATTTATTTATTTAATTTAATAACTGTATTTGCAGTATTGTAAGGGTAGGTTTAGGGGTGGGGTAGGTGTAGATGTTAATAAAACACAATTTGATAAGTAGCACATTTAATTTACTGTTATTTATCCTAAGATTCTGTCTCACTTCTGGCCATAGCTGTATCCCTTCTAGACACAATCGTCACTAGTACTGATTTTCTTCTACTTCACTTTTCTTGTTTTTTAAGATTCACTATTGCCACCTAGGGATAAGGGATCCTATAACATTCGTTCGTCATTTTTTAAGTATTTTAACTATGAAACTCTACAGTACATTTTTTAATGGATTTTTTTTATTGATATAATTGCATGAGTTTGTATTAATTTGATAGTATTTATTTTGTTTTACTACTAGCTTGTTTCATACTTAAGATTCAATATCAATATAAGCTCATCTTACACACATTTCATTCATAAAACATAAAATAATTTACTTTAAAAGATTGTTTTAGTCAATGATATCCACGCTTGTTTATTCGCGGAAGGCGTAACTTGAAGAGGCATAACTTGAAGTATGTTGTAGTACTGCGGGATGAAGACAGACCCTTCTCTTAATTTGTGCAGTATTGTGTGCTTTAAAGGTGGGGTAAGTAGATTTTCAAAAACACTATTTGGAAGTTAGTCGGGCTGACACTAACAACAAAAGTGCAACCAATCAGCATTAGGGGGCGTATCTGTTGAGGAGACAGAATGAGCAAGAGGGAGATTTGAAAAAAAAAGAAGAAAAAACTGCAGAAAGAGAGATGAGAAACAATACAAAAGAGCTCAAAAGAATATCACTGTAATGAAGGTTCATGACTGGGCAAGAGCTTTAGGACCCGCGTTAATATGAGAAAAGCTTTCCAGCACTGGAAAGAGCTATGCGGGAAGGCCTGAAAACAGATGCGGAGGCTGCTTTGATTTTGCTTCATACGTGAGTAATACTGGGTTTGAGTGTCATTGATTGTCTGAAGCTACTGTGCTGTTGGTGACTAACAATAAACTCTTGTTTGTTTTTACTCAACATTCGTTTTTGGTGCTTTCATCATATGCGCTTTATTTTTCATGGAGCATTTTCTTGGGGGTCAGCTGTGATAAACAGACATCCACTCTCGTATTGCATGCGTAACAGTGGCCAGCTAGTGAGAGTTGTTGCGGTAAACCACTGCACACTGATGAGAATGCGATGTTTAGTGCAATCGCCTTGCTTGCCAGCAGCGCACTTTGAGACTGGTGCAGGGTGGTTAGTATTAGAGCGTGAGTTTCGTGGGCAGAGCAACGAAGAGAGGGGTGTGTTTGTTTGAGTTGATTTCAAATATCAACAATGTCCAACAGCGTTTTTGAAAAAACTACTTACCCCATCTTTAAGTAATAAACTTAACCAATGTTAAATGTATGAAAATTATTCATTTGCTTAAAAGTGTATCTATTATTGTTACGTTCTAACTGCTTGATGCATCACAGTTTCAATACCGTAATAGCGTTCGGTGTTATTCTAAACTTATTGCTTATTAAAACAAATTTTTATGTCACTGTATAGTATTCTGTTTGCACCTTATTCCGCATCTTTATGACGCCATTTTAATCATCGCAGTTTCAGTGTTAGTTTACCTCACTGTGTCACTCAATTTATATTGATAAATATGATTTATAGCGTATGCAAAGATGTGTAGCGGCTTGTCATTTAATTCAGTGATAGTGTGTAACATTGTATTTTCAACATTTCTTTGTAGGGAACCACACACTCTTAACACTCTTCTCAAACAGCATCCTAAGATTGTACTTAGTCTATATAAACTTGATTAAAGATTTGTTTTTTTAGATATCTGGAGTATTGCACCTCTTTGTAATGGGAGAGCTAGGAGAAGGAAGGTGTTGAATGCTGTGTTGATAATTTAAAAATGTTACACAAATAATGTTTAGCATACATTGATTGAACAGTGATTGATTAACCCGTATTTATGTATTTATTGTACACTTTATTATTAAGCAAAGAAAACATTTTGCTGAAATATCCACAACATATAAGAGCGCATGGTTTATTCGTTGATCAGATGCGCATGAAAGTTGTTTGTTACTATAGCAACAGTAGAATCAAGGTGCAGTGTTTCAGAATCAAACAATCATTGTAAAAAGAAGTTTAAGTCATGATCTCCAGAAAATAACTTTTGTTTTGCCGATATTACAAGAAAATTAGGTCGTGATCATGAGAAAACAAGATAGAAATAATACTGATAATACATGGCCTTTTAGGGCTTCTGTAGTGCATTGTTCATGATACCTAAGGAATAAACTAATGTTAAACATAATATTTTATGCACATACTGTTATGGTGAAGTGTTACTGATGATAATAAAATTTTAATCATCAGTATTTTAAAATGTCACCTAGATATTTGTATTCATTTCTTTCTTAACATTTAACAAATCAACTAACTTCATGGATAAAAGAACATGTCAATTCTAAGAACTTCTAATTCTAATTTAGCACATAATTAGTCAAAATGAATGATGTAATTGATATAATGATATGTTTTGTCATAAGGCGTAATCACTGAAATTCCTTTGCTCCGTGACTGCTAAATTTCTTTGAAAAGCAATTCAGTAAATTCATCTACTCTAGTCATTTGATTAAAATTCCAATTCAACATTATTAGAGGTGTGTGTAAAATTTACACTCATAAACTGAAAATTTTGCTCACAATAAATACACCCAAGTGTACAATTACTATAATACAAAGAGCATAAGAAAGAAGGGATGAAGACTTGGATGGAAGGATAGGAGTGGTTTGTGAGGAGGTCAGTCACCGATAATATTATCCAGCTCACAGCGCTAAATGGACAAGACAGCGGTTTGAGTGTGTGACTCACATCCTACCCCAGAACCATCTCTGGAATCATTTCCTCTTCACTGAGCTGAGCTCACTGAGGAGACAGAGCTGACCCAAACTGACCTCCACTATGACCTGAACCTCCAGCTTCCCTAGCAAGACTGTCATGCGATTGCAACCACATTCTTCTCTAAGAACGCCTCAGAATTAATCATCATGACATATGTTTTCCTCCATGGAACAGAAGAAAGGTGGATGGACAGAGGAGATCCTTACAAGATATTGCAAAGCGCACGTTGATGTTAGCATCAAAACTTTGAAAACAGCTAGTGTGATCTACTACTTTACACATTCAAATGTATTCATTTCACAGATTTTTTTTATTCAAAGTGACTTACAAATGAGGAATATGGCTAAAGCAATTTATCTTTAACATGAGAGATGCTGAAACACAAAGTTCTAAAATTGCAAAGAAAAGTACAAGCTGGAACACAGAAGAGTTCCAAAAGTAAAAGACAGTAAGACAATACACAGAGCAAGTGCATTTTCAAGATTGATGGTGTTCATGGAAGACAATGCAAAAGAATTGGCTGTTCGGGTTGTAGTTTTTAGTACACATTTCATATTTCAATCTAGAGGAATAAATAATACTGATGTCTAACAACCCATGAAACAAACTTTCATTTTGTGTTCTTTTTTGTTGTTTGTTTAGTACAACACAAGCCATTAGCTACATTTCAGTGCATCCAAGTGGAATACATCCAGAGGTAGAAAATCATGGTGGAATATTGGATTGCATCAAAGTGGAATGAATAAGGTCAGATTTTCATAGTCCCAAGAAGGCTGGACGACAAGTGGAGTGCAGAAGAATAATTAGAGAACAACATTTAGCCTCTGCTGTAGAGTTACACTGGAGGGGATATATAGGCAAAGGTTAAGAGAGGAGCAGTCTCAATAGGAATCTTCATCCATGGCCTTTAACCTTCCTTTTTGCTCTTCTTCGAACACTTCTGAGCAGTTAATAATGCACGCTGGGCACGATTCCCTGAGTCCAGCTAGTTCACCGCACCACTGGCTCTAAATTTAGACCACTATCAGGATCATGATGAATCTATAATTACCAGGAATAGTTCTGTGACATGTATTAATTGGGGCCGTTATTGCAATCAGTATTCTGTGGCAGGGGTAATATTCATATAACGCATTGAAAAAGTGGGTTAACTCTGAAAATACAAGGCAGGACTCAGTGGGTTGCATTTCACAAAAAGGGCTTGTTTCAACCATATGTTGAAGGCATCCTAAAGCTTGTTATGATCTATCCTCACAGGTTCTCTGCATGCAGTCATTTAATTAAATTCCATACTGTAAGTATAATCGAGTAATCAGAATTAAAAAAAAAAAAAAAAAAAACCTCTTATAGGATTAAAGTTCCAATTTTATAAAATCACATTATGCCTGATTAAACTCTGTATAAGAGTTTTATTTATTTATTTATTTTGAATCATTCAATTAATTTTTCAGTTTTACTCATGATTCAAGACATCAGTGCTGCAGCTGGGGTCTCCGGAGCTTGTTGCTGTGGGACCCATTGAAATCACACACTGTGGGGGTTGAAATCGTGCCAGGGGCACCTAGAATTGTCACCACCTTTCGCCCTCTTAACGACAGCTCTGGAAGACATGACTACAGACTATGCTTACTCAAGTATAAGTAAATTATCAAGTATATTGTGCACAAGCCTGGCTACAAGCCTCAATGAACAATATAAGTAAAACCTTCATTGCTATGGCAACCAAGAAGTGGCTTACCGGTTACTTTCTGAGGTTGTTACATTATTTTTACTATTTTTACAGCAGCTTTGCACCCTCTCTTAGATGCTCGCATCGTGTTTCCTGTGGGACCCCCGCCAAATCCCACCTCAATATCTTCACACTACATTTTAGAAACCCTATTAGCCATTTCGACTAGGCCTCAAGTAGACATGAGAGAATTACCAACAGTCTGATGGAAGGAAATACTTGCTGAGGAACATGATAAAGTGACATCACTTGAAACAAGTAATGAAGTCACATGTGAACCTGGCTTCATCACAAAACCCGTAATACATCTTAATATTGAACAAGAAAACACAATAAAGGTATATGAATTTTTTCAGCCAGAGTAAACCTTAAATACACCTTTCAAGAAAACTGATGAGGAGCTGTTTCTTTCTAATGACCAGCTAATGATCAGGGCAGCTAATGAGCAGAGAATGGTCACAACACCACACTCACCTAGCGTACCCTTTCTAATTAGCTACACATTGACAACCATATTGTTTTCTATTGGCAGCCATCGAGGAACTAAATCAATTTCTTACCCTACAGATAGCAGCCACCTCAACAGAGAAAAACAAGCTCAGAGGCAAAACTCCACACTCTGATATATTAAATGCTCATTAGGGTTTAGTATTTAAATTAAGTAACTAAATTAATATAAACATGTGATTTGTCCACTAATGGCTTAAATTAATGACTAGTCGACTAGAAAAATCTTTAGTCGGGGACAGCCCTAATAATAATATCACAAGTGATCATAATAATCAGTAACAAAAGACAAATTAACAATTTAAATGCACTTGACATACCTTGCAACCAAATTAGCACCAAAAGAAACACCATCACTTGTGATTATACTGAATAGGTCAGATCACATGTTTGACTTTATTACTCTCCTTAGCCTTAAGTCTCGGAATACATTCCCACAGAGTGTTCATGGACTATCTAATGCATACTGCACAGAAAAGAAGGAAAGGAACGTCTAATGTCTAAGAATATGTTCCAATCTGACCTGCTGACTGCCACACAATTTGTGGAAAGCCAGATGCACTGCATTGTATCAGTCAACCCAAAAACTACGTTGTATTTACTGAGTTTGCTAAGGTTTGTGTTCTACAGGCAGAAGTCAAGCGGCTCCTCAACTGTCGGAGAGTTCTTTAAACCTGCAATGAAAGTCGATTTCCACCAAGGTTATTATAGTTAACTTAGTTAACTTATCTAAAACATTATATATATATATATATATATATATATATATATTATTCATCTAGTTGCCAAGGAACAATTTCTCATTTTCATTTAGATTCATTTAACTTGTACTAAAATAACTAACTATAAAACACACTCACACACACACACACACACACACACACACACGCACACACACGCGCACACACGCCCGCACACACACACACACACACACACACACGTATATATAAAATGAGTTTTGAAAATAAAGTTTAATCCAATATTTGGTCATAATATAGCATAATGACATACAGCATAATGTTACAGGGTTTTCAACAAAGTGTAAGAGTTAAATAAGAGACTAGCATGTTGATATTTTTCCACATGGCTTAATCAAACAGTGCTTTTATAAAAACATCTGCTAAGTTGTAATGTGAATGATATGGTCATATTTCTAATACAGTATATGCTGTATGTATGAAACTGCTTTCAGCTTTTCAACTCCACTATAACTGATGCCCATCTTCCTCCTGCCAATTTCCTCAAAGCAAATGTGGCAAATTTTTTCAACATTAACACTGCTTAGTTTCTAATACAAATACAATGACCAAACATAATCATCAATTATTGTATAATTGTGCCAATAGATGTAAATCCATAGTTGTAAAATGTTTGGTAGTTAAACTGGTTTATGGTAGTTTATGCCCAGGAAATAATCATATATCAGTAGCGAACCGTGACCCTCGAACCTTGGCACTCTCACCCCCTTCCCTAAACGGGAAAAAAGTAAACAGCCTAAAATCAGCCTAGCTTACTGTGTCCTCTTCTATAATACTGCAAGCTATATTTGACAAGAAATGCCACAAGAAAACATCAGAGTGACCATGAGAGTTATCACCAAAATTAAACAAAAAGTAATAAAATGCAAATCACCATTACAAAAAATTGCAACATTACACAATCTGTGTGTCCTTTCAGTGGAATATGGTGACATCTGGCCACAAAACCAACGAAATTTAATGTAAGCTGATGCATCTTGACAGCACTAAGACCAAAGCACATTAGCAACATAAACGTCTGTACATGTTGATAATAAATCATATCAAAAGATTGGCACAACAGCCGATTAAATGTAAGCATGTAAACATGTAAGCTTATGATTTGGTAAAAAAAAAAATGCAACTATTATGCTGAATTACAGCAAATGTGCTTGGTCACCAAGTAAATTTACAGATTGACCAGAAATTCTGCAAAATAATTGTTTTCTCAACTAAAGCTTAACATATAACAGTGGCAGCGCCGACCACTATTACATTTTAAATAACTTACCCAAACAGTGCCAATCCTAAAGCTTTAGCTTCTTGATTGATGCTGTCATCATCCAGGGGTATCTATCTAATAACATTAGTGTTACGATCATCAGTTGAAGTGTCCGCCAAAACCTCAAGAGGACACTTCACCATGGACTCACTCTCTCACTCACTCACACACTCACACTCTCATTCATTCAGTAGGACTCCATTTCCCATAAGCCCCGTATCCATTCACTGATCATCGCACCAGCTGCACCTCATTCACCAGCCACTGATTACACCCACACCTGAAGCACATCATTCACCCCTTAAACGCACCACTCTCACACCACATGTCGCGAAGTCTTGATCAGTTTTCCACTATCATTTCCGAGCGTTATTCCCTTGTCTTGTTTTCCTGGTCCTGTTTCCTGCCTGTCTGTCCCGGTTTTTGATTGTTTGCTGCCTACCTTGTTGTACTCACTGCTCTGGATTATTGGACTATTGTTTGCCTGCCGCCTGCCTAAGACCTACCCGCCTATGTACTGTTTATGTCTCTGCCTTATCTCCTACATCCCTGTTTGCTACCTGTTGACCCTGCCTGTTACACCATTCTGTGCTTTAATAAAGCCTGCAATTGGATCTCATCCTGCTGACTCGCCTATCATTACAATTAGAACTAATGACTTTCTATTAAAAAGTTTTAATTATAAATTATATTAATTTTAATTGTAATATATATATAATAATGTAAAAAGTTTTAACTCACTTAACGCACTTGCCCCGCCCCACAACTATATACTTCATCTGACACTTCATACAGTTGATTGATGATGAACATGATGCAGGGCAGAAGCCTATAGATTGCAGTCAGAAAGTCCCTAAAATTAAAGATATGGGTCAAATATGCCCCTGTTTGAGTTTTTGTCTCATATTTAGATCATATGAGTTAAGCAATACCACATGATAACGAGTCCAATATTACACGAGTTCTGTTTTTGTCTCATATCATATATATTGAGTGCAAATGCAATACTGATTTTATATAACAGTTCAGTAAATAAGAAGTTAATATTGTTTTATTTTAGACAAAATATTGTCTATTTTGTTAAATTTTGCCAATGAAAATGAAAATGTAAAGACAAAGCTGAACTGTTTGTCTCCGCGCAACGCGCAGCATTGTTTCATTTCTGAATCTGCGTTTTGAACAAAATGAGAGAAATCTATGATTCATAAAAGACTTGTTGGGCTTGAAGTGGCACTACACAGACTGATCGATGTATAATATAAAAACTACAGCGAGAGCGATTCAAAAGCATATGGAGCCATCTGCTCTCTAATCGCTCTCGCTGTACTTTACTACTTTGATCTCATACCTGTCATCGGTCTGTGTAGTGCCGCTTCAAGTTCAAGATACCTGAAGAGAACCATTTATTTACTTAATTCCTTAACGAATCCAGCCACTTGAATGAATTGAATGAATGAATGAATGACTTATTCTTCAAGACATTTACCGCCACCTACTGGCAGTTTTAGTTTCTTATTTAGAGTCTAATTTCATTTTTTAAAAAAAAAATCATATTTCCATATTAATAAATCAGGTATAGCATATAAATAAAGGTATAGTTCACAAAAAAAAACTTCTATGTTGAATCGAATTAAATATTTCTTTCTGAAGCTACTTTTTGTAATGTCTATTTGATGCTTTACAATAATGACAAATCATCCCTTGGGTGGTAATTTCTCATCCAAAATTGATGTACGATTAAACATTTGAATCGCTTGACAGCCCTAATAAATATATGTAAGGCTCAACATTAAACCTTGTCCGAGTAAAGAAAGTTGCTTGTCCGGGAAAAAAAAAAAAAAAAGTGTTGTAAATATAGTGTATTCTGAAGCAATATTCTCATCAGTGTTCTATCTAGCTTTGACATATTTATCACAAATCAGCACATTTGTGATATTTACCCCAAGGACATTTTCCCTAATCTTATAAATCTAATTATGCTTCATCTTTCATTTTAAATTCTTAAATTTGATCAATAAATTCAATTAGAATATATATTCAATTTGGAATAAACAAATAAGAAATATTGGAAAGAATGATACTTTTAAACATGACACTAAACCGCCAGTAGGTGACATCTTAATGAGTGAGTCATTGAGTCATTCATTCAAATGATTCAATCGAACAGCTGATTCATTCAAGAATGAGGCAGTTTTTTTTTTATGAATGGGTCATTGAATCTTTGAATCAACTGATTCGTTCAAAACACTGAATTGTTCAGACTAACACGGCCGAGTGTTTCCATGAGAAGCGCTATGGTTCTGCTGTGATCTTTCTTTGTTACTATTTTTGCTGAGAAAACAAAAACAGTCAATACTGCGTCTAAAGTGTAAGTGATTTCATTTTAACTACTTGTTTATTGAACTGTTGTATGAAATGAGTGTTACATTTTCAATTGTGATGGTATTCAGGAAAGCACTCTTGGTCGTATAATTTAGCTTAACTCTATGACGTTATAAATATAAAAACAAAATTTTGAATTTTACCGCAGTATGTTAACTGAGTTTCTTTGTGTGCTCATTTGTTCATTTGTTTCGATTTCTCCTCGAGAGGCTGTGCGAGCTACATTTTGTACACATTACATTTAGCACAGGCGACCAAAATGGTCACAATTTCGAGCCTTGCTTGTTGAATATGTCACTCAGAACTTCCTGTTTAAGTGGGTGGTTCTTGGCCATTTTGGTTGAATTCATTCTTGGCGAATTTCATCTGGCTATGTGAGACGACACACATCTCCATTCATGAAGGAGCGGACAGTCATCTTGTGTCTTTTGTAGATGAATTTATGTATCAAGAACTTGCTGCTCCTGATGGCTCCTTTCACTTCAAACCTCTTACTAACCTAAGTAGACAGTAAGCCACTGTGACAAGCAGGGTGCGGCGAGAGCCGCGAGGGAGCAGCGCGAGGCCGGTGACGCGAGTGATGATGAGCGTGAGCTGCGCGCTACACCGGTCTCGTATCTCTCACGGAGTAGCTCCAGGAGCATAAAAGGGGAGCGATGACAATGAAGGACAAGAGAAGACCAGGCCTGGATTTTATGTTGTATTTTATTATGTTTGTGTGTGCCATTTTACTTTCATTTTGTTGTGTGTTTATTTTGAGTTTATTAAAGTTATGTTTAACGTTCGCCGATTCCCGCCTCCTTCTTCCCGTCCTTATGAACTTTGTTACAGCCACATCCTACAGGAATCCTTGGCCTTACTATGACATGGGCCAGTTTTAAATGACAACATATAGTCCCTTAGGTGCTACTAAAAACAAACATGAGTATAATTTTTCTCATTTCTTTCTGATGCACTTACCCATGATTTATAGGCATGTCATCTAATACTATGCACATTTTTCTGAACACGGAAGTCTCGCCTGTACTGGAATGATGCTTTACATTAGCAGTCTCCGGTTATTCTAATCAAATTATCCGAGCTGATAACGTATTGTTAAACCAATGAAAAGGGTCCACGGTGCCATCACTTTACAGTGTAGCAATGACTGTCTTTTGCTAGGGCCTCACTTAAATTCTAATGAGTGCGTAGATGACATGAAGCTGTCCGAAGTTAGCAGCACTGAAAACATACAGTATGAGTGCTCATATCCTATATGCAGTTTCGGGGGGGATTTTGAGCTCAAAAGCCCAGATATACCCTCTTTGGGGGGTATTTTAATTTAAGTGCTTGTTTTCCCTTGCCAGTCTAGTATAAAATGCAAGCCATACATCGCTGTACGTACATTCTCAGATTCGCTGGTGCTCAAAACATGTATTTTCTAAGAATTTCTTCAGTTTATTGCTGTTATGTAGCAGCCAACAACAACACAGCTTACCCTGAGCACATTTTTATTTTTATTATTAATGTTCAAAAAGTTTCAGTTTAGTTCAAACGTTCCTTTTACATCATTGACTGTGTGTTCCTATGGAGACCGGAACAGGACAGCATCAAAACAGAAGTTGGAATTCCTCATGGCGGCACTCATCGCTTACTCAGGAAAAAGGTGAATATAAACACTGCATTTCGGGATGTAATGTTTTTGATATCACAACACAGAGGATAATCCTGACAGCATGATGTATTTGCTATCTGAACCGATGCAATGAAAATGTAGTGTTAGCATGAATAAAGCTCATGAGTTCCTGACAAGGTCACAGCTGAAGCAGAAGAAAAGTTTTTGAAAGCTCTCTACTCTGATCTTTCAGTTCTCAGTTTCTTTGTTGAGCCTTGAATAGTTTTCCATAAAAGCGCTCAACGTGAAGGCATTTGATCAGCTGCATGGATAGAGTAGGAAGCGGGACGTATTTCTGCAGGGTGTAAGGGATTTTTGAACATCCAAGACAGAATTTGCATCACGGATGGGGCAGTGATCAGCAGGGGTATGTTCTAATGAATAAACATCACTTTTCAGATAATTATGAGACATTTTTGGCTATTCTCTTTTCAGCTCCATCTGCATAATTACATGGGATCGTAATGACAATTAGTTAGCGATGACTCTGATGTCCAAGGAAATTAGTGACTGCCAAACCGCTATCTGACAGTTATTTTCCAAGATGCAAAAATAAGAATTACCCAACGTTAGTGATCTGAGAAAGAGAGAGAGAGAGAGAGAGAGAGAGAGAGAGAGAGAGAGAGAGAGAGATGAACAGACAGGAAATAAAAGCCCTTGCTTGACTTGTGTTTCTTCATTAGCTGCGTTCTCATCATCCAGGCGGGCAGCTGTGCTCAAGTCTGTCTATGCTGAGATAAAGACTGAATTAGGGAGAGAGGACGACAGCAAAAAACTAAAATAACCTCCATAATTAAGCAGCAAAAACAAAGGTGGCCATTGATTTGCTGTCTAAGGCCAAAATGGAGGGCATAGGAATGGAGAGGGAGAGAGAGAGTTTACGCGTGCTCTGTCTCCCAATGAGAGTTTGTTTGCGTTTAACTGCCCTTCCAGTTCAATACAAAGCAGCTTGTTTCTGCATTTTTCAGCCCTGCAAAGGCAATATATTAACAAGAAATAATAGAAAATATTCCTGAAACCAAAAGGTAAGAAATTAAAAACATAATAAAAAGCATAGGTTATACCAGCTGGACTCACTGATACAAATGGCTAAAATTACCAGAATTCAGATAATCTAGAGCAATGTCCTTAATAAATATTTTTTTAATAAATTAATTAAATTAAAACATTTTTTTTGCATTTTTCACTAAAAATACGTAAACATCCTTAAAAATGCTGCAAAAAAACAAAATGGCTTTAGTCTATGGTTTAGCCTATGTTTTATAGCTCTGGATACATCTACATGTTACCGTATTCTAAAAAAACAAAATTTACCTCGTTTAAATGTTTAAATTGAAATGTGTGTGTGTGTGTTTGTGTGTGTGTAAATATATTAGTTTTTTGAGCAATAAAAGGCTCTTTAGATTGTCTCTCCTTCTAATAATGTCTGTCTATGACTGGCAAGAAGCAGGAATATCTAAAGTCTATTCAATCTGTTCAGTTTTCCTGCAACTCTTTACTTGTCATGATTACAGATGATTAGTTATTTCACTTCATCATTAATTAACCTTATTTGCTTTAGTACTTAAGTTCCTGTGTTTTCAGCATTCATTGTCCGGTCTCGTCTATGAATGTTGTGTTTGTTTGCTGCTTTCTGTTATATTACCTTATGGAGCATTATTAAAGACTTTATCTTCTAACTTCATCATCGTGTGTTACATCATGCAAACGTGCATTACAAGATGTGTGTCCACAGTGTGTCTAAACCTTTTTTATAGAATATATAATATTTGGCATACAGTAACCTTGTGTGTATTTTATAGTTTAACTGTAATAAGACATGTAAGAGAAAGCATTTTAATACTAACAGGACGTGCAGTCTGACAGTCAGCTTTCAGTGAGAGTGCTTCGGATGTATGCGCTCAGAAAACCATATACCAGAAGTTTAAACTGTTTTTGGCAATAAAATGCAAATAATTAACTTACTTGATGACAAAGAACTGCAATGTCACGTGAGCATGCCCTCTATAGCAATGATAATCATAACCAAACAGATGCTTTGTTCGTTTTTGGCAGAGTATAAGAGGCACAAGTTTTTTCTTGCACTCAAAAATGGACATTTACTACATGGTATAATAAATAATCGGGGGTATTTTGAGCTTAAACTTTCTAGGGGAATTCTGGTGACACCTGAGACAATATTACATATTGTAAAAAGGGGCATAATACGTCTCCTTTAATACAACATACAGTAAATTTTTTTCAGTGCATAAATATTTTTTAAACGCTATTTATTTAAAGTATAAGTATAGTATAGATTGAGAAAAATGGACAACTCAAAAATTATTTTCTGAAAGCCTCAATATCTGATGTAATTTCACTACTAAGCTGTTTTCTCTTTAACATAGATTTTAATATTTTCTTTACTGAAAAACAGACAAGAATTTTTATTTCTCTCTTTCTTTGTGTGTGTGTTAGAGTGTGTGTGTTTATGTGTAGTAGGTCTGTCTCCTGACAGTGTCTTTTTCATTTTCAACCCTGGCAGAGCTCTGCATCCCATCCCAGAGGACAGAGGAGGTCTTCAAACAGGGAAGTGAATGAGGAAGAAAGAAAGAACCGTTTCCTTTCCTCAATCCCAATCACTGTTGCTTCACTGAATCTCAGTTAACTCCAACACAGCTGAGTAGTCTAAGCCTCCATTCTTCAAAACACACGTACACAAAGACTATCCTTGCTCAGGTTTAGAATTTTGCATATCACAATAATTTTGTGTTTTATAAACCTTTTCTAATGAATTTTGAATTTTTGTTTTACGGTTTTGGTTTATTTTCGAAAGAGCTGTCAGTTAGTGTTGTTGTTGTTGTTGTTTTTTTACTTTAAAAAATACTTTATCTTATCCCAGCTTAATATGCAGTGTCACAAGTAGAGGTGCATCTCAATGAATTAGAATGTCGTGGAAAAGTTCATTTATTTCAGTAATTCAACTCAAATTGTGAAACTTGTGTATTAAATAAATTTGATGCACACAGACTGAAGTAGTTTAAGTCTTTGGTTCTTTTAATTGTGATGACTTTGGCTCACATTTAACAAAAACCCACCAATTCAACAAATCTCAACAAATAATTTCAACAAATTAGAATATGGTGACATTAGCAATCAGCTAATCAACTCAAAACACCTGCAAAGGTTTCCTGAGCCTTCAAAATGGATCTATCAGTTTGGTTCATTAGGCTACACAATCATGGGGAAGACTGCTGATCTGACAGTTGTCCAGAAGACACTCATTGACACCTTTCACAAGGAGGGTAAGCCAAACATTCATTGCCAAAGAAGCTGGCTGTTCACAGAGTGCTGTATTCAAGCATGTTAACAGAGAGTTGAGTGTAAGGAAAAAGTGTGGAAGAAAAAGACGCACAACCAACCGAGAGAACCACAGCCTTATGAGGATTGTCAAGCAAAATCGATTCAAGAATTTGGGTGAACTTCACAAGGAATGGACTGAGGCTGGGGTCAAGGCATCAAGAGCCACCACACATAGACGTGCCAAGGAATTTGGCTACAGTTGTTGTATTCCACTTGTTAACCCACTCCTGAACCACAGACAACGTCAGACGTGTCTTACCTGGGCTAAAGAGAAGAAGAACTGGACTGTTGCACAGTCGTCCAAAGTCCACTTTTCAGTTGAGAGCAAGTTTTGTATTTCATTTGAAAACCAAGATCCTAGATTCTGGAGGAACAGTGGAGAAGTTCATAGCTCAAGTTGCTTGAAGTCCAGTGTTAAGTTTCCACAGTCTGTGATGATTTGGGGTGCAATGTCATCTGTTGGTGTTGATCCATTGTGTTTTCTGAAAACCAAAGTCACTGCGCCTGTTTACCAAGATATTTTGCAGCACTTCATGCCTCCTTCTGCTGACCAGATGCTGTTTTTGAAGATGCTGATTTCATTTTCCAGCAGGATTTGGCACCTGCCAACATTGCCAAAAGCACCAAAAGCTGGTTAAATGACCATGGTGTTGGTGTGCTTGACTGGCCATAAATGCAGGTGAGCTGAAGGCAACTGTCAAAGAAACCTGGGCTGCCATACCACCTCAGCAGTGCCACAAACTGATCACCTCCATGCCACACTGAATTGAGACAGTGATTAAAGCAAAAAGAGCCCCTACCAAGTATTGAGTACATATACAGTAAATGAACATACTTTCCAGAGGCCAACAATTCACTAAAATGTGTTTTTTATTGGTCTTATGAAGTATTCTAATTTATTGAGAAAGTGAATTGGTGGGTTTTTGTTAAATGTGAGCCAAAACCATCACAATTAAAATAACCAAAGACTTAAACTACTTCAGTCTTTGTGCATTGAATTTATGTAATACACAAGTTTCACAATTTGAGTTGAATTGCTGAAATAAATGAACTATTAAGATGCAACTTGTACAAGTCAAAGCGAATAAATAACTATTTTTATTGCACCAGAGTGCTAACAATTTGTTTGGGAAAAATAAGCCTAATTCACTTATAGTTGCTTCTTCAATTACAAATATGTTTATTTTTCTTTAGGTTGTTTTTCAACCACTGCTATTCATTTTATTCTATTTATTTAAATTAAGTTATTAATTATTTCAGTTTCCAATGATAACCAATAATGTGCATCGTGTTCTGAAACTATATCTGCACATGACCAGATGTCCAGTTGTATCCTGACACAGGACACGTCTACAAGGATTTCTGACAGTGTCACAGATTCCTCTGTTGATTTTCAAGAAGTGTGGCAGAGAATTGAATTAAAAACTTCTTAAACCAAGAAGTAATGCAATGCCCCTTGTGTGATTAAAAAAAAAAAAAAAAATCCACAAGACATCCGCTGTTTGGGCAACGCAACGGAAATCAGAATCTACACACATACAGATGGAGGGGGAAGGACAGGGACAGAGGGGTAGAATCTCATTAGTTCTGGAATGTGTGTGTGTGTGTGTGTGTGTGTGAGCGGTGACAACCTGACAGAATCAGATTTGTGATGAACACACTCTCTCCTCCTGTCACCCCCATCTGCTGTAGCACTGCCGATAGGAGTGGAGGGGGAAAAAAACTCTCAGAACTACATAAACAGAGTCAATCTCAATGACCAGTGCCATTTGCACTTCAACTATAAATTTAAGCACACCTGGACGCACTGACACTCAAAAACATTCACACTCTCACATGATATGCAAACAAGAACACCTTAAAGTTCCTTACCAAGTAAACTGATTAGCCAGCAAAGCTAATTGTTCAGGATTATTGAAATTTCTGGACTAAATGTAAAAGAAATGACTGAAAGCAATGACTGAAATTAATTTTCTCAGTATTCAGTTTCTGTGACTTTAGTCAGCTGACTGAAACACCTCTAAGGAGGTGGACAAATAGAGAAACTCACCATGGCCACCTCGTAGGGGGGCGGGGGAGCGGTTTATGGCAATGGGTGGCGGGTGATGCCGGGCTCCTGCCGGGTGATGGTGGTGCTGGGTCTCAGAATGTGAGAACGTGGAGGATGAGAGGACGAAGGTGTTACCAGGGTTTGAGCCCCATGCGGTGCCAAACACGCACCCTATGGCCAGGGGCAGCACGCGGGCAAGCCACAAGGAGTATCGGGTCTCAGAGTGGGGGCGCATGGTTATCGCCCCCTCCTTGCTGCAGGAGTGGACAGCTTTCAGCAGGCGAAATGGAAAGATAAACAGGTGAGCAGGACCTGATGTCCGCTAAGATCCCATGGTAGGGAATGCAAGCACTCTCTTGATGAAAATCCAAAGCAAAATCCTCTTTTTCCGCTGCCGAAGAAATGGGGGCCCTTAGAGAGTTTGCAAAAATAGTTATTCCTCAGTTCCAGCAGATGTTATTTATCAGCTGCTCCTCTGAGAGGCAGAATCAGAGCACCGTGTATCCCCGGTTGACCCAGCTCACCTCTGGAGGATAAAGAGCGATGCAGGGAGTCAACGGGTGGCGACCGGCAACCTGCGCCACTGCTTTGGAGCATCTGTTTCACGACCACACACTCCGAATGGTGCTGCCCTTCTTCTCTCCAACTGAGGGAAAGAGGCGCTCACTGACTCTCTCCACCGCTGTGTCCGCTCACACAGCTAATGAACCAAAAGTCTTGCCTGAGATCTGAGCCCCCCCCCCCTCCAACACTCACTGAGCAAGAAAGAGAAACAGAACAGAGACTCTCCAGCAGAGAGGATGGAGACAGAAGCTGGCAGAGAAGAGAGAGAAAGGAGCGAAGGGGGACGGATGGGGGAGGCTTGACTCAGGTGAAAGTAAGCGGAGCCGATGGGATGGATGTGGAAGGAGGCGGGAGTTGCTCAGATGTGGGCCAGGCCTATGCAAATCGCTCCACAGCACCGAGCAAATCAGGAGGGCTGGCTGCCTCTGCAGAGGAGTGAGCTGCCTTTGAGTCACGAGGAGGAGAGAACGCACAAGAGAGAGAGCTGCAAACGACAGCGGGAGGAAGCTAGCGAGCAAGAAGAATGTGAGGGCGAGCAATAGAGTGCAAGGAAAGTGAGAAAAACACGAGTGAAAGCGAGAGATGCCTTTCAGGCAGTGACAGAATCAGATTTCTTGCAGCAGGTTGGTGATAAGGATGTCATCTGAGCTGGGAGATCTGCTACATGTTTCGGATGGGGCTGAAAGCCCACAGTGATGGTGAGAGAGATTCGTAATACATATAATGTTTCACCAATCTTGAGCTTATACAAACAGATACAGATGCAAACAAATGTTGTGGCTTTAGCAGAAGGTGCTGCTAAACACTTGAATGCCAACAAAAAATTGCAATTATCAATGGGGTTTTCTTTAAGCTTGAATTTCCAAGCTACCTGTTATTTATCGTAATTGTAAATGTTTACTTTAATACATCTTTTTGAATGTTGATTGTACAATTCAGCTTGTAGTCATTTTGTGTACTGTAAGAATAGCTGTAAAAAAAAAGAAAAGAAAAAAATAATAATTTAGTCAGTTTCGGAGCTGTCAGGTGTACGATCAAACTACATTTCCACTATATTTCATCAAATCATTCCTGGTGAGAAGAATGATAAAATACAGAGATAAAGCATTAATCCACACCTAAAGTGCATGTTTTGCTTTTCTTGCAATACCCTGAAAATGCTGTGCAAGTCAGTAGGGGGAAGAGAGAACAATTGAGAAAAGAAATAAATATGAAATTGCCTGATATATCCATTTTTATCACAAAAATAACTCGAACACATGACTTTCCAAAAGAAACAGAGCTATATATATATATATATATATATATATAATATATATATATATATATATATATATATATATATATATGGTTCAAATATATATGATGGTGGTTCATATATGAAAGAAAAGAAACAGCCACACAATATATATATATATATATATATATATATATTGCCACCATCATATTTATATATATGGTTCATATATATATTTATATATATATATATGGTTCAAATGGGGTATTTGGAAAGATTTTGATTTTGCTTTATTACACATTTAAGTTTGCTACCTGTCAACATAACTTTTCATTAAAACAAATAAACATGACAGTATATTTATTCATGGGTAATATTCCATACTTGCCAGTATTTTATGGAATTAAAATGACACCATACAGAGACTACAAATGGATTTACATTCTTTGCATTAAATACCATGTAGATTTCATCAAGAAATAAATTTGCTGTTGCATATAAACTTAAGATTTCTTAAGATAACTTTTAAATTCTTATTAATATGTTAATATGAGTGCTCAGATTTTCCAAAGCACCAAAGTACAATACAAACAGAAACTCAAACATTTCTCATAAAATTCTTTCAAAACGAAATTATGCTTTCACTGTCATGCCATTATCATTATGCCGATTTCATTATGCCATTTATTTAACCAAGAGAAGTCAGCGATTTTTCACTGCAGTCACTTTAGGAGCTGCACAGATCCAATGTACTGATCCACACATGCGTTTTATTTCTCAACAGCTTACGTTCACTAAGATATTAAGATAGTCACAACGATTTAGTGTGAATTTGTCCATTCAAGCACAAGAAGGAGCAAAAGTACACACAACGAGTACCATATTGAGTCAAATTGCGATTAATTAAAAAAATTCATTAAAATAACTGAAGGCAAATAAATTATTGAAGGACATGAAATTGGTGTATGGTTGATATCACGTGAAAAGGTGTGATTAATCATTTTAATCTATTGACAGCCCTAATATATGAATGCGCACGGGAGAATGTTTGGTTAACTGTTGGGGAAAAACATCTGATGTGTAACATATGTGGTACAGTAGGTCTAAATAAATAGGATGTCTGTTTCATTAATGTTAATCAAGCAATTGGGGAATCATGGAAAAAAGAGTTGTATACATATTTTTTTTTCCCTATAGATATGGGTTTTGACTTGGTTTGTACCAAATTTGGTGGTATATACTCATACTACATACATATTGTAAAACATTTGGTTTGATTATGAGTTGAACATGATGTGTTGAACAATTATTACTTCCACCAATAATTTGTTACTTTCTAACAGTGCACGATCCATGGACACAGACAATTACCCCGAACATTCTCTAAAACAGACTTTTCTATGTGAAAACTATTTGAATGTGAATTTTACCAAAACAAATTGTGTAACATTACTAAATCGAAAACACATCTAACACATAATTTCAATCTGTCAACTCCCACACTCTAAATATCGATGAACATCCTCTATTTGGCAGCTCGTCACTAGGGATTTGAGCCTCTTTTGGTGTATGTGACGGAGATTAGACTTGTTTACTCATTGTGTTCATGTAACATGAGCAACACAACTGGAGAGGAAATGAATGCAGCCCAGAGCTCCACGGAGAGTCCAGATGAGATTACAGTGACCCGTCACTTGAAAACAAGAATCCGCTTACAACAACACAATAACCGGGTGTGTCTTTAACTTTATCTCATCTCAAATAGTTTTCTTATTTTGTTCATGCAAAAAAATTTAGCCAAAGCTCTACGTAACACCCTTGGCATATTTTTGGCTTGCAAACTGATAGACCTCTCAGTATAATCTTGATTCATTTAAATTACTTGAACCAATTTATTCATAATTATCAATTATTAATTGGAATGTCTTTGGTCTATTAAACTCTGATTTTAAAATGAATTTGAGCCCAAATTCCATAAAACACCTGCAGACACTGTCAGGTATTCACTAATTGATTAAAAACATCTGAAGCACATGATTACTCACTGCCCAACCATTTAAATGGTCCTCATGCTCCCAAACCTTCTTCATAATTCACCTTCAGCAGTCTGGTAATGAGAAATTCATTTTGTTCACAGGAGGGAAGGATGTGGTCTGCCTTAATGAGACTGACACTTGCTCCAGACCTCTTTCACTACTGTTTTACAGGTACTTCAGTCCAACACAGCATTACATGACATCTACATTACATCTTATTTTCACCTCTTTTCTCTTATCCTCGCATCACATCACGGCTCCTAATGTTTCTCCTCTCATTCTCTACTTATCTACTTATCCACTCCCCTCTCTTCTCTTTACATGCCTTGTCTCCTCTCCACACATATCTCATGTAATCATATCCATCTTTTATTAACCTGTAGTATACCGCTCTTCTCCTCTCATGTCCCTCCTCACTTCTCTCCCTTTCTCTCCTCATTCTTCTATTTCCCTCATATCTCTGTTCACGTCCTCTCGCCTCCTCTCCCCTTGTCTCACCTCCCCTTCTCTCCTTTTCTCTCCTCTCTTCATGCTTCCCCCTCATCTCCCTCTTCTCCTCTCCTGTCACATCTCTTTACACAATGACTTGAAGACAGTCATGAATTTTAGTCTGTTGACAGTGTAAAAATCAGTTAGCAGTCTATTGATCTGTGTGTAAATGCATTTCTGAATACTGCATAATTCTCCTATCAAATCGATTTAGTTTTACTAGGTAAAAAAAAAAAAAAAAAAACTCCACTCCACCTTTCACTCCACTCACACAAAGCTTGCAGATGTCTTTTCTTTCTTTCTCCCTCTCTTTCTTTCTCTTTCTTTCTTTCTTTTTTCTGGTAGAAGTCATAATATTTATAATGACATTTGTAAACATAGCTCATTTTCTCCAGATGGCTCATTAGGTCTTCTTGTGAACAAACGAAAACTCAATCCTGCCTTTTTCGAGAACAGCTGATTCTTGACTCTGAAGATAGTGTGCCATTAGTGTGTTTCACTGGTGGCAGTGAGGGTCCCTCTTCCTGTGGCTCTGAGGACTGCTTAAAGCACTGGTGTTAAATAAAAATCAATTCCAATAGAGTCTCAGAGCATATAGCCTGCTAATTCATTTTGACTCCCAGCTGATAAGTTCTCAGCCCTCAATTTGCATTCATGCACTCTAAATGTGATGTCTGTCAGTATGTACGGCGTAGTTCATTTTTGTGAGGGAAAAGTCTAGCGTCTCATGCAGTATATCTATCCAGGTAAGATGACACCAAGGTTTTCTGATTTCTCCATGCCCACAGCCTAACTTATAAACACAACTTGGAGGTGTGATCAGGTGTGTTCACAGTGTTAAAAGGTTAGCGCTAAACACTGTAGGACAGTGGCCCACCAGGAGCAGGCTTGGACTGCCCTAAACCAAACAATTTAGAAACCAACCACCACAACACAGCTTTGTTCTGTTTAACTGGATTTTTAAATTTTCAAATTATACTTTAAACAGTGAATTTAGAATGAATGATTGAGACATTGTGTTGTGTAGGTGCCTACTAATTTGTTTGTTATGTGTACAAAGTTAGTTTGAAAAAAATCAATTGCAAACAAATTATGTCATTAAACCATGGAAAAGTATCCTGCAGACACCTCAGAAGTTGAATAGAACATAATTGTGTACAGAAAGAATGACAACAAAATTATGCTGCTTGGCCAGTGTAAATTGTAGTTTAAGATCATTTTTATGTTTCAGTTCACAATCCTGCCTAATTCTTAAATGCTTGAATGAACCTAATCAACAAAGTGGGTGAAATGACTCAATCAAATTGTAAATAAACAAACATCAAAAAAACTATTAAAATGGTTCTAAAATCACCTGGGATTCTGATCAGTGATCTGGAATAGCTGGCAGAGAGGCAGAGAGATTTCTCTTTGAGCTGTTCATGCTTCACATCCGTGTTGACTTTATATTTACAAAGTACATTTACAAAGCAAACTGCAGATTTAGCAATCATAATTGGCTTTATTTATTTTATGTTTTTGCAACGCTTTACCTCTAGCATCATATTTCAATAGAAGAAGAAAAAACGTTAACGTAAGTTAACGTAAAAAATCTAATGTAAAACAATAGTACAGAAAGGAGCAATGTAAACATCCCTTGAAGGGTTCTTTTAAATTGGCTTCAAGGCAACTATCTGCAGCGACCACAAGGTCTGTACACTCACACACACATCACTTTATAATCAGAACACACTTTTTTCCGCACTGCTAATCCTTACGGTTTTGACTCACCGCATTTTAGCTATACTAACACACAGCCCTTTTAACTGGGAAAATTACAGATGCAGAAAGAGAGAGAGAGAGAGAGAGAGAGAGAGAGAGAGAGAGAGAGAGAGAGAGAGTGAAAGAGAGCGAGAGAGAGAGAGAGAGAGAGAGAGAGAGAGAGAGAGAGAGAGAGAGAGAGAGAGAGAGAGAGAGAGAAAGAGAGAGAAAGAGACAGAAAGAGAGAGAGAGAGAGAGAGAGAGAGAGAGAGAGAGAGAAAAAGGTTCCCTGTATGAACAATAGTATATGAATCAGTTTGTTGATATGATTGACTTGACACTGAAATTGATTCTGGCAGAATCCATACTGTAATCATGTTTCAATCATGTAATCAATTAGTAGATGAGTTTTAGATGCCTTAACCCTACCTGAACATAACAAAAACAGGAAGGAATGTGTAGGAATGTGTAGGAAAATGACAAATCTTAACAATATAGTTTTAAAAAAATATTTTGAGCCACTAATCCTATTCCTACCTCTAAACCTATCCGAAACCATATCCTAAAAATAAAAATGAAAAAAAACATAAGACAGACAAGTGTAATCACAATAATATCATAATAATATCACTGCCTATCAAATGCCTTTTGTGCCCCTCGGCAAAATGATGTTTTAATTGATGAAAACACATTTTCTAAATGCCTATGCACTGTAAAAAATCCAACTTACAAAAAGTTGTAATAACTATCATCTATTAGTTAACTGGACAATAAAACTAAAAAAGTTGACTTAACAAGTGGAAATAAGTTGGTTCAAAAATTGTCTGATCAACTTAATTTGAATTGTTGACTGGACATACACATGCAAGTTTACAAGCACACTTGTTGGTTTGGTAAACCCAACTTGGAAAAAGGTTCAAATTACTGGTTTTGTTGTGTTGGCTCAGCAAAAATCTATGTAAAAGTCAGTTTAACTATGTTTAATACATTTATTCAACCTAAACCAAGTTTCTTTCCATAAACTTAAAAAGTTTAGTTTTGTGAACAAGGTTTTGCAAGTTCTAAAAAATCCTAAAAAACTTCTGCCAACTTATTATTTAAGTTAAGTTAGAAACTGCCCTCCCACTAGCAAATACTAATTTTGGAAAATAAAATGCAACCATTTGTTCATGGGACAGTGTAGAAAAATGTTTTTTTTTTTTTTTTGAACTCACCATTTTGGTGGATGGTGTTTCCTTTGCTTGGGCACTTCATTTATATTATTGTATTGTATTGAAATCACAGTTCATATATTTGTATGCAACTGAACTTCACTATCCATATATATGAATAACATGACCATCTTAATTTATGCCAGTTAATGATCATTTAAAAGTTAACGGTAGCACTTATAAACGCACAAACAGTTGCAAATTTAAATGGGTTGATTATCAATCATCAATTTGTGACAATATTGTGTAATTGACTATACTTGAGTCACACAGACTTCAACATTCAGCATGCTAAACACAACAATGGTAACAATTAAATTACAGTGAACCAATTTTTTTTTTGTTCACTCTACTTCAGACATTGAGTTCTACAGACCAAAAAAGTTGAATTGGCTCAACTTAAAAAGGCTGGTTAAAAAACAGTTGCACCTCTCCGCAAAACTAACAATCTTAAGTTAACCCAATTAAATATTTTTTGTATGACTGACAACTTAATTTCAGTCAGTATAACTGTTTTTTTACAAAAATGAGTAAACTCAAAAAAGCTGTGCAGCGAGTTCCCTTGAAATTTTAAGTTAAGTCAACTTTTTATTTTTTACAGTGTGGTATAGCCTATGAGAACACAAAGTGTTTGTGTTTCTATCAATAATAATTTAATATAATATTTTTTTCATATACCATTTACAGGTGTTGACGTATACAGCACTGTCAAAATAAAAGTCCTCTATCTAGCGATCCTGCTAATTCCAAAAATTCCAAATATGGGCCTCTGCAATATATCGGTCGACCACTGAATCAAGGTACCCATGTGATGTGCATATAAAAAGTGAGTAAATTATAATCAAAAATTAAATATTTTATTAAAAGCTATACTTACATCGGCTTTATATTCAAGGAGCAGCATGCATTAACAACTACACCCAATCTCTGTGTGTGAATTGGATCTTTGACTGCCTCAATGTTCAGCACCACGGACAGCGGCCATCACTGTTGTGTTTACTGGTAATGATTTGTAGGCAGCATTTTTAGAGTAGTCTTGCGTTGTGTTTGTAATAGACTGATCTAATGTTGTATGGATTATGAAGGAGGGTGGCCACTACCTGATACTACAACTTGGCTAACATCATTAAACATGAATGATTCATAAAATCAAAACTGACAAAAGCAATTGAAAGAGAAATGTGTGTCAGGAGGATTAAAAATCCATCACAGCCATCACTTATAGATGAATGCTCTCACTCCCACCTTTCAAAAAAAAAAAAAAAAACTACAACAGGAGACAGATGTGGACATCATAAAGGTGTGAAGACGCACTCGACTGCTTGTGTGCACACACATACAGGCTACACATCCCGGCTATTGCGTTTACAGTAATAACTTATTCCATCAGTCTTTTGCTGTTAGTGATGTTACTGACCAATACTGTTAATACTCAAATTAATTCAAAACAGGGAATTTAAATCTCTCACACTTCATTTAGCACTTATGATTTTAGCCTAAAGGAAAATGTATGTCTTAAAAATGCTTTTAACCCACATAAAATCTTTTTTTTTTCTCAACTGCTAAGACACATTTTTTCTTTCAGAGCAATTTCTATATATTTAAGTTTACAGCATAACACAACAATAATATTGGACAGTACCACATTATTTTCAGAAAATGAAACATTGAAAAATTATGATACTAAAAGTTGGATATGAATGAACTCCAAATCAAATGCCCAGAGAAATGTACTACCCCTTGGGGATGCTGCTTCTGTCATGTTCTGATGTTTTTTAATGTAAAATTGTTTACATTTTTTTTATTTGTTATTTTATTACTGACTTTTTACTTGTTTTTTCATGGAAATAAAACTTTGCATTGTAGAAAAGTAGATTTCTGTTAGTATATTCCATCAAATTTAGTTCTTAGAAAGAAAATCAGAATCGGCAAAAATCAGTATCGGCCAGGAAAATTGCAATTTGTGCATCTCTATTAAAAAGCTTGACCCAAAGTATACTATTGCACTATAATGCTGCTGCTGCTACCTTATGACAATAGATTTACACTTGACGAATTAGGTATTCTGTCATCAATAACAGTAGCTCATTGGCAAAGTATGGAAAATGCCCTTCATTTTCTTTGCACCAATAAATGCTGCTGCCTACCAGCTGCAAATGACCAATAAAACGTTGTGCCATATATTTTTCTCTACACTGTAAAAAATTGTGCTGTAAAATAACAGTAATCTACTGGCAGCTGTGGTTGCCAGTAATGTACTGTTAATTTACAGCCCTCTACCATAAATTTACAGCTCTTTTATTTTACTGTATGTTACCGTAATTCTACTATGGAAATTAACTTATTTCATTTGGGAAGCCATTTTGCTACAAACAGTTTGTGTTTGCTGTTAAGAAACATTCCTTTTCAGTTGACTCAAATGAAACAAATTCACAGTACTAATGCTGTATAAATACTATTTTTTGAAACTGCATGAATTACTAATGAAAAACTAATGAATTAAACTAACAGATCTCTCCTATATCATACTGTACAAAAACACAAAACACTTCAGTTCAGTATTTACTCTCCTTATCAGTTATTGACTGATAAGTAACTTTTTTCAATTACCTTTCACTAATATTTCAGTCAAATTAACTTGTTTTGTATAGTAAATCTGACTGTTACGTTCAACAGAATATTACTGTTTTTCTTCCTTCATTTTATGGTAATTTGCTGTAAGCAAGGTTGGCAGTAAATTGCTGTTTTTATACAGTTTGTTGCCGTAAATTAATTTACAGAATATTACTGTTTTTCCTTGATTTTACGGTAATCTACTGGCAGCTATGGTTGCCAGTAAATTGCTGTTTTTTACAGTTTTTGTTGCCGTAAATTAATTTACAGTTGATTACTGTTAAATTACGTTTCACTCTGAATTTTTTCCATCTCACACCTTTAACCCTTTAAACCCCACAGCAAAATCTTCAGTTTTAAATGATCACCTGATTGTGTCCACACTACAGAGTAACACTGAAGCAGTGCTGAAGTTAATGAGACAACAGTTAATGAGATAATTAAGTGATAATTGAGAATTAGTGATGAACAACTGCTGTTAACAAGCAGAATCACTGAAGGAAAAGAAACAACAAGAACAGAAAAAAACGAGCAGAAACACAATAACGTTGACATTAAATATCTAAAAGACATTAAATATCTAAAGACATTAAATATCTAAAGATCTCAGCAGAGGAGGATTAAACAATATAAACAGCATTACTAGCTTCACTTATTACTAAACAGGTTGATTTAGTTCTGTCAGATATCTACAGAAGTTCTTATTGAGAGAATTAACAGAGCTTCAGATGCTGTTTTGTTTTGTTTGACGTTACCATGATGGAGGTCAGTGTTTGCTTTATTTGGGTTCTTGGCCCTTGTCTTTTTAACATTAGAGTTTCTTTGTATGTTGTAACTGTGTGTTTTCAAGACACAATTGTCACAGTAATAAAGCCTAAGGACATCATGTTTAGGTGTTGTCCAGCATCAAATCTATTATCATAAATGTGCACTGATTTTTTTTTTAAATGAAATCCATTTTTATTGCCACCACTCTAGCATTACCACTTAAAATCATGCAGTTTAGTTTTGTAAGACTCATTTACAGACAAATGTGTGAACTATGGCATTACTGAGCTAAACAGAGAATTCAAGAATCAGCGTATGAATCTCAACAATGGTGACAATCAACAAACAAAATAAAAGATCAACTCTGAACATCATAAAACACATTACTAAAAGTCAGCACAAAAGCAACAGGAACAATCAAGGCAGTAAGAAAATAACCAGACAATTCAGCAACATAATTTACTCATGCCGCAATGCATGCTGGGAGTTTTGTACCCAGCATGCATTACAGCAAGAAGCTTTTGATTGTCACCATTGTTGAGATTCATATCTCAATTGTTGATGTCTGTGTGACTCTAAGTTAAACAGTAGTTCAAAATGTTATCCACACAAGCTGTTAACAAATTACTTCATATTATTTGTCTTTCATATTAATGATAAATTTCATGACCATGATACTACAATTAAAATTATAGAACCATCTAGACTCTGATGATATTAACAAATTTGGCTGAGAGATGCTAATTTTGACCATTAATAAATAGCTGATCTTATTTGATCACAACTCCATCTGGTTTCTCAACTATAACAAATGCGTTTTAATAACACTGTTACAGCTGGCAAAGTAAACTTAACGTTTACAAATCAAAGATCAAGATCCCAACTAAACCAACACTGATCTCTATCATGGTAACGTCAAACGACAATAAAACAACATCTGAACCTCTGTTAGTTCTCAATTTGAACTTCTGTACACATGACAGAAAAAAGTCAGTCTGTTTAGCAATAAGCGAATCAGGTAATGCTGTTTGTGGAGTTGATTAATCAGATCTTGAGTGATTTATGGAATTTATCTTCAGTTGATTTAATATTTTTTCTGTTCTTGTTTCTCTTTCCATCAGTGATTCTGCTTGTAAACAGCAGGTGTTCATCAGTGTCTGAATTCACTCTTTTTTTTCATTCACTCAAGTGGACTGGATTAGTGAACAAGTGTAAGGAATAGTGAATGAGGGTATAGCATGTAATTTGGAACACAGGCTCTGAGTGTCGACTTTGAGCGCTTTTAATTCACAGTGCGTTGCTGTAGGCTATTTTCTAGAAAACTTCAAATATTACCCAGAATGCGTTGTTTCTACAGCATATTACTGTTTTAATGGAAAACAGCATGTTATTGTTGAAATTTGGCTGTTTTTTTTACAGCAATTTTTTACAGTGTATATTATCATAAATATCATTATTGCAAATATATGAAATATCGAGATATAATTTTGAGGCTATATCAATCACCCCTACTGGGTAAATACAATTAAAGTAACACTTTACCATAAGGTTTCATTAGTTCACATAAACTAAGATTTAACTATACTTCAACAGCATTTATTAATCTTAGTAAATGTTCATTTCAACATTTACTAATATATTATTAAAATCACTCTGAACTAACATGAACAAATAATGAACAGCTGGATTTTTATTAACTAACATTAACAAAGATAATAAATACTGTAACAAATGTATATCTCATTGTTAGTTCATGTTAGTTAATACATTAACTAATGTTAACAAATGAGACCTTATTGTAAAATGTTACAATTAATTTTAAAAATGCATGAGTGATTTCCGACATTAAACCACCATATTAGGAGCCATCAAAATGACAATGTATATTAATATATGTATATATAATAATTTCTGCAAGATAAAATTATTCACCCATCCCTATTGTTCACCTATTGTGTTGCGAACACAATAGAACTTGCGGAGTGAAATATGAGCAGCTCCAGGCATCATACTAGAAAAGAGCAGAGATTTGAATCGATTGTGCCACCATCCACAGGCTGTGGATCTACTGTGAATGCACAGCTGTCTCCATTCAGAGCCATTACATCTCAACAGCTCTCTGGAACATAACCAGCCCCACAAGGGCCATTATGGGGTCTCAAATGGGTTCCCATTTATTTTGCCTATTGTGTAAATGTAGCACATACGTGTCTCCACTGGACTGTGATGACTCCATAGTCGTAAATGCAGAGGTTTTTTTTTTTTTTTTTTTGTTAATCAGTGTTTTTATATGGTTTTCTAGTTTAAAAAAAAATAATAATATTGTTTTTCAGGTGTTCGTAAAACAAGATAAATGAACTTGCAAAACTGCATACAAAAAAAAGAGAATATATCAAAACAAGCAAAATATTTGCAAATAGTTCATGTCCATGTCATGTCTTCATATTTTATTATTTCAATTTTGCTTCTTAAAATTGTTTTCTTGTTTTAAGAATATTTATATATTTTGGAAAACCAGATTTGTTTTATTATTGTTGTTGCCATGCTTTAGTGTTAAGATTACAGGCCCCACACTTGAAATCAGGACTTAGCTAGTGAGAAACTGTACATATTTAAAAAGAAAATGTATGTTAAAAGGTTTGTGTTCATCAAAATGATTAATACTGTATTTACATTTGAAATTGCCTCTGAATATCCCCTCTGGGATTAACATAGTATATATAGTATATTATAGCATATATAATCCAAAAATGCTTTTATACTTCAAAGAAAGATGTAATTATCTGAATTTCCATCAGACATCTTAATGGGAATGATAACCAAAGGCTGTCCAAATCAAATCATGCCCGAAATAGAGCTTTTTATGAAGACCCGCATGAATTCAGTCAAACCCCTATCAGCACATGAGACAGGTGTCCAAACTGCAGGAAACCCCCCTGCTAGGTTTTGTCTCTCGTAATCTCCCAGGGGCTTCTATTTCCAACATAAGCAGAGATGCAGTCGGCATAGACTCCTGCTGTTGACACCTCTTTCTCAATCAGAGTGCTGTGATTTATGTGTTGTGTGAGCTGTATAGACTATAAGTTCTCAAGGTTGAAAGATTCTGTGGCTCATTTGCACTAGGTTCCTGATATGGAGCTCCACAGGTGAATGGGAAAGAGAGCTGTTGATGAGACAAGGAAATAACCGCAGGCTGTGCTTCGTCTTAACGCACAGCAAGCTGACAGTCATCGCCTTTGTTTGAACCTTTAATTGAGCTCTCTGAATCATGTGCAACGATTACAGATGACCTGCTTTCACCTCTGAGTAACAATCATAAAGTCGTCATCATGCAAGTTGCTAAAATACCTATTAATATATCTATTAAAAACCTGTGAACCTTGTTGAACATTGGTCAGGCATTTCTGGTTACCTTAGATGTTGTCCATCTGTCTCAAACATGTGAAAAATCATATTCTTAATATATTACCAGCATACCCTAATTTACAATATATTTGTAATATTTTTATTATAATTATCATGTATGTGATCAGCTAAGGGCAAAAAATAAGTAAAATCTGAACCATCCCCTTCTTGTATTGTAAAAAATACTATTTAACAACAACTAAAATAATAATAGTAATAATAAAAAGACTGAGCTGCTCACATGTAAAACAATACAGTGCTTCGCTTCACTTTGAAACACTCGATTTTGGACCCTTGCTGATATGTGTCCCGCACATGGCTACTAGAAATTTGGGATTGGTATGATTTTTTTAATATTTTTAAAAGAAGTCTCTTTTCATCAAGGCTGCATTTATTTGATCAAAAATACAGTAAAAACAGTAATATTCTGAAACATTATAACAATTTTGATCCTTCAGATAATTTAATAATATGCTGATTTGCTGCTCAAGAAACATTTATTATTATTATTGATGTTGAAAACAGTTGTGTACATTTTTTAGAATTCTTTGATAAATAAAAAACTTCCACAGCATATATCTTAAATAGCAAGCTTTTGTAACATTGTAAATGTCTTTACTGTCACTATTGATCAATTTAATGCATCTTTTCTGAATAAAATTTTAATTTCTTTCAAAAAAATAAATATCTTAAATATCTTACTGACCCCAAACTGTAGAATGGTGGTGTATAATGTTACAAAAGCTTTCTATTTCAGATAAATGCTGTTCTTTCTATTCATCAAAAAATCCTGAAAGAAATTGTATACAATTGTTTTCAATATTGATAATAATCAGAAATTATTTTTTAATACTATTTTTACTATTTATACCATTTTTTGACACCCAGTGCTGTGCAAAACCACAGATCACAATACAGTCTCAGTTATAGGTCACATTTTAATACAGTCAATTTTTGAGCTTTAAATAATTGGTGAAACGATGGCATTATAAAGCCTTAATCTCAAAGTTGCAGAGAAGGATCAGACTGAGAATGCAGCAGTTGGACACAGAAATACCGGCCAAAGCTTGGGTATGATAATTACCCACATTTACTTCCCTGCTGCTCACAAGTTTGGACCTTGGTCAAGTCTGACTGGCACTTCACTGGAGGAAAATTACCACTCTTTAAGACTGTATTGCTCGATGTTAGATCTTAGTGTTTGTTCAGACTGTGCCTGATGAGGTACCGGTTTGACTACAGAGTTCCAGCTTTACATTTCAAAGCCTTTTTCAGAAGAGATGCAGAACCAATACAACAACTAGCCACCTTCAGAGATACAATGGGGCAATAATATACTGTGTGAAAGATATCAACTTTTGAAAGACAAAGGTTATTACTATACTTGTTTGAAGTTAAAGGACTAGTTAAACTTCTCTGTAATCGATCCTGCATTCATAACAAAATATAATCTTAGTTAAGATCCCATATGTGTTGCTATGTTTAACATCAATAACTGAAGCTATCAGGGAGGGACTGGTTTCGAAGACACCAGCTCAGTGAAGCGGCTGGCACTTCCCAGAGGCAACTCCATCCTCATTCTCATACAATATTACAGAATGCCATTGGTACAGAAGAAATGCAAATTGAAAAGGCCCCATTTGCGCTTTGTGATTTGCAGGTTTCTTCTGATTACCTCAACCAGAGATGATTTTAGTAGTGAGGGATGAGAACTGTTACAGTTTTCGATGATGAATCTCTGAGAATGAGGAGTGAATCAGAGTGATTAGTCCTCAGACTCATTATGAGTACATTTAAAAAAAAAACAAAAAAAAAAAAAAAAACACTGTTCTAGGAAAAATGCTCTTAGCCCTCTTAAATTGTTTGAGAATAATGACTAATGATTCTAAAAGAGTGCAGGTCACTGATGATGTTGCGTTCTGTGAATATGTCAAATGAATAAGTCACTCCTTTCTTTACCCTTTTAAAATTTATTGAACGTAAATGTGTCTTCAATTCCCAATGGCACCTTAAGCGCGTCATCTGACAGCATTTTTGAATGCTCACTATTAGCATTGCTCACCTGTGCCATCTCAGTTTGGAGCAGTAGGTGGTTAAAGGGGTGGTGTGGGGGACCCTGCATTGCTGACATTTTGCATGCAGATGCCTCATGCATATGTAAAGAAGAGTAATTACGGGCTTTTATCGACCTACGTGGGCGATGCTTTCAGCCTCTCTCTTTTGGTTCGGGAAAGGAAGGTGACAACTAACACTGGATAATGCAAATATTAAACAGATCTCCCGGTATACTCAAAAAAAAAAAAAAAAAAAAAAACCCCGCCTGCCCTCTTTCATGTCAGGTGGCTTCCATCAAGCATTTGATGCCTTTGAAAGCTGAAAGCCATTCCTCATCCATGGAAGATAATCCATGGAGATAAAATATACAAAGCGTACATTTTGTGATATGTGGCTGATGGCAGGGATGAAGGGTCATTGAAGGGTACACTATTCACAATACACCATCACCATCCAAGCTGTCTGTATACTCCTAAACTATTACTGGAGAATGGGTGTATATAGGAGTATATGTGGTGGTCAATAATTTAACAGTTTGTAAAATGAAGTGAAGAGACTTGCAGGGCTGAATGCATTCCCTGGTGGTGCCCATCCACAGAATCAAGTTCAGGCTGGAACATCTACCAAAGACCCTTTCACATTTTATGAGCTTATGACAGAACTCGGCTTTTAAAACCAAACTGCCACCATTTTACCCGAGATGGAGGCCTGTTTGACAGCATGCAGAGGTATGTCGAACTGACAGATCAAGAGAGAAGCTAATAAGAGTAATAAGGAGCTCATGAAGAAAATTAACGCAGATTTGTGAAGAACATTGTTGAAAGAGGCACCTCCTCAAACCTCAAATACACTCGGCAAATGCTGCAAGTAAATTGATGACATATGTAGCAAGTAAAGAAGCATAGCTTATCGCTCAAAGCTAAGAAGCTCTGAGCTGAGAACTCATAAAAACACTGGAAATAAAGCTTGAGAAAAAAAAATGATATAAATGTGTCTGTACTCGTGCCATGGCATGAGCTCAGAATATATGAAACCATGTGCCTCACAACAGGTGGTTTATTCTCAGTTCAAACAGTAGACTTGGGCCCATGAAAGGTGTTATTATGCTTCTGCACTCATTATAACAGCTTTTCCAAGAACTCTTTTGAAATGTACAGAATGCTTTCAACTTTGTCATTTGACTTAGTCTTTTCGTTGGCAGTCAAGGCCAGTGGCAGGTGCAGTAAAGCAACTTTGTGACCCATGAACTAGTTTGGATAAATACAAGTATGTGGTGATTTGTAGACTTCTATATGTAGTCATTTAGCAGATGCTTTTATCCAAAGTAACTTCCAGCACACAGGTTCATCTACTCATCTACTTACTTACTGGTAAGTAAGTAAGTCTCAAATACCACTTCATCGACCAAAGCAGAAATGTGATCTGATGTGATAATTTTGCATTATCATTAATATTCTTAAAGTGAACATATTTTGTAATTCTTTATGTCAATTATGTTTATGTTTAAAATGTTTAAAAATGTTTCATTATGAAGCTTCAGCATCATGAAGTTCGTCAACTATGAAATATCATCTACAAGTGAATTGCATTGATAGTGGTTAAAGAGATATACACACACATCAGCCTACACAGTGGGTGTCTAAATTCATGCACATTCACTTTCAGTAGTACAGGGTATGTTTCTCATATTCATAGGTTCAAAAACAAACCAAGCAAACCAATCAAAATCTTGCCAAGTAACCCTGGGAACATAGTTGAAAAGGTGCTGTATGTGTATGTGGTTGAAGATATTTAGGAAACATGCTTAGTTCATGTACTTGTTTCTTGGAAAAAACAATGTTACAGGCAGTTATTCTAATTTGATTCTACTATTTGCGTTCTTTGTAGGAATGTCTGTTGTTTTTTATTTTATTTTATTTATATTATATATTTATATATTTATATTTATTTACATATTTTGTTTGTTTGGTCTGTGTTGGACTACAGCACCCATTTCAACCACTAGCTGTCAATATTACATACTGCTAATTTAAGTACCCCCGGGGAATATAAGAATATTTTTTTCAAAAGCGGTGGTGAAGGCTAACAGGTTAAACTTATTGCTACATAATCATATAAGTGCATTATAATAAATTATATCTAATGATTCATGTTTACCTATAATTGTTTTTCTAGAGCATATTAAAAAAACCTGTAGTATGCTATAATGTTTTATTACACGGTGCTTCAGAATATTTTATTTTATACTTTATTTTGAAAAATCTCTGTCAAGGGACACAAATAATGACACAAAATCTTCAAGTTACCAGACTACCAGACAAGATTGAACCACAATACCTCCTACACCATACACAAAACAAACAGAACACACCAGTGACATCAGCATCATCACCATCAAGTATATGATGATCAGATTTCACATGAACTGTCTTATACCTTCATAAACATCATAAATGTGTTGGAAGTATGGAAAGCAGTAAGACACATCTAATAAGGCAACTCACATACTGTATGTCAACCACCATGCAACCCACTGGCTTCACTCTGAAAAGAGGCAGTCTCCACTAAATGGCCGGCTAAAAGCAGTAATGAAACCTCAACAGGCGAAGAAAAAAAACTGCTGGTGATGTAGCAATTAGTACATATGTGCTGAATACATTGTTTTGTTTTTCTGAAATGACTTTCCTTTTTTGGCTATCACTTAGGCTGCAAAGATTATTAGATAGTGTTAAACAATGGCCAATTAGCTCTTTATTAGCCATTTCCTTTAACAAACATACATTCAGTCTGACTCCATTTTGGTCCGTGACACCCACTTTTAACAATACTCTGCATTCCCAATCAATACAAATTCTTTGTGTCTGTAGCATTAACATTCACTGAAAGCGCTTGTTCAAAATTCAGAAAGTCTTTGACTGTGATGTCCCCTGACATCAAACACACCATTTTTGCTGCAAACAAGGGCTTACGGCAGACTATAACCACTGCACAAGCCCTGACAGCATTCAAAGTTCCATTTCATTTTCTGTCTTTTGGCTGTGTATTAAGATGAAGCCTTGAGCCATTCTGCTCCATTGTTAGACTCCAGCTATGAACCTAAACGAGGAAATCAATACCGTATTGAGCAAGGTCACTCTCCGCCCACCCACACGCCTAGATAAAGGTCAGGGGTCTTGAGACCTGCAGAGAATCAAAATTCAGTCTGACATGACTGCTGCTGACTGACATAACGGCCATCATCCTAAACAGCATGAGGCAATTCTGACAATAATAATGTTTTCTGCTGATGCTTTAAAAAGATCAGAGGGTTTATGACTGATATCAGTTTCATAACACCAAATGCCCTTGACAAAATCTCAGAAGGTCACCGAATATCTGTACTAAGTATGACCCACTCTATTAAGGATGTACAGTACATTGTTATCATTCCATTTATGGCAGATGTTTATGAATTTCTGTACATCTGTAATCTTTACTATGTGTTAACATGTAATACTCTTACTATGTATGTAGGTATTTAATGCTTTCTATATAATACTCTGCCTAAAATGTTTCCATAATCTATTGCTAACTTAAAGTGATAAGGTTTGGTTGATAATCTTAAGTAATTACTCCCTGGTGGTAGCAATTACCATTAGCCCATCCATACTATGGACTTGTTCTTATATGTTTTGTTTTTCTTTTCTTTTTTTCTAGGAAGATCTGGCATCAATAATGAGTCAAGGTGTACCTCATTCCCTGTGATTTTTTTTAATCGCACATACAGAAGAGAGACAACTCTGATATCTGCTTAATTTAGATTTTTAATTTTTTTGCAATAATGACTTACTGTAAATTACATGACATCCAAATTCACTTGTAGCATATACAACTATCAGTGGCTTTTACTACTTTTTCCTACACAAACAGCATAGATGTGTAACATTTGTATCAGACCATTTCATTTTTTCATTTTTCATCATTTAGCAGATGCTTTTATCCAAAGCGACTTACAAGGGGAGCGATTAGGGGTTAGGTGCCTTGCTCAAGGGCACTTTAGTCATGGTATCGAAGGTGGAGAGAGTGCTGTTTATTCACAATCCCCACTTTCAATTCCTGCCGGCGTGGGAATCGAACCTGCAACCTTCAGATTACAAGCCCGACTCCCTCACCACAAGGCCACGACTACCCTAGACCAGCCAGACTTCATCATCGCTACAGTGTCTGGTACATGGAAATGAGCAGCAAAATAAGCAATATGACACAAAAGAGCTTTATAAGTGCTATGAAAGCAGGGCACAAAATAACTAAAAATGGCATGTGATGATCTGTCTTGGTTTCGGTAGAATTGCCTCACAGCTGGGAGCTGATTAGGTGTTGATATTTTACTGCTGTTTACTTCCTCTAATAATTGTAACTCACTTCAAACATGAAACACAGACATGCCTCAGCTCAACACAAAAAGTTGCACTTTCAAATGACACATGATCTCCCTTTTTCCCCCTGTAGCTTAATTGACAGAGTATGGTGCTAACAGATTGTGGGTTTGACTCTCAAAGAATAACGGAGTGAGTCATGCAAGTATGGTTGAGCTTCCTTTTACAATATTTGAAGTGTTCTATGTATGTGTGCAAATCCATGTTTATATATTGAAATCTTAAATGTCTTCACAAGACTTAATTAAGCCACATGATTCATTTAGATTTATTTTGCAATGTCTTTATGAAAGTTTTGAAGTTCCAAAATTTGGGTGAAATTGACTTTAAATGGAAGGACAGATATCTCTCATTTCATTAAAAAATATCTTCATTTGTGGAATTTGTGAAGATGAACAAGTCTTATGGGATAGTAATGACATAAGGGTGAGTAATAAAAAAAAAAGTAGGAGTCCTAGAAGAGACCTGCAAGGAAGGAGGGTCGACAGTTGATCAGCTATCGATCTGGAGATGGATGCTGCAAAGTGTGTCCAGACAGACAGAAGGTATAAATAGTCCAGACAGGAAATGGAAGTCAAATGAAAGATTTCCCGTCCATGAAATGAACAAGCTCTTGCCATGCCAATAAAGTCGCTCATGTGGATCTCACAGAGGCACATTGTGGCAGGAGGAATTATGGACAGTTGGGACGATAATGCTGACAGTGATGGCATTATTGTCAACACCCTCATTTGTTAGGACTCACACCAGATCTATGTCACATAAATAAGGGGGGTGCGCCATTACAGTCAAGAAACGCACACATCCCACATTACAGTCAAATGGTGTAAATGGAGCCATCCCTCAAGGAGAACTGACACAGGTCCACAGGTTCTGCTGTGACACACTGTACTTTCACATCCCTGAGCCATAGTCAGGTTCCATATGCAGCTCTTCATTTAGACAGATGGGACGACTTGACCTTTTCATACTGCCGTGTTAGAGCACACACAGCATCCTCACAGATATTTTCCAATGTATTAGACATTCATAAAAACCTGTATGTTGGTTCTTGTGTATTCTTTCAATAATTTATGAGCAAAGCCATAAAAATAGATATCACAATAGTATCACAAGATCCAGTAAAGGACCCATCCATAGGTCTAATGTATATGATGGCAGTGAAGGGGAAGCAGCGATTGCCTGTACATGGCACTGCAGTGTGCTGCACTCAAACAAAGGGGAAATAAAGAGTGTTTGTCTTCTGTTCTACAGGAGTGATCGAAGGTTCAGCAAGAGCAAACTAAGAAAGCAAACACGCATACTCAAACACAAACTGAGGACCTTTGTCAAATGAAAACAAATGATGGGAAAGGGAACCGTGTTAGCAATAGGGCTCTTCAGAGTTCATTAGAACACGCATCTCTCTCTGTAATTGTCTCTGCAATTTCACTGCCAATACCAACATGCTGCTCTTATGTGAATCCAAACAGGTTGAACCTTTGCACTGTTTGGACGCTCCATGGAAACGGAGCTGGAAATCACTTTGAGATTTGATCACATTTGCAAGGGGGGGAAATAACAACAACAATATGTATATTTAGCAAGTTTGTTCTTTCATGGAGCATGCAGTGTTACAATACATTTGTATTTGTTCTTCATGCTTAATATTTTTATGATTGAAAATTACACATACAGTGGTGTGAAAAAGTGTTTGCCCCCCTTCCTGATTTCTTATTTTTTTGCATGTTTTGCATGGACCTTTGGCTAATATTTAAATTTGTTTGATGATCAAAAATAAGAAATCAGGAAGGGGGCAAACACTTTTTCACACCACTGTACATGCAATTTTATTAAATAAATTCACAGATATTCCAATCTGACTTTCTCAGAAAATCGTAACTATTAAATTCATATTTATTACAACTTTGTTTAGCTCATGATTATCTCTGTATTTTTATACTGTCTCTTCATGCTTATTTGTGCAATTTAACTGCATGAGGCGTATTTCACATTTCTGTTCTAAGAGCCAACCCCTATACTTAAGACTGTTTTTCCCAATAAATCTCCAACTGAAAAGACAGCAAGAGGGTTGAATTTAGCCGATTGTGCAATTGGATCATTCTCTGTAACCAAATAGAGGTAATTCCCAAGTGTATATGTGAACTCTTCACCTCTGGAGTGCTGATGTATTCCTGCACACAGTGATAGCCCTACATAAACAGCAAGGGCAATGTGTTGACAGAGGCTGCTTCCCACTGATAAAGAGCCACAGCTCAAAACCATCCACATCGTCTGCTACAACACCACAGAGACTCAAACTCCCTAATTAACTAGACACAGGAAATAATGGCATGTAGCGGTATATAAAGTTTGGTAGGTTTTCCAAAGTTAACAATGTGGCATTGTGGGAAATGGAATTAAATATAATAGGAGCAGTACGGCTGCATGCAAAATCAATGTAACACAAAGACAAGTTAAACTCAATGGGTTAAGTGAATGATTTGAACACCTTTAAGAAATCTGCATTTAAAACCAATGTAGAACACTGGTGAAAAGCAATTTACCTACAAATATAGTAGTTCTTCTATGGACAATGATTTTTTTTTCCTTCAATGCATTTGTACTTAATGTCTTTGCATTAGGCTTACATCAGTTCTGTCTGCATTCTAGTGATAATGTACTTTCTGAGCCCAACATGCTGATTGACCTGGTTGAGTTTGTTATGCACACGAGGATAATATTAAAGCTAAGCAGCGTGCATGACAATTACAATTCTACTGCAGAGTTTAGAGAAATCAATCATTTGTGTGAGAGCTCTGCAGGATTGTAACCTCAGTCAGCCATGTGGAAAATAGGCTTGCAGTCACCCAAAGAGACCTGTGCCAGGGACACTGATGCCCACCAACAGAGACTTCTTTTATCCTACAGGCTCTTCCCAAGGCCACTGCTTACAAAGGGATGACTGGGACACATCACCGTCATGCTGCTTGGTGCACGCTATCGGAGCCGGGTTCATAACGATGGGTGATCCATCTGAGATTTGAAGTAGTGGTTTTTATCTGGTACATACATGAGATCTGTTCTGATAGGGTCACGCACACCAGGGTAAAAACAACGCTGAATGCAAATAATACAACGCAACTAACCATATAATCATCCATGTTAGGATAGGAAAATGGGTTTATTACTAGATCTGGAGACAAAATGCCTTATCCTTTAGGCCAAGTGAATGGAGACAGGGGTTGTCAAGCTTCAAAAATGGCCAAAACATTTCTATAAAAGTGGTCCATATGACTGGTGACTCACCTCGCAGCGCGGGTATATAATGAGCAGCAGGTGCGTTGCATCTTTAGCTTTTCGCTTCGGAGCCGAACCTGTATGGTGTCTACGAGCGAGTGTGACGAAAGACGAAGAATCTTTTGGTGGATTGCTCTTCGTGAGAGTGCAGGCAGACAGCACAGCAGCGGGGCCGTTCTCTTGTTTGTCTTCTCTGTTTGTTCTGTTTTATGTGAGCAAGTGAAGCTGTTCTCAGCTGTAAAAGCCGTTGTTACGGCTGGTAACGGTGCGCTATTATAGAGCGCTTAAAAAGCTGTTATCACAGCTGGTAAGAGCGGTCTCAAGAGTGAGTGCACACGACAGGCTGCACTTTTTCCCTGTCTGTGTTGCCGCAGTTATCCCCTGCGTGCTTCAGCACTTGAAAGAGTTAATTCCTAAAAGAGCTCGCGCGAGTAGTTTCGCGTCTTTTCAAAGATATGTACTACTTGTGTGTTTCTGGATGCGGTTGTTACCTGGCGCCTCGGGATGGTCACGAGCGCTGTATCGCGTGCTTGGGCTTAAGGTGCGCTGAGGCAGCGTTTGTGGATGAGTCATGCACCCATTGCGGGAAGATGACCATCGCAGAGTTGCGATCTAGACTCCACCTCCTGCAAGGGGGCGGGGTTGCGATCTAGACTCAGTGCCGCTGCCTCGTTCAAGTCCTCCTAAAAAAAAAAAAAAAAACGGAGGGTTGCTTCGGGCGGTGGCACTGGTGATTTGAGGATTACGGTGAGCGTGCTTCCCTCGGGGGAACCAACCCCCTGGGAACCCTCACTCCTCCCGCACTCTGCAGCCAGTAGAGCTGCTGGGGGAGCGTGGTGGACCGCCCAAGAGGTGTGTACCATCCGTATCCTTCAGGGCTCCCCAGGATGACCGGATGTCGATCGCTGCATCGGAGGGTGAGCCTGACACTTTCGCGGATGATGATTCGGCACGGCTGCCTCCTTCGGGAGTGACAGCTGTGCCCGAATCGGACCCGGAAATGATGGCTATGCTTTCCCGGGCCGCCAACAGGGTCGGGCTCGTGTGGAATTCTCCACCGCGTCCCGAGCCCTCGAGGTTGGATGATTGGTTCCTCGGAGTGGCAAGGGCTGGTTCTCAGCCCCCCACCCCGGTTCCCTTCTTCCCGGAAGTGCATGTAGAGATCACTGGCACGTGGAGGGCACCTTTTACTGCCCAAAACCGTGCCAGTGGGACCTCCTCCCTCACTACCTTTGATGGCGGTGCGGCAAAGGGATGTTCACGCATACCCCCTCCTGCCGGGGGGAGCGTCTCTCCCTTCCCGGGCCTGTGAGCGCTCGTCGGACCTAACCGGCAGTGCTTACTGGGCCTGCGGGGAAGCCGCTTCCGCCTTACACGCTATGGCGTGGTTGCAGGTCCATCAGGCCAAGGCACTGAGGGACCTGCACGAGGGTAGTCATGATCCACAGGTTCTCCAAGAACTTCGTACCGCAACGGACCTCGCGCTTCGAGCGACGAAGGTCACGGCACGGTCAGTGGGTCGTGCGATGTCCACGCTGGTGGTCCAGGAACGTCATCTCTGGCTGTGTCTGGTGGACAAGACGGATACCGACAAAGTCAGGTTCCTTGATGCCCCCATGTCCCAGACCGGCCTCTTGGCGATGCGGTCGAGAACTTTGCCCAACAGTTCTCGGCTGTACAGAAGCAGTCTGAGGGCCACATCCTGCCGAGGCGATCAGCTGCTGCACCTCCACCGCCCGCAGCGCCTCAGGCTGCTCGTCGCCGAGGGCGCTCCCCCGCGGCCGCCCCCGCTCCCCAGCAGCAGCAGCCGTCGTCAAGCGGCGCCATGGAGCCGGTCGTGGTCGGGGTGCCCAGCCCGTCCAGGCCCCCGCCAAGAAGGGCGGCAAAGCCAAGAGCAAGAGGCCCTAGGACGGGCAACCCGGAGAGGGAGGGAACTGCTCTTCAGGAGATGGAGACCTCTCCACTCCTTCCCCGGAGGAGGGCCGGGTAGTAAATCCTTTGTTGGTTGGTTTTTCTGTTCCACCGCTGGCCCAACAGCCAGCGGTACCCAAATTTTCAGAGAAAAGAGCAGTTCCGTCTTCTCTGGGTCCGAAGAGAGCTCGGAGAGCAGTGGGAGGGCAGAACCTCACCACTCTCTTCCCCCTCTTCTGTCGCCAGCGGACAGCAGCGCGCAGCAGGCAGCCAAGGCTTCGCCTGCTCCCACTGTCCATCTGTGGAACCAGGTAAGTGTTGCACAGCACACTCTGACCCCGCTTCGGGCCGCCTCACAAAGAGAGCCTCCCGGGCCGCGTCCCTGCGTTCCACCTCGCTGCCCCACGGCGGGTACGCCTGCGGTCCCTTTGGTCCCGCTTGTACGGTCTCTGCGAGCCTGGTTAGCGCTCCCCAGTCCGTCTCGCTGGCTCATTTGGACCATCAGGCTCGGCTATGCGATTCAGTTCGCCCGGCGTCCCCCGAGGTTCATCGACTTCACTTCAGTGAAAGCTGCCAATGCTCCTGTCTTGCGTGCGGAGATTGCGGTCCTACTGGCGAAGGACGCGATAGAGCCGGTCCCTCCAGCCGATATGAAGTCGGGGTTCTACAGCCCCCACTTCATTGTACCCAAGAAAAGCGGTGGGTTACAACCGATCTTGGACCTGTGAGTTTTGAATCAGAGCCTTCACAAGCTACCGTTCAAAATGCTCACGCAGAAACGCATTTTCGAGTGCATCCGTCCCCGAGATTGGTTTGCAGCGATCGACCTGAAGGACACGTACTTTCATGTCTCAATCCTTTGGTGACACAGGCCATTCCTGCGATTCACGTTCGAAGATCGAGCATATCAGTACAGAGTCTTACCCTCACCTCAGCCGGCTGGGTCTTCAGGTCAACTGGGAAAAGAGCAAACTCGCCCCCGTGCAGAGGATCTCTTTTCTCAGTATGGAGTTGGACTCGGTCGAACAGACGGCATGACTCACAGAGGAACGTGCTCAGTCGGTGTTGAACTGCCTGAATACGTTCAACGGCAGGACGGCGGTCCCACTGAAATTCTTTCAGAGGCTCCTCGGGCATATGGCGGCCGCAGCGGCAGTAACTCCGCTCGGTCTGCTTCATATGAGACCGCTTCAACACTGGCTCCACGGCCGAGTCCCGGGATGGGCGTGGCAATGCGGCACTTTCCGGGTGGCAATCACTCCAGAGTGCCGCCATACCTTCAGCCCGTGGTCGGACCCCTTGTTTCTTCGGGCCGGAGTGCCCCTAGAGCAGGTGTCCCGGCATGCTGTGGTTTTCACGGATGCCTCGGCCACCGGCTGGGGCGCCACGTACAACGGGCATGCAGTGTCAGGGGTGTGGACGGGCCCCCAACTGCAGTGGCACATCAATTGCCTCGAGTTGTTGGCAGTACGGCTCGCCCTGAGCCGCCTCAAGGGGCCGCTTCAGGGCAGGCATGTGCTGGCCCGTACGGACAACACTGCGACCGTTGCGTACATCAACTGTCAAGGTGGTCTACACTCCCGTCGCATGTCACAACTCGCCCGCCATCTCCTCCTCTGGAGTCAGAAGCATCTGAGGTCGCTTCGTGCCATTCACATCCCCGGTGTGCTCAACCGTGTGGCCGACGAGCTCTCACGAGCTGCACTGCCGGGAGAGTGGCGACTCCACCCCCAGGTGGTCCAGGTGATATGGCGTCACTTCGGAACCGCACAAGTAGATCTGTTTGCCGCCCCGGACTCGACCCATTGACAGTTGTTTTACTCCCTGTCCGAGGGAACAGTTGGGACAGACGCACTGGCGCACAGCTGGCCCCGGGGCCTCCACAAATATGCGTTTCCCCCAGTGAGCCTACTTGCACAGACACTGTGCAAAGTCAGGGAGGACGAGGAGCAGGTCATGTTAGTTGCGCCCTATTGGCCCAACCGGACCTGGTTCCCGGAACTCTCACTCCTCACGACAGCCCCTCCCTGGCCCATTCCTCTGAGGAAGGACCTTCTTTCTCAGAGACGGGGCACCCTCTGGCACCCGCGTCCAGACCTCTGGAAACTCCATGTCTGGTCCCTGGACGGGACGCGGAGGTTCTAGGTGACTTACCCCCCGAGGTACTTAACACCATCGCTTCGGCACGTGCACTGTCTACGAGACGTGCTTACGCCCTGAAGTGGAACCTGTTCGTCGAGTGGTGCTCTTCTCACCGAGAAGACCCCCGAAGATGCTCGATCGGAGTCGTGCTTTCCTTCTTGCAGCAAGGGTTGGAGCGTACCCTCGTGGGACTTGGCTCTGGTGCTGAGAGCACTCCAGAATGCTCCCTTTGAACCTTTGCAGTCAGCAGACTTAAAGATTCTGTCTATGAAGACTTTGCTGCTGGCTGCATTGGCCTCCATCAAGAGGGTGGGGGACCTGCAGTCTTTTTCGGTCGACGAACCGTGCCTAGAGTTCGGGCCGGGTGACAGCCACGTGGTAATGAGACCCCGGCCTGGCTATGTGCCCAAGGTTTCTACCACTCCCTTCAGGGACCAGGTAGTGAGCCTGCAAGCGCTGCCCTCGGAGGAGGCAGACCCAGCCCTGGCTTTGCTCTGTCCAGTTCGCGCTTTGCGACTGTACGTAGACAGAACTCAAAGCTTCAGGACCTCAGACTAGCTCTTTGTCTGTTACGGAGGCCAGCAGAAGGGAAAGGCTGTCTCCAAGCAGAGGATGGCCCACTGGATAGTGGATGCCATCGCCCTGGCTTACCAAGCTCAGGGCGTGCCCTGCCCGCTCAGGTTGCATGCACACTCCACGAGAGGTGTTGCATCCTCCTGGGCGCTGGCTCGTGGCGCCTCGCTCACAGACATCTGTAGAGCTGCGGGCTGGGCGACACCTAACACGTTTGCTAGGTTTTATAGCCTTCGTGTTGAGTCGGTCTCCTCCCGTGTTCTCGCCTCAGGTCAGAGGCACGGAGAGGCCCCGGCTTAGTGTCGGCTTGCTGCACTTACATGTGCTTATTCTCCAGAGAGTCCCTACAAGGCAGACCCTGTTGAGTCCCCTGATCTCCCTTCGGCAGCCGACGTGGCGGAGCGTCTGGTGCCAGGCCTATACTCCGCTGCATCCTTGAGAACCGGATTTAGGCTGGGTTCCATATGAGTGACCCTACGGGGATCCCATATGTCTGGTTCCACGGTTGCTCCTAATCGAAGCCCGTGTCTTTCCCTCTGGGAGAACCCACCTCTCGTCGAGTGGAGTCACCCCAGTTCTTCGATATGACAACCCCACGGTTAGTCCATTATTCTTCCACATAACTCCTTCGGGGAAGGATGTGGCTTCCGCAGCGTCCCTTTTACACGAAGGGTACGCTTCCCAGTGTTATCCAATAGTCTCACTGAATGGGTTTGGGAACAGCAGTGATTGACACTCTCTGTGTTAGCCCTGGCCCACCGTCCTCAGGCAAGGGGGTTCAGGTGGCTTACAACAGAGCGCTGGAAGAGGGCAGCTCCTGTGGCGCTTTGGTAGGGATTCCTATTCGTCGGTCATCCGACGTATGTCGAAGTGACCGACTGAATGGGAACGTCTCGGTTACATAGGTAACCCTCGTTCCCTGAAGGAGGGAACGGAGACGTACGTCCCGTCGCCACAGTTGCCTATCTGGTTCGGCTCCTCAGCGAAAACCTAAAGATGCAACGCACCTGCTGCTCATTATATACCCGCGCTGCGAGGTGAGCAGCTGCTGCATATGATTGCATGCCAATATGCATTGGCTCGTTTTAGTTACACTCGAAGTAGATTGGCCTCTCTAGCGAGATTCCTATTCGTCGGTCATCCGACGTACGTCTCCGTTCCCTCCTTCAGGGAACGAGGGTTACCTATGTAACCAACGTTATCACTGTTAAAATGGTCTATAAATGAGGAGTCCATTTGATTTGCATGCTATATTTCAATTATGATCATCTATTTTAGCATAATCACCTATAGAGTGTCAACGTCCACACAAAGTGCTTGCATGTTCATTTGTATGGTATTGTTTTAAAAGCAAATATTGAGAATGCATTATTGTATGCAAGAGTGCATCCATGTAGAGCACAAGCATGAATCTCTCTGCTCGGAGAGGTGGATTTCCTTCACTTTTTCACAAACTGGATGCATGCTCTCAAATTTAGCCTAACTAGTTTCATGGCTCTGCTCTCGCTAAGATATTACGTGTCCGCACACAAACTGTGTCCTGTGTACTCGCAAATCTCAATGCTCTTTCTCTAAAATTCGCTTCTCTCCAGGATTTAATTTGGACCAGAATTCCACGACTGATCGAAATATGTACCTTGTATGGAAATTTAGGATCCATCCTTGTTCCATGATATAGCATTTTCAAGATAGTTGTAGTCAGCCAGTTCTCTAGTTATTTATTTTATTATTTAAGTGTATAATAACATAAGCAGAGCATAGTCTGCTGAGAGCACAAAACCAAATATAAAGGTAATTATATCATTCAAGGTAATTCAATATTAATATAATGTTATTATTAATATATTAATATATGTTGTTTTTCTAAATAAATAAATAAATGAATAAAGATATACAAACATACATGCATAGTGTCAGGTCACCACTTGATGTCCAATTTAAAATTTGTTTCCAGAAGTAAAACTAGTTCAAAATCACTGATGTAAACTAGGAGCCAAAGACATTTTGTATCTAAAAGAACAACAGAACAGTGCAATCACAAGGGCTGAGTATCATACGGCAGCACGCAAGTAGATGTGTGTATTGGTATCACTTACATACTGTAGCTAAACAATGTTTTCTGATTAATGTTTGAACTGAGCAACTCAGCTTAATTAAGTGTCGTTAACTACATTTTGTAAGATCAAATACAGATGAACAGCAACAGATGTTTAAAAAACCCCTGACATGTTAATATTGCTGAAGGCGAGGAAAACCACAAAGCACAGATAGATAACAAATAAAATAATTAAATAGAAATTGTGGGATCTGCTTCTTTCCCTCACTTCAAAGGGGATATTTTCCCCTTCTGAGCAGCAGGGGGGAAAATTTAAAGACTAGCAAGATTTTACATCCTTTCATGAATTCTCTGAAACACAAGGATTTTAATGAGGGAAATTAGTCAAGAGGCTAAGCCTGAGAGCTTCCCTAAATGGAAACTGTAAAAGATATTGGTGTGAGGTGAGTTATTTCAGGACCAAAAAAAAACATCACGACATTATTCATAGCTGTTGGAGTACTTTTGCTGTTATTATGAACCGTCTTCTAACCGTAGGGAAAACAAATCTTTATTTAATAAAACATGATTCTGCTTCATGCTGAATTTGCGATAAACCTGCAGAGTAAGACCCGATACAAACAAAATAGAGAACAAAGAGAAAAGCCTAGGGGTTGAACAGTTTTACTCTCATAATACTTAGTGATACAGTCAGTCTGATCATGTCATACAATAGCTAAACAGCACTTATTTGTGATAATATTTGTGTGCGAGTTCCCTGGGAAATGAATCATAACCTTGGAGTCGTTAGTACCATTCTCTACCAGGCACTACACAGATAATTGGCAGTCTAAAAAAAATCCTTCACATCACTCCAGTAGTCATAACTATATTTGTTGTTGTAAGGTGTTGCTTTGAACAAATTTTCCAAGAATATGTTGCTGTACCAAGCACAGGCCTTCAAGTACAATCCACAGATTTGGAGACAAAATGCCTTATGCATTGGGCCACATAGACTGGCTAGTGCCAAAATTTGACAAAAGATTTCAATAAAAGTAATCTATATGACAGGTGCCCTATATTCTCAAATCATATGATAACTTTGTGTGAGGAACAGAACAGAGTTAGTTTACTCAAAAGTAAAAACAGTCCATAAATGAGGTCCATTTGACTTGCAATTTTTGTAAACTATTTTTGGAGATGTATAATACAGTATACACAAAGAGCAGTGTGAACTCTCAGCTAAAATCGATATAGTTAAAAAACAATGTTTTGCTAAACTATTTCTTAACAACAACAACAACAACAACCAATCAGTCCATAATCACATACTAGATTAACAGTGTCTTCTGCATTCAGCTTTTTCTTAAAATACAAACCTCAGATTTGTCTGATTTTTTGCAGAGCCTGATTTCAGATCTTGAGAGCTCTGCATTTTTCACTGGTCTTTAAGGGCGGCACTCATACTTTAATGAAGGCATCATTTGTCTTTTAAATTGTACCTTTGCTCCATCTGTCATTGTGAATGAGGACATGTTCACCTTGGAAAGTGGCACATGTGAAGTGGACTAGGAACGGTCTAGTTTGATTGAAATGAGATTGCTGTGTGGTTCTAGTGAACATGTGGCATTGGTTTCAGGCCATATAACCTGAAAGTTGAGTTCATCTTGTTATTGGACGATGCCAAAACTACTCAGACAAGAGATTTGTATTTGTAATTAGACTGAATATATGCATGAGCATGTTGACCAAGCACAGTATTCAGTTTTTCAGACAGCATTTCTTTGTCCTTTCAGCACCAAAACAGAGCTAAGCTCATTTTCCCAGAGCTAGAAAAGAGGGGTGTCCCACTTGCTTATGTTTTAGTGTGCAACACTTTCTTCTTGCCACCTTTCAGAGATTAGCAGTGCTTTCACTTATGTGCCACTGGGAGTCCATCACATTACTTCATTATAATACATCCGTTTAACCAAGGCCGAAAATTACAGCACTATAATCCTTCTTAAATCAATATGCTCAATTAAAGTTGGTTTGCAGCTTACAGTTCACATCCTCTCTGTACTAGTGTAATATATCCACTAGAGGCAAGTCTTAGGAGAACCCCTGTGCAATTTATTTAACTTAAACGAAAAACAAAACAAAAGGCTTGGCATAAACGACGCAAAACGACGCAAAACGACACAAAACGACACAAAACGACACAAAACGACATGGAGCTCACCCACAGTAGTTACATAGACAATACTTAACAAAGACGTACGGCAAACATGAGGGCTTAAATACACAGAGACTAATGTTCTCTGAGGAGAACTGGCCCCCCGACTAAGCCTGGTTTCTCCCAAGGTTTTTTTCTCCATTTGTTGGAGTTTTGGTTCCTTGCCGCTGTTGCCTTAGGCTTGCTTAAGTTGGGGACACTTGCTTGATGTTCAGCAGTGTTTTTGATATGCCTGCATTGGCGCCGTTGTGTGCGGGCTGGGCTGGGCCGGACGATTGCGTCACTGTTTTCTGCAGTGCTGCTATACCTAAATTAACTAGACTAATGGCTACTGATATTTGCAACGGAATGAATCAATAATATATAGAATAGGCTGCACAATGACACCATTTTCTTATTAATGTAAAGCTGCTTTGCCACAATTTGCATTGTAAAAAGCGCTATATAAATAAAGATGACTTGACTTGACTTGACTTGACTAATGACTTGACAAGACACACCTGTACACAATCAAACCAATAAACCAATGATAACATAACACATGAAACTAGGGAGCACATGGCAAGATCACAGGACACAAACAAGGGAAACAAATGGCTAAAGGGAGCGCATGGCAAACAGGAAACATAAGACATGAAACAGGAACATGAAACAAAACCAAAACTATAAGAGACAACTAGACCGTTGTGTATGACACAAGACCCAGATGAACAAATGGCGATACAAGTAAAACATGTCAAGTAGCTTTTACATATCATTGGAAAGTGCATATTTCAGTAAATCAGTTTGTTGAAAATAAACCAGTTTAAAAAAAAAAATCAAATGAGAATTTTTTCAAAATTTTGTGCGAAAGGATAACTAATTTTGTTTAATGTATACAAAGATATTTATATTATTTGCTGTAAGATAAAATACAGTGTAAATAAAGTTAAAACAAAGTGTGTGTTTCACGTGTTTCTGTTTGAACTTATTCACAGAAATTATGCACCATTTTCTCTTGCTTTCAGGTCCTTAGACAAAAAACAAACAAACAAACAAAAAAAATGCAAAACTAATGCCACATAACAACATATAAGCGCATTTAAATTATTAATATTCACACAGATACTTAACTTAATATCCCAAAGTAGACCACTGCTATAAAATACACAGGCAGTCAAGCAATTAAAATATTATGAAATTACATTACAAAATTAATATAGCTAATGGAAATGAGCTGCCTTTGTATAAGTAAACTGTATGTTCAGAGGTTGCTGTAATACAACACTATGGTGGTTATAGCCATGTCTACTACTGTACATTCCATGCACAAGCTCCATAGAGAGAAACCAACTCAATGTGCCATTAGCACTTGAGCCCAGCATATGTTATTTATGTGTGGACAGTCCATCTGATCTTCACACAGAAAATGAGCCACAGAGAGCAGGGAGTATCTGTCACATCTCGCCTCTCAATGCATATGAAAGCCACATTTTTTTCACATGTATTTCACAACCAGCTAAACATACCAAGAACTCAAAGTGTTCGTGTCTTATTGAAGTTGACAATGGACAAGAGTGATAAGTAAAAAGTAATTATGAGACAAAATGCATTTCCGACCACACAATCATCTATGTCAATGGCCACGGTGCAAAACATGAGGTGCTATTAAATTCGGCAGATTGACACAGAGAATATTAATATTCACTACATGGTTCTGTCTCCAAATGAACATTTTACTCATCCTTTTAAACAGCAAGTTGCACAGCAGACTAGTCACAAAAATCAAATGGAGTGGTTTTGTACTTGAGGTCAGGACCAACATAATTATTATTATTGAGTTGAGACATGGGACATGAGACATCTTTTCGTTTTTTTTTTTTTTTTTTGTCTTTTGGCAGTATTAAGTCCATCTCTATGCATTTATTTGCTCTATTTTACTTGGTCTGAAATGCCTTGAAAATGTTTTCTAGAAATTTTATGTACATTTTTATTCATTTTGAAGAAATGTAGTTGGCTACATTCCATTGTAGCAAACTACATTAAAATGCTTATTGCAAGAAGCAATACATGTAAATACAACAAAATGTACAAATATGGTTTATATTATAAATAATAATAATCATAACAATAATAATAATAATAATAATAATAATCATTTAAAACCAAGAATCGGGTCATGGAAAACCTGGAAATACCAACTGAATTTTAACGCTGTGTTTTCTAGGTCTGGAAAAGTCATGGAAATAAATATATTCTTAAAAGTCCAAGAAATTTCTGAAACTTTCCAAAACTTCCTCACAAATTATTGTGATGTTTGATTTGTGAGTGAATTGAAAAATTGGTAAAAGCTGTCATGCGGACCCGGACGCGCACAGGGGTACCAAACCCGAGATTGTAAGAGGTCGTCTGAGTTCAGCTGGACTGGAACTGTGGGCACAATTTGAGTGAATGTGAAAGCAACTCAGACTTAGTGGTGAGCACTTGTTCAGGAAGTAAAGTGACCTGCACATGCATTTTAGTCTATGATGACATCATTAGTTCAACAAAACACATGTAAGGGGTGATGGTGGGGGATGATTTACCTTAGATACAAGCCAGTGTAATCGCACACAGTGAGTGCAATCAGAGCGGCAAATGAATGGCTCGCAATCCGCTGTATTCTCGAAAATCTCTGTTTGTACGAAGAAGAAAGTCTTCATGTTGTGCTTTCACCCAGGTCTCATTCACTCTGCAGCGCATAATCACATCAAATTAATAAAAAACACAATACAGGTATATTACCCGTGTTTTCGATCATGCACCGTGTACAAAAAGTACAAAAAGTTAAGAGTTATCCCTCCAAGGATAAAAATAATTAAATTACACTAATTCATTTCTTTAGTAATACATTACACCCAACACTGCACATGCTCTTATCAGGTCTTGTATGTTTTTGTCGAGCACTTGACTTCCGATCTCAGTGGCCATTTCAATGGCCAGGTGTTCTTGTGTTGTCATGTTTGGTGTAGAACGTGGCTTGTGTCATATCGACATGATTGTGTGAACATGTCTGATTATTAGTCCATTTACTCCACCTGTCCTCCCTCGTTATCCTCCTTGTTTGCTTCCCTATTTATTATCCCTGTGCTTTCTGTCTTATGCCAGATTGTCGTCTAATGTTTATGCATGTTATAGTGTCCCCCTCTGTATCCCATCCCTGACTTGCCTTTCCTTGTGTCAGTTGATGCTATGTTTTCCCCTTTAGGGTACATTTGGTTCTTGTTTTATTGTATTTTTGAATTATAATAAAGCCTATTGAGCTCACATTGAGTACTCATAATCCTTTTGACCAAACCTGATAAAAACAAGGATTTCTTATTTAGATGCACCTGTTTTACAGTTAGATTGGATAGTAACATACAAAACATGTTTTCCTCTCATTTTTGGAACCATTTTTAAAAGGTGTTTTGAGTCCAAATAGTCACATCTCTCAAAAAACAAAACAAAACAAAAAAACCCTTGAAAAATTCAATAACCAAGCAGTTTTACACTTGAGGTCATGTCATCCCTAATCATTATTGTGATAAGAAATCGACAAGTAGTTGTTCGCTTTGCCCCCTGCTCATAATTAGACCTCGCTCACATGCCTGTCTGCGGCTTTAGTGGAAATGACGGTGTATAACAGCCTGGTATGCCATGACCACCCTATTAAAGTTCGTACAATTTAAAACTCCTTCACTGCTGCATAGAGGCAGCCATTACTGCAAAAGTTCACAATGGAGTCAAAGCCATTTTTGTTTTTCCTTTTCCGTTGTCTGAAAAGCAGAGACAACCACAAAATTCAAAGCATTTGCAAACAAATTGTTTGCCACACCACCAGGAAACTGGTCTGAAGACTTGATAAATTAAATGACAACACCAGTCATGCAAGATTTACACAATAAGGAAAATTCACTAAACTATGGAAGCTTGGATCAACAACGGAATAAAAAACAAAAACAAATTGCAAATTTTTTATCTCTTTTTGTTTGTAATTGCAAGTTTACATCTTGCATTTCTGACCTTTTTTCTTAGAAATGCAAGATATAAACTCACAGTTGTGAATTATAAAGTCAAAATTGTGAGATATAAACTCGTAATTCTGAGAAATAGTCATAATTGTGAGAAAAAAGTCAGAATTGCAAGACATAATGTAAACTCGCAATCTTGCAATTTTGAGAAAAAAAGTCAGATTTATATCAGAAAATTTATATCACCATTCCACATATTGGAGCATAAATCTGTGTAAAAGTCGTGTAATGTATTACAAACTACTGTTAGACCTACCTGAAAAACCTTAAAAGCACTGATTATTTGTTCTTTTTTTATTATTAATGAGTGTTTACTTTCTTCAATAATCTTTTAAATTTATATTAGTAGTTTTACCTGTGGTATGAGAAATGGAATTGAGAAATGTTAAATTTCACTGGTATCTAAAATATTGAGTGTCCTTACCTTATTTGTTATGATATATGGGTAAAAACAACAAAAACAATAACATTTTATTCATTTATTACTTTGATGTGGTGTGGCCAGTGAAAATTTAATCATTGAATTAATTGAATCGAAAATCAAAATCAAATCTACTGAATCAGAATAAAATCGAAATAGGACATCTGAATCAAGCGATAGCAAGCCCTAACTAGCAGATAAGTAAAATAAATATACACTGCCTAAAGACATATTTGACCGCATAAATAATAAATGATGATCATGCAAACTTAATATTTACTGTTTTTGATTGTACTACATTAAAATGCACATGTGTTACATACTAATACCTACCCATAAACAGTAAGACCAGGCTGATACATCAAAAATGATGTACTGTAAAAAAGCTGACGCAAAACAATGACGCATTTGACATGCATGTGCAGATCCAATCTCTCTCTCTCTCTCTCTCTCTCTCTCTCTCTGTGTGTGTGTACTTGTATTCCTTACATTGTGGGGACCAAATGTCCCTACAACTTAAGTAAAACCAGTAAATCTTGACCTTTTGTTGGTCCCCACAACAAAACAAGCTTATAAATCATACAGAAAATCTAAAATAGCAGACATTTTCTGTGATGGGTAAGTTTAGGGTTAGGGGTAATGTAGGGGGACAGAATATACAGTTTGTACAGTATAAAAACCAGTATGCCTATGGAAAGTCCCCACAAAACACAAAAACACAACATGTATGTGTGTTTGTGTGTTTGTAAGGTATCAAAGGTATTTCATCAAAATACAGTAAACAGTAAATACAGCGTCACCATTACACCAGTCTTCAGTGTCACATGGTCCTTCTAATATGAAATCATTCTAATATGCTGATGCCAGAGAAATGTAGGAATGTATATTAGTAGGACTGATATAATGGGCTGGTGTGCCACATCTAGCTTCATCTCAATCTCTGAGCTCATTATTTTGGAGGTGATCACAACCCAGAGCAGCATACACCCCACCCCCAATCCTGTACCCGACATATCAGTCTGACAGCCCTGCTGTGGATTAAATCAAAACCACAGTCTGCATAATACCGAGAACATTCTCCTCTGCCCTGAGGACAGAAGCCAACAAATGCAGACCAAACCACAACAAACAAATTCAGCCACCAATCGAGTGTAAAGATACGGTTCGTTTATCCCTGACCTCTTCACAGCAATAATATTTGGGTACATTGACATAGATGTGACAGCTTTCTTTCTCTCTTTCTTTTTCTTTTTTTTTCTGTAGGATTGCTGAATACATTTTGATCTGTAAACGCAGACAGGAACTGAATGCAATGGTTTGTTACTCTTTCGAGAGTTCATTTATTGCTGCTAACAGTCTCTGTAAACATTGAAAGACAATAAACTCTGATGTGGTCTGGCCATATATTTTTAATATTGCAGAAATCAAAAGTCAATTAGTGGTATACTCTAGCAGCTAAGGGAACAATGCTAACTTTGCAACATCGTATCACAACCACAACAAAATGTTACAAAACTGTCATAGAGAACTACCAGGTCAAGTCACATTTATTTATATAGCACTTTATACAATGCCTTCCAGTACCTCAAACAGTAGAGCACTGTGCTAGCGATGCCATGGTCATGTGCACCTTGAATGCAACAAGTAATAGATGCAAATGTAAAACAGAATGTGTAAAGTAAAGGTTTAAGTAAAGGTGTAAGGAAGAAAGTGTGGTGAACGCTTTATTTTACCTTGTTACACATTACATATATATATATATATAAATCCCAAATTCAGTATCTCAGAAAATTAGAATATTACTTAAGACCAATACAAAAAAAGAATTTTTAGAAATTGCCTTCAGCTCTTCTGCATTGTTGAGTCTGGAATATCGCATCTTCCTCTTCACAATACCCCATAGATTTTCTATGGGGTTAAGGTCAGGCGAGTTTGCTGGCCAATTAAGAACATGCCATGGTCCTTAAACCAGGTACTGGTTGCTTTGGCACTGTGTGCAGGTGCCAAGTCCTGTTGGAAAATGAAATCTGCATCTCCATAAAGTTGGTCAGCAGCAGGAAGCATGAAGTGGTCTAAAACTTCCTGGTATACGGCTGCGTTGACCTTGGACCTCAGAAAACACAGTAGATCAACACCAGTAGATGACATGGCACCCCAAACCATCACTGACTGTGAAAACTTTACACTGGACCTCAAGCAACGTGGATTGTGTGCCTCTCCTCTCTTCCTCCAGACTCTGGGACCCTGATTTCCAAAGGAAATGCAAAATTTACTTTAATCAGAGAACATAACTTTGGACTACTCAGCAGCAGTCCAGTCCTTTTTGTTTTTAGCCCAGGCGAGACGCTTCTGACGCTGTCTGTTGTTCAAGATTGGCTTGACACAAGGAATGCGACAGCTGAAACCCATGTCTTGCATACATCTGTGCATAGTGGTTCTTGAAGCACTGACTCCAGCTGCAGTCCACTCTTTGTGAATCTTCCCCACATTTTTGAATGGGTTTTGTTTCACAATTCTCTCTAGGGTGCGGTTATCCCTATTGCTTGTACGCTTTTTTCGACCACATCTTTCCCTTCCCTTCGCCTCTCTATTAATGTGCTTGGACACGGATCTCTGTGAACAGCCAGCCTCTTTTGCAATGACCTTTTGTGTCTTGCCCTCCTTGTGCAAGGTGTCAATGGTCGTCTTTTGGACAACTGTCAAGTCAGCAGTCTTCCTCATGATTGTGTAGCATACAGAACTAGACTGAGAGACCATTTAAAGGCCTTTGCAGGTGTTTTGAGTTAATTAGCTGATTAGAGTGTGGCACCAGGTGTCTTCAATATTGAACCTTTTCACAATATTCTATTTTTCTGAGATACTGAATTTGTGATTTTCCTTAGTTGTCAGTTATAATCATCAAAATTAAAAGAAATAATCATTTGAAATATATCAGTCTGTGTGTAATGAATATAATATACAAGTTTCACTTTTTGAATGGAATTAATTAAATAAATCAACTTTTTGATGATATTCTAATTATATGACCAGCGCCTGTGTGTGTGTATATATGTATATATATATATATATATATATACAGCGGGTTTGGAAAGTATTCAGACCCCCTTAAATTTTTCACTCTTTGTTATATTGCAGCCATTTTCTAAAATCATTTAAGTTCATTTTTTTCCTCATTAATGTACACACAGCACCCCATATTTAGAGAAAAGCACAGAATTCTTGACATTTGTGCAGATTTATTAAAAAAGAAAAACTATATCAATATCACATGGTCTATATTATGGTCTATATATATATACATACACACACACACACATACACATATTACTAATTTGTAATTTTAAAAATACCAAAAAAAAATATGGATAACTTCAGTATTGATAATTTATTGTCAAATTATATAGCAACCACTGTATATATTGAGTGTGTCTGGTCAGATTAAAGCAGTATTGTGTGCAAATGTTTTACTTTTACCACAAATTCACCTGTAACACCTAGACTTAAACAACATCTCACTGGACGAATGTATTGGACTTTGCAATTATCTGTTATCTAAATTATCTAAATGCATTATCTGTGAGGGGAAATGTACTGGTTTTTGTCTCCTGACTAAACTGACTAGGATTCATGGTCCCTTCTGATATGATTCGTCTGCCTCAGCACAATCAATCTGCAGTCCTATCCTCAGAGCTCCTCAACACCTTCCCATCAGGCTCATAAGCTATGGTCCTGTCGCCATCGTAGATCAAACATCACAGAGCAGTGATGGTCTTCAATCACAAGCCACTAGATAGATAGTCACTTCACATGATCGTGTACGGGCATTTTATATCCGGAGGAGCCCATGTGTCAAGCAGAATGGATGTAGACACAGCACATCAAAATGGCTGTTAGGAAATACATTTAAAAAAAATTAAAACATCATCACAACACACAGACGCTTTGACAATGATAATAATAATCGAGGAGGGCCCTCAAATCATAACACACAAACGCTCACAGCTTACTTTCATATCTCCCCTTTAAATGAAAAATGTCCTAAGGGAGTTTATGCAGTTTAATTTAAGTTCCAATAAGAATTATACCAACCATTGCATAGCTAAACATAGCTCTATTACTCAGAGTGTTCCCTCTGCAGAAATGATAATGGATAATTGAAACCTTAAGCTCATGAAATAATCATCATTATGAGCTGAAGAAGTCTGTTCACCTTTACATCTTTTAGAACTCGCTTGCCAAGAGGTCACAATAGGAATGATCCTGGTAAAGCAAAAACTGAGTGAAGCCAAATGTGCACCATACAGTTTTGCCACGAATTTACAGATTGTAAAAGATTTTTCATTGTAAAGTAAAATTGGCAGCCTGGCACTGTGTCTATACAGTGGTTTCACTACTTTAGACAAACTGACTAAGTTCTGACAATGTCAGTTGACATCAAAGTGGTTTGTAGTTTTTACAAGAGTAAAAACCTGTTAATTGGTTGACTGTATATTACAATACCTTACCATGTACAGTAAAAAGTATAATTGGTTTAACATTGTATTATATGCAATTTTACTCCAAAATTTATGATTTTTAATGTGTTACAGTGTATCAGATTAATTTTTGTTGATGCATTACTTTTAAATTTACATCAAAATATCTGACATTAACTTAAGTTAAGTTAATTAAGTTAATTTGTTTTACCATTTATTGACAACTGACAGTTCTCCTGTCCCCAAGTTGAGAGAAATCTGGAGTAAGTGCAGAGGCGTTGTGTGCGTTGTGCATGATTGGTTATTGTAGCTCTAGACTAAATGTGAGCATGCATTTACTCATCTCACTTGCACAAAAACAGATTCAGTACTCCTCAAAATGAATCATACAAACTGACAAGCAGCACAGCCAGCCTTTGACTTTAATAACTAAAACAACGAAATTAAACTAAAGCTTCAGTGACCATTCATTTAATCTAAATAGCTGGAGAAACTAAAATAACTCCAACGGTGTTGGTGTGATTCCAAATGGTGACTGAGACAAATTTCCTTTATTTATTGTGTCATCTTTTTAAGGTGAGGATGAAAGATCTGTCTCAAATTACCACAAAACTCTTTCTTCATCTCTTATGAGGTTCAGATAATTTTATAAGAATCATTAGCCAGCATTGTCTTCACATTGTCAGTGCAGCCATTAGACAATGAACCGTGCAATAAATCACTCTGATTTATGCCCTCACAGGCTGAGTGAGGGGCAGCCGAGGGCACCACTTAAGTCCTGTCGTGCTGCTGCAGTGGGGAGGGCCTGACCAATGAGGGACCACCGCAAGGCAAACACTGACAGCCAACAGCAGGACAGATGGTGCGGCACCAATCTGGCATGTTCGTAAGACTGTTCCGCATCCCCTGCCATTCAGTCTTTTGTCACCATATATGATTACAACAGCATGGAGTTGAAGCACAGGGAGTACACAAAGCTACTGAATGGAAGCAAACCAGATGCCTTTGACAGTGAAGGTGCAGTTATGAGTGGCCCCCATTTATAGACAAACCAATCATGAAGCATGATCAGGGCAGGGAGTGAAGCTGTTGCCAAGACCCCGGTGAGAGGATGCAGCATCTGTGTAATTGGCTGAGAAAGATCAGAGACAAAGCCATTCAGAACATCCACCTGCAGCAATCACCTTGGGACAGAGATGAGATTTGTTTCATTGCAAAGAACTGTAAAAAAGATTCTAAAGAATGGTGACGTCAAAGGGATGAACAGGTTTATTGGAAAGAAAAGAAAGGGAAACGCATGAGATTTTTTCTGCACATTTTGTTATGTTACAGCCTTATTCCAAAAGGGATTAAATTCATTATTTTCCTCAGCATACTACAAACAATACCCCAAAATGACAATGTGAAAGAATTTTGTTTGAAATCTTTGCAAATTTATTAAAAAAAATTAAATGTACATAAGTATTAACAGCCTTTGCCATGACACTCAAAATTGAGCTCAGGTGCATCCCGTTTCCACTGATCATCCTTGAGATGTTTCTACAACTTGATTGGAGTCCACCTGTGGTAAATTTAGTTGATTGGACATGATTTGGAAAGGCACACACCTGTCTATATAAGGTCCCACAGTTAACAGTGCATGTCAGAGCATAAACCAAGCAATGAAGGTCAAGGAATTGTCTGTAGACCTCCTAGACAGGATTGTATTGAGGTACAGATCTGTGGGAAGGTACAGAAACATTTCTGCAGCATTGAACGTCCCAATGAGCATAGTGGCCTCCATCATCTGTAAATGGAAGAAGTTTTGGACCACCAGGTCTCTTCCTAGAGCAGACCACCTGGCCAAATTGAGTGATCGGGGGACAAGGTGACTCTGACAGAGCTTCAGCATTTCTCTGTGGAGGAAGGATAACCTTCTGGAAGAACAACCATTTCAGCAGCACTCAACCAATCAGTCCTGAATGGTAGAGTGGCAAGATGGAAGCCGCTCCTCAGTAAAGGGCACATGACAGCCCTCCTGGAGTTTGCCAAAAGGCACCTTAAGGACTCTCAGACCATGAGAAACAATAGAATAGAAACATCAAGAGATGTGCCAACATTACCATGAGAATAGCAAACATCATGTCTGGAGGAAACCAGGCACCGCTCATCACCTGGCCAATACCATCCCTACAGGGAAGCATGGTGGTGGCAGCATCATGCTGTGGAGATGTTTTTCAGCGGAGTGAACTAGGAGACTCAGAATCAAGGGAAAGATGAATGCAGCAACGTATAGAGACATCCTTGATGAAAACCTGCCCCAGACCATTAAGCACACAGCCAAGATAACAAAAGAGTAGCTACGGGACAACTCTGTGAATGTCCTTGAGTGGCCCAGCCAGAGCCAGACTTGAACCCAAAGCTTAAAAGCTGTGAATACTTTTGTACATGTGATTTTTATTTTTAATATATTTGCAAAGATTTCAAACATACTTCTTTCACATTGGGGTATTGTTTGTAGAATTTTGAGAAAAATAGTGAAATTAATCCCTTTTGGAATAAGGCTATAACATATCAAAATGTGGAAAAAGTGAAGTGCTGTGAATGATTGTCGATTGATGTTGATGGTAAAAATATTTTTGATTGTTGACAGTTGACTGCAGAATTTTGTAAAAAGCAGGGGCTGTCAAACTCAAAATAATACGGAAAGCACCATGAAATAAGTTCATATGAGTTTCAGAAGAAGAAACTTTTTTACTTTTACTTCATTGTCCTTAAAGGCAATTGATTTTGTAGACAGCAGTGTACATACATGTGCAGCAACATAACAAAAACCATAACAATTGATCATTAAACACATTATCTCAGCAAGAATAAAATAATTCTATGTGATTTACACAAAGGAATTTTTAAATTCACAACTGAATTGAAGTAGTTATTCACTGAACATCTTTCCCTACTGCCAAATGTGAGATTTTAGTACTGCAATTGAATAGATGATTATCAGTAAATAACAACTTTAATCTCAGTCTGTTCCAAAAAAAAAAATAATAAAAAAAAAAATATATATATATATATGTATATATAGTATGGCTTCAGATGACTGGGAATAATGTTGCATGAACTTGCATTTTGGTTATTTATAGAAATTGACAGCCATTGATCTGGATGCGTTTAACAAATTAAAAAGAACAGCTTGAACAGAATGCTAAATATCTCCTTTTGTGTTCCAAGAAATCATACACGACATTGAGTTCCATGTTGTTGAGTAAATGACGACAATGTTAATTTTTTGGTGATCTTTTATAACTAACACCTATATGACTGCATAGAAAAGCTAACTACTGACTTCTATTGTATGAAAACTGTATCCAATAATTTTTACATCAACAAACACATAATCAAAAAAGCTTTAGAGGGCCAAGTGCTCCATCATCTCACCCAATACTATTTAAAATTCTATGATCAAGGCATGTCACAAAGTGGTTTGATCAAATTTGTGTAAATTGTTGGGACATTTTCACTACTGTGTCCTGCTGTCTTTGACCCCCGTTTTTATCCCAGTCAAAAGCTTTCCATCCGCTCTCATGTACATGTGAAACTATTTCAAAAGGCAGACCCTGGAGGCATCAATCCTGTCTGGTAATTGGGTCCCTTGTCAACCAATGAATGCAATAACAGAATTCTTGGGCTCAGCCTTAATCTAAATGACATCAGTGGCCTAGTTTTCTTCCTGAGTATTATATTCCTTGGAAAGGTTACAACAGAGTTGCAGTCTATTAGAGGCATTTCATACAAAATTAAACCAGAGAAATGCCGCGAAAAGAGTCGATATGACAAAACATAACTAATACATATAAAAAAATAGCCATATGAAATTATACAACTATCAATGATCACAGAGGGAAAATGTGCAAATGATGATACACGTGCGGTTCAATTACTTTTGTGTGTGTGTGTTTAGTTATTTATTTAGCTCTTAATTTGATTCTATTTAATTTTGATTTGTTTAAACATGTATACAGGTACAGTACATGGCAATTTATCTTTAACTTTAATTAAACTCAGTCTTTTGGTACAATATTGTAAAATTAAAAGTTAAAATTACCAAGTCCAAATTCATTTTCAACTGTATTTATTTTGTATGTAAGGAATAATTGACGACAGGTTGTTGAATTATTAGAAAATAATGTACACCCGAGGTGGTAATGCGGCCACAACGCGAAGCAATTACCACCGATTAAGTGATTACTTGAGCTCCGCTTTGCGTCGTGGCCACATTACCACCTCGGGTAAGACGAGACATATTAGGTTTCAATATGTTGTCCTGATTCTTTCACCATACATTCTGATGTTCATTTATGTTTATTTTGTGCTATACTTAGTAGTCAAGAGAAAGATATGCCCACTCCACGCTCCCACTTGAACTGATATGGCTACAGTGATCTGTCACAAAGAGCGTAAAAACTGTATTTATTGTTTGAATTTTGTGATAAGAATTTTGAGACTTGATTTCATATGAAGAGTAACAAAGTACAAAGCTTATCGTGATTATTAGACGGGATGTGCTACTATCAACCAAGACCTAATAAATACGTATTCTCTCTGAAAGGTTTATCTTTAAGGAACTCAGAAATGCCTCAAGGAGTTTCTTGCAAATCCCAGGTTTCAATCTGACTGAACAGAGCTGATAAATGTCATGACCCAATCTTAACTCAAACTTCCTGAGAACAAGATAACTTCAAACAAACTTTCATTCTAGGAATTCTGCCATGACAAATGATCTACAGCTGAATAGAAACTGATTCAACTTAACAATGATTTGTGGAGCAAAGAAAAAAAAAAGAGAAAAAAAGCAAACTTCAAGCTTAGTAACAATGCTAGATCTGAAAACTGATCAAATATTATCACTGCTGGACCAGTTAGCAGCATACGCATGATCGTATGGATGTCATGATCTTAAGGCCAATTCACTCTGCACCAACAGATGCTGGCCATCGCAGACAATGACCAGATTATAGCATGTCACTTCACATTCCGTGGCAGGAAAACAATCGTCAACCAACACCAAAGGGCGCAATGGGTAACTCACTGGTCTTACAAAACCCAATGAAATGGCTGTTGTTTGGCCAGCATCTATTGGTGCAAGGAGTTTTTTTACTTAAAAGAGACAATTGCAGTATTCTAGAAATATACCTAAAAAAATACATAGGTGAGATAGTCTCAGTACATTATGCCAAATTGCTGAATGCCACTGCCATAACCGGCACTCGAACCAGCACTGTGCAAATTGTGTTAAGATTTTTTTTTTTTTAAGCTAAGTTTGCATAAATATTTTAATCGGGTGACGAAGTAAACAACATAATCAAAATGTCAAAGAAGTGTTTTGAAATCTTTGCAAATATATTAAAACTAAAAAATGGAAGAAAAAAAAATCATATGTACATAAGTATTCACAGCCTTTGCTCAATACTTTATTGAAGAACATTTGGCTCCAATTACATCCTCAAGTCTTTTTGAGTATGATGATACTAGCTTGGCACACCTATTTTTGGGCAGTTTCTCTCATTCTCCTTTGCAGGACCTCCAGTAGCTCAGTTTGGCTGGGCGGACTGTTCTAGAAAAAAACCTGGTGGTTCCAAACTTCGTTGGCCTTCATGGCTTGGTTTGTGCTCTGACATGCTCTGTTAACTGTGGGACCTTATATTCTGCCTTTCATGTCCAATCAACTGAATTTACCACAGGTGGAATCCAATCAAGTTTTAGAAACATCAAGGATCATCAGTGGAAACAGGATGCACCTGAGCTCAATTTTGGCTGTGAATACTTATGTACAGTATATATTTTTTAATAAATTTGCAAAGATTTCAAACAAACTTCATTCACGTTGTCCTTATGGGGTATTGTTTGTAGAATTTTGAGGAAAATAATGAATTTAATCCCTTTTGAAATAAAGCTGTAACATAAAATATGGAAAAAGTGAAGTGCTGTGAACACTAATATATATATATATATATATATATATATATATATATATATATATAGTGAAGTGCTGTGTATGCATGTTGTGAAACGTGCTAAGGTTTATGTGATCTGAACCTGCTTTTATATTTATTAATATAACTCAGATTATGTTCATCAGAAAGAAGAATGTCATATACACCTAGGATGGCTTGAGAATGAGTAAATTTGGGGTAATTTTCATTTTAAAGTGAACTAATCCTTTAATCTAAATTAGGGCTGGAGCGACATGCACTGTTTATGTTCATCCATAATCCCCTTTCATGTTTCACACAAAACAAAACTCAAAAGCAAATGCTAACGGCCAGAATGGCAGCACTGCTTAACAGGAGCCTGTACATTTTCAGGACTCACAACCGCATTCAAAAATGGGAATGTCCATAACATCTGGAAGCTTTATCACAATTGAGACTATTAAATACACTAGTCCAATCTGGGCCTGAGGTCATCCATCAGATCTTTTAAACAACCAAAATCCTTAGTAGCCGAGTGCAGAGGTATGTTTGAACTACGCACCTCACAGGTCATACCCACAGCAGCTCTGGTGGATCTGCGGATGATAATTTCTTTGTCTCTGTAAGTATAAACCTGTCAAGATTATGCAGTTCACTGTGGCTCGCACATTAGGTGGCAGACAACTAGTTGTCCAGTGCGGTTCCATTGATTTAGCACGGGTTTGACGAGAATGCGGTTATGAGTCCTGAAAATGTGCAGGTGTCAGTTCAGTTACAGAATGGTGTTGTCACGCTAGTAAAAAAACAAAATGCTGTATGAACACAACCGTTTTAAGTGGTGCTGTCATACTAGCCATTAGAATTTGCTCTAGAGTTTTGTTTTATGTGAAACATGACAGGGATTAAAGATGAACCTAACATTAATCGATTATGTTGATGCATCATTCCAGCCCTAATCAAAACTAATGATAATTATAGACAGGTTGTCGTAAAACTTGTTTTGGACTAATTGTTTATTTTGTTTATTTTTTTTTTGTTTTTTTATGTGATTCTGTTGAATGTTTTTGAATTGCATATCAGTATATCATTTCCTGACACAAATTGATTCACATTTTCACTCAGTAAAAGGAAGATAGTTCTTCAGTTCTAAATTTTGCACAGTCCTGGAATACAGGAGCTTTGTTGATGGATACCAGTATTTTTGTCATAAAACATAAGAGCCAATAACCTCCTCATTCCAGGTCATGAGGTTATAGAGTGCAGATGGATGTTCGCCGCTCCTTTTGTTTTCGTAATGTGACTGATTCAATCATTTTCCTTTTTCTCAAGCCTCTGCAGACTTTCAGTGGCAGAGGTGCTCTTATCTCTACATGCAGCCACAAATGTCTCATTCACTGAGTCTGCTGGTTTAGAGGTGAGCGTCTGTAAGCGTTATCTCTGTTCTAAATGTAGGTAACGCTGAGGTCAGGCTTCCGGTATGAAGAAAATAATCTTCAAACAGGAATATCAGCAGTGCTCTCCCATTCTTCCTCGAGAGCTGTAATGTGAAAGCCCTCTAGAGCTTCATCTCAAGAAATCCACAAAACTAAAAGTTCTGTCATTATTTACTCACCCTCATGTTATTACAAACCCATTTGTTATTATTTTTATTTTATTTTGTTCAGTAGAGGTATAATTTATAAAAAAAATCTTTCCATGTGCACATACTGTATAACAGTTCATACTGACCACATCAGACAAGTTATAAATGCCGAACAATTATTATAAAAGTAGCACATACAACGTGCTGTATTAAAAATCTTCTGAATCTATGCAGTAGCTTTGAGAAAGGGGAAACAATAATGTCTTTTTGCAAGAATTTTGCAAAGGATTTGTGCGGAGTATGGTATTTTTGTCCTCTTTACAGATGTGTTCACTATGAATGTTGAATATGAATGACTCTGAGAAGATTCTTTAAAATGTTCTACTTTTGTGTTTCACTGAATAAATAAAAGCATCTGGGTTTCAATAACATGACTGAGTAAATAATGAAAGAATGTTAATTTTTTGCCAAATTATTCCTAAATCCTTTCTATATCATGGTGCTAGAAAATGAACAACAGCATTACAGGGTAGAACATTCCTTTCCTCAGGGATCAGCGGTGAGTCTGCACTTTGTTACACATCACGTCTGAAACATTTAGTTTTAATAGAGACATCTATGTCCTCGCAAGCTTGCGCATGGGTGTAATAGCATCTGTTTGATGGGGTAACGCTGCTCTCCCTAGAGCCCCAACAAGAAGCCTCACTCGCCGCAAAGTGCTACGCTATCTGTCATTTAGCATCAAAGCCCAAGAGCTTCTGCTTGCACTATAAAAGCTGTGCTTCTCATAATATTGCATTTCCTTGTGGCTAGATGAGGCCTTCTTTTCCATGACGATGTGGTGAGGAGAATCTCTTTCAGAAACACAGCCATAAAAAGCAAAATCTCTTGATTGAAGCAAGCTGGCATGGTTCCTGTGACTGACACTGAACCAGAACAGGATCCTAGAGAACAGGGGCACATGTACACCCGTTTGCCTTCACCCACATTCTTCACTGACATGTTTTATGTAGGAACCTGATGCATTATTCATGTGCTGGAAAGAGAGGCGGGACTCCCAGGTACATATGCTGACGGTTATAAATGTCCAGCCATAAAAATGTGTTGCCCTTATTTCACTTGAGATGCAGAAGAGAGAGAGGGCCTTGGGTAGCTCTTTCAGGGGTGTTTCGACTCACAGCTCAATCGTGAATAATGAGGTGTTGGACAACTCTATCACACCTTAGTGCAACAGCAGATGCTCAGTCTAAACTTAAATGAGTCTGGGGAGCATAGCTCAAACCGTCACAGCATCTACAAGATGAAATACATCACATTATTAAAGCTTGCTGGCAGGGCAAGATTACCAACCGGGCACATGGGCCCTAGACTTCCATGGACCCCAAATGGTGAGACACTCCCCGTCCAATTTTTTTTTCTCATCTGAATGTACTAGACCCCAATTTATAATGAAGAGTTCCAATCGCGGAGTGCCAACGACAATGCACGGAACCCCTGAGCTTCCATTGTTGTTTCATAATCACATATGAATCAGGTGGCCCTTTTAAACTATAAACTATTGCTTCTGACCAACTGTTAAATGTGGGTTCATGAGTTCACGCTTGACATGAATGTCAGCATGTTGTGAAACGTGCATGAGAACTGACGGTCCTCTGTGCTTCTGCATCATTTCTTGAACATGTTTTACAATGTGCTTATGGCACGCTTCTCAACGTGCTAAGGTTTATGTGATCTGAACCTGCTTTTGACAATTGACCCTTCATCGGCAGTTTGATTGACAGGCGATCTGACCAATCACAACCCTGAATCCGCTATTTTGTCCGACAAAGCAGTCAGGGGAGTTAGTAGATTAAAATTGAAAAATTGTGTGTACTCACGTCTGTCTGCGCTTGAGACAACAATCCTTCTAATGTCCATTCATGTTTATTTGATTTTATAAATTAGATAGTATGAAGAGATGGCCTGTTAAGGAGCCGCTTTAACAGAGGAGCAACAGCGATCTGTCACGACTCATTAAAGAGGCACTATACAGTATTTATTGTTTAAACGTTGTTAAAAAATTACAATATTTGAAATTTGAAACTGTTTAATATAAAAATTAACCTGCTCTGTCTTGTATATCGACGTGTTTTTAGTGTCCTCTTTGCTCCGCGATATATTTTTCATTATGTGAAAACATGATGTGCTGCGTGACAGCGTCATGGCTTGTTGGACATACCAACAGTAACTAAAGGGGGCGTGTCTTTTTGCGAATGGTCAATTGGCAAGAAGTTATGATATACAGTTAAAAAAATTTCCAACAGTATTTTTTTTTCCACATCAAAAGACACTGATTAATCAACTAAGGTCTTATAGATTACCGTGATGTTCCTTTTGCATGGATTTTGAAGCCTCAACCGTGAGGTTTCCATCCACTTCTATTTTATGGACTCATAGAGATTATTTTCTATTTTATTATTTTTTATTATTTTCTAAAAAAAATTTTTTGTTTGTGTTCCACAGAAGAAAGAAAGTTATATAGATCTGGAATGGCATTAGTGTGAATGATGAGAAACATTTTTTTCTTTTCTTTTTTTTCTTTCATTTTTGAGGAATATCCCTTTAATATCCAGTGTTGTTACCATTACACTTAACCAGATCATCTGCTCTATGATAAGTGCCGAAGGAGTGTGAATATAATATTTTTGCTGAATAGGATTACAAACTGTGATAATAATAGTATTATTACTACAATTATACATAGTTTTAGCATAATTAACCTGAAATGTGGTTATATAGTAGCTGTTAGGAGGATTCCCATTTTATTTCAAATTTGTTAATAAAGAGATAAAACAGGTATACATACGCTTAACGACATTACTGAAGGAATCTCTGTTTTTTTTGTTTGTTTGTTTTTTCTGTTTTCTGAAGCTGAGAGTTTATTAAAGTGGAATTTGATTTTGTGCAATAACCAGCACTAAAGCAAACAGTATTTTTCAAAGGAAATCGATCAAGTACTTTTGGACTGTCAGCAGGATTACAGCCCGACAATGAGATTCATTGCAAATTGCTCTGAACAATTACAATGCCAACTAGAACTGATTCACTCTCCCTATGTTCTATGATTTGTTGTGTATGTGAGTGTGTATATGCAGAATGCCTCTCAAATCACTCATGAACAATAAACCGCGACCTCTGCGAGGAGGCGGGCAAATAACGGATAGAATGTGCTAATTCAATTACGCAAGTTGAGTAATTGCCTCGGTCAGTGTTTTGGATTGAGCCTATAGCTCAAACGTCCTTGGGATAAATTAAAAGCCAGGATAATGATTAAGCTGGAAGGGGGAGGAGTTCACTGTAGAACAAAACAATGAATCTACTATTTCTCTTGGAATGAAATGCGCTGTTAGCAAATTTAGCTTATTAGCACACACGCTGTAGCTAAGCACACAACTTTTGTTGCAGAATGCCGTGCAGGGTGTCGAAGGAGTATTGTGGTCTTCTTAAATAGTTGTTGAGTTGGCTGAAGATGGTGCCCTGGAGGATGAGATGTCTGCTGGAGCTTAGCTGAGCATTCTGTTGTGTTGCTCTGGTACGCTGCCGTACTCACCTTCTATTCTCTCCGACTTCAGCATAACACAATAGAAGGATTTATGAACACAGACCCAAAAAAAAAAAAAAAAAAAAAAAAAAACCTACAGAAAGCTTCTGGTTTAAAACCTGCAGCTGAAATCTAGGTTATGGACTGTATCCACCATTTTTAACCACACACACAATGTTCTCATTTTCGCTCGCTCTCACTCTCTCTCCCTGTCTGTCTACCTGATTAATTTAGGCTGTCTGTCTGTTGGACTGAGTCGGATTTGAGGCTACTCCATGTGCAACTACACCCGCTAATTAGAATCACCCTCACCCAGGGTTGCACTTTTTCTGGCCACAAACACCGCTGGCCCCAGTTCCGCTGTGGAGTGTGCCAGTCTTTGGCGTTGTGTGGTGTTACATTGTTTTTCTGTATGTCAAACACAGTAAAGACATTATGCTTACTTACAATTTGGACCATTTATGTCGGAAGAGAGAGGAGGAGCTTTTGACACGTGGTGTGTGAGGGTGTGCATGTGTTTGTGCATGTGTCTGTGAACATGTGTTTGGCAAAAGATGAAGACAGTGATGAAAATACAAGCAGAACTGATTGCATGCTCTGGGGATTGTGTTCCAGTTTGATCCTGCACTGCACGCTAGTGTTGACTTGACAGGCACATTGCTGCCATCTAGATGATATGTTTAGAATAGCATACAAAATACAGCAATATAAACTTCTGATATTTAAATGATGTAAAATTTAAATTATTTAAATTATTACTGTATGCATAAAATGTAGATGACCTGCAACATTTGCCACAATGCACAATGTGTAGTATCATAAAAAGCACATTGCATAGACTCTCAATGCAGTGCACTCCTCTATCCTCACATGTGACAAATGAACCATTAACAATTACAGCTGAGATTTTTATTTTTTTTTAATCTCCGTTTACTCATTACTTGTCTAGATTTTTGGAAAAGTCTGGAATTTAAGTAAATTTTTACAGAAATTTAATTACATTTTGAATTTAGTTTGAAATGTTAATTGTGGAATAAGTGTATGTAAAATAGTATGTTGTATACAGTGTATACTGTTCAGTATTCAGAAAATAGTATCCCGGTACTACATACTTTCTTTATTTTTTATTTCTTTCTTTCTTTCTTTCTTTCTTTCTTTATTTATTTATTTGAAAAAAGGTAAGAATTAGTGAGGAAACAGAAACAAAGATTTTTTTTAAGTGCAGAATTTCAACAAAAAATAATTCTTCATTGTTCCAGAACAAAAGAGCTTGATTATGCTTCATTAAGTATGGATGGTTAAAAGATGAATTAGTAAAGATTAATTATGGATACAATAGATGCACACATACAAATACACTCTAAAAACTGTAATTGCCACCTGACAAGAAAGCATACATTTAATTTCTTATTAATGTGTAATTCCAAGAACACACACTTTTCAGTTATGAATGATTGTGGCTTTAACATCATGAGCCTACAAGGCTGTGGCACTCACTGTAACTGCCATGACCCTACATAGAATTGTCTCGCAAGCTCATGAGCCCATTTAAGGGGTGAAATTGAATTTGCCTCTATGATTAGAAATGTCAGTGTGATGAAACGGCGTATAACTGCCGGAGGTTAAACATGGGAGACATCAGAAACAGACGGCAGCTTATTCTTCATTAATGTAGACAGAAAAAGAGAGGAAGAAATAAAAAAGAGAGACAGTTAGAGGAGAAGGATTTCTACGTATGCTTTGCCATGTTTGAGAGGCTGTTGGGCTAATTTGATATTTGAAAATTTACTGCACCTCATTACAACGGCTCACAGCCTATTAATCTGTCTGCTGACTGAATAGATGCACCACACATTCCTCACTGTCATTCAACTATCCTTCACTCACACAAAAACACTTTTAACTAGGACATTTTCCTGAACCAACTAGGGTTCCTAGGGCAATATTTCTATTAGCCAGTCACAGCCCTTACCGTAACTCCACCCCCTTAAAATTAGAGGGCAATGATTGGTTGCATGCTCCAGGAAATACAAAGGATGTAAACACAGTAACAGATTCTACTTCTTTAAATCTCATTAAGTGGTTCCTTACACATTTAACAACACTAAAAAGCACTGAACCTTCAAAATTATTAACAACACACAAAATCAAAAACCTGAGTATGAGTGCATCCAAAATAGTGAAGATTAAAATTCATTGTTTTAATATTATTTGTATCATAATCAAATGTATGATGGGTTTGAGAAAGAGTGTAAATGCATGAGGGTTAAGTTTGCATGAATATGTTAGTGTCATATGGCATACACAGGGAAGGAGAGATAATTTTGGCTTCACAGGAATGTGTGTGTACATGTATTATGAAAGGGTGCACATGTTGCATATGTTTCAGCTGATGCAGTTGTTCCATGACGTAAACATCTATTGATGTACAGTATTCCCTATAAGGAAGTAGAATGTGTAAGCATGAAGTACACGTTCTATTTTAAAGAAACCAACATGTTTCTCTACCTTGAAAGGAATGGCAAGATCTCTAGTCATGGTATATAAGCTTGATGTAAACGCACTGCCCCAGAGAAGCACATGAAGATGGCCTGAAGACAATAGAACAAGCTTCTCTCCTATGCCTGATATACATATGGCAATAAAGAGTTTTTCTTGGCAAAGCAACTTGGTATCCGGTCCTGTGATTCAACTATAATGGGGACAAAGCTGTAATTTCAGATCAACAATAGAATATATTTCAAATGTCCTGTTTCACTATGAAATCAACAAAGTAGGAAAAAAATGCCCTTGTCAGAGTTTTGTTTTTTTGTGGTTTAGACCTTGTACTATTACATTCAACCACTTCTTTTAATTCCACAAAGCAGAGAATCCTGGCATAAAAAACAACATAAGCACCTGCACAAAAGCACACCAAAAAGTGAATGTGACTGTCATAAATGTGTTCCTCCCATAGCTAAAGCACAGGCAACAAAGCACGAAGAACATGCTATTACAGTAGTGTTCTCATTATAATGATATGTACAGATATGTGAGAGTTTGGCGGTGCAAAACTTGCACTTAAAGGTGCATTTGCACTTTCTGAGAAACTGATATTTGAAATCACCCCAAACAAACAGATCCTTCCCCTCATTGCTCCGCCCCCAAATTGCACAAAAACGCAATGCAAGATTGGATGTCTCTTTATCATAGCTGAAGCGAAGCAAAATAAAGCTTCATGAAAAATAAAGCTAAGGTGATGAACAAAGGACAAGGAAGAACAAAATTTTTTTTAAATAATAATAATAAAAAATAAAGTGCACAAGAGAATATGCAAGCAAGTGTTGGTTGTTAGACAATGACACTCAAAACTGTCCTGTTACTACAGCTAATATTAAAACAAAAGCATAGCTTGATTCTGTGAAACACAGCAAAGCCAATGTTACTCACATATGGAGCAGAAACAACGCAGACTTCCGTTTTCGCTTATATCTCGCCAGCACTGGAAAGATTTTCTAATATTAACACAGGTCCTAAAGCTCTTGCCTGATCATAGTTACCATTTTTTCCACCGTGATATTCCAATGACACTTTCTCATTTTTAATGTCTCTCAGCAATCTCTCTTTCTACGGTCTTTCTTCAAATCTCCCTCTTGCTCACTCATCATGAGTGTTTATGCCCACTACTGCTGATTGGCTCCAAGTGTGGTGCTTGGTCCAATCCACTTTCAACAGCGTTTACTGAAACTTTAACTGTTTTCATTATCTAAGTAATTCTAGGCATCACTGTGCACATTCAAAGCCATAGTTTTATTTTAGTTCTCCAGTCTGGACAGCATGTAGAATTAACATTACCCAATTGGAACTCAAGGTAAAAATAAAAAAATAAAACAAAAAGTTAGAATGATTATTCAAAATTGCCATAGATATTGTGGTAATATTGTTATTGTGATTTTTTTTCTGCCCGCAAAAGTAGTGTAGTGAAAATCTGATATTGTGATATCCCTATTTCCGAAAACCAATAACCAAACTTGTTCAAAGCACTCCCTACCACCAAACGCAAATAACTTAATGACAAAGTGAAGTCCAAAAAGTGCTTGATGTTCCAATAAGCAAAAGAAAAGAGCAATCAGGTCACTCACGATCGTTGCACTGGGTGCCAGAGTAAGAGGTCATGGAGCAGTCGCAGGTGAAGTTCTCCCACTGCTGGATGCACACGCCCATGTTGGCGCATGAATCCTCCTGGCATGTAGTGCTGGGCCCTGACATGGAGGAGACAGGAACAGCGTGAGTCAATAGTAATGACAGATTTCAACGGGCATCTCTGTCACAGGCAGCACAGCAAGACCAGCATGCATGCAAGGTCATTCACAGGTCAGCATCAAAGCTGGGTAAACAGATTAATGGCAGCATATTTGTCCTGAATACTGAATGAAACTAGTAGTAGTGGAACATTCAGACAAGCAAAAAAAAAAAAAAAAAAACATTTTCTTATTCATTTGGTCTTTTTTTATTCAGTAAAAAAGATTTACATTTCCCCAAAACCAGTTAAATTTATTTAGGCAGCAGAGGTATTTGCTCCTTTTTTTTGCATAATTGGCAAATAATTTTTATTTATTTATTTATTGCTAAGAATACAGTAAATCAGATACACTTTATTTTAAGGTGATTGTGTTACAATGTAATTGTAAATTTAAGTACTGAGTAATAACAATTAACTAGGGTTAGGAATGTATGTAATACAGTGTGTGCTATAATGAGTTGCAATAAGGCACTTGCATTTGTTATTGTTTTGCTGAGCAGTCTGGCTGTTATCAGTTACACAAAGTGACAGCGGCAATGTTCACTCCAGCCCACAGCTCTTAGACTCACGTTCTAATCTATCATTTTCCTACAGCTTGCTATCCATTCTAGTGAAATCACTACCAAAAATGACTGAACAAATGTGTCCCCACTCCTGATATACAGCCCCCTAACTTACAAGTGCAATTATAGGTCCCCCCACCCCCATTGGGACAAATGGTTTTTGGGACAAAACCATGACAATGAAAAAAGCTGAACTCACATCTTTCATTAGCCTTTTTGAGTATGTCCACTGTTGTGGTATGTTTTGAAAGAAGACACTTGGAGCTTTATTTTTTCATGTTTCAGAATTAATATAAGTATAATAATAATAATACTAATAATAATACTAATAATAACGGACGTTACAATAGCTGACGTAACATTCTGTTATTGTTTCAGGCTCATTTTCATCATTGGTTACCACGATTTTGATTACTCACACATTTATTTAGTTACTTACCTGATTATGTACCTTATTAGATATTGCCCTTAGTTTATTCATAAATGAATTATCTTTTTGTTGGATTATTGTATTGCTTTTGTATATTAAAGTTTTGCAATCAGATCCGTTTTGCCTTGTCTCATTTTCTTGCCTGATCCCGCTGTGACAGAAATGTGGTGAAACGGAAATAGTTTTCACAAAATATATATTTTTTCCCATTAAAATACAATGATACATGTGCCAGAGCAACCTAGGGTTTACTTTATTTTAAGGTGTCAGCATTACAGTGTAATTATACATTTAAGTACTCAGTCATATTAATTAACTAGATATACTTACTATTGGGTTAGGGTTAGGATGAGGGTTTGGTTTAGGGTTAATTGCATGTAATTATGAATAATTTATAGTTATTACTACAGTTATTACATGTAACATATGTAACAATGACACTGTAAAAAAGTTTTCCCACCTAGAAATACTTAAACTGACTACAACTGACTTGTTACAAAAACAAAACAAAAAAACTGATTAAGAAAATGTTTTAGCAGAGAAGAATATGTCTGATATATCAGGTCAAACAGAAAAATCCACACATTTCAAGATACAAAAACATCAATCATCCTAAAAAAAATGTTATGCAATGTGAATACAGCATTTATGCACTCTTCACTCTTCAAAATGTGTCCACATTCCACACTTCATTATAGATAATTACAGAGGGAATGTAAACAATTTTGTTTATACTATATCCAGCTTCATTCAAACCATATTGACATGTCAATTCCAGCAGCTCAGATCACCAACAAAAGAAACCAAACAGAAAGACATGCATTCAAAAACAACAGCAAAGCCCTGAGTGCGGATGTATGAAAGTCTCCTCTGGCTGAAAGTGCTTTTATTGAGTCGAGGAAGCAATGGAAGAATTCTTTTTCTCTCCCTCTCTTGCTGGTTTCCGTCTCTAATGATTCCCCTACTGAACCACTCTTGGATGCTCTCAACACAATATAAATGAGTAATTGCTCAAACATCCATTAAAATGCTTCAGTAAGGGAGAGAATTGTGGCCAATTGCTGTAGAACAGCGGGACACTAGACAATGTCTCGAGTTTGATGTGCCTTCAGTGGAAAGCTTTAAACTGGAATGTTCTTTTAAGAAGGATATTTATAGGGATTGGATTTATTCTTAGTTCCCCTCAACTTCTGCAGTGGTCAGTGACAAAGTAAATGTAGAAAATGCTGCAACATTCTAGAATTTTAATGCGACAGACCAACATATAAAGAGATAGATAGATAGCGTCTCTGTGCTTTAGTATTTGTTGTGTTGATAAATATTAATGTTTAAGCTCAGTGCAACTTTCAGCCAGGTGTATATGAATGAGGTGAAAAGGTCAAACCCTCTACCTTGCAGGTCAGCTTTGGTGAAACCAACTTTGTTAGCAGGAAATGTCAGAAAGAATTGGACATTAAAAAAGGGTTGATTAGTGGAGCAAGGTCAGATGTGTGAAGGATAATGAAAGAGTAACATGGGTGATCATTTTAGTAAGGCAAGAATAATGATGATTATTTAAATTGTATTCTACAGTTAAACAAATGTACCTCATTCAAGTCTTTAATAAAAAACATTCTGGATCTACATCATACGGTACTGGTAAATGATGTTAACAGGCCTTTGGTTAAGGTGCCATCTAGTGGTTACAGAGGCTCTCAGCATATCAGCAAAACAACAGAAGTTCAATAAAACAATCAATACATTGCAAATATCTGATTAAAATAGAATTAAAATATAAAGATTTATAAAGACAAAAAAAAAACAAAACAGGTGCAGCGGTTCAATCAGGTTCAAATTTAATTTTTTAAACACTGCAATGTGTCAGGGATTGGAATACTTTGACGTGTGATGAATCACACTTACCTTCACAGCCACGTTCTATCTGCCCGCTGCGGAACAAAGCGTCATTGATGAGGTCAGGTAGACGGCCGTTGAGATCCATGGAAGCTAAGCAGCCCTGGAAACCCTCACGAGACACCACCAGCTTCGGCAGGTTCTGGTACATATTAGGCCCCAAACCAGCCACAAACAGATCACCTGCAAAGAGTGAAACGATATGACTGCCCTCCATTTTTGATATATACAGTACTGTGCAAAAGTTTTAGGCAGGTGTGAAAAAATGCTGTAAAGTAAGAATGCTTTCAAAAATAGACATGTTAATAGTTTATATTTATCAATTAACAAAATGCAAAGTGAGTGAACAGAAGAAAAATCTACATCAAATCAATATTTGGTGTGACCACCCTTTGCCTTCAAAACAGCATCAATTCTTCTAGGTACACTTGCACACAGTTTTTGAAGGAACTCGGCAGGTAGGTTGGCCCAAACATCTTGGAGAACTAACCACAGTTCCTCTGTGGATTTAGGCAGCCTCAGTTGCTTCTCTCTCTTCATGTAATCCCAGACAGACTCGATGATGTTGAGATCAGGGCTCTGTGGGGGCCATACCATCACTTCCAGGACTCCTTGTTCTTCTTTACACTGAAGATAGTTCTTAATGACTTTCGCTGTATGTTTGGGGTCGTTGTCATGCTGCAGAATAAATTTGGGGCCAATCAGATGCCTCCCTGATGGTATTGCATGATGGATAAGTATCTGCCTGTACTTCTCAGCATTGAGGATACCATTAATTCTGACCAAATCCCCAACTCCATTTGCAGAAATGCAGCCCCAAACTTGCAAGGAACCTCCACCATGCTTCACTGTTGCGTGCAGACACTCATTCGTGTACCACTCTCCAGCCCTTCGGCGAACAAACTGCCTTCTGCTACAGCCAAATATTTCAAATTTTGACTCATCAGTCCAGAGCACCTGCTGCCATTTTTCTGCACCCCAGTTCCTGTGTTTTCGTGCATAGTTGAGTCGCTTGGCCTTGTTTCCACGTCGGAGGTATGGCTTTTTGGCCGCAAGTCTTCCATGAAGGCCACTTCTGACCAGACTTCTCCGGACAGTAGATGGGTGTACCAGGGTCCCACTGTTTTCTGCCAATTCTGAGCTAATGGCACTGCTCGACATCTTCCGATTGCGAAGGGAAGTAAGCATGATGTGTCTTTCATCTGCTGCAGTAAGTTTCCTTGGCCGACCACTGCGTCTACGGTCCTCAACGTTGCCTGTTTCTTTGTGCTTCTTCAAAAGAGCTTGGACAGCACATCTGGAAACCCCTGTCTGCCTTGAAATTTCTGCCTGGGAGAGACCTTGCTGATGCAGTATAACTACCTTGTGTCTTGTTGCTGTGCTCAGTCTTGCCATGGTGTATGACTTTTGACAGTAAACTGTCTTCAGCAACCTCACCTTGTTAGCTGAGTTTGGCTGTTCCTCACCCAGTTTTATTCCTCCTACACAGCTGTTTCTGTTTCAGTTAATGATTGTGTTTCAACCTACATATTGAATTGATGATCATTAGCACCTGTTTGGTATAATTGTTTAATCATACACCTAACTATATGCCTACAAAATCCCTGACTTTGTGCAAGTTTACCTTGAAGAATTGATGCTGTTTTGAAGGCAAAGGGTGGTCACACCAAATATGGATTTGATTTAGATTTTTCTTCTGTTCACTCACTTTGCATTTTGTTAATTGATAAATATAATCTATTACCAAGTTTATTTTTGAAAGCATTCTTACTTTACAGCATTTTTTCACACCTGCCTAAAACTTTTGCACAGTACTGTATATATATAAAATGTCAAACATACAATCAAAAATGTCAACAAAAAAGCCAAGCGAATCTGTGTGGCTGACCTTTCAGGTCCAGATTTTTTGCTCCATTGACCACCTGGCTTACAGACTTGGCATCCACCTTTAACGTGTGTGTATTGCTGGCATCTCGAGTGATCACCACATTGTGCCACTGGTTGTCGTTAAGAGGACTGTCGCTGTTTCCCTTCAGAAGACTCGGTCCGTTCCCCAGGTCAAACACATAGTGGATATACCTGACAAACACACACACACACACACTGAGCTCCACGTCCAGAATCCATCCAAGTGCACTTCATTGAAGAACACTCAGCTCAAGGACACAATGAAGCAAACTCAGATGATCAACTGAGAGGTTCTCTATTAGATGACCATGAGAGTGGACACTCGATTTAAAAAGAAAGTCTGTTGTTTAAAAGTAAGAGTAGTTTGCGATCCGAATCAACAATGGAATTTGAATCGACCGATGGACAGATGATGAGGTTCAGATTTTAAGTCACAGGACTAATTTGCCTAATCCTCACGGTACTTTAGACCGTGATGGAAACACAGACAGCAATGGGTCTAGGGGAAAAAAGTTCCTGGGACAAATGGAAACATGTTTCAGTGGAAACATGGCTTATGTTTTAAATCAGTGCTGTTATGGTGTTTTGGTCATTGTGACGAGCAGGGCGTGAGTGATAATGAGTGTCAGTAGCGTGGTGTACCGGTCTCGTATCTCTCACGGAGGAGCTCCAGAAGCATACAAGGGGAGCAACAACAGTGAAGGACGAGAGAGGACCAGGCCTGGATTTTATGTTGTGTTTCATTATGTTTGTGTGGGCAGCAGTCGCTGTGAGGAACTGCCGCCATTTTACTTTCGTTTTGTTGTTTGTTATTTTGAGTTTATTAAAGTTTATTTAATGTTCGCCGGTTCCCGCCTCCTTCTTCCCATATCTACGAACTGTGTTACAGTCATCTTTTTGGTTATCAGTATTATGTCCACTCAGTGGTTGCCACTTGCTGTTGTGAACGAATCTGTTTGGTGGACAGATTTAAAAGATTTGTGTCAAGATGAAACAAAATTCCCACTTCTAGCTGTTCCACCTACTTATGTAATCATGTAAATTACAGCAAGACTCAAAAAGATTTGCATCATTGGGATTGTATCACTGGGCCGTGTAGTAGTTTGATAATCTAGATTCAAGAAAATGAACCCACTTTCAGCGATGTCACAGTGGACATGTCTCAGGCCTGAGTTACTCCCAACTCCTCAGAATGGATTCTTTATGGGATCGATTCCCAGCCTTACCCATCAACCTCAACAAAATAGCCAGCTTGTAAAAACAGGGTGCTCTGGAAAGTCTGTACTTTGAACCCTCTTCTTCCACTCACCCTTTGACAAGCTCCACGGCAATAAAGTCATTCCCATCTCCACTGTTGAAGAGAATGAATCCGTCATCTGAGGTGGTTTTGAACTGGAAGAAGAGGTGCATGGTGCTATATGCCTGGAGCGTAGCAAGACCCAGATAGCTTCCTTTGGTCTTGAAGGTAACAGGATCGGCCACTATGGAACGCATTCCGAAACGAGCATTTAGCTCACAGAATTCAATGTCCCCATTCTTGCACATGTCGATGTAGAGGAGGCCGTTGAATTTCAGGCCTTGCAGGTGACCAATGAAGTTGGATGGAGCCGTGGAGGTAAAGCGCCGTTCTGTCAGAATTCCGGTCTCGATGTTACTGAACTCTAGCCGAGTGTGGTCACCATTCATCTGACCTGTAAAAAAATAATAATAATAAGTTTAAAAAAAGAGAGAGAGAGAGAGAGAGAGAGAGAGTAGGGGGTGATTAGTAAGCGTTGGATTAAATCATTATATAGGGGGCAGATGGTCTGTAAAGTTTATACTGCATTCGTACCTTCAGCCACATCATCATCCACCATGAGTCTGAGGTTTTTACCACGCCGCATCACTCTGACCGAGTGCCAGTCATTGTCGTTCACTTTCTGGCCAGCATACAATGTTTCTGGTCCTTTGCCTGAGAATGATGTGTGCCAGTTAGTTTACACACATTAGCACTGCAAATAAAATGTCTGGACTCTTACCATTTTAATAAATCATACCATATGTAAGATCACACACACTCGTATGTGAGGGGGAAAAAAATCTTTTGGTTTGCAAATTTTTGGTTTGAACTTCTGTCATATAGATTATAGACCACACAAATATTTTAATTGTGGTACATTGAGAAAGAGTCAATAATTCAGTTCCAAGTATCAAATATTTAAACTATTTTAACTGCCGTTACTCAGAAAAAGGCCAAAACATGAAACAAAACTAAAGTTTTCCTGAGGTATGTCTGAAAAAGCATATTCATACTGAAGAAATGTTAAGTAATACTAGTATGCTAGTAATCTGTGGTGCTATATTCAGTGTGTGCTATACGGTATGTGTTATTTATAAACAAGTTTGCTAGTATGCTAGTAATCAACTCGAACAATTTTTTTTAAGGTTGCACTCATACAAATAAACTAATAAAGAAAAGAGTAGAATTAGTCTAATTCACTGATTGGTGTTCTGTTTATTGACACCATTAGCTTAGGCTGCTCAAATATATTGAGTCTTTAGATTTCAAATTATCGAGCATGAGACAAAGTGCCCCTCTAAATGCATTGTAGAATTAAAATGGTTAATCAGCGCTGAATTACCACACTCTTTTCAGCCACACTGTTTTAATTGGAGAACATGCTTCACAACCGAAAACATTTAATTGACTCAAACAAGCTCTACATACAATGGATGACTCTCTAGATTACCTGAAGTTTTTTTTTGTGTGTGTGTGTGTGTTTTTTTTCATAATTTAAGTTAATTTAAGGTTGATGGTGATGTAACACTTGACAGTAATTAAAATTACATTAAGACAATACATTTGCCTGCCTCTGTCATTTATAGAGAAATATAGTCATTACCCTGCATTTACTCTTCATTTACTTAAATAAGAGCCACAGCCATATTTGGTGTGTGTTTTGAAGGCAGACATCTGTGCTGATACTTTTATTTCAATAAATTGGGTATCTGTTAAATAAATATACATGTAAAATGTATTTAATTGTGTTAAATATATTTCATTATTCTCATGTTAACAACATACATCCCTTTGTATAAACATGCTCCAGATCTTGTGTTCCGATCAGGTATGATGGATCTAAATTGTAATTGTTCTAGTTTAACTCTTCCCTGTGTCATGTCAACAGATTTGTCAACTGAAAACAGGGTCATGCATTGCTATCTGCTACATTTCTAACCGCTTTTCATTATGGACCACTCATAGTTGTTTGTAATTACTGGATGATTTAAAAAATGAATAAATAAATTATATATACATATTACATAAGAATTATTATTATTATTATTATTACTATTATTATAATAACAACAATATTTATTAATGACGTCCATTCTGGGACTGACTCAAATGTCAAGTAGGCTTTTGTTTTAAACAATTGCACTTAAAGGATTAGCTTAATTAGAATTAAATCAGAATTAAAATTTCCTGATAATTTACTCATCCCCATGTCATCCAAGATGTTTATGTCTTTCTTGATTGTTTTCAGTCGAAAATCAATGAATGTTTATGAGATAAACATTCCAGAATTTGTCTCCATATAGTGGACTTCAACAGTTACCAATGGGTTGAAGGTCCAAATTGCAGTTTCAATGCAGCTTCAAAGGGCTCTACACAATCTTATCTTATCTAGCGAAACAATCAATGATTTTCTAAAAAAAAAAAAATAAAAGTCGTATACTTTTTAACCACAAATGCTCGTCTTACACTTGCTCCACGCATTATGTAATCACGATGGAAAGTTCACGGGTGACGTAGGCAGAAGCACCGCAGTAGGGCGAAAAACATTTCTTCACCAACTTCAAAATCATCCGACATCGTTGTTTTACCTTTTTTTTTGTAAAGGCCATTTGACTTAGTCTTTGCATGATTGCTTTGTAAATACTTGATTGGTACTTCTGCCAATAAGTCACGCGTGACGTTTCTAACACGATAACGTAATGCGTGGTGCATCGCAAAGCTAGTGCAAGTCGAGCATTTGTGGTTAAAATGTATAATTTTTTTATTTATTTTTTAAAAAAATGACGAATCGTTACACTAGATAAGACTCTTATTCCTCGGCTGGGATCCTGCACCCTTTGAAGCTGCATTGAAACTGCAATGTGGACCTTCAACCCGTTGGTAACTGTTGAATTACACTATAATGAGACAAATTCTGGAATATTTTCCTCAAAAACCTTTTTCTTTTCAACTGAAGAAAGACAAACTTCTTGGATGACATGGGGGTGAGTAAATTATCAGGAAATTTTAATGATGAAATTAACTAATCCTTTAATATTTTATAAATGTCTTCAATGAGAGGTCCTAAGATTTTAATGCAATTCAGTGGAAGTTTTGGTGCTCTGAGGCCACAATGAAATGTTTGAATCAAAATAGTCTTCCTCAAGGGGTGATATATACGACTATTTTGATTCAAACAGAACACAACTATCAAACTGTTGTTCAGTGGAGTGCTACAATGACTGTCCATATATTGCTGCCTTTATTCTGGAAGCATTTTTCACATTTTCAGAGAGACAGTGAGAGAGAGAGAAAAAACAAAGAAAGAAAGAAAAAAAAAAAAAACAGTTGTGTCATGTCATTAACCAAACTAAGCAGCTCCAAAAATAATAATGTAACAACATTTTATTAGAAAAATAATACATAAATAAATAAACGGAACGTTTAAAAACTAGAAAACAAGACAAAGGTATAATACTGTACACAAAGAAAAAAAATATTTTAAGAGGCATAATATTTATTTGAAACATGGCTATAAAAACTATTGACTAAAGCGATAGAAATACAAACTTGATTATGTATTTTTCAATGCTTTATGGAAGTAAACCATCACAGCTGAGCCACATTTTTTCACAGTTTCAATGTAAACAATTATCTGATTGCTGAGTTGTTGAAGCTGAAATAAATACATATTTATATATATATATATATATATATATATATATATTTATAGTACTTTCTACAAAACCTCAAAGCTTATGGTATTTCTGTATTAATTTGATTAAAATTAATTTCTTTATGGGATTTTTCTTCTGACACCTGACAGGAAAAAAACCTCACATATATTTGCTAAAGAAGAAGGTGAGGAACCGGAGACTTTTAGATGAGTAAGAGCAGTTATATTTTCCAGAAGAGTAATACAAAATCTTTAAAACGGCATTATTTAAAAATACTTGAATATTAACAATTCAACAGTATATAAAACATGGACAAGGATTTACGTACACTACCAATCAAAAGTTTGGACTTTATTGATTTATCTTTCTCATATCCTTAAAAACCCTTTTATCTAAAGGCTTAGGCTTTAAAACCATAATGACGTTATAATGTAATTACACATTCCTCCGCCAGCTTTGTGGTTTCATCAATTGTATATATTAATACAATTAATATTAATTTGGTTTGTCATGTTTTAATTTGTGTTCATAATCTTTTAAATTGGCTGGGTTCACAATCAATTCACAACCAATTGCAAAAATCTGCAAACAGGAATAGACACATTAACAAGTAATAAATAAATAATTGTATGTGTTGATTATTCTTAGTAAAGTATTTTAGCTCTAGAAACTCTCCTGAGCAGCGTTTTGTGTGATGATAAAGGTTGCATTGTACCCTCAGGCGAGCGTCGTTTACATTCGCTACCTACCTAAATAATCCACTAAATTATCATATCTTCCTTACAGTGTTGTGAGTTAACAAAAATGAGTAAAACACTTGGCTGTTGGTAAAACACATAAAATTGAGTTAAATTGAGAACAATGAGAACAACTTCATTGCCTACATTCATTCACTTGTAGGGAGTGGTTTCGGAAACAGCTTAAAACACTAAAACTGAAATTTAAAATTTCAAGAAAGTTTAAGCGGTGAAGCTGACTGAAGCTTCAAAAATAGTTTTGATTTATTCACTTTCCCAGACTTCTATTAGTGTTATATCATAGCTTTGAAGACTTTACTATTTATCTAAACTATGGTAATAAAGTGATAGATAGTACTGAATGAATAAGATTGAGTCCAAATTTTTAACTGGTAGGGTAGGTTAGTACCACAGTTTAAAACATTTGCTAATACTTTGACCAAACATGAGAAATAAACTGCACACATAATTGCATTAGCTAAATGCCCCTTCACACCAAGAACAATAACTATAAAGATAATGATAAAAATATAGTTCTAAAAATCATTCTAAATATAATAGCAGACTTCACACCACAGCTATAATTAATGATATAGAGCAATGACATCGTTGGGATCACTTTCTGAACATTTTTTTTTCTAGCTGTTGAACGATAAAATACTGACAGCCAGACAGAATCCATTCGGATTGAAGGGCTTGTGCATTTAAAATGGCAGATGACATTGAAGAGAAGTTAATTGCCGAGGTCCAGAAAAATCCTGTTGGACAATTCAACCCCCCTATTCAAGGGTACTGTAAAGAAAATGGATATTTGGGAAACAATCGGCCATACCCTTGGAATGAATGGTGAGAAGTATTAACGGAGATGAGATTATTATGCCAGACAAGCAAACAGTGTAACATAAAATTAGAGTATAATCGAAAGATGCTGCTAACATCTGGTGGTTAAAGCACAGCAACAAGAACAGCAAAAATATGTTCAAATATTATTGTTATTGGTGTGAACGGACCTTAAGGACTGTGTTTCTTACAGCATTCATCTAAAAAAAAAAAAAAAAAAAATCCATCAAGGTAAGAAAAGAGTATGTAGAACAAACTGAGTAAAGACTTACTGTTGTTACAGTTTATCCTGCCACAGTCTAGATGGGGAAGAACAAGTGACAGATGAAATCGCGTCCTTCAAGGATACAGCTGCAGACATCCAACAACAGAAAGACCACCTTCCGGGGACGAGCACATAAAGCAGCGGCCATTTTGGACTAATTTTCAACAGCCATTTGAGCATTCTGGACAATATTTTTGATATAACCTGTTTTGCCTGTTTTGCCAATTTGATCCAAGGTATGTTAAATCTGTATATTTTTATTATTATTAAAATTATTTTCTCCTATACCAGTTTAACATGCAGACAAAACTATAGGTAAACCATCCTTAAGGATGATTTCTACAAAAACATTTTGGCTATATCAAAATATTGTTCTTTTTGTCTCCCATTTTGAGCATCCAGGCTAGCCAGATTTTATATCTATATATATATATATTAGTAGTCAATTTAAAATGGCAGCCTGCTCTAAGCCAAATGGATTCGTCAACATGGGTATTCTTTGTCTTTATTTTTGTTAATTATCATCCAAATTACTGGTCACCAACCGTAAGAATGTCACAGAAAACTGCAGACTTATTTTTACGATTATATGAACTGTTATCCGGGATGGAATCCATATGGCCATTTTTATCATGTGCCGTCAACCACAACAGAAAAGTGGGAGCAAACAGCCTCGGTCCAAAAAGCACCAGCACCACCCAAACTTGTATCATGTTCTTCATAAAAAACAGACAGTCATTTCAATTAAAACAACACACTAAACAAGTACAAAGGATACTGAATGTTCTGGTTGTTATTTATGCTAAATGCATGAATGGAAAATGACAAATTTTAGCATTGAAATTGAAACTAATTGAATAAACAATTTACTATTAAATTTACTAAACTTACTATTAATTTTGATATTGAAAAATATTAAAGATATGGATGATCTGGCCCTTTCTTGTGCATATGGGTGGATGTTAGTAGAAATTACTCTGTGTGTGTTTTGTGCAGGTTTGCAGGCTGCAGGTGTGCTGGATGCTCTGGTCTCGGGCTGTTTGCTTACAGGGCCGCAGGCTAAAGGCCGTTGAAGGGGTGAGTACCATCTTTAAACAAGGCACGATAAATGCCGTTAAGAACGAGGGATGGGAATGGGTACATATTTTCCTGATAATGTGACAAAAATTGTTATACATAAGATGTGCATCTTTTAAAATCAACTTACCCTATTAAAACAGCAGACTCAAATATAAAAAAGTATCACAAAAGAGACAGTCTTGTCCAAAGCATATCATTTAGGACTGGGTGATATACAGTACTATTTAATTAAAAAAATATATAAATGCTATTGGCCATTCAGTTTCTTATCTGTGCCAGTTTCGCATTCCACTCCTTATGAATCCTTATGATTTTAGAATTATAATCTTCTCTTATATAAACCGCCATGGCAAAAATGCATTATTACATACATAGTCAAGAAACAAGTTTACAAAGAAATTTGTTATCAAATTGCTATATTGATCATTTGTAGTGGGAAAAAATGTAGTAATTTTCAAGCCCAATGCATGGGATGCAAACAGGTAATTGGGAAAAAGGGTGAGAACATTGTGTGGAGAGGGGGCATGCTCCACACAGACTTTTATTTATTTATTTATTTATTAAGATATTTGCTTTACATGCTCATTTGTGGTTACTTTAAGGGATTTTTATTTTATTTTTGATAACCTTATATGTAAAACTGTAATTTTTCATGAAGTAAAAAAAAACCAAACAAAAAAAAAACCCACATTGTTGCAATATTTTACCAAAATCAACATTTGGTCAAAATGTCATGTTATAAACGGTGAAGTGCTATGCTGGCCATTTAAGACAATATTGGCTGATTAGACAGCAATACTGTGCTAAACTGCAAACTGTTTGCCCTCTCTTCGCCGTTCCCAAATCTCAGACCTCAAATACCAAATATTACACTTTATATTATATTTATAAAGTACCCTTGTAAGACCCTCCCCTCCCTTCCCCCTAAAAACATTTTCTCATTGGATCTATGCAAATGGTGAGATTATCAGAAAGGTGAGTTGTCATTGAGTTTGCATTTATGCATATAGGTATTTTTTTTTGTTGTTATTACGATGTATGTTACAAATGTTATATTGACAGACTGATAGATAGACAGATTAGAGTAGATAGAGTTTTAAGAATTTAGCTATATCACCCAGACCTAATTTAAATGCTTCTTTTGTTTCATACATAATCAAATTATTCTGATTTTTAAACCCTTGTTTCTCTAATGTGAGTAAATCAATGAGCATGTGTATGAGAATGACTGGCACAGATGTTTTGCTTCGATCAACAAAAGAACGAAAAACAAACAGGAGCAATCCATGCAGATCAACAAAACAGTAAGAACTTAGTTGTAGTGTTAGAGAGATGATAACATCCATTAACTTGCAAATATAATACATAACGGACGACTGAAGAAGAGAGAATGGTACAGAGAGAGAACGTCAAATATAGCAGTATACAATACCTAAATTGACGGTCAGTTTGACACGGCCGCTGTCCAGCTCTAGTCGTAGTGTGTCTGCGGACTCACGTGATGTGGCAGCCATTAACAGGCCAAAGGCACGCTGGGACATAAACCGCAGAGACACGTCCTCTGCTTCTGTATGTATTACCGTTGGCATTACCACCTTCATATACATACTGCCATCATAGCTTAGGATAGACGCCTCTGTGGAGAAAACAGACACATAAAAAATAATAACAGATAAAAATTAAAGACCTCACAAAGAGTACTTTAACAGGACTTTATTCACACCAAGTCAATTCAAATGTGCTCAATGATTTAACCAAAACAATGTGTTTCTATTAAGTCTTTCACACTTGAGTTCAAAATATCAAACTCCAATGATTTGTTGTCCACAGCAACTTGATGTACAAAAGTTTTGATACAAATGCATGCTTATCAACGTGTTTCATTTTATTTAGTCACACCAAAAAATGTGTGAAAAGACCTTTACAAATTTGGTAAACGGCAACACTTTACAATAAGGTTTATTAGTTAAACATTAGTGAATGTACTAACATGGACTAACCATGTGCAATACATTTGTTATTGTATTTACTAATCTTCATTATCGTTAGGTAATGAAAATACAGTTGTTCATTGTTCATATAAGTCAACAGTGCATTTACTAATGTTAACAAGATTTTAATAATGTATTAGTAAATGTTGAAATTAACATTAACAAAGATTAATAAATGCTGTATACGTGCAGTTCATTATTAGTTCAGGTTAATTAATATAGTTAACTAATGACAACTAACTACAGGTGCTGGTCATATAATTAGAATATCATCAAAAAGTTGATTTATTTCACTAATTCCATTCAAAAAGTGAAACTTGATTATTATATTCATTCATTACACACAGACTGATATATTTCAAATGATATATGTTTATTTCTTTTAATTTTGATGATTATAACTGACAACTAAGGAAAATGCCAAATTCACTATCTCAGAAAATTAGAATATTGTGAAAAGGTTCAATATTGAAGACACCTGGTGCCACACTCGAATCAGCTAATTAACTCAAAACACCTGCAAAGGCCTTTAAATGCTCTCTCAGTCCAGTTCTGTATGCTACACAATCATGGGGAAGACTGTTGACTTGACAGTTGTCCAAAAGACGACCATTGACACCTTGCACAAGGAGGACAAGACATAAAAGGTCATTGCAAAAGAGGTTGGCTGTTCACAGAGCTCTGTGTCCAAGCACATTAATAGAGAGGCGAAGGGAAGGAAAATATGTGGTAGAAAAAAAGTGTACAAGCAATAGGGATAACCGTACCCTGGAAAGGATTGTGAAACAAAACCCATTCAAAAATGTGGGGGAGATTCACAAAGAGTGAATTGCAGCTGGAGTCAGTGCTTCAAGAACCACTACGCACAGACGTATGCAAGACATGGGTTTCAGCTGTCGCATTCCTTGTGTCAAGCCACTCTTGAACAACAAACAGCGTCAGAAGTGTCTCGCCTGGGCTAAAGACAAAAAGGACTGGACTGCTGCTGAGTGGTCCAAAGTTATGTTCTCTGATGAAAGTAAATTTTGCATTTCCTTTGGAAATCTAGGTCCCAGAGTCTGGAGGAAGAGAGGACAGGCACACAATGCACATTGCTTGAGGTCCAGTGTAAAGTCTCCACAGTCAGTGATGGTTTGGGGTGCCATGTCATCTGCTGGTGTTGGTCCACTGTGTTTTCTGAGGTCCAAGGTCAACGCCGCCGTATACTAGGAAGTTTTAGAGCACTTCATGCTTCCTGCTGCTGACCAACTTTATGGAGATGCAGATTTCATGTGCCAAAGCAACCAGTACCTGATTTAAGGACCATGGTATCCCTGTTCTTAATTGGCCAGCAAACACACCTGACCTTAACCCCATTGAAAATCTATGGGGTATTGTGAAGAGGAAGATGCGATATCCCGGACCCAACAATTCAGAAGAGCGCAAGGCCATTATCAGAGCAACCTGGGCTCTCATAACACCTGAGCAGTGCCACAGACTGATCGAATCCATGCCACGCCGCATTACTGCAGTAATTCAGGCAAAAGGAGCCTCAACTAAGTATTAAGTACTTGCTCATACTTTTCATGTTCATATTTTTCAGTTGGCCAAGATTTCTAAAAATCCTTTCTTTGTACTGGTCTTAAGTAATATTCTAATTTTCTGAGATAATGAATTTGGGATTTTCCTTAGTTGTCAGTTATAATCATCAAAATTAAAAAAAAATAAACATTTGAAATATATCAGTCTGTGTGTAATGCATGAATATGATATATACAATTTTACTTTTGAATGGAATTATTGAAATAAATCAACTTTTTGATAATATTCAAATTATATGACCAGCACCTGTAATTTACTGAGTTCAAAAGTTACATCAATACAAAGTTAGTGATGTTGACCTGAAACTGGATGAAAAGCTACATCTCAGCAACTCTTATATTGAAGGGGCTCATCTATTGAAAAGAAACTTTGCCTGCTTCATTAGCAACATGATCTGGGGGAACCTGGCAATTTTGGTGACAGTACCACCTAGAGGTCATGAAATCTGATTCATGAAATTGCTAATCATGAAACTTGGGAAATGGTTCTGGTGTTTCTAATACTTTCATGTATTAGCACAAAAACTGGTATGGCTCATTGATAATGTGTCCTGAAGGTACCTGAGAAGTTTGAAGACAGCAACACTTAGCATTCCAAAGATATGAGGCTTTTTTCCAAACATGCTTGCATTGTGTAAAATATTGTCTGAATTCCTTTTTTTTTTTCTTTGTGTCTTTGCATTCCTTGGTTTATGCTGATTCCAATAATATCTGATTTTTAATTTTCTATAATTTTGCTTGTCCACCATTTTAAAGTACAAGTATATGACAAGCAGCCCACAAATGTTGTCCAGTGTTGGCTCAGATGATCTTTGGACTAAGCTGCACAGTAATTAACAAACAGATTTTTGATATTTCCTATACCATTAAAGAGAAAGACCTTTCCAAAATCAACTAGGTTTGTGTTTGTTGTCTTATGCTATGTTAGCATGCTAATTGGTTAACAAGCTAAGCATTTGTCATTCTTTCTAATGTGGCTCTTCTGCTAATCCGGCTAACGTAAGCATTAGCGGCAGCTATGTTGTCTTAGCAGTCTAATCGGCATTCCTTGCTACCAATCAAACATGCGTCCTCTGTCTGTCACTCTGTAACAAGCAACACACACTGGCCCAATGAGTTGCAGTTATATTTATAATTTATTATTTATTATTGTTGAATGAAACAACATATCGCAACACATTTTTTTTGTAAATTCTCTTACGTATGCATAAATTATTTTAATTGTTTTGATATGAGTAAAGGTTATTTTTATTCTTAACCCTTGTTTGTTAACCTTGTAATCCATGTAAATGCCTTAAGACACACATGCACATACACACAGACACATACAACTCCTCCAATCTTCATTTACTAGTGCTGTAGTGGAATACATATACTGCATATTCATAATTTGAAATGCCGTCTTTTCTTAATATTGCTACCTGTCACAGCATAAAAACTACAGACAACATGCTACAGTTCTCTTAGCGTAACACTGCCACCTCTAATCTACAATCCACAGTTGTTGTTTTTTTCTTTCTTTTCTATCTGCTCTATCACAAAAGTTCCTCCTCTGACCACAGAGGTACTCCTCACAAACCCAAGGCACATTTCTAACAAAGTCTCTCATTTTCATCCCCATAACCAGACAAAACACTGCAGCATAGAGCTGAGAAGGGATTCAGACAAAATGGATTAAAAAAAGGCAACTAGCCATGAAATACCTGCCTCACGTTTTAGTGGTGAAGAAAGAATGGGCCTTTGGCTGAAAGAGGAACTGAATGCCTTTGTGTAATGATTGAGGAGTCTGCATTTAACACACGAGTCATTGTGTGCATGTACAGCGGTCATGTAATGTGTGATAGGACGCCATCAGTCAGGCTGGCGGTGCGACAAGGAGAGGAATGTGACATTATAATATTAAAACAATATTACTTAAGGCTAAATGTGCTCATCATTTTGCATTTATGAGCCGTTCCAGAAATTTTGCTACAACCCCAAAAAAAAAAAAAAAAAAAATATGAAATTCTGTCTGAACCTTTTAATTTTTCTGTGGAAAAAAGAAAGTAATTTAAAAGATGTCAATGTTTTGTACAGGTTTTCTTTTGTGTTTCACAGAAGAAAATAACAGGCTTGAAATAACCAGAAGATATGTAAATTTCCATTTTGGGCTGAACTAAACAGGGTAAAGGAGTATAATTTCTGCAGCACTAGTGTCACCAAAGAATTGACCCTTCACAAAGACCCACTCCCTTTAGTTACTGTTGCTTTGTCCGACAAGCTATAAGCTCTCAAGCCACAAATCATGTTCTCACACAGTGAAAAATACATCCTGGAGCAAAGAGGACACTGACAATGCGTCGACAAACATATAGAGTATCATATTTATATATGTATAGATATACAGTTTCATATTTAATATATTGTAATTTTTTATACAAGTTCAAACTAATGTGACGTGACAGATCGCTGTAGCTCCTTCAATCGGCTTGTGAACCAACCACCTCTTCATGCTAGTTTATTTATAACATCAAACAAACATGAATGGATATCAGAAGGAATTTTGTTTCAAGCACGTAAAGACGTGAGTACACAAGTTCAAGTTCACCATGGTTAATTTATGAGCTCCCCTGACTGCTTTGTCAGACAAAATGGCGGATTCGGGGTTATGACTGGTAAGATTGCCTGTCAAACAATGGGTCAATTGGGTCAATGCAAAACTATTATTTTGGATATACATATACACTCACCAGCCACTTTAGTAGATACACCTTACTTATACCAGGTTAGACCCTCTTTTGTCTTCAGAACTGCACTGCCTTAATACTTTGTGGCAAGGTGCTGGAAACATTCCTCAGAGATTTTGGTCCATATGGACATGAGAGCATCACAGAGTTGCTGCAGATTTCTGAATCTCCTGTTCCACCTCATATCAAATGTACTCTATTGGACTGAAATTTGGTGACTGTGGAGGCCATCTGAGTATAGTAAAACTCATTGTCATGTTCAAGAAACCAGTGTGAGATGATTTAAGCTTTGTGACATGGCACGCTAATCTTCTGGAAGTTGTAGCCAACAGAAGATGGGTACACTGTGGTTATAAAGGGATGGAAAAGATCACCAACAATACACAGGTAGGCTCTGGCATTTAAAGGATGCTCAATTGGTACTAAGGTGCCCTAAGTGTGCCAAGTAAAAAAAACACACACACACACACACACACACACACACACACACACACACACCATTATACCACCAGCAGCCTGAACCATTGTTACAAGGCAGGATGGATTAATGTTTTCATGTTGTTTTTGCCAAATTCTGACCCTACCATCTGAATGTCGCAGCAGAAATCGTGACTCATCAGTAATTCCACGTGTTGTTCATTCAGAGATGCTCTTCTGCAGACCTCAGTTGTAATGAGTGATTATGTGAGTTACTGTTGACTTTCAGCTCAAACTAGTCTGGCCATTTTCCTCTGACCTCCGGCATCAACAAGGCATTTTCACCGACAGAACTGCTGTTCACTGGGTATTTACTCTTTTTAAAACTGTTCTCTGTAGACCCCAGAGATGATCATGAACCATGAGTATGAGTATGAAAATCCCAGTAGATCAGCAGTTTCTGAAATACTCAGACCATCCCCCCATCCCCATGAATACCAGTAGTAATGTTTTTCAATGAGGATGTTGTTACATCACCGGAAATAGAGCCATCAGTGTCCCAATGTGTAGTGAGCCAGCGTCCTTATTGTCCTTACTAGTGCCTGAATTCATTAACATGATATACTGATTCATGAGCTTGCAGCCAGGGGGCTGATTCAATTGAGACTCACCCCAGATCATCTTGACCATGTCTACATGCCTACATGCATTGAGTTGTTGCCATGTGATTGACTGATTAGATGTGTGTGTTAACGAGCAGTTGAACAGGTACACTTAATAAAGTGGCCCGTGAGTGTACATTACTTTGAACAGAAAATGCAGATAAGTCGCCCTCTCATGACAGTCACGCTAACATACTAATGTGTAATCTAATGTTAATATTTTAGAAATAGTGATAACTTTTTATTTTTAACATTTATTCTGCTGATGACTTGATGAATTAAATATTAAATTGTAAACAGGAATATATACCGATCAGGCATAACATCATGACCACTGACAGGTGAAGTGAATAAAACTGATTATCTCTTCATCACAGCACCTGTTAGTGGGTGGGATATATTAGGCAGCAAGTGAACATATTGTCCACAAAATTCATATGTTAGAAGCAGGAAAAAGGGAAAGTGTAAGGATTTGAGTGAGTTTGACAAGGGCCAAATTGTGATGGCTAGACAACTGGGTCAGAGCATCTCCAAAACTGCAGCTCTTGTGAGGTGTTTCCGGTCTGCAGTGGTCAGTATCTATCAAAAGTGGTCCAAGGAAGGAACCGGCCATCTATGTGGATGTTACTTTGACACGTACCACCTACCTAAGCATTGTCGCAGACCATGCAAACCATTTCATGGAAATGGTTTTCCCTGGTGGCTGTGGTCTCTTTCAGCAGGATAATGCACCCTGCACAAAGCTAAAATGGTTTAGGAATGGTTTGAGGACCACAGTGAGTTTGAGGTGTTGTCTTGGCCTATAAATTCCCCAGATCTCAACCCAATTGAGGATATGTGGGATATGTTTGACAAACAATTTCGATCCATGGAGACCCCACCTCACAACTTACAGGACTCCTGCTAACATCTTGGTGCCAGATACCACAGCACACCTTCAGGGGTCTACTGGAGTACATGTCTCGACAGGTCAGGGCTGTTTTGACAGCAATAGGGGGACCAACACAATATTAGGAAGATGGCCATAAAGTTTTGCTTCATTGGTGTATATTTAGGCTTGTTTGAACTACTGTCTTTTTACTAAGTTAGTTTTAAAATATTTAATAGTCAAAAGTTGTTGTTATTTAATCTCCGACACATAAGGGAAAATCAGTTGATGCACTGTGAGAACAACAGGGTTGGGTTCATGCAACTCTATTAGCATGCATTAATTCACAAATATAACAATCAATTCATAAGATATTAGAAAACTAGCTTCCCTGCTGACTCTGTTACACACCTCATAGGAGCTCTAAGCATTAATGATGAATGTTATTATCCCCATCTTTAACTAAAGTCGTGGCCAAAAGTTTTGAGAATTACATAAATATTTGAAATTGGAAAAGTTGCTGCTTAAGTTTTTATAATAGCAATTTGCATATACTCCAGAATGTTATGAAGAGTGATCAGATGAATTGCATAGTCCTTCTTTGCCATGAAAATTAACTTAATCCCAAAAAAACCTTTCCACTGCATTTCATTGCTGTCATTAAAGGACCTGCTGAGATCATTTCAGTATTCGTCTTGTTAACTCAGGTGAGAATGTTGACGAGCACAAGGCTGGAGATCATTATGTCAGGCTGATTGGGTTAGAATGGCAGACTTGACATGTTAAAAGGAGGGTGATGCTTGAAATCATTGTTCTTCCATTGTTAACCATGGTGACCTGCAAAGAAACACGTGCAACCATCATTGCGTTGCATAAAAATGGCTTCACAGGCAAGGATATTGTGGCTACTAAGATTGCACATAAATCAACAATTTATAGGATCATCAGCAACTTCAAGGAAAGAGGTTCAATTCTTCTAAAGAAGGCTTCAGGGCATCCAAGAAAGTCCAGCAAGTGCCAGGATCGTCTCCTAAAGTGGATTCAACTGTGGGATCGGAGTGCCACCAGTGCAGAGCTTGCTCAGGAATGGCAGCAGGCAGGTGTGAGCGCATCTGCACGCACAGTGAGGCGAAGACTTTTGGAAGATGGCCTGGTGTCAAGAAGGGCAGCAAAGAAGCCACTTCTCTCCAAAAAAAACATCAGGGACAGATTGATCTTCTGCAGAAAGTATCGTGAATGGACTGCTGAGGACTGGGGAAAAGTCATATTCTCCGATGAAGCCCCTTTCCAATTGTTTGGGGCATCTGGAAAAAGGCTTGTCAAGAGAAGAAAAGGTGAGCGCTACCATCAGTCCTGTGTCATGCCAACAGTAAAGCATCCTGAGACCATTCATGTGTGGGGTTGCTTCTCATCCAAGGGAGTGGGCTCACTCACAATTTTGCCCAAAAACACAGCCATGAATAAAGAATGGTACCAAAACACCCTCCAACAGCAACTTCTTCCAACAATCCGCCAACAGTTTGGTGAAGAACAATGCATTTTCCAGCACGATGGAGCACCGTGCCATAAGACAAAAGTGATAACTAAGTGGCTCGGGGACCAGAACGTTGAAATTTTGGGTCCATGGCCTGGAAACTCCCCAGATCTTAATCCCATTGAGAACTTGTGGTCAATCCTCAAGAGGCGGGTGGACAAACAAAAACCCACTAATTCTGACAAACTCCAAGAAGTGATTATGAAAGAATGGGTTGCTATCAGTCAGGATTTGGCCCGGAAGTTGATTGAGAGCATGCCCAGTCGAATTGCAGAGGTCCTGAAAAAGAACGGCCAACACTGCAAATACTGACTCTTTGCATAAATGTCATGTAATTATCGATAAAAGCCTTTGAAACATATGAAGTGCTTGTAATTATATTTCAGTACATCACAGAAACAACTGAAACAAAGATCTAAAAGCAGTTTAGCAGCAACCTTTGTGAAAACTAATATTTATGTAATTCTCAAAACTTTTGGCCACGACTGTACTAGCTCTCTCATTATGATGTTTTATTAACAAAGTTCGGGAGAAACACGTTCAAATGAACTTACTAATCATCACATCACTCCAACCAGCTGTCATTAATCAGCAATCAACATGTCTGCCCAATCGGCAGGAGTGAAGACCTATATATATCGACGCAATCGACTCACCTATGCTTTGGACAGTTTCAGCATCCCTCCACCACCCCGTCTCCTCACACTTGCCAGGTTACTTCCTAAACCAGAATACGGGGCGGGGGGAGTACTCTGGGCTCGGGCCAAATACCGAGCTCGGAGCCCTCTCCTCGGACAGCACGCCAAATATGCATACTAATACTAATACTAATTACTCTATCTGATTATTTGTAAGTGTGAACTCGTGAACTGATCTTAAACAGCCTTTCTCAATGCAAACTGAGCAAACACTATCGCTAGGATGCCATTTCTTCCACACCATACTGAAGTGTGTGTGATTGGCGTGCGTGTGCGAGTGTGTGTGTGTGCTACTCAAACACGCACACACAAATATTGCACTGCACAGCTGGATGTTTTGGGGAGATATCAACAGCTCCAAAGCTCATTTTGAATGGTAATGAGGAGATGTGCCTTTTCAAAAGGGCTTGCTGGAAATGGAAGTCAGCAGCACTTTACATAATTACCAACCAAACTGCCAATGACGACGGGATGGGGAGGTTATTAGAATGAGTGCTATGATACTCCACTGTATAGAGCACAATCAGTGTTAACAGGTTACACAAAGACGTTCTCCTCAGTGACAGTGGAATATTTCAACAACCGATAAATAGAAAATTACCAGAAATACATGCATATAAAATAAATAAAAAATAAATATTTAGAAAATATATTATCTATATGTGACCCATGCTTGCAAAATGAGTCACAACGAGTCATTTTTTCTTGGTATTTTCACATTATCTATATATATATATATATATATATATAAAAAAAAAAAAAACTTCAAAGTGATGTATAATTTGTTGGAATCAGACAAAAAAAATGAATGAGCTACACCTGATTGAAGTCAATAGAGTCAGCAAAATTGACAAGAGAGAAATCGAAAAGAGATCAAAAGAGAAATCGAGTTAAAGTTTTCTGAAGGTTCCTAAACAAAATCACCTAGCAACCATACTGTCATGGTACGTGTCCAGGGAAGAAGAGCACAACAAGAAAGTTCATGAACATATAACTTTACTGACAATCAGGATCATAACTACACACAATGCATGTTAAACAACATCAACGAAGGACAAAAACTGAACAGAAACAGATGGTATAAATACAGGTGAGCAAACTAGACTAATTAATGACAAACAGCTGAAGACAAAGGAACCAATGATGACAAGACGAGAGGAGGAAGAAAACCAAAGAAAGAGCATGTGTGAAAAATGAAAACAAACAGAGCCCAAAACAGACACACATGTAACACATACCTTAAAATCTCAGTGTACCAAATCTGACTCACACCAAGTCAAAATCAAATATCGACAGGAAAAATATATATTCAACTTTTTTTTTCCATGATATCAAAATTGTTTGATTAACATTAATGAAACAGACAGACTGTATATCAACACCTAATGTACCTCAAGTATCTAATATAAAGTTACACATCAGATGGTTTTCCCCAACAGTTGACCAAAATTTCACTTAAGACATAACAGATAATGTCTGCATGAATACTCGCCAAGATAGATATTTTACTCTAATTCTGTGTATGTGTATATCGATATAGTCTGAGGTGTCTTTGGGCATGTGTTATCCTTGGGATGTGTTAGTCAGCGTGAGGAAGATCATTTAATTTACATAATACTGAGTTTGAAAATCACAATGAAAAATCACATTGAAAAAACAATTGAAAATTGGTTCAGACTCATGCCATCGAGAATTCATTATGATTATTCACAAAATTGGATTATGATTATTCACAAAATTGGAATGCTGCGCTTTAAAACGATACCAAACTTGTGCTGAGTGGAAACCCAGTCATGGAGAAGCGACCAGAGAAAAACTGCATTTTTCATGGACAAAGGAAATGTACTCCTCCCAGAAAACATACAAATAAGGATACTTTTAGATGCTTAATTTCTATTTAGAGCAATGGGATTGCTAGCTTAATGAACTCATTTTTGTGAAAACCTCAAATTTGACCAAAACTGACATTTTTCACTTGTTTTGCCTGTAGCTCGTAACTAGCCACATTCCAACTCATTTTGCCAGCACAGTTCATGTATATCATACTATATGTTATTAATGTTTAATTGTATTTAATTTATTCTTTAAATACATATATAATCATAGTGCATGCAAAACCATTACTTAATACATTTAATTAAAAAGAAATAAATGTAAATATAAAACACTTAATAAATGAATAAAAAATACTTTAAACATATTTCATTCAAGCTACTTGCCAAGAAAACATATCTCATTTCCTGTTTAGTTAACTTGAAAAAATGTGCATATGTGTGGTTCAGGTTTTGACCAGCTGCCCTTACAATAATAGTAAAACGTGCCATCACCTACATTCTAGTGAGGAGTCAACGGGGCCATGGGGAAAACGGTATAATAAACATATTAAATTGTAAAACAAGAAGAAAAAAAAACTGATTGGCAGCAGACAGTAGTGCCTGACATTGTCTGCATGCTGCATGTAATCCAGGTCACGTGACAGAGCCAAATGGAGATCTACAGTCAATCTCTCCATCCACCCATCCATCTATCCATCAGCTAGCAGGGAGCTAGTGCTTAAGCACAGAGGTTGATTGCTCTTCCTAAATGCTTCTCTAAACCATTCAAACAACAGTAAACTCTTTTCCAAACAAACATTTCTGGAAACATGCATGATTAAGACAAATTATCAGGGTGTCACACAGATATTGTTGCGAGCATTCATGATATAGAAATGCTTTCCATTTCCCAGTCTAATACACATACATGTGGATGGTCATAATCTAGGATGGTTAAATACTCTGAAGTCCACTTTGAGGTGGACAACCGGTACAATGGAACATGCCCTAAGACTATAAAGGACAGTGATTTTAAAATGTCGACCCGATTTAAAAATAAAAAAACAAAACACACCGTGAACAGTAGAGGGCAGAAGAAGACTGCCCAGAGAATTTGGACACTTTCAGAGTTGTTTGAAGATGAACGAGAGAGAGAGAGAGAGAGAGAGAGAGAGACAGAGAGAGAGATATTAACTAAGGGTAGATATTTGAGAGAGAGTGTGTGTCCATGCATGAGTATGGTACGAGAGACATCTTGATACAAGGTCTGTTACCATAACCCTGCCATGCACATCTCTTTTTGTCTCTCTCTCTCTCTCTCTCTCTCTCTCTCTCTCTCCATTCTGCTCTGGAGCTTTGTCAATTTCCCACATGACTGCTTTTTGAAGGCCACATTTGTATGAACATGTGTATGTGTGTGGTTTTGATCGGCTGCCCTTAAAATAATAGTAAAACGTGCCATCACCTACGTTCTAAGGAGGAGAAAACAGTATAACAATCATATTTATTTAAATTGTAAAAATGCAGAGGGTTAGGTTAGGAGATATAATTAGTATTTATAGTATTATAATTAGTAAATACAATTAGCTCAATACAAAAACAACAATGGAAAGTCCCCTACCTTAATAGAAATTAAAATATGTGTATCAGGATCAGCTAGTACTCAGTCAGCAGTCAAACATGAAAATTCTACATTGTGAGGTCCCCAAGGAACAGCCTTGTAAAAGGACTAAATGATGTCTCATGGTCTCATGATGATGGTCTGTCCTATATTTTTTTAATTCACATTTGTTTGATATGTATGTGTCAAGTCACTTTTTTTCAACATATTGTACCACTTTTTTAAGATGGCATGAAACTTAAAAATGCCTCTCTGAAGATGCCAACTCTAACCAATGAAATCACAAAGAACCACTCAATTTACAATTTATCTTGAACCACATTAAAAAAAAGAAATAAATATATAAAAAGAGAAGTTGAAACAGTTAGTTAAAATCTTGTGCATTGATTCAAGCATTTGATTAAAATCACAGTAAAGACAGCAATTTTGTGAACTATTATTACAATTTAAAAACTTTTCTTTTAAACTGAACGATTTCTAAAAGATCACATGACAGTGAAGACTGAAGTAATGATGCTGAAAATTCAGCTTTGTCATCACAGGAATAAATTACATTTTAAAACATTAAAATGGAAAACAGTTTTTTAACTGTAATATTACTGTTTACTGTTCAATATTTCACAATATTACTGTTTTTATAGTATGCAAATAAATTGCCTTGGGAAGCATTAAAGACATCTTTAAAAAAAACATTTAAAAATCTTGGGGTTAGTGTATATGGGTCAATGACATGATTTACATATTTTTGTGTCCAAGTGCATTATTTCCTTTTTAAAATATTTGATAAATTCATGACATATATCACTTTATTCTTTAAAACATAAAAACAATTTAGTTTATATATTGTTGGTTGGTTTGTTCATTAATTTGTTCATTTTAATTAATTTGTTAACTTTCAAGCTATTTTATTAAATTAAATTGGAAGAACAATTAAAAAAAATTACGTATGCATGTACTGTATTGTTGGGTGGTTTAAACTTTTTCTAACTCCATTCAACAGGATATGTAAACACTTCATTGGATTGAAAACTGAAAGTGCAAAGTTCTACACATGTGGAATGAAATAAAAAAAAATGGCTGCCGTATGACACATGGAACGAGCTGTCATTATTGTTGAATAAAGTGTCATAAATGACTGTTGTGTCATTCTAAAATCAGTAAAAACTGTTTCATCAGTCATTGCTTCAGACTTTCATTCACAGATGTCTTGTTTTGGGCACGGGAAGGGGCATTTTCACTTAAATAAATGCTTGATAAATAAAGCAGCACGGCACAAAGCTTCATGTGCTCATCGTCTCCTAATTAGGACCTGAAATAGATAAATATTAAGTAACAAAGAAAAGAAACTATGATATGAAATACATAAACTGAGGGATGCAATAGTCTTTAGTTTTTATTTTTGTATTATTTAGACACCATTTTAAACAATTTTCTCATCTGTTCAGTTGTTTGGACAGTTGTACTGACATTTTGGGGGTTAAAGATAACAAAACATAAAATAATATGTATTATTTAAATTTACTAAGCATGAATTCAAACTAAATAGGTTTTATAGAATAAACTGATGTCATGGTTTTATTATTTTAAAATTATTTTAAAACGAAATAATGCACTTGGACACAAAAAATGCATGTTATGTCATTGACCTGTTTACAATTTGTTGGTTATAACGAAACGAGTCACGAACATGCATTTCGCGTTGAACAAAACACAACCTTTAGTTTTGTTCCATTCAAGCTGTTCAAGCTGTCTGGCGAACATCTCGACATTTTGGACATCTCGACATGGATGGAAGAACATCACCTGCAACCTGGCAAAGACTGAGCTTCTAGTGTTCCCTGCCACTCTGACAACATTAAGTACATTAGCAATTACCCCATCAAATTCAGCCAGAAATCTTGGCGTTATCTTTGATGACCAACTGACCTTCAGAGACCACATCTTAAAGACAGCTCGGTCATGCAGATTTGCACTACAAAACATCAGGAAAATCAGCCCTTTCTAACTGAGCATGCATGCAACACAACTTCTCGTCCAGGCCCTGGTCATTTCTAGGCTTGATTACTGCAATGCTCTTCTGACTGGACTGCCGTCGTGTGCAATCAAACTTCTTAAAATGATCCAGAACACTGCAGCACTTCTTGTCTTCAACAAGCCCAAGAGAGCCCACGTCACGCCTCTCTTCGTCTCTCTGCACTGGCAACCACTTGCTGCTCGCATCAAGTTCAAGGCGTTGACACTTGCTTACAGATCCACCACAGGCTCTGCACCCTCCTACTTCATTCACTGTTACAAGTCTACGTCCCTACCAGAAGCCTGTGATCGCTAAAGGAGCAAAGGCTCGTGGGACCGTCACAGAGAGGCACAAAATCACTCTCTAGAACATTCTCATCCACTGTTCCTTGCTGGTGGAATTATTTCTCTACCTTCATCAGGAATGCAGAATCCCAGGCAATATTCAAAAGATGGCTGAAAACTCATCTCTTTCACAAGCACTTAGCGGCATCATTAAAAATTGATCCTCCCTATGCTAGCTTATACTACTCTGAGCAATGTCTGAAACTTGTGTTGTGAGCACTTCCTGTGTCTATTTGCCTCTTCATGATGAATTGCTTGTTTGTTTGTTTTCCTCACTTGTAATTCGCTTTGGATAAAAGTGTCTGACAAATGAATAAATGTAAATGTCAGACATTTTCAGCGGTGTTAAGCGAATTCTGAATAACTTAATGAATAGCACTTTTGATAGGCCACTGCGTTCACTTTCTCAGCAGATATGATTGTGATTGGCTAGAATGCTACAACATCCATAAAAACATTTAAAACATTTACAGCTAAAGAAATGTAAAATATTTATGAATTAGTACAGTCAGTGTTAAAGCATTAACACATGCGATTAATTCCAAAACCCTTAACGCATTAAAATAATATAAAACAATTAATGCAAATAAATTACGGAAGTACATGAAACTGTGCCATTAACATAATTTACGCCATGCAATTAGATGATCTTAGAAATTGGAAGTTTATCACTGAGTATCTATAATGGCACAAACACCCTTACATAATTTAATTTTATTTTACATATTTTTTATAATCCTATTGCTCAAAATAATTATGAATGATTATGAATTGTCAAATAGCCAGCATTAGTCAGTATAGAAGATTAGTAGATGCATAGATACAAGTAGTACTAATACTAATACTACTACAGACCGATTTCCAATCTACCTTTTCTGTCAAAAATACTAGAAAAGGCAGTATCATCTCAACTTAGTTCCTACTTGGAAAGAAATGGTATCTGTGAGGATTTCCAGTCAGGATTTAGACCGTACCATAGTACTGAGACTGCTCTCATAAGAGTTACGAATGATTTGCTCTTATCATTAGATCATGGTTGTATCTCTCTATTAGTGTTACTAGACCTCAGTGCTGCTTTTGACACTATCGACCACAATATTCTTTTGAATAGACTAGAAAATTATGCTGGTATTAGTGGAATTGCATTGGCATGGTTCAAATCATACTTATCTGACCGTTTTCAGTTTGTAGTAGTAAACGAAGAGATGTCATTTCGATCACAAGTTAAATATGGAGTACCACAAGGCTCAGTTCTAGGACCGTTGCTTTTCACTCTGTACATGCTACCCTTGGGAGATGTCATTAGGAAGCATGGCATTAGCTTTCACTGTTACGCTGATGATACTCAGCTCTATATTTCCTCGCGCCCTGACGAAACCTACCAATTCTCAAAATTAACAGAATGCGTAGCTGATATAAAAAATTGGATGACTAGTAATTTCCTGCTACTAAATTCAGAAAAAACAGAGATTCTAATTATTGGACCAAAAACTTCAGCACATAAAAACCTAGAATACTGTCTAACACTTGATGGCTGCTCTGTTAAGTCGTCTTCGTCAGTTAGGAACCTGGGTGTGCTCTTTGATACCAATCTTTCATTTGAAAGCCACATTTCTAGCATATGTAAAACCGCATTCTTCCATCTTAAAAATATATCTAAATTGCGACATATGCTCTCAATGACAAATGCGGAACAGCTAGTTCATGCGTTTATGACCTCGAGACTAGATTACTGTAATGCTCTACTGGGTATTTGCCCTGCTCGCGTGATAAACAAACTACAGCTGGTCCAAAACGCAGCTGCTAGAGTCCTTACTAGAACCAGGAAGTATGAACATATTAGCCCGGTTCTGTCAAAACTGCACTGGCTCCCTATTAAACATCGTATAGATTTTAAAATCTTGCTAATTGCTTACAAAGCACTAAATGGCTTAGCTCCCCAGTATCTGAGTGAGCTCTTAATGCATTATAGTCCTTCGCGTCTATTACGATCTCAGAATTCTGGCCAGTTGTTAATACCTAGAATATCAAAATCAACCGCAGGCGGTAGATCCTTTTCCTATTTGGCACCTAAACTCTGGAACGATCTTCCTAGCATTGTTCGGGAAGCAGACACACTCTGTCAGTTTAAATCTAGACTAAAAACGCATCTATTCAACCTGGCATACACATGACGCACTATAAACTTTTGTCTTCATATCCGTTAAAGGATTGTTAGGCTGCATAGATCAGGTCAGCCGGAACCGGGAACACTTCCTATAACACAAGATGTACTCGTTACATCAGAAGAAGAATGGCATCTACGCTAATTTTTTGTCTCTCTGCTTATCCCGAGGTTTACCAATTAACGGGATTGGCTGGATCTGGGCCGTGTCCAGGTTGGACGGGGAACCTGTGCCTGTGTGCAGCAGCAATGTGGCCCTGTGGTGTCGGCGGAGACTGTGTTAACTAGCTCATCCTTTGTTAAGACCTTACCGACTCATCAGCCAGTGGCACATATCCAAACAAACCGTCCCATACCGGTGTGATCATAAGACCTTATACTAGATGGAACTAGATTAAATATTTTGACTGTTGCGATTCCAAATCGGTTTAATGACCTGTAACTCTGCCTGAGTATCGGACAAGTGTTCACTGTTGGCCAGAGGAGAACTGGCCCCCCGACTAAGCCTGGTTTCTCCCGAGGTTTTTTTCTCCATTTGTTGGAGTTTTGGTTCCTTGCCGCTGTTGCCTTTGGCTTGCTTATGTTGGGGACACTTGCTTGATATTCAGCAGTGTTTTTGATATGCCTGTATTGGCGCCGTTGTATGCGAACTGAGCTGAGCCGGACGATTACGTCACTGTTTTCTGCAGTGCTGATATACATAAATTAACTAGACTAATAACTACTGATATTTGGAACGGAATGAATCAATAATACATAGAATAAGCTGCACAATGACACCATTTTCTTATTAATGTAAAGCTGCTTTGCCACAATCTGCATTGTAAAAAGCGCTATATAAATAAAGATGACTTGACTTGACTTGACTTGACTAATAGTAGATATTAGATACAAAATATATAATGAAAAAAAAATAAAAATAGACGTCACATAGGGCTAAATGCATAACATTTTAAGAAATTGCTACAGCAGCGAGGGAGAGGAATGCATGCACTGCATGATTCTGTATACAATGAGATCACTTTTTTTTGATTCTCCCACGATTCTGAACAGACAACTAAACAAAATAACATCTATTTTTTTACTAGAGGGGAAAATATTAATTGCTACAGTGTATTTAAAGCTGCAGTCTGTAAATTGTTTTTGATCCAAAATCGATTTTTGAGCAAGCACATGACCAGCCAGTGTTCAAAACCATCTCCTTACCTTAGCCTGATTCACAACGGTAAGCTTGTAATAATAAAAAAAATAAAAATCGGTACTGGTGGGCTTCCGCAGGAAATTCAAGCATTCAGCCATTTGTCTTTGCATCATTACGTCACGTCTGTTTGCATAAAGAAGGAGTCCCAGCTAGTAGGCTGTATGGCATGTGAGGATGCAGCTGGAAGCGGATCATTTATAGCTTTTTCTACGGTGGCCCAGTATTGCACAACAAAATTTAAAAAGCAATCATAAGTTCTCAACACAAAGGAATCAAGCCACATCACAAAGAAATAAAGCCACAACACAACAGAAATGCTCCTGACCACTAGGGGGCTCTCGGAGCTTGGAAAAGTTAGATTTCCTTGCCACTGTTCTAGAGTCGACAGTCTTATATCAATACCATGATTAATTTTAAGTATGTAAACATTGTATATTGGCTCGATTTCGTTGTGTTGTGGCTTTATTTCGTTGTGGTATGGCTTGTTTCCGTTGTGTTGTGGCTTTATTTCGCTGTGTTGTGAACTTATGTTTGCTTTTTTAGTTTCATTGTGTTGTGCATTACTGGGCCACCGTATTTTTCTCACAGCAGCTGGAATAATTAAACTTATCATTTTGATGGCGGATTGTAATCCAGAAAGGTCCACAATCATCAGTGACAACTGGAGATTAACCCGTAAAAAGACTTGGGACTGCGGAGTGGCTACAGAAATTGAAATCTACAGGTAATGCCAATGCACACTAAATACGCACGGTTTGAAGTGACCCGAGCTAAGTGATTGTTAGGTTTAATCACCATTGGCAGCGCGATTTATTGTAATGCTTTTTTCTCAGTTGGTCAGAAAAAAAGTGGCAGACGTGTTACTTATTCAGATGACATTTTCTGGTGAAAATACTTATTTTTATTCAAACTTCCAAGACGCTGAATCTGTGACTCCGAAGTACAGTATGCACACAGATGTAGTGACTGACAGCAAACATTAGATCCATCCACGCTGAGGAGCCGAAGATCAACGCTGCACTTGTACTGTGCATTGTTCCATGATCGGGTCCTTTATGTAAAGATATTTTAATGGGCACTCCTTTTTTAGCACCTGATTACAAGTTCTACAAAATCACATTATGATTTATATCAAAAAACAGCTAAGTAAGTAAGTAAAACCTTTATTTGTCCCGCAGTGGGGAAATTGCATTCAGCAACAGCAGGGGTACATGGTAAAAAGTAGTACACAGCTACCCGGTTAGCCTGCTGTGTTATACAACAAGTTACACATACCCTGTTTATTCAGATCAATCTGTAATGTTATTAAATAAGTGTTGAATGTCCAGACATTTCATTAAATAACAACGATTATGTATTGTGTTCCGTTGTTGTTGTTATTAGTAGTAGTAGTAGTAGTAGTAGTATCAGGCTCGCAACTTTTGATCAGGCATTAAAAACAGCTACCTCCACCTAGGGGAGATTTCAAACAAACACAGTGGAGAGATTTCAGCATGGAGGACGAAAACCAAACTCAAAGAGTAAGTAAAGTCTTTTTTTTTTTTTTTAATCTAATGGCATTTTCTTATGATTAAAGGTTGTTTTAGCTATTGAAGTGTGCAGTTTGCAGTGTTACAAAAAGTTGTTAGTCCACACCAGATTTCTTATATTATAATTGGTGTTTGTAGGAACACTTTAATAATCACAGGATGAATGGGCAATAAACAATCAATGAAACAATGTTTTAGATGATAAACTCTCAAGGAATTTTAAATACGGTTTGTAGTCAGTGTCAAGTCACCTTTACTTATATAGCGCTTTTTACAATGCAAATTGTGGCAAAGCAGCTTTACAGTAATAATTGGCAAACAATTTTGGGCTGCATAGCAGCTCCCAAAGAAAAACGATGTCATTGTCCAGCTTATTCTATATATTTGTATTGATTTATTCCGTTGCAAAGATCAATAGTTACTAATCTAATTAATTTATGTATATCAGCACTGGAGAAAACAGAGTGAGAGTGATGATGATCTGTTCTACTTACTTGTCATTCTGCAGTGTATTAGCACATTCATTTGTTCATTTGAACATTGATCTGATATGTTAAACATATATATGTTTAACATATATTGTCTGTTTTATGGTTTAAAAGTACCGGTGCATATATATCCATAAAATCCATAAAACAGATAATTTGTGGCGTCCCTAGCTGGTTGCAATGGAAACTTTAGAGCCCACTGACTACAAACCATATTTAAATTTACTTGATAATTTATCATCGAAATTGTTGTCTTATTGATTGTTTATCGCCCATTCTAAGGTGTTCCTACAAACACCAGTTATAATATAAGAAAGGTGGCATGAACTAGCAACTTTGTAACACTGCAAACTGCACATTTTATTAACTAAAACCTAAAACCTTAACTAACCTTTAATTATAAGAAAATGCCATCAGATTAAAAAAACAAAAACAAAAAAAAAAAGACTTAGGGCTTACTCGTTGAGACTGGTATCTGAACATTTAACACTTATTTAATAACTTTACAGATTGAGCTGAATAAACTGGGTATGTGCAATGTTGGTGTATAATACAGCAGTCTAACCAGGTAGCTGTATTTTGTGCAAACAATATAAATCATAATGTGATTTTGTAAAAATTGTAAGCGGGTGCTTAAAAAAAAAGTACCCATTAAAATGTCTTTACATAAATGGAATCCCAAATCATGGAACAATGCACAGTAAAACTGCAGCATTGAGCTTCTTGAGTCTGTTCGGTAAGAGTGTTTTGATTGGTGGATTAAAAGCTCACCATGATTGGCTTAATAGAACATCCTCCAAAAAAGGATAATTATGAATCTTAATCTGAATGAATCTACCAGGAAATACAGCACAAAAATTCAAAACAGTCCACGCACGTGTGACAATTTGCAAATGCAGATTCAAAGATTGCATGTAACATCATTTATAAATATGTGATGGAAATTAATTCAAGAACTTGATATATAAATATTTGTCTAAACATTTTAAATTTATTTAGGTAAGATGCATTTGTGTGAGCATTTGGGGAAATATTTATTCTTTTAATTGTGAATTTATGAATTTTGTTTTGTAAATTTTATTTTTTAAGGCTGATCTGGATCTGTACATTTCTTGATGAATCAATGTTTTTGAACAAATCTTATGAATGAATCATTCAATGTCAAATACATTTTTAACATTCATGTGTCGCCTCCTAGTGGCTCAACGATATAATTGATACAACTGTTATATGCGATTTGCTCTGTTTTGATGGCTAATACAGAGTTTCGTCTTTATATCCAAACTATAAACTTTTATCTCAGTAGCTTTCTCTAGCTCACAGACATGAAAATCAATGTCATTTAGAAATAATTGCGTGTTTTTGAATCTAGATCGCAATCTGTATGTGGACATGTCCGCATTAAAGCAATTCAGTAGGTTTAAAGAGATCACCCTTAAGAGCAGATTTAGTTGCAGACTCGCTCTGAACAGATCATTGAATCAGTGAGTTGTTGACTCGACGAGAACAGCTGCAAGCAGCTGATCAGTCCAATTCACTAATGAATTGTTTGATGTGATTTGCGAGCCGATTTAAGGGGTTAGTTCCATGTCGTTCCAGACCTGTAAGACATTTGTGTTCATCTTCGGAACACAAATTAAGATATTTCTTAATTTCTCTCCGAGGGTATTTGAACCACACACAGGCAGCAACGTCATTGCACCTTTTGAGGTCCAGAAAGGTACTAAAAACAAAATAAAACAAAAATAACAACAATTCATTCAACAATTTGAACTCAGAATTTTGTTTAGTTTTTTTGCACACAAAGTATTCTCGTCGCTACATAACACTGTAGACTATTTTAACCATGTTTTTACTACCTTTCTGGACCGCAACCGTGGAACGACAAGAGGGTGAGTAATTAATGATAGAAATTTCATTTTTGGGTGAACTAACTCTTTAACAGGATGATTGAAAAGAATCAGTTCATGCAAGAATCGGACACAGCTTTTGTGTTTTTTTTCTCAGGTCAAGGTGGTTGATTTTAGGAGTTTTTTGCCATCTCCATTGTGATTCTGTTCAGTATCACCGCTTGACTATCGCCAGTATCGTCTCAAATGTAAACAAGCTCTTTGTTGTTGTTTGTTGTGTGCATAAATTTATGAATTATATAGACTCCTTATATCATTTGGTTATTTGGAGTCCTTTTGAAGTCCCCAAGGGTCTTGGACTTGCTGGATATAGCAAATTAATGTGTTAAACAAGATAAATGGCATATGCTTAATTTTGTGATAAGTATGTGATTAAATCGTGATTAATCACAACAAAAGTGTGATTAATCTGATTAAATTTTAATCGGTTTACAGCACTAATATGAATATTTTATATCATAAACATAACATTTTATGGAGAATACACTGTATAAAAAGAATATATAAAACATATTGGACAGAAATGTGTAGAAAAATTACAATTTTAGTAACAATATAGCATTGATAAGATATTTTTAAGATAACTATATTATTTAGTGGAATGACTAAAGTGGACCATCGAAATAAAGTGTAACCAAAATCTTAGCCAAATTCAAAATCTAATAGATACTGGAACCAAATGATTTTCCTGATAACACTACAACAAAATGAGCAATGCACCCATTGGAGTCACCTTACACTTTGCTGGTGTCATGACAATCAGTTGACATCAACTGTCTGCTGTGCATGAGAATCAACTATCAAACAGAGTGTGTGATTCATGGTGTCACAAAGTCTGTAAAAACACCTTCTGCACTTTAAAGACACTTTATTCAACATGAAATGCCTCACAAATTAAATACAAACTGTTCTGTTCTCATGGTTATTTGACAAGACTCCTAATTGAATAAGAATTGTTTCTCAATCATTCTCTATTTGTTCTTTCTCAAAATTAATAAAAAGAAGCATTAAACAATCTTGAACCAGATTCCTTTCCCTAGCTACCACATGCTGTATATAGTTTGTGTACTTTCTTTTTGTGGAACACAAAAGGAGATGTTTTGAAAATGTCAAAGGGGTTCTGTTTAATAAAAACAAACTCAAGATGCGTTGCACCAGATATAACAAATTGTGATGACACTGATATTACAAGCCATATTTGAAAGTGCATGACTGAATTATATTTGAAAGCTGTCGTGAAGGACAACAATAGCAATTTTGTTTCATCAGGGTTTGAAAAGACATGATGGTGAGTAAATAATGAAAACATTATCAATAGTGTGAGTTATTCTTTTAAAAAGTACAATCTTCCCCATGAGGTTTAAAAAATGCTAAAAGAGCCGATAACGTTGTAGATACCAGATTCATTATTCTTCTTTGTTCACTTTTAGCGCTGTGTAGAGTCTTTGTAGAGTAGATGACATGTGGAACAAAAGCCAAATGGCGGTGAATAAAGATGAGGCTTTTTGTTTGCAAATGTGCTGGCCTTTGCATTTTTCATCCCAGATAACTGCATCTCTGCCCTTGATTCAAATAAGAAGCTCTGCTTTACAGCTCAGACTCTGCCGGGCTGATCTTACCACATTCGTCACCCTAGAATAAAGGGTCGTCTTTTGAACTATTATTCATGTGCTCTACCTGAACAGCGGATAGAAGATAAATGAGCATCCAAATATTGAGCTGTTAGCTAGATTTCATCATTATTCTAGACTAGTGCTCTAGAATTTTGTATTATTTTTTATGAAATACGATGACTTAAAGGGGTCATATTGTGGAAAACAGTATTTGTCTTGCTCTTCTTAAGTAAAAGATATTGATATACTATGCAGACATAATGGTCATAATGCAAAGGCAAAGCTCCCTCTCCTGTCCACCCAGACAATATATGGAAAGAATACTTTTTGCAATAATTATTTTTGTCTTGTTTTCAACTAAAACATCTAAAGATCCCTAAAACATGGTAGATTTACTTATATAACCAGGGGTACACATAAGTTTTTAAGTCTGGTTCTCATGAAAGAGCTTGGGGATTCAGTTTGGACACATTGCACACAGTGTGACCCATTAAATATAACTATAAAAAATAAAATAATTAATAATAGCATTATTGCACCTTATTTAGTTAGGAGGTTTTTTTTAAAAAAAAAAAAAAATAAAATAAACACAATAAATAAAGTGTGATAATACTATTATTTTAAATAAAAAAAGGAGTATTAAATAAAAATACACTTATTTTAGTATAACTAAAAAATTCTAATATTTATATTTTCTTTTCTTTATTTTATTAACTTTTTTTCTTATATGAATTTTCAACATTTTCAAACCTTTTTCAAAAGCAAGATTTTATTTTAGCGGGTTCCCAGGAAGTAAGTATATGCACTGCCAGATTAGCACTGCGTGCATGTCAGTAAATGTCACAGTTTTGCGCTTTGCTCTGAAACTGGCAGATCTATTACGCATTCAGTTCAAATGGAAATCTTATACAGAATTCCAGTTAGTTGGTCTACAATGGTGATTGTGCATTAACAGCTGTCAACCATGTCAGTACGAGTGGTCTGAACTTACCCAGCACATTTTTTTTTTATTTTGGTCGTACATGCACACCTGCGCACCATTTATGTACCTGTATATAACATTTAGTGCCATTCCAAGAATGCTTTTATTTAGTGCCACAGGGACTTTTCACTGTTTGTATCACTCTGCTTGTCTGTGTTTGCAGCGCTGACTGGCAGTCTGTACATTATTTGTGTGAATTTTCCAGTGGTCCTTTATATTGGTTACATCATCACCAGTAAGTGCCAAAAAGTGAATGGCAAACAGTCAGCAACAGCATACTATGTCAAAATCAGTAATTTTTCTCTTTCTTTGATACAATTCACACAGGTTGGATTCTTCACATGGAGCATTTATGCAGGCTACTTCTAATCTCATCAAGCAAACAGGGGCAAAGAAAATAAAACAGATGCCGAAACTTCAAATGTATATACTGTTCCAGCCAAGGATCTAGCCGCAACCATTCCTGTTTATGTTCCAAGCATTTAGCAGAAGCAAGTTAAACTTGATCTGTCACAGCATCAGCAACATAATCTCCAGCAACAGAAGCAACATTATCTCCAGCAGCAGCAGCAGCAGCAGCATAGCAGATCTAGTCCGCCAGTACCAAATCTATTTACATTCCATTTTATTAATAAAATTGTGGTGATGCGATCAATTTATGATAGTGATTATGGGCAGATACGGTACACTCAATGAGTATAAATGAAGATGAGATTGACATCTCACTAAGCGTGTTTTTCCGGGTCCTGAAAGTGACGTCATTTCGTCCGTCATTCTGTGCGCCGTGTTTATGTCCGGGAGATAAGAGCTACCGGTGGCATTCTCTCTATGAACGTGTTTGTGAGGGTAAATTGAGACCTATTTGATTTACAGTGTGTGGCTGAAGAGTACTTTAGACGCGCCGAACAGATATTTGTCAATGTGAGGCCATAATTAGCACGCCATCGAGTGAACTGGGTGGTGGGAGTTACCATACGCAGTGACACGGGAGCCAGGAAGTGTTGCAGCAGGCTTTGTGGGCGCTGTTAGGCTTTATGCGAGACAGTGCCGGTCCAGTGAATTAGGATTGCCTGCAGCTGGTAGCCGTTATTCGAACTGGAGTGCTTCAGAACGGAGTGTATTCTTCTATGCAAGCTCTCTTCGACCCTTCTCTGCCTCGTACTGGGACGACACATCGACTGTGAACCTTTACCTTTGCTTGACGATTTCATTTCAGTGAACGAGGGTCTCCGTGACGACCGGAACAACGCATTTGTGCCTATCTGTACATTTACTCAAATTACTTAACGATTTCATTTCAGCGAATAAGGGTCTTCGTGACGACCGGAACAGTAGTGCGCTTACCGCCTGCGACGCATCTAAATTTAGCTTTCTTTTTCAGGATTGACATGGAGATTTAAGTTCAGTGGCGAGAAGTTACTGGGTTTTGTCACTACTATCGTGTCTTATCGTGTCTTATGAATGTGTGCTGGTGAATTTCGTTCACTTGTAACTGTGTTGGAATATGCTGTTGTATTGTAAAGAGAGAATATTTTTATAAGACAGTGCTGGGCGACAGCGTTAACTAACTATTCACCAGTGAACGACTGTATCATTGTGACGAACTGATGTCTTCTGTGATAAGTGTTGATTGACATCCCATTACGTGGAATGTGTATTTGTATGTGTGCTCGAATCTTATATTGTTTTCTCTTCCACTCAGAATTGGGGTCCCAGTAGTAGCCAGCGTCCTCTGTGTGTGGTGGTGGTTCGGCCATTGGTCTGCAGTGCTCACAACGGGTGAATTTGGTGTTGTGTGGTGCAAGCACAGGTAGTTGCTGTGTTTATTGGACAGGCAAGATGAATGCCCCAATTCTCGAGTAGGTTGTGTGTGTGTGTGTGTCTATCTGTGTAAACTGTTTCATGATTGATGCAGCCTTTTTTTTATGGTGATTTATTAAAAGTTGTATTTTATTGTATGTGTATTGAGGAATAAAATCTGTGAAAAGCTTATCCCTGTCTGTTATCTGACTCAGCCACTGTGAAACTGTGTGCTTCATAGTTTGTATCTGCGGGTCCCCGGCCAATTTCCGGGGTGGCGTAGTTGGGTCAGTGCCATTATTGGCATTGTAGTTAACTTTTGAATGCAGAACGCCACAAAATGTTGTACAAACTTTCTTAAAAAGTTTTCTATTTGCTTTTGTTTTCCATTCCATTTCCATTTGCTTTTCTTTTCTGTATAATTATTCAAGATTCTAGATTGCAGAAGTGGATTGATGCTGTACAGTCTTAGTAAAGTATGGCAGATCGTGGTAGTCTGTTTCATTCCTCACAACCTAGAACTCAGAACAGCCCTGCAAGATGGTGAATTGCACCCAGCAAACTGCACTTTTTGATGTACATAACTGCGTTATTGAATCGCAAACTAAAACACATGCAGTTAAACCCATAAAAACAACAGGTGCAACCAACTCTTAGTGAATGATAGCCACTTTAAGGTAAACTATAGAAGTAATGAATTTCCTTCTTTAAAAGTAAACAGCAGCAAACATTGTCTTCTAATATGTGTGCTAAAGTTAAATAATAAAACCGAATAATAAGAGGCGATACAAAGAAATGAGTGAAGGAGACAAGGAGGAAAACTTTGCAGTGTCAGTGTGGATGTCTTCTAAGATCAGTGTCACAATGAAGGTGTTTGTCAGCCTGAGGAGAACACGCATGCTCACACCTCTCCTCCTTACATAGGAGACTGAGTGTGTGTGTGTGTGTGTGTGAGAGAGAGAGAGAGAGAGAGAGAGAGAGAGAGAGACTAGGGCTATTTTTACAGAGAAAATTTGAACAATTTTTTATGGTTTACCTTAGGTTCCCTCTTCCAGCTATTCCAAAAGCAACTTCTAATATATATGTCCAATAATAAATTCACAATGCATTCTCAATGATAAAGAAGCAGTTAAGGCTGGTGTTTGCACATTTCCTTGGCCTAATCAAATAAATAAATGCATAATTTAAGAGGCTGTAGTGTTCAGTGTATGCTGTTCATTAATATTAGTCATTGGATGCCCTTATTTGCTATCAGAGCAAAGTAATAAAGAAACACAAATCTAATCTCATAGTACACAGATATATCTTTATAACCTGGGGAAAGCAATTTCTCAGCAAGCTGCTGTGATTAGTCCACGATGTGAATATATTTGTCATGTCAAATCAATTAAAGAAATGTTCCAGGTTAAATACAACAAAAGTACAAATCGACAGCATTTTTACAAACTGAGGTCATTGGAATTATAAGTAGTGCTTCACTAGCATCACTACTACTAAACCTCAAATTTAACTATTCCATTAATGAATTTCTGCTAACCTCAGGGTTTTCTTAAAAGGAATATTCTGTGTTATACAAAAATTAGCTCTACAAATATCTGTAGCTTACTGTCAATTACCACACAAATAATTTTGACTAATCCCACAGTTAAAACAAACAAATGAAAAAATACAATGGTGCTTCCCAAGTCACCTTTACAATGCTCAAATCTGATGGATAGTTTTTTTTTTCCCCACATTCTTTTATAATGATAGTGATACCGTTTAGTAGAAAGCACTTAGCATATTATATTGTTACTCACATGTACTCTATGCTGTTACTACATGTCACAAATCTATGTGGTGACACTAAAAGTGGCAATATGGAGAACACGATCTTGAGGTATCGCCCGATTTTTGTGAAGGGAGCCATTGCAGAGAGAGAGAGACTAGCTCATTTCTGTACATACTGTATTTGGACTTCTAAGAAACAAAAGAGTCTTTTTCTCTTTTTAATCGCACACAGACACAGAGGGCAAAAAATATTTTGAGAAATGGCACAAGTCAGGGGCCGGATTCACAAAATTCTTTATAAGAAAGTTTAGAAATTCGTAAGATAGCTCCAATGTGCAATTATTGAAAAATTCTTAAAAAGTTCTCAAATTTTTTCTTGACTGCCCACTGGCTTCAGTGCTGGAGTTCCTTCAAGACCATTTCTCTCCCGGTCTTTCCCCACACACTTAAGGTGTACGAGGTGGACATAACTGCCTTCCTCGCACCGTTCTCTGGGGAAGCACCACCTGGTAACTTGTTTCCTTTTCCTTTTGTTTGTTAGAATCCTGAATTGGGATCTACCCGTGCACTAGAGGGATTGTCACTGACATCCTTCGAGCCCTTCTAACAAATGCATTACTCTAAAGATAGCTTTCTTGCAGGAACTTACTTTGCTTAAATGAACACAGACCGCTGTAGGTTGCATCCTCCTGTCTGGAATTTGCTCCAGGTAGGGTGAAAGCTATTCTTCACCAAACGCTGGGTTATATATAGTATCTAAAGTACCAACTAATGTGGCCCATAGTCCTTCAGACCTCCAGGAGAAGCTACAGTTACCCTGTCTCCCTTCGCCTCTTCTAGTCAGAGCACATTCCACACAGAGTATGGCATCATCTAAAGCTTTACTGTCAAGGGCATCCCTCCAAGATGTACATGATGTAGCAGGGTGGTCCTCCCCACACACTATTACAAGGTTCTATAGCCTGGACCTTCCGGCTACTCTGGGGTCTCAGGTGCTTGTGTACTGAGTTGTGCCAAAGCAGCTTCACACTAGGACAGGCATTTGTCAGCATAGTGAAGTGGGTATTTTGTTCCTCAAAGTGTCAGCATACGCCGTAGTGTAAGTTCCCTCAAAAGGGAACATCTCAGGTTACGCATGTAACCATGGCTCCCTGAGAAGGGAATGAGATGCTGCGTCCCTTTGCCATACTTCCTGCATGCCTACATTATGCCGTCACAAGCCACAGGATGATGGAATAGCACACGTGCTTCAGGTGCTGCCCCAAAGTTTAGCGATACAACACAGTGTCTCGTTCCCTTCTATGGGAACTATGGTTACATGCGTAAACCGAGACGTTTTCCTACCTATTTGGCAAAAGACAGCAGCCTTTTTTTTTTTACTGTTTTCTCTAGTCAGTTAGCTCCGATTTCATTTCCCCCCCCCCCCCCCCTGACTTTCTACTGTCTAAGGACCCAAATTATTGAAAGCCCACTTTGCCAGCTGTGAAGAGTTTATAATGTTTGTGAATCTGGCCTCAGATTCAAAATTGCATTACCCTCATGAGCACCACTGCTCAGTGTGTTCTAACTGCTAGTCCAAGTGACAATATGCTCACCAATTTTTTTTTCATACATTGACACACAAATCTAGACTGAATACTCCAAAAGTACAGCATAAAACTGAATTTTGCACAGACTTTATTCTATCAATTTACATAAAACAAAATACATTTAAATGCATATTTCTGCATACTTTCAATTGCACATTATGCAACTCATCTACTCTTTTCAAACCAAGCATACCCTGATCTCACTGTGACTATTTTATGAATCCAGCTTTGGGGTACAATGAATAATCAGAGAGAATGTCTGTATGTATGTGTGGAACAGTTTTCTGCCCTGTGTTGGTCTATTTACTATTACAACAAGACATTTCATTTACATCATAGCTGTGAGCAATGATTTGTTACTTGCTTTTGCTCATTATAGAGAAAATGTTACACGATAAGATTCTAAGACATTCCCATGATGAGCAAATAATATTTTTGCTCTCTGTAAACTCTCTGCTAAAAGCTTATGTTGTCAAATTTTAAGAGTACACTAACATATAATGTAGAGACTGTTAAGAATATCAGGACTTCAAACTTGACAGATATGGAATAAAGTCACAAAATTTAGATTTTTGATCTAATTTTGATTAGAGATTCATTAATTCAGTCAGGACTAATAGCAGTGAAAATAGGAGTATAAGTACCTTATAACATTAAGAATCTTCTTAAAGCCACACTATCACCATACTGTAGCAAAATGCTATTTGAGCCCACAACAAATGAACTTGGAAACACAAGTGTGACACTTCCAGCTCACATCTGTCGTCCTCAGGCTACAGACTCAGAAAGCAGCCCCAGAACAATTCCTGCAGGGCCCTTAAACAAGAGAGGCTGCAGTGGTTGGGAGAGGAGGCGGGTGGGGGTTTGGCATTAACATGTGACTGCGTGTTCTTGACTGCAGGTGGAATGGCGGAGACAGCGGCACAAGAGGCATGTTAACACATCTACACACACACACACACACAAAGGCCTCCGAGTGCTTCAAAAATAGAGTGCTCTTCAGGACTCAGGCAAGGTTAACAGGATGAGACAGCGTGCTCTCCATCTACAGCAAACCACTGCCCGAGAGATTCCTCTTTACATTTAGGAACCACTGCTTCTGTGCTTCATTATTGCAATGCATTTTTAATGCACCACCCTTCCACATTGCTTTCAGAGTGCTGTGGATTTCTGTAAAAGCCTTTTTAAAAAAGTGCCATTATTTACTCAACCATTTGCTGTTCCAAACCAGTATTGTCACGTTTAGATATTTAGTTTCCTTGCATGTTTTTCTCTATTCATTTGTTGCCCTAGTTACACATTGTCCATTCTTGTTGTTTTGTTTCACCCATGTTGGTTTGCTTCACCCATGTTCCTGCTCTCCTGAGCCCCATATTTCATGATATCAACTTTGATTTGTTTTGCTGAAATGAAGATCTGCTGATCAAGATCATCTTTCTATCCTCATCTTTGTGGATGCTAACTGCGACTCAAGAATGGACTTAAACCTATGGATCTGCCAACAGAACATCTTCTCCTCATCAAGGATGGTTGCTCCTATAGGGCCATACCCAGGATTTTTTTTTTTACATTGTCCCCCAGATTCAATATCCTGAAAGGTCACTAATAGCTTTTTACAGAGCTAGACTGAATGACGGCCTTAAAGCGGAACTCCCCTTTGATGGTCTTTGAGGGACGCTTTGTGAGTTTATACAGTGGGAACTCTACAATTAAGCAGATGCCAGTTCATAGTGGGTGAGGTGGCAAAGGACCTAGTGGCTCCAGAGCTCCCAAGTCTGGTGGTCTCAAGTCTGGTCTCAGCCACATCCATCATGAAGATGACTCTTCTCGATCTGGAGATCCTGGAGTGCACTTCCACCCATGCTCATACCCCATGAGCTCAGTCTTTCCGCACTGTTCCTCCCATGCTTACTGGACAATCTAGTCCAGAACAGTTCCCTGGCCCTTCCTCCTCTGCTGTCTCCATCCAATTCCCTGGCTTTGTCGCCGCTGGTTCAGCCAAGCCTCTTGACTTATTCATTTCAGCTGGTTCTGTCCAGCTCCATGGCTCTGCTCCCTCCACTGGCTCCACCCCACCTCTAGCCTCACCCAGTTCCCTGGCTCCACCTCATCCTATGGATCCACTGGAGTGGTTTGCTCAAAGTTCTGTTCATTCAGCTCCACATTGAGCCTCCGAGCCTAGGACTCCACCTCAGTCAGACTTATTGTGGCTACTCACTCTCTTGGCTCCATCGTGGCCTGTCATCCCTCCGGCTCAACCATGATCATTCATCCTACCATCTCTGCCTTGGTTTGACGTTACCCTGATTTTACTGCAGACTTCTGAGCATGAGGCTGTGGTCCCTCCACCCCTTCAGCTCCAACATCACTTTGGCTTCACCAGTACACTCGCTCCCTTTAGGTCCACCTTGGTTTTCCCAGCCCTCGGCTCCGGCTTGGTCCTCGGATCTCCTGGCTCCTGTTTATCAATTCTTGTTATTGTGTTTATGGTTTGCTTCACCAATGTTCTTGCTGTCCTGATCCCTGTGTTTAGTGATATCAACTTTGTTTTGTATTTTTTTTAGCTGTTAGTAGGACAAAGAAGACGTGGTACTCATTGTGGTTCAGAAAAATGATGTACGGTTGTACGCATGTCCACTGTTGGTCATTGTCAGTGAACAAATTAAACTATTCCGTGTAAAACTGTGTTTATTTTCTAAACATCCACAGAACCAAAAGTACCCATAGGTGAAAAACAACAACAACAACAACAACAACATACTACTTATGCTAACTTTTACATTAAACATTACTACATTGGCTGGATTTTTTTTTTTAAACTTAACCATCATTTTTTGTTGCTTCTGTGGTTTCCAAACTGAGCCTGAACCATCTGCTAAACCTTGAAAATTCTTTGTAGAATAAAAAAGAGGCAATCTGCCCATGCTGTGTAAAGATTGCATCCCCAAATAGCCTGAGGAGCAGATATCTACAAACTGTCATAAAAACTTAATGCAGGCTTGCTCCTAATTCTGAACACCATGGGAACATTTTCTTGCTTCAAGCCTTGTTCAATTTAACTCTCGGATACTCCGGAGCAAAAGCTCAGAGAGACAATCACTAGAAGTGAAAAAGAAATCCTATTAAACCTCCCGAGAAATGTTACACAAAAACTATAAAATCTCCTTCTCAGCTGTAAAGCAGAAACTGCTGTCCACTCAATGTCTGTACAGCCAAAGGCTCATCGATTCTCTCAGCTGTCATTTCTGATATAAAATCCAAAAGCATGTTGTGTAGGAGAAGCTGATCTCAGTGAGATTGAGCCTTAACCCTCATTTGATCTAAAGAACTTAGGTTTGTGTGCTATGTATTTAGGCAACTATCTTCTTGAAAAGTGAGACAGTATTGTTGATTTGATTCTCTTGAACACTGAAATAGCTTTCACTCTAGAGAAAGATGGGTATATTGGCAAGAAAAGTTTATGAGGTGGGTTTGGGGGTGTCAAAAGAAAAGCAAAGAAAAGAAAAGACAAAAAAATGTTGGGCTGCAGTCTTACAAACAAAATGTCTTCTAAAAGCATGTGTGTACTTAAAGGATTAGTTCACTTCTGAATTAAAATTTCATGATAATTTACTTACCCCCATGTCATCCAAGATGTTCATGTCTTTGTTTCTTCAGTCGAAAAGAAATTAAGGTTTTTGAGGAAAACATTCAAGGGTTTTTCTCTGTATAATGGGCCTTGGGGTTCAATGGGTGGAAGGTTTGAAGTGCAGTTTCTGTGCAGTTTCAAAGCACTATACACGATCCCAGATGAGGAATAAGGTTCTTATCTAGCAGAATGATTGGCCATTTTCAAAAAAAAAAAAAATAAATAAATAAAATAAAATAAAATAAATAAATAAAAAAGTATATCCTTTTTTTAACCATAAATGCTCGTCTTGCACTAGCTCTCTTCTTCTTCTTGTTTTTCTTCTTGTAGAATTCAGGCAGTGTAGATGCTGAGTGTATTACTGCCCTCCACAGGCCAAAGTTTGAACTAAATTGTCATATACAATATACTATACAATATACTAGTATATAATAATTAGTTCAAACTTTGACCTATGGACGAAAAAATATTTTGTCTAAAGTAAATTATAAGTGTTTCTTCTTTAAAATAAATGCCACTTGCTTTTATAATTTGTTACAAAGACACAAACATATAGACACATACATTCATACATACATACATAGATTTATTACATTATTATTTATTTATTTATTTTTAGCGTGGCCTGAGCGTGCAAAATATTTTAGGTCACTGCACAAAACAGTTTTTATTCTACATATCATATAACGACTATTCCCACATGTTCAATCATAACCACCAAACATGCTTATGTTTGAAAACTAAAACCCCAAATACCCTTATTAATACCAGATGACTGCATTCACAGAGCAATTATACGAGTGTACAGTAAGTTACTTTTGAATTTTTTAATTAAATTTTTAATTATGGTTACACTAGCATGATAAAAATGCACACTGTCAGCTTTTTTTGGTTTTATTATTAACACAACAAGCACAAACTACACAAAAGCAGCAGTCCCTCTAAGTGTCTTAATTTGTTCACTAGTTTTCATTCACTCTTTCGAATGGACTGCATTAGAGGACTGATGTTGTGAATAGTGAATGAGGGTGTCGGGGCGAGTGTGTAGTGTATATTCATCTGCTGCTAAATATGCACTTGCTAACAAATGTTCACCTGTAAATGTTAACTTAGCAATCGTAAGACAATTTATGTTTGCATCATCGTATTATTGACCACCTTGTGCCAGTTCCAAATTCAATTGATGATGCATATTTTCCTTCCAGTCTTATTAATGGATAATGATTAGTTTATGCTTTCAGATATTTTTTCAGACATAATATTCAATCATGACAACTATCTGAATAGATTTAGATTTAGTCAATGTTAATGTTGATGTATGTTAATGTGTTCGGTCTTGTGGAATAGATTCGATATGCTGCTGCTGCTATTGCAGAGCGAATATGGACTTCCAATAGATATACAGACACACTGCTGTTAGCATGCAAGATATGCTGCTGCCTGAATAGTCATATATAAATCCCATAACAGATCTAGACAGGTGGAGCTGGACGAGGTAGAGAGTTTCAGAGGAACTTTGATTGTACACTGCAGGGTCAGCTAACAACAAGCACTGAACCAGACTATTTAAATTTTGTGCAAGCAATCACATTGGCAGAATCATCAGAGGTCTACCAGCTTATGCCATGATGTAAATGTGATTGCATGCAGATTGCATTACATTAAAGATTGCAGGTTATATTGTTCATTTACTACTCTACTCTTAGGGTGAACCCATAGGCCGTCTGCAGGCAAATGGCAGGCAAAAAGTGAGTCTACGCAAGAGTACCCCGCTCTGAACAAAGACATGACTCACCTCTCTCACAGGTTCGCTCCCAGTATCCGGTCCCGGTGCAGTCACAGATGAAGCGATTCCATCCCTCTTTGCAGATTCCATTGTTTTTGCAGGGGTTGCTATCACACTGTTTGCCTGTTACTTTGCTGCAGGACGACTTGATTCCGACTCCGTTCTGGGCCTCTGCAATCTGACGAATGTCTTTACTGCGTCCATCTATGAAAAGATCACGGATGCAGCCCACATAGCCATAGTTCAACATAGCGGTCCACAGTTCGGTGGGAAGAACCAGGCCAACACGGTTGTCTGGGAGACCTCCAAGATATAGGTCACCCTCCAGGTCTAGAATCTCATTCTCTCCGCTGGCGGTGAATGGAGTCCGACGGCTGTTCACAGAGATGATACCTGTTCAAAACAAAAACAGGCTGTCAAGAATGACAAAATAAGCTCAGCCAAAAGAAGAAGGCAGCAGAGACATTTCACGCTCATTATAAAAATATTTGACCACACAATACTGCTAACCATACAGAATCAAGTATTCCAGAGAGTAGTGTAATAAATACAGATGAATATGTGCATGTTTGTGTATGTATGTGAGTTAAAGTGTTCTGACGCACTGATGTACTGAAGGATGCAAAGGATGCAGGCATTTCAAAATAGAAACATCAATATAGTCCAGTGTGGCCGCAGTGGCAGATTGAGGGAGCATTCTGAGTTCTTCCATTGGTCTGTATTATGCAAGTATTCTTGGTCTCTCAACACCCACATCTATATATCTGCCTCAGCTCATTGTTGCTTTCTAGGAACTTCCATGATGGCTTTTAATTAGAGAAGGAGCCAAATTGCCATCTCTTAATAGATATAGTAGGGTCAGGGGAATAAAATGGTCCTTAACTTCTATTTGATCTTAAAATTTCAGAACCTAAAAGCTTTCTGTTCATTTCCAAGTTTAAATGAAAGAAATGCCAGATTTTCAGTGTTGTCTCAGACTTTTAGACTGTAGTATATTCAGTATGAGTATAACATAACCATAGGCAAAAAATAAGAGCCACCCTCTTGTGACTATAATTTGGAGAAGTGTCCATTCTCCGAAATGAAGTCTGTGACAACACAATGCCAAAAACTCTAATTCTGCACTGCAATCTTCTACTGAGCTCCTGTGCTCATGAAGTAATAATATAAACTATATATCCATATACTATATGTATCCATACATTTATAATGCTAGATGACTTTTTTATTTAAGTCTTTGAGAGAGCACTTTATTTTGTCTGCTGTGAAAATGATTTGGAATCAACCATAATAACCGCTCTTAATACAGAGAAGTGTAGAAGAAATGATGACATTAAGTTACAATTGAGAATAGATTATTTTTGTGTATAAAAGTCCTACATTACCGACTTCTTTTTACTTAGAATTCGTTGCCAATTCAGATTTTTTTTTCAGAACAAACTCTTAAAAAATTATCTGTTGGCAAAGAAACTTTCAGCTGAAAAATATTGTCAATAAAGGGTGTGTTACACATCAATCATATGCTGACATTTTTGAGACAAAGACTGTTATTTTGATTTTTGCTTCAGTATAATAAAATAAAATAAGCTAAAGCAACATGATTTTTAAACATTTTGTCACAAGTTAATTTCATTGTGTTGAATCCACCTAATATATAAGTTTACTTCAAGTTTACATATGTGTTGGGATTACATAACTCATTTTTCTTCGTAACTAACTAGGTAGTTAATTGGCATTAGGACAGTAAATCTACAGATTAAGTATTTACGTGCTTTTCAATAAAGGGAAAAACATGATAGTGTTTAATGTTCAATTTTTTGCAATGCTTTTGAATTTTGTGGTTACCATTGCTCTGAATAGTAGCCCTTGCGCTTAGGCTGTGCAGCTATAGGATAGTGTGTAGTAATAGTTAGCTGCTTCACTCAGTGAGTAACTCTACTAATGTCAGTGCTAACACCAGCCTCTTCTTACTTGTTCATTCTATATATTGCATGTAATGATGAATGAATGAAATGAATTATGATGAAACAACAGTAATACACAGTTCATACTAAACAGCAATAGTGTATGGAACTTAAATTTAAGTTAGCTCAACACTTTTTTGTCACTATATTTTTTTAGTACCCGATTGCTTTTAAAAAAACAATTTCAGAATAATAATAAAAAATAAATATATTTAAATGTATTTAAATAAATAAATAAATAAATAAATAAAGTAATAAAGTAAGCAAATTCATTAAGCATCATGCAGATTTGAAGGTCTCAATTTCTTTGTGCAAAACAACACTTTATATTTAAGATCCCTGAAGTTCTAGAGAAAATGAATCTACTCACCTGATCTTCCATCTCTCTGAATGTCCACGTGGTGCCAAGTTCCGTCATTGACCTTACTCTGCGTGGCTTTGACTTTAATAGTTCCTGATCCCATGTCCAGCAGAAGATAAAGATTTCCATCTAGAAGTTCCACAGCGAAGAAGTCCACCTTGTTGCTCCTCTGGCTACGAGAATCCTTCTTGTCCTGCGGCTTACCCTGTGTGAAGAGGATTAGTCCATTGGGCTCTGAGGTGCGAAAGTCAAAGGAAATAGACCCCACACGCTTGGTGTTCCACTTGGGCAGACCGAGGAAGGATTCTGGCGTCTCAAAGGAGATGGGGTCTAAGGTGGGGACATTCTCACATTTAAACACCACATCCCCTTGTAGCTTCATCTTGGGGTCTGCGATGCGGGCCAGACGAGACAGTTCCAGTCGTATGTCGTTGTTTTTGTAGACCACCTAGAATTCGAGAAAAACATTATGGGCAAATGTGATTGGATCTTAGACAACCTGAAAACTAGAGCAACAAAACACTCACATCATACTATTTTATATGTATTAGGCAACACAACATATGAATGTATTTGACTTATACAACAAAATATCAAATTAAGTGCTATTTATTTTAAAGAATGATACACATTTAGTTGTAGTATTAAGATGGTTTATGTATGTCAAATGCTAGTGATATTTGTCCATAATTAATATGAGCTACATCTATGGTTATAGGACAAAAGTATGAACTCGAGTGGTAATACAAAATCCATTAGAAATCAATTTGACACCAGTTGGCTAGAAGTCATTGGCAAAAAAAAAAAAAAAGGCCAGTTAAGTAAAAATGTTGGTAAAGCAACAAAATTTGTAATGTTATAAATGTCTATGTAAAATGCTTACGGGGGGACAAATATCATTTTACATAAAATAAGGCCTGTTTTTAAATTACAGTATATGCGCTGGACCTACTGGTAAAAATAACAGCTATTGAAGAGCAAAATCCCCCGATACACTAGAATACATTAAAAGACATTCAAAGGATGTGCTGTGATATTGTGCCTATTTACCAAGGCAAAGACTTATATATAGAGTCAGCTATGCATTATAGCCAAATACAACACAATAAAAACCGAGAAGAACTGTAAATTGAAATTCGCTGAAGCGGAAAATTGAAAGGCTTTTTTTCTTCTTTTCCTTCTTAAAGAAAGAGCTCTTACTGCTATATAGGACACTATGTGCACAGCAAACAGCAGTTCTGTTAGAGAACACAGCTGTCAGCAAACAGATTTTGAAGCTCCAGGATTACTGATAATCCTGGAAGATTTGACAGTAAATCAACACAGGTGCCCTGCACTACTAACTGCAGCGACTCAGTGTGTGTGTGTGAGAGAGAGAGAGAGAGAGAGAGAGAGAGAGAGAGAGAGAGGTGAACCCTGGGAGGAGATCTTTATTCCAGCAACATTAACATTATCGCATTTCTTTTTTTTTTTTTTTTACCTCTTATCTGGCACCAGCCTACCATCAACTCCAATTATCCTACATTTCCTAATCACCAGAGATGTGCCAATAGAGCAAGAGGTTTCCAGAAGTAAACAATCCTATTGATTTTTCTCAATGGAGAAATAGTTTTTAGCATTAATAAATAGTATAAACAAAACACACCTACAATGAGCTCTGAGATTAGCACTTGATCATCGGCCAATGTCTAGCCTAAACTTCCTGTTTCAATAGACAATATGTCAACAAAGAAAGGTAAACTGTACTTGCCAAGGTATTTCACTGGGTCTTCAATAATATTAGGGTTACTTTCAGAAATGAAATGGCCACTTAGTATGTGTGTTTTAGTAAAACCCACCTATAAAGGCCACAATTGCATCCTGACACCACAATCCTAATTTCAAACCACTACAGTTATGTTGCAGGGGGGGAAAAATCTGTTCCTCTTACAGTCCCTGGTGAAACAAAAGCAAAAACCCTCTTCCAAGCAGAAACCCAGAAAATGTTTCCTCTGCACTTTGGTTACTTTCCTCCAATCAACTTCTCCTGCACTGAAATGTAGTTATGCCTCAGGTTATGATTCCAATGGCCATTAACTGTAGCCGATCGATAGCAGTATAATGGAAAATAATGTGTAGATAGATGGTGTGGGCAGGGTAGTCCTGAGATTCAGATACATTATATAAAGCTACACCCTCGCTTTATCACCTTTTCTTGGGGCCATCCTCTGTCCCTAGAGTGCCATTTATAATCAAACTGGCCTTTAACGACTCTATAAGCTCTCTGTCTTGACTCTCTCCATCTGTGAGCAGGGGGCTGCAGAGTATCGATCGGTATTGGGAGTGGGGAGTGGAGAGAGGACCCTATTTGGGCTCAGTGTCTCAGTGTATTACACACACAATTATATATAGTTTAATAATAAATTGTTATTGTTAAAGGCACAATATTTGTTCACCACTAGGGGTCACTAAACTCTTCAAAACAATAACAAAGGCATAGTTTGATGACACAGTGAATGAGTGGAGCATGGAACTTGTCGTCATGCCTATTGATCTAGTAATGTTTATGGTGAAATAATATTTATGGGTGAGTGAAGGCATGTTTTTTAACATGACTGTGATATGAAGCTGGGCATGACTGAGAATCCCGGGCGCGATTGCTAATGAGAGACACACGCGTGGGGATAAAGGACAAAGGACATTTCATTCTACCAACTTCTGAAGTGCTGAAATACTACTCATACAGGTCAGTTTATTTGATGAATTAAAATTGTGAGGTAACGCAGCACTTGGTCTAATGAGTCACTACCATACTAAATTTGCATTTGAGTGTTTTGAAAGTTGTAATGTTATCCTGTGTATTAGTTTGCTGCATGAAACTTAACAGTTAGCTAGATCAACATTACAATATCATACTGATGATATTCTAACACTTGGGTTGAGCTATCGAACATAGATTAGTCTTATGTAGCCTATATTTGCTTACCTTGTCTTATAATATGCAAGAGCGCCATCTTTTTCAAGTTGAAGTTTGTCGCAAAACTCTCGCCATCTCGGAAATGCCACGCTGATATTGATCCTTGTTTTATTTCCCCTTTTGTCCCAAAGTTTGCTTGCCATGGTCCATAATGTTTAAACGAAACAACAACAGCGCGCTGCTAGACGTTGCGCAGTTGTCCGTGTCTGTTAAAATGGTTACTATGCAGTACGAGTGAAACCAGGGATTTTATGTCATTGACAGGCGCAAGTGACAAGGGAGGGATGGGGCACTATTTAAAATTGTGAATTTCTCTGAATTTACAAATTCTTGGAAATATTTAGGATAATGTAAGTACATAGCTGAAATAAATATATAACACTGTGCAAGTGTTTTTTGGATATTTTAATATTAAAATTTTACATATTGTGCCTTTAATTCTGTGCATCACAGATCTTAATGAACAAAAATCAGTGATCAAAACTACAGTGGGGAGAACAAGTATTTGATACACTGCCGATTTTGCAGGTTTGCCCACTTACAAAGCATGTAGAAGTCAATAAATAATTAATTTGTATTTTATTGCACGACATAAGTATTTGATCACCTACCGACCAGTAAGAATTCCGGCTCTCACAGACCTGTTAAGTTTTTCTTTAAGAAGCCCTCCTTTTCTCCACAATGGCCAAGACCAGAGAGCTGTGTAAGGACATCAGTGATAAAATTGTAGACCTGCACAAGGCTGGGATGGGCTACAGGACAATAGGCAAGCAGCTTGGAGAGAAGGCAACAACTGTTGGTGCAGTTATTAGAAAATGGAAGAAGTTCAAGATGATGGTCAATCTCCCTCAGTCTGGGGCACCATGCAAGATCTCACATCGTGGGGCATCAATGATCATGAGGAAGGTGAGGAATCAGCCCAGAACTACATGACAGGACCTGGTCAAAGACTTGAAGAGAGCTTTCTTTCTCAAAGAAAACCATTAGTAACACACTACATCGTCATAGATTAAAATCTTGCAGCGCACGCAAGGTCCACCTGCTCAAGCCAGCACATGTCCAGGCCCGTCTGAAGTTTGCCAATGACCATCTGAATTATCCAGAGGAGGAATGGAAATGGGAGAAGGTCATGTGGTCCGATGAGACATAAATAGAGCTTTTTGGTCTAAACTCCACTTGCCGTGTTTGGAAGAAGAAGAAGGATGAGTACAACCCCAAGAACACCATTCCAACCGTGAAGCATGGCGGTAGAAACATCATTCTTTGGGGATGCTTTTCTGCAAAGGGGACTAGACGACTGCACCGTTTTTAGGAGAGGATGGATGGGGCCATATATCGTGAGATCTTGGCCAACAACCTCCTTCCCTCAGTAAGAGCATTGAAGATGGGTCATGGCTGGGTCTTCCAGCATGACAACGACCTGAAACACACAGCCAGGGCAACTAAGGATTGGCTCCGTAAGAAGCATCTCAAGGTCCTGGAGTGGCCTAGCCAGTCTCCAGACCTGAACCCAATAGAAAATATTTGGATGGAGCTGAAAGTCTGTATTGGCCAGCGACAGCCCTGAAACCTGAAGGATCTGGAGAAGGTCTGTATGGAGGAGTGGGCCAAAATCCCTACTGCAGTGTGTGCCAACCTGGTCAAGAACTACAGGAAACATATTGTAGTGATTTTACCTTCACCAATGCAAGGACACTATGTAAAATAGAGACTGGTACTCACGTCACTGCTGACGTTGTGATTTTTGAATCACACGTCACTTAAGGTGCGGTTATGAGTACATCAGGTGACCACTTCCCCCTACCCTAGTTCAGGGCACCAGTCAAGGTCTGTTACCTTGGCAATATGAAAACACTCCCAACAGGAAGCTGTTCAGTAATTTGGAATTAATGTAAAGTGGTCAGCTGATTTATTTGAAAGATTGGTGAGATTCCTAACTTGTAGAGTCTTTTCTGTATTATCAGCACAAGGAAGACACACATGTGTAATAAAATTAATTTTATTAACAAAAGATAGACAAGAATAAATAACACAACTACTAAATGAATACCATGAATGATAAAGGAATAACGTGCATATAATACATAAAATACAAGTGATTAAGTTGGATGTGGCTATGGAAGAGTTACGTTACCTTATGGAAAGATAAACTGTTTCTCTGTGAATAATAAGGTGGAGAACCTTACTATGCACCACACAAATAAATGAAAGATTATTTGTGATTAACTAACATCAGCTATATTACATCTAATGTGAATTAGAAAATCATACACTGATAATATAAAACAATGCCAAGGTCTCTGGAAAGAGGTTTGGATAAGTGATATTTACGTTCCACGTGGTTGGGTCCGATGACGATGACGTCTTCCACTGGTTGTGCTGGGTGACCTTGCAGTGGGGAGAGGAGCCGGGATCTGTTTCAACAGCCTTGAACACGAAGCTCTGTGGGATGCTGATCTCCTGGAGCACCGAGCTCCTAAAATCTGGAACACGCAGATGAGGCCCTGGTGTAGGTGAAGAAGGTCCTTAACAATCTGGAACACGCAGACGAAGGTACCTTGGAGTAAAGGTTTGCTCTCCTGAGCTTCACCTTGTTGCAAGTGTCTCTGTGTGTCCTCTGCCTCTCTGGGCCAGACACTCAGAACTTGATCAATCCACTTTTGTCTCTCTGGAGTCGTTACGGTCTCGCTGGATGAAAACTCTGAACGTAGTGTTTGTTAATGTCTCTTTCCTCACAGGCTGAAGGCTCAGAACGTGGTCTGCTGCTGCCTTACTGGATGAACTGGAGACTCAGAACAGGTGTATTTGTTAAGTCTCACTGGACGAACCGGAGACTCAGAACGGGTGTATCTGTTATGTCTCACTGGACGAACCGGAGACTCAGAACAGTGTCGTATCTGTTAGTGTCTCAGCTTCGCAGGCCGGGACTCAGAACGGGTGTATCTGTTAGTGTCTCAGCTTCGCAGGCCGGGACTCAGAACGGGTGTATCTGTTAGTGTCTCAGCTTCGCAGGCCGGGACTCAGAACAAGGTGCGTCTGTTGGAAGGTTACTTTTATCCCTTTCCGATGAGGAGGAGAATACAATTTGGCGCTTCTCCAATCCAGTGCTGTGATTGGTTGCTGGCATCAGAGGGGACATACACAGTGTGGCCCACCCTTCTTTCCCCTGTGGAACTCATTTGCATAAAGCACAAAGATGGAAGTCTTTAAAGTGTCTTTAAGGTTTACCAATGCATTTCTCACTTACCAAACCACCACCAAAATACCTTTGGCAATATTCTAAACAAATAGAGACCAAACATGATGGAAAAAGACAGAACTGTCATGCATTCATTCATTTGTACATTTACAGCTAAATTAGTGTTGCACTACAAATAGCTGTACCCGAGAATACTTATTTCTGTGAGTAAGTGTGAAATGAATGTGTGTAGAATACATCAGTTTCAAGGCTTCGAAACATAGTTATGAATGGATTGGGATGAGTCTTTGTGATCTCTCTTTGTTTCACCCATTGCTGCTGAGGTCCTGAGGAATTTTTATGGCAGTCACAGCCTAATCTTAGGAAGTAGGCTCTAGATGGGTGCAGGGCAGAAACTGCATGTGGACCAATCAGAAGTACTGTCCTTCCTGGGGTTGGTACCAGGGGTCTTCTTCTAACCCTCTAAGAGATGTCTGGCTATTGTCCTAGCATCTTTATTTGATGGTGTTGGGCAGTTTGTAGATGTTAGTCCACTAAGATCCAATCAAAATGTAGCAAACCTTTGTCCACTGTTATGGACAGAGAGGACATAAACTGGGCCCTGGAATGTGCTGTTCCCTACAGTATGATCTATGTAATTGCAAACAAAGGTTTCTGTACCAAATATTAAATTTTGCTTTTCTGATGTATAAAATACTTATGTCATGCAATAAAATGCAAATTAATTACTTAAAAATCATACAATGTGATTTTCTGGATTTTTGTTTTAGATTCCGTCACTCACAATTGAAGAGTACCTATGATAAAAATTACAGACTTCTACATACTTTGTAATGGGCAAACCTGCAAAATCGGCAGGGTATCAAATACTTGTTCTCCCCACTGTATCTTCTTGACTTACACTGATTCTCAACAGTAAGCTTATAATAAATATTTATAATTTGAGTTGTCAGATTGGATATGGTGGGAAGTGTCAGTTTTATGTCATTTGCCATTGTGTGGGTATGTTACATCTGTAAATAAAGAAAAGAAGGTCCAGCTATTACAGAGCCTGCATAGATCTTCGGAAGTGTGCTAATATTTCTGACAGCTTGTAGCCATAACTAATGAGCAACATTAACATAATGGATCATTCAAAAAGGAAACCATTTGAGTAATCATCCATTGTTACAACAAAGTAACCCTGTTCAGAGCAGAGATTATAAGCATAAAGGCAAGTGACAGGAAGAGCCAGTAATAAAACTTGTATCATCATTGGACTGTCTTTTCTGAGATTGTGTCAACTCTGAGACTTAAACAATTTAAAACCAACCCAGAGATAGGCTTTTACTTGTTCAACAAATAATATATCTAGCAATCGTTCTACCAAAATGTTGTATCTACCAAATAGTTTAACTTTTAAACCAATAACTTTTGTAACATTGTTTATTTAAAAAAAAAAAATTGATTCCAATGAGTCAAAACACCATCTGAAGACAAAAATTACAATATAAGTCAATGTAAACCAAAACTGTCTAGTTACCAACATTCTTTAAAATATCTCCTTTTGTGTTTTGCAGAAGAAAGGAAGTCAAATGAGGATGACAGAATTTCCATTTTTTGAGGTGGACTATCCCTTTAGGGCGCATTCATTTACACCAAGAATGATAACCACACACTTTTAAACGTCATTCTTATAACTCTAATAGAATACTGAAGTCTGCACCACTACTAACTAATACAATATATTTGAAATCCCTTTCAGAGCATTTTTAGTGAAGAAAAAACCTTTATAGTCCATCATTATATTATTATATACAGTTCATCATCATTATCATTCTTGCTGTGACTGAGACTTTGATCATGAGTTCTGTGTGCTCACATGTATAATTCATTCATTTAAATTCATATGTATGTGTAGCATTGTTTAGGCTGTTTAATATTGGAATGCTGTATAAAGTCAGGTTTAGCTCAAACTGAGATTAATTTGAACAGTTATTTTTTATAATGATTTTCCTAGTCTCAATGGGTCTGTGGATGATTTATGCACAAAAACTTGCTTTGGAGGTCAGAAAAAAAAAAAATCCTATCCTTCATGTAATTTATTCTCTATAAAAGAAATAATGAAAGCCCTTGGTGTGCTTTCTTTAACTTCTGCAAAAAAAAAAAAAAAAAACATGTAGCAGTAGCAAACAACAATTATTTCTGAATGCAGAGAACTGAAGATTGAATTTCCTAAATTTATTGTGTGATGCAATACCACCGCCTCCAGAGAAACTCTTACATTTTCTGTGCAAAAACAAATTTCATATTTAGTGTCATGGAAGAGACTGTTCATCTCCTGCTGTCAAATGTGCAGACAACATCGGCAACCACAAGCTCATCACTGAAACACAATCCAATCTGGCTGCCCCAGAGCCAATAATCATTACCCCTGACTTCCTGTTCTCCACTGTCTGCTGTCACATGACCATGCAGAAAAATTTACCCTGGATGCTCTAGGAAAGTGAGATTACAATAGTTCTTTAGTGCTTATTTTTTATGTAATCTTTTTTCTTTTTTTTTTCTTTTTTTTGGGGCGGTGGGGGGGGGGGGTTATTTTGTGAGTTATAGATAGTTAATACAAAGTTCTGGTTGGTTGCTTACTGGCCCATGTCAATGGAGCCCACCCTTAAGTCTCTAATCTTGCCTGTAGATATGAATTTTTCCTATTTTATCCGATGGGTAATAGAGATGTAACAATTCGCTCAACTCGCAATGCGATATGATTGACCATACGATTTTCTTTCGATTTTCCTTTAACAAAATGAAATATAATACAATTATAAATGAAAAGTGTTATTTTATAATTTGTATCTTTACACTTTCAAGCAACTTTTGAACAATATAAATATGCTATAATAATCTACATGCTATTAAAAAATCCAGTAACATTTTACAGTAAGGTGTCATTTGTTAACATTAGTTAAGATATTAACAAACATGAACTACCAATGAACAATACAATTGCTGCAGTGTTTATTAATCTTTGTTAATGTTAGTTACTAAAGTACAACTATTCATTGTTTGTTAACTTTTTGAAAATATAACGTTTGATTTTAATAATTGTAACGACTGCGGTAAATCAGACACAAATATTTGTTATATTTAACAAATATTCTTAAAGCCCCTTTCTGACTGCAAACCATAGTGCCTACCCCAACCCCTGAGGCAATAGGACTGCAGGCCTTTTTACGACCCGAAAGTATGCAGACCTCTGCAGGCTACTAGGAAGACTCAAAACCTGTAAAAAAAGTGATTCTCCTGCATTACTTTATAGATTAACTGAATGAACCTGGATCCATGGATATTGTGTTTATGATTGACTTGTGTTTAGCGACTTGTGTACAGTATCTTGGTTTAATGCACTCTTTATGATAAAAACTACGAACAAACTACCTCACATATATCGTGTCTCCTATCAAATTAATGCTCATTTCACGACTTACATTTTAATGTATGTGACTTCCTCATCAGATGCCCCGAGGCTAAAAGAGAGCGCACACTCTCCTACCACTCTCTCTTATTGTCGACTGTTCCAAAGACAGCCCCTGCGGCCTGGCCTCCTTTGTAATCGTTCCTTCATTCAACACAGAAGACATCAATTGCAACTTCAGCACCATCGGACCGAACTCAGGACTTTCTATAGCAACCGTATATTTGGACGGTCTTCCATCTCTGAGGCAGAATGCAAGTATCGTACGATATACTAAATTGCTGCTAGTTAGTTAAAGTTGTGAACCTCCTTTGTCAACAGAGGAGCTTTGTAATGAATGTTAATGATTCCTTCTGGGTTGTTGACTTAACTCCATTTCCTGTTCCCACTTTTGGTTTCACTCTCACTTCCCTTTTTCCTATGTACGTGTGATTTGTGTGTATGTATGTGTTTGTTAGTTAGTTATGTGTTCGTGATGTAGTTAATACAATTTTTTGCACAATACATGTTTGGTTCTGACTCTGCCTACGGAGGTAAATTGTCACTTAAATGATTCTGATCCTGTATGCTCTTAAAAGTACTGGAAATGGTAAGGAAGAATTATTTTTCTGTCAGGAGAAAATATATTTTTCTTAGAATCAATTAATAATAAACACTGAGTGTTCATAGGATGAACAGATTGATTGATTGTAATTTGAATGTAGCTACATTAACTTATCCTTATTAACTGATTCATATGTTCATAATTAATCCTAATGAATAATCATGAGTTATGAATAATTATTGATAGTTCCCCTTTGAGCTAATTTGCTACATAATGTATTAGAAAATTGCTGACGTTAACATTAAGCATAATTGCTGTAAAAGTATTGTTCATCTTTAGTTCATGTTAACTAAAGTAGTTAACTAATGAACCTTATCGTTCAAAAAACGTTACCGAAACGTATCGATTACGTATGTAACCCTCGTTCCTTGAGGGAGGGAATGGAGACATACTTCAGAAGTGAACCAACAAATTGGAAAAGAGAGAGCCCTATCACCTTCGAGTGTAAACTAAATGAGCCAATGCACATTCGCGTGCGAGCTTTGCGTCACACGAGCGGGTATAAATGTGGAACCAGGTGCGCTTGCACTTTGTTTTTCGCTGAGGAGATGCGCTCAGCGGGGTACAGGAACTGTGGCAATGGGATGTACGTCTCCATTCCCTCCATCGGGGAACGAGGATTGCATGCGTAACCAAGACATTGCCTTTCAGTCGGTCACGTGAACTGATGAATTGGGATCCCTAATAAAATGCCACAGTTACTGACCCCCTCCAGTGCCCAGCGTAAGCCTCAGCATCTTGGCGAACACTTGGGACGGAGAAGGGACCGGACTTACGCCAAGAAAGTCTACCGCTGTTCCGCATGACCCAATCAGTAAGACTTGGATAACATTGGGAAAGCGTGCCCACCGGGTGCCAGAGGGTCAGAAGGTCCTTCCTCAGAGGAATGGGCCAAGGAGGTGCTGTTGCGAGGAGCATGAGTTCTGAAAACTAGGTCCGGTTGGGCCAATATGTTGCAACTAACAGGACCTGCTCCTTGTCCTCCCAGACTCTGCACAATATCTATGCAAGAAGGCTCACTGGAGGAAATGCACACTTGCAGAGGTCCCGGGGCCAGCTGTGTGCCAGTGCGTCCGTGCCGAGGGTCCCCTCAGTCAGGGAATAAAATAACTGGCAATCGGTCGAGTCCGGTGAATCAGACCTACCTATGTGGTCCCGAAGTGACGCCAAATCATTTGGAACGCCTGGGGATGGAGTCTCCATTCTCCCGGAAGCAGAGGCTGCTGTGAGAGCTCGTTGGCTGCACGGTTGAGCACGCCTGGAATGTGAATGGCACGAAGTGACCTCAGATGCTTCTGACTGCATAAGAGGAGATGGCAGGTGATGTGCGACATGTGACGGGAGCATAGACTGCCCTGGAGGTTGATGTACGCAGCGGTCGCAGTGTTGTCCGTATGGACCAGCACGTGCTTGCCTAGTAGCAGCCCCCAAGCCGGCCCAGCACAAGACATACTGCTAACAATTTGAGGCAATTGATATGCCACTGCAGTTGAGGCCCCGTCCATAGACCCGATACTGCATACCCATTGTACATGGCTCCCCACCCAGTGGAGGAAGCATCTGTGGAGACCACAGCATGCCTGGACATTTGTTCCAGGGGAACTCGTGCCCGCAGGAACGAAGGGTGCAACCACTAGGTGAGGGTATGACGGCAGCTCAGTGTAATGGCTATACAGAACATACCGTGTTGCCACATCCATCTCAGAACATGGCCATGAAGCCAGTGCTGAAGCAATCCGAGCTCCGTGATTATGGCTGCAGGAGCCTCTGAAATACTTTCAGTGGGCCTGCTGTCCTGCTCGAGCGAACTCAGGCAGTTCAACATTGACTGGATTCTTGGATACAATGAAGTAGGGGCCGTAGAGCCCTGACTTGGGACGGGACAGTTGGTCCCCCATGATCAGCACACACAGACAACCGCCCCAAATTGCATCAGTTTCCGCATTTATACCTACTCGCGGGGGTGGGTCGTGTGACATAAAGCTCACACGCAAATCTGCATTTTTTTAGATTACACTCGAAGGTGATAGGGCTCTCATGCGATATCCCAATTCGTCGGTTCACTTCTGATGAATGTGACCGACTGAAAGGGAACTCTATTTACACATTTAGAGAGAGTTCAATAAATACAATACCTGCCAAAGCACATCATTCTCCTTCAGTCTGTGGTATGCATCCTCGGTTTTTCTCTCGGCTTATCTCTCATCCTCGGACAGACCGGAATTAACTTTCTACGACGGAAAACGTCTGGGTTACTTATGGGTTACTTACTTATGCTGCACTTGATTAAGTGCTATGGGGAAAGCATCTTCATTTGACCATTTGTGAACACGTGTGGTAAACACGGCAAAAAATTTGACTTAAATAACCTCTGATGAAGACGTCATCGGAATGCGCACGTCAGATGCTATAAATAGACGTGTGACAGGTGCGCTCATCAGGTCATTTTGTCTGAAGAATGTCCTGAACTATTAGTGCACAGTATATTAACATCATCTTGCAATATCTGCGATACCTCAATGCCTTAATTTTTAATCTTTGTAAATCCCACCAAAACCTACATTTGAATGAGGATGAGTTGTAATCAACATCAGGGCCTACCGCTGCAACGCTTGGCACTCTACTTGCTCACTGCTCTCGCACATGCAAAGCGACGTCACAGTAATCAGTTTCAGTTACAGTGCCCCTGCTGTTTAAAATGTTTACAAAAATCACAATTCGTTTAACATCTCAACTGACTTGAAATCGTCACATATTCTCATTGATTTCCAATTGACTCACAGTGCATTGTTACATTCCTAATAGGTAATCTTGGCAGCACTTTTCCTAGCACCCTTCAACAAACTATGTGGTCCCAAAAAAGGTCCCAAAATATGGCTTAAGTCAGATATTTTTTTTGTTTGTTTGTTTGTGGTATTAGCTATGTCAGATAGCTCACTCCTGAATACCCTGTGAAAACAAAATTAACTATGATAGGTCAATTTCATGTAATTCAAATAAATCCAGAAGAAGATACATAATTTGTGGACCAGACTGAATACAGAAGTCATGCATAAGACTTTAAGTAAATAACCTCTGCTACATTATGATTGGCTGGGAGTTCTTGAAATTATCATGTTCATCCCAGATAAACATTAATCAAGAAAAACAACAGACTGTGAAGAAGGTTGTAAGCACCAAGAAAAACAATGCCAAACGTCTACATGACTATAGTGCAAACACAAGTGTGTGGTATTTACAATGTTATTGAACTGAAGTGAATCAACATTAAATTGACTTAAGCTGAATAATGACACTTCTGTAGAGCTACTTATAATAACTGAACTTGTTTCATAATTAATTAACTTTGTTATTGAACTGAATCAACAGTGAACTGACTTGAGCTATCTTCTGTAGTGCTGCTTTACAGTTCATTGATGAATAACTGATGAACTTTGTAAAATTGATACTGTTCCTGAACTAAATTAAATCCACACTGAACTAAAATGAGCTGAATAATGACAGTATTGTATTCTGTAGAGCTGTTTTAAAGCTGAAATTGAATTGAAATTGTTTTGTAATAGAAGAATTTGGAAACTTTAACAGAAATGTTTCTGTTTATTACTGCAAAGCTATTTTGAATCAATTTATATTATAAAAAGCACTTTATAAGTAAATTGACTTCATACATTTCAGATATAGCAGCTATTTTGGAAAACCTGCCCCTAAATTGCATATAAAATCACAACTACATGTGATTGGTCGCTGTCAGTTAAACAGAGCCTTTCCTGAGTGCTTGACAAAAAACTTGGCCTGAATACTCTTTTTACGAAGATGCTTAAAAATTTGACCTTGCGAAACTATATATAAATGAACTCTGTTCTGATTGGCTTTGGGGATTGTTAAAATTATCATAATTATCAGTCTCACTATATGATGTTTTATTAACAAAGTTCGGGAGGAACACATTCAAATGATCTAACTAATCATCCCTCCAACCAGCAGTCATTAATCAGCAATCAATATGTCCGTCCAATCAGCATGAGTGGAGACCTATATATTGACACAGTCGACTCACCTACGCTTTTGGACAGTTTCAGCATCCCTCCACCACTCCGTCTCCTCACACTTGCCTGGTTACTTCCTAAACCAGAATACGGGGGGAGTACTCTGAGCTCGGAGCCCTCTCCTCGGACAGCACGCCAAATATGCATACTAATTACTCTATCTGATTATTTGTAAGCGTGAACTCGTGAAAATGAGTTAAGACATTCACTATAATGATCCACTGACAAATCTGCAGTGACTGCATGATGCTATCATGTCAATTTGGACCAAAATCTCTGAGGAACGTTCCTAGCACCTTGTTGAAACTGTGCCACAAAGCACCTTGCTGAAACTGTGCCACAAAGAATTAAGGCAGTTCTTAAGGCAAAAGGGTGTCGAAACCTGGTACTAGTAAGGTGTACCTAATAAAGTGGTCGGTGAGTGTATGATCCTATTTATATCCTAACAGAAATCACCATGGTTCCTAAATAAAAAAGATTCAATAGTATAGTTGTGATGGTTCTGTATTATGCGCCTTACAATAAATCACAGTATTTTTTTGTGGCATATGTGACATTCAGCCAAAAAGTTTAGTCCCTTCATCACCATTGTCATAAAGTGGAGCGTGTAAATGAGGGACAATCCATGTCTCAGACTACGCTTTGCTACACTCGCCCTAGCTTTAACTGAAATAAAGTGCCTGCCCTTTTTAGTACTCCTTGGGTAATTCTAACTCTGCAAGTCTTTCATCACTGTTGGCACAGACTGTGTCTAAGAATGTGGCAGGGACAGGCACACGGGCATCCGCAGCTTCATAACTGATATTAATAGCTGGACTGGGGATAGAGAGAGAGAGGAGGGGAGAAACCAGTGGCAGATTAAACAGCAGAGACAAGGTGACCTTTCATTATGATGGTTATTATAGACCACCCGCGTGTGTCGGGTACTGCGAGCTGTTTGCGTGTGTGCATTTCTATGTGCTGGCAACTCCTAATGGAATCTACTTCTGGAGGTGGTAAACTCCATGAAAGCAGCCATGAATGTCCCTTTAGCAGAGGGAGGATGTTTACTGCATGAAACAGCTATTTGACCCTGATGTGGGTTCTACAGTCTCTGTTTCACAATTACATCTAATGATGGTGCCAACGGTGAAAGTCAATAAATAAAAACAGCAACTGGCAACTGTAGCAACAAAAAAGGCACCATAGTACTTACAGATCATGAGTCTATACTAGGGATACAACAATACAGTTAGCCCACAGTGAATACATGCCTTGAATACGTGGATTTCGGTTCGGTTCTAAAAGCTTGGCACATCAGTGTTTTTTTGCTATTTTATGCTTGGGCAAAAAGAACAGTAAGAGGTTAAGGAGAAAAAAAAATACTATTTCTATATTGCCATACTCTTTCTTTATTTTACTGAAAAACAAAATAAAATAAAATAAAATATTCCACTTGTACACATTCCTATTGTATAGTATAATAAAAATATATATATATATATATATATATATATATATATATATATATATATATATAAATAACCACTGGCAGCTGACAAATTTATACATTATAAGAAATGAGACGAGAAATATGTCACGTAACTGTAAAATAAAAAATAAAAAAATAAAAAAACAACAACACAGGAAGTAACTCAGAGAGGAATACCAAAAGGTCTGGCAAGCGTACTATGTGGAGAACTCAGTAGTCATGTGACTTCTACACGTGCAGATCGTGTGACTGTAGTATGTGTAATTTTGCCAGAGTTACTTGTGTTTTTACAACTGAGGATGGTGTTTGGATGAACACTGAAACGTCTTGCCGTGTCTTTTTATGTAGTTCAGTGATTTTTAATAAACAGTTTGTTTTAATTAGAATCAGGTCCAAAATATAGATCATACAAAAATGCAAAACACACACTGTTTGCATTTTGGCACACTGTTGCTCCTTAAAACATTTAATCTGCTCACTGAACTATAACAAATATGATGTTTTGAGCTACATTCTCTTCGTCTGACATAAGATTATATGTATCAATCATATGTTTTTGTTAAGGCTGTAAAGAGATTAAAAAACTGTAAATCAAATTATGATATGCTGATTAATTACCAAATTAATCACAATTCACATTTTCTGAAAAGCCCCCAAATGAAGATAATTCAAAGACGTGGCATTATTGTGGCAGAGGAAATGACTGAATAGACAAAAGTGGAATTAGAAATCAATAGATTGTTTTACTGAAAATAAGTTTTAAATGGATTTAAAAAATCCATTTTTTCTGTCGGGTTTGTGAGTCTGTTGACTTAAGGCTGTAATACATTGCATGACCTTTATCCATATGCAGTCTTGGGCAAGTGCACTACTGCACTACTGTAGTTGCCAAAAGTCAGAGCCAGTCTGCTGAGTTTGAGCAGTTGGAACCATAAAATCACGTAGTGTATGATGGCCACAGTCTCTGAATTGTTTTCCTTCTAGTTAACTTACACCACTAACTTACTAGTGGTTTTTCACCACTAACTTCCAGTTGTAATCTGTACCAATCTTACTCACTGCATCCAACAACCCAAAGGTGCATCCAAACGTGACTTGTTTTTTCGCTACTAACACAGAGACGCTATAATAACTAATCCAGAAATCTTCTGTACATCCATATTTGTTGTCATTTGTCATGCATCTCCTAGCAATACGGTGCATATTTCTATTAAAAATTTAAAAGGACCCTATTACAGAACCCACTGTGTAGGTCTTCACTGTTATATTGAAAATCATTGTGCAACAGGCAAAAGAGTGCAGATTTTCTTCATAAACACTGATCTTGCGGTTCTCAAATGTTAGTGGAACATGTTCATAGTTAAAAGGGTCATATGATGCTTTTTAATGTTTCTCTTTAGTGTGTAATGCATCTGTGCATGTATAAGATCTGCAAAATTACAAAGCTCATAGTCTCCCACAGAGGGATTTATTCTGACAAAAAATCAAACAAAGAACATCTAACAAAGAACACTGCTCCTGCCGATTGAAGTTCAGATATTACTTCCTGAAACGTTTGTCACAATGTGAAATATTAGCACAATGCCCGCTCAAAGGCATTCACAAAGAAAGAAGGTGAGGCTTCAATGAATTGTAGTTTTGTCACCATGTTGGAGAAGCTGTGTGTGGAGACAAAAGCAAAACCCATATTTATTTGGCCTTCCAAAACTGGATGAAATTAAGAGTCCGTGGTTAAGATTTATTTAAACGCTGTTCCTTAGAAGCTAAACCCAAAAGTTAGCTTGTGTACAGCACATTTTATGGAAGACAGCTTCCAGATCCTGGGAAAGTACAATGCCATCCATCCATCCATCCATCCATCTGTCATCCCTCCATCTATCTATTACCATTTCAGTCGTATCTGACTCTTGGTAATTCTATGACCACCTCTTGCCATATGCGAGAGACTGTCCATGAATTTTCTTAGCAATGATTTTTCTGGGGTAGGTTGCCAGGTCTTTCCCCAACCCTCCCCATTACATAGCCCATAAAGCCAGCTATACACACCAAAAAAAATAATAATAGAAATATACACTTCTGTATGTTTTTAAACTGTATTTTACAGTTGCCACTTCAAGACATAAAGACAGTGAAGAAGACAAACCGTTTGTTTACTATGATAAACATTTACTGTATAGACTATGGTCAAATTTGCGTGCAGAAGCCATGTTTGATATTTCCTTGTCTAATGCAATGAAATTCATAAAGTACAAAAACTTTTTAGGGCCTCTACATCAAATTAAAGGCAATAACAACCTAAAAGGCTTTTCTTATAATGTCATTTATACAGTGTGCATATGTGCGTTCGTGCATGCACTCACAATTCTGCATATCTTATAGGACCCACCTCTTTCAGGCAGCCCATGAAATTATTGCTGACGGGAGATCCAGGCAAGTCGGCAGTGCTTGGGCTTCCCCCCACATAGAAGAAATCATCTGAGCCAAGCATAGTGTAATCCTCCTGAGTGTATCCTGTGGTGGTCAGTATACCATCCACTGATATAGTAACCTGTTAAATGATGACAATATAGAAAGACAACAAATTAGAAACTCATTTGAAGATGTGCTTTTAACCTGAGCGATAACCTTTCTCATTGTTTCTCATTGTCTACCTGTTTGGATTTGCCCTCATTACGGGCTGCTTACTGCTAGCACTCTGGTCCATTGGTCTGGTTAAACTTTATTGGTGATAGTTTAGTATAGGTTCACAGGACAGGTAAAGAAAATATTGCTGATGAATATTTTCTTCATCTTTGATGGGTTAAGAAAATGAATTCTTATCTGGTTTAGAATATTACTAATTTAGGGTTAGTAAATGTTAAAACCAAGGACAAATTATTTGTACTTGTTTTACTTTTGGGGGGGATCAACTACTTTGTATCACATGTTCAATCATACACATAAACACACAATCAGACATATACCAAAACTGGAAAATGCATGCATTAAAGGAAGGCATTAACCACTGGGAAAATCAAATGTTTTATTCTTTTTCAAGACGTCATACTGAATAAACATGAGAAGGATAAATGATTTATTGGTTCAGTGGAAAGAGGGAGGAGCAAAGCCAAAAGAGCCAATCAGCAAGCACCCATTAAAAAAAAAAAAAAAAAAGCAGGAAGGCCATGCAACAAGACACACGGCACAGAAAACAGCATGCAGAATACACACGCAGGGGACTTGGGTGAAGTGGAGTGATACATTGAATGTAGTGTTAGTTGTGGTGATAGATGAGGCTGAATGAGATGGTGCAGATGAGGACATGCCATGAGTGGTATGAAGGTATCAACTGCCAGAGTTCCCAGAGTTCTTAGGTTTCTCTTGTGTGTTTGTTTCTTTTTGGGAGGCTCTGCAAGGTGGAAATTTCCCTTGTGGACATTCTGTGGAAATCCTCTGTCAGTTATTGCCGACAGTCCTCGCAAAAAATGTGGAGGCTTGGTGTGGGGAGAAAAAACACTTTACTAGTTCCTGTGAGAGTCCCAGTGAGGATGTGAATCTCTATGTAACGTTAACGTGAGGACGTAAAAGCCAGCCTGATAAATAAAAAAAACAAAAACAACAAAACTGTAAAAAGAAGGGAGGGAAGTTTGAGAGGGGGTAAAGAGGGAAAATGTGAAAAGTCCTGGTAATACAAACCCATTTCCTCATTTTTTGAAAAGAGTGTCTAGAATGAAACTCAAAGAAAAAGAAAGAAAGGGAGAGGGACACACGGCAAACCAAAAAAAGGACAATAAGAATGATATCTACCAGACAATGTAGTTTGTTTACCATAGCGTGTCCAATGCCTGAGTGCTTTCAGGAAGAAGGGGGAAGAAAGGAAATCAAAACAATAGTGAACAGAACGGTTGTTAATAAATGGACGAAATTAAAAGAGAAAGAAATTAATGATGAACATTCAGGGTGTTAGTACATTAGTTTGGTTAGAAACAGGTTAGTAATAAAAATGATGAATATTGTTAGTCTCAAAAAAACAGTCTCTTCCCAAGATGAGAGAAACAGGAAGTCAAAGAGAGAAAAGAGGAGTATAATGAGGCATAGGTGTTATTTACAGTTGAGACATGTGGCCAATAGCGATGGGCCATGATGGTTGCCTGTATGACTAGCCATAAAAGAACCGACTAGACAATTAGTTAGGTAGACTGTTGACTAGATTTTAGTGGCAGTGCTATAATTAGTATGCTGATGGTGGGCTCCCCTTTAGCTATTAATCGCTTAGCATGATAAAAGCCACTCTACACCTTTAGTCTTGCACGCCATTGCGTCATGGAGTTTTTGAGCATTACACCATGATTGTTACATTTTTAGTTTGGTATGTGAAATGCATCTCCAAGAATCGGTCCGATGTGAGCACCCCTTAAGAATCTCATCAGTGGCAATATCATTTTTTTTTTATTATTCTAATGAAATCGCAACAAAATTCAAACAAATTGGGCCAAAAGTCTCTGAGGTGGAGATAAAATTTATTAAAAGTAAATACATAGTAACTTAATCTGAGATCTGAGTTCTCAAAGTTATCTGGAAGAATGATTGCTCCCTCAAATCACTATGTTACGAGAACTTCAAAACATAGCAACTCTGTATGGTATTGAGATTTCATAACATTTCTAATCTTAATGTTATTATTAATATTGTATTTTCTATTTGTCTACATTGCTTTGTGAAATATGTAATTACATTACTTTTTTCCATTTCTAATTCATTTACAAATTTAATACAGTTTTAATAACAGTTTTTCTTAAAAGTGAAAACAGATAATTTAACAACATGGACTGACTCATAAATGGCCCAACTTAATTATTGGTAGTATGATGGAGCACAGTTCTTAAATTTGTCAGACAAATTATATTGAATTAGCTTTTTTATTATTAATAACAAGTCTAGAATATTTATATGTACATATTTAAATTCATTTAGAGTTTTTTGATGAGTACTGAGGAAAACCTCATTTATCACAATTATCAAGTAAATTAATTTGCTAGCCCCAGCGAAGTGTATTTTCTGAAAGTCTAATCTAAGAGTATTGCTGACAGAAACTTTTTTAAACAGCAGGCATTATTAAATTATTTGTGTATAACCTAAATAACATTCATGATTTAAGGCTGCACCATTTAGTGACATCAAAACCAGAATGCCTGTGCACAAAACAGCAAAACAATAATGCCCATGAATGAGAGAAAGATACATGTATGTATATTTTAAATTATAATATATATGTGTGTGTGTGTGTGTGTGTGTGTGTGTGTATGTATGTATGTATAGAGAGAGACTGTGCAAGAGAGAGAGAGAGCTCCTTCAGTCTGTCAGCTCATACACAAGTCTGAAAACATCCCATGAGGGTTTTGCTTTATCTTTTACCAGTCTGAACAAAGTAGTGACATGAAAAAAGCACTTACTTGTCAAGCCCTCATCATATTTTCACTCCATATAAATCTGCCTCACCTGTCAGTGAAGTTTAAGGTCAGCCAAACAAATCAAGCATGATCTCACTGACGAATCGCACTGAATCCATGAATGTACAGCTGGCCAGCAGACACAAACACTCACTGATGCGGTATTATCAAAGTTTTCATGTACAAGAGAACACTAAGAGCCTCATAAATAAAATCCATATACTATCCAATTCCATCCAAAATTCCGAGGCTAAGTAAAATATTCATATTATAAGGCTATTAAATATAAGGCTATTTATTTTAAAAAGGAAAATTTACCTAACATTGTTTAGTTATTAAAAATATTAAATATTGACATAATAATTTTAGTATTATTATATGCACATTTAATACCCTAATTACTATTTATTTTTATTAGTCATCAACATACAATGTATAAAATGAGTACAATTTCTGATTTTATTTGTAAGATGACCAAAACAATTTCCTCAAATGGCCGAACAACATTAACCATGAGCTGTGTAAAACCATAGACGTTGTTCTGACAACATAACTGTTGCTATGTGGCAAGAACATCGACAACAAATATGTCCAATACTCGATGTTTGGAATGAGAAGGCACACTGTAATGCATGCCATCTCTGATTCTGTTCAAACATTTTAAGAGCAATGAGGAGGGTGATTTTTGTGTAATATTAGAAATACTTTGCAGAAAGGAATAGCACAAAAAGAAAAAGCATGCAATACAGTTGCACAAAAATTGGCCGGATAAAACAACTAAAACCTCTTTTTTTAAATTTTATGTTAATTTTTATGTAAGTTTTATGAAATTCCTGTATGTTCACATTTAAAATGATTAGGTGTGTCTTTATAAATTAGGTCTCTTGAGTGAAGAGATGTATTTAACATTCACTGCAAAGCTATTTGTAGCTGCATACCATGAGTAAATGTATTGAAAATAAGTGTTGACCTCTGTCTAAAGAGTTTCAAGGGGACTTCTAAGCTAAAACTTTGAAAGTTTTCTGACACTTGTAGAGCTTCGGAGCATAGACTGAAAGGATTTGAAGTCAAGTTTGAGTTTTCCGAAGCCGAAGTGTTAAACCACGTCAAGTAACAGAGATAAAAGACTTCAAGTTTTGAAAACACAGGAAGAAAAGAATAAAATACCCTCCCATTATTAGGAAACTAGATAAATAACAATGCAACTAAATTCAGTCTTAATTAAGTAGTGACAGTTCCAAATGGATTATCTGATTTCAAACCAAATGCAATAAATACATTGGAGCTAAAACATGAACTAGTTCTCCACCAACTGTGAGTAGTCTCAACAGCGTCCATTGTCTCGTGATTACCTGTCTCAGGTTGCGTGTCACTTTGATGTCATGCCAGGCGTTGTCATTGAACTTTCCATTGACAGGCTCAACGATAGCCTCGAAGGCCCCTGAGCCAAGGTTGATGACCAATGAAACGGCACCGTCCTTCAGCGCTAGGTTAACGTAGTCAGCTGACTTGCCCGTGTGGAGGATGAGACCGTTGCGTTGCCAAGTTTTGAAGGACAGAGTGATCTCATCACTGCTACTCTGGATGGGATTCTGTGACAAGTCATAGCAGAAGTATTCCGAACCCCGGAAAGTCGCCACATTCTCCTCGCGTGCTGAAAACAAGCAAGACAAAAAAAAAAAAAAAGTCAATTTGTTTTCAATAATTCAATGTTTATTGGGTACATCTGTGAAACTAACAGGGATGTTAGTCTTTTTAGGAGGTGGAACAGTCACTGAATTAGTCATTCAGAAAAAAAGAACTATCATAATTATAAAAGATGCAATAAACAATAGTGATTACAGTAACAATAAACTTTACAAATGATCATTCTGAGAAAGTTGTGTCAGTGTTAAAACCAAGATTTTGTGAATTGGCTTTCTGAGCTAGAGGCAGACAGAGTGGTATTTTGTATGCTTTGCGCTTGTCAGAGCGCTAAGGTGAAGCAGCGGACCTAACCAAAGACCCTTCGCTTTCACCTCACATCTTTTCTGAATTAAGGAATCAGACAGTGCTGCACTGATGTGTGTGATGTAACTCTTTAAGAGACAACCTTTCTGGAAGTTTCCCTTACATTCTATCTCCAAATGTCCTGCTGATAGGGCCTCGAGTGGCTTTTCATGATTTGAGTCCTAGTGCCTCTTGGCAGAGGACACTTATTTCCGTATCCAACATTTGAAGTGTGACATTGCTATTTGCAAATTACCCTGCAGTAAAGGAAGAACAATGGCGAATGTCTTCATAAATCTGCGAGGGCTTTTTTTTTTTTTCATGCTAACTGTTCTCTTCCCCTAGAATTTCAGCTTGCCAAAGGATGTATCAGAACTCACTGTCAGCTCCCCTCTGAGCAAATTACAGGGACAGAAAGGAAAGGGAGGAAAGAGAACAAGTGAAAACAGGATGGGAAGCGAGCAGAGAAGTAAGAGAGGGTTGTGGGAGGGACAGAGACAGAGAGAGAGGAAAATCAAATAGAAAGCTTAAGATAAAACTGAGATGGAGAGGAGAGGGCAAGAGAAGCTTATTGTGAAGGATGTGTTTTTAGTCATGCCTAAGTAAGCAAATCAAGCTCAAGGAACAATTAAATAATAGATTTTAAATGTGGATTGGCTGTCACCACAAATTCACACTCCCTTTGTATTGAGCCTAAGAATACCCTTTTACCTTAGATAAAAATCACTGTACTGCAAAACCGAGGGCTCTAAGAAAACAGGGAATCACCGTGTTCAGTCATTAACCCGGAATTCAGAATTTACTGTATCAAGTGGAATGTCACTGAATTTGACAAATATTGGATTGATAAATCAAAAATGCAAAAAAGAAGTACGAAGTCTGCAGGTTCTGAAATTATTTGTAATTCTGAAAAGGTACATTATAAATTACCTTTTTCAGAATGTAGAATTAAAGTTAACATTCACAAGCACTTATGGCATTAAATAGACACTTGTTTACAGTGACTTAAACTGGACAATTGTTAAAAATGTTTAAAAAACACAACACAACAGAAATAAAGCCACAACGGAAATGCTCTCGGTGCTCAGTAAAGTTAGAGTTCCTTGCCACTGTTCTAAGAGTCCAGAGTCTAACCATGATTAGTTTTAAATATGTAAACATTGTATATCAACATGAAATATTAATTCAATATCACATTTGTGCACAATAGCTTCATATTTATTCCTGTGAATGATTCGACGCGCTACCATTTGTATTCATTAAAATTACTTTTAACATTTAAAATCAGACATGTTCAAATTCCAAAGCTTGTACTAGATTTCTATTGGTAAGAATGACTTACTATTTTGACAATACATAATTATATATATAGAATTTGAACATGTCTGTTTTTAAATGTTAAAACAAAGTCATTGTAATTAATACAAATTATTTGCTTTAACCACTTGGTGGAATTGGCAGACGTTTTCGCTCTGTCTGCTGCAGACGCGACGTGTTCAGCTGACTCCCGAAGCTTTTCATAATCCTCATATTAGGGCTGCTCTATGGGATTATTTTCCCACGTAAACTATTGCGATCACAGATCAAAAAATAACAAGCGTGAATCAAAATTCATTGCACAAAATGAAAAAAGAATGCAAAATGATCAGAAAAGCAAACATCGTGGTCACGGATCAAATTATAATAAATGTGAATCAAAAAATTAAAAGCACATTAAAGAAAATAACGAGCATAAATCAAAACTTTAAACATATTAAAAAATATATTGCACAAAACTTAAACTTCGAGTTTCATGTAAATTAGGGCGGGCTTAAGCGTCACCATTGGTCCACTAGTTCTAGATTGACAGCTCCTCCTCTAGCCAATCAATGGTTTTGTATAACGTCGGCAATGCAGAGCATATGGGAAAGGCAACTGTGTGTAGGGCTGTTCGGACAGTATGCCTTGCACTCAAACGGCTCCTACACAATTTTGAGCAGTTTCCTGGCCATAAACCACCGAGAGTCATTAAAGAGGAATTCCACAGAGTGGCGGGTTTGTCCTTTCTATGATATTGTATGAGAGACCATTTTAGTTACATAGCACCACTTAATCTATCCATATATCAATACTGTATACAGCCACAGTCAATTTAAAATGTTTCTTATATAACTTTCGATTTCAGGCTTCCCAGATGTGATTGGGTACATTGATGGAACTCACATTCCTATTAAAGCTCCTTCAGTCAATGAAGGAGATTATGTTAATAGGAAGTCAATCCATGTGCAGGTAACAATATATTTTTGGGTGCTAAATCTTTAGGTGTTTAAACCATTAAATCGCCCTCATTACTGGTCCCCACTCCACTGTAAAATCTAATTAGTTAGACTTACTTAAAAAAAGGATGCAAACCGATTGCCTTAAAAAACTAAGTAAAGTGAAATAGGAATAGTATGTTGTACTGACAAAAGCTTAGTAAGTAGTTGACTTACACATGAGTTCTAGTGAGTAAAAAGAGTGTACTTGATAATTTACTTTAAATAAAATTAAATTGTTACCACTGTTGTGTTTAGCATGCTGAATATTGAAGTCTGTGTAATTCAAGTAGAGTCATTTTCAAAATATTGTCACAAATTTAGAAGAATTGTATCAACCCACTTAAAAGTGTCACCAACTTTTTATGTGTTTATACATGCTTACATTAACTTTATAAATAATCATTATTCAGCACAAAATAAGATGGTCATATTTCATATAAATTTATATATTTTAATTGTGAAATTTAGTGAACTTTATGAACTTTCTTGTTGCATCAAATTTGATGCAAATCACAATTATATAAATGAAGTGCCCAAGCAAAGGAAACACCATTCACCGTAACGGTGAGTTCAAAATAAAACATTTTAGGAAAATCAATGTCAATTTATGAAGTCAGCTTATGTGATGTTCTCTCAATTTTTTCAGTTGAATTGACAATTAAACATTTAAGATGACTTTGGCAAATCAGTGAATGCAAACAGAGAAAGATAACTGCAGCAGTGGAGGAAATGAGGGAAAAGTCTATTAAGAATAGCCCCGCCTCAAATATATAAATATATAATCTATAATTTTATAAACTCATGCATTTACTCTGTCTGTTATTTTTTGCCAAGCCAACTCTCTCTCTTTTGCTGATGCTGCAGTATTGCTTTTTTAGTTATAATGGGCTTAAATTCTTCATAAGCAAGCATTAAAACCTCCAACTCCGTCTCACTGAAGTATGTTGCACGCCTTTTTTCTCCACACGTTTCCATGGCGACTTCTGAAATCGGCGATCCATTGAAAATACCTTCATGTACTCGCCGTCCACGCGCATTAACTCTCGGTTACCAACAGGAGGTTGATTGAACTAACTCCTCACAGGTGTTTTGGAACCAACATAACCCAGAGTAAGCAAGTTTTGGGTTAATCAACAGAGAGTTCAGGGTATATGTGACGGTAAGTTAACCTTCCTTTCTGGAATACCCCCCTGCAGTTTAGTTTATAAAGAGGTATTGTTGTGCTCCTATCAATGTTGTGCTACTCACTAAACAGCGTGTCACGAGATCAAATGTAGCATCCATCTAAATCCATGTCATTTTTTTTAATTTCTGCTCAATAACTTTATGTAATATTAGAGTTTATCGCCAGTTACGCAACGATTATAAATGAAGCCCCTGACCTTTCAAAACCAAACCACCTCCATGCTAGTGATGATGCCCCACGTTTTGGAATAAACTCTAGCGTGGGTTGTGAGTTTGCTGACGTTTGGATGTATTCTCTCGCAGTTTCTTCACTCATTTCAACTTCTGTTCACCACACTCTGAATGCGCAGTAGTACTTAGTATATACTTAGCTTCATCACACAGTGAATTCGTGAACACTTCATGCAGCGTTTTGTTTGGTTTCTAAAAATTAGTGAAATACTCGATAATGATTTGGCATATAATTAAAACAATCAATTAAGATATTATCGCACATGATATATATCGCACACCCCTACGTCCCATACATTTAAAAATAACTGTGTCCATGCCTTTTCAGCGCTAATTTTACACTGCGTGTCTTTAATAAATCCTGACAGAGGGTTTACGCTGGCGCAAGCCATCTGGCCCTAAATGTCAAAGCCAAGTTTACCCCTTTCTGTGGCAAGGAGCTTTAATATAAAGTAATCAGTCACATGTTTTGGTCCATGAAACAACTTCAATTGAGATTAATGGGAACGTTAACGTATAACTATTATAAAATTGTAGGTACATAGCAACAAACAGACAACAGGGATGTTTCCTCTGTGGTACATCACGAATAGGCCCATAAACGGGTTCCTAATATATTGAAAAAAGGGTATTATTATTTTACTAAATTATTACTGCATACAGGAGATGCAAGGTTGCACAAAATAAATATTAAAAGCAATAACTTATTGATTTGGGGGTGTTATGGTAAATTAATTCTCTCATATTTGCTCAGACTGCACTCAGAGATGCTAAAATAAACACTGAATATCCTTATAAGTTGATGTTAGATTTCCCACAGCTTTGATGGGTCAACACGGATATCAGTAACTTTCTATTTTTCCACAGCAGTCTCTTAATGTCTGATCTCATGTGATCTCACAGGGTCTTTAGGAGGGACAGAGTCTCTCCAGCAATGCTGTATCACAGTTACATCTCAACTCAGTCTTATCAGGGTCATCTTCAGAGGGCCTGATCCGATGTCACTTACTGAGAGCTCTTATACACGTTATTTCCATTGAGATACGTCAGCATACAGCTGGGAATCATGGCTTACAAATGAATCACTAATTTTAGACAATATATAATGTACTGAAATCTGTAACTAGTTTTTCTCCTTGGTGCATTCATGCACTCATTTGCAAAGCATTCACCTCATTATTCAAGGAAAAGAAAAATATAACAAAATGGTGTATCGAAACTGTTTTAAATAATAGATTGTTTTCTGTGACAATGGCTAGGAGAAAATTAAAAGTAAGTTTGTTCACAGCCAAAAGGAACACTAATCACCATAACAGTGATTTGAAATAAAAATATTTACACAATTATCCTACATACAAGCACTTTTTTTCAGTAAATCCTGTTAAATGTTGTATAATCATGGCAATATCTTACAGTACAGAGTGGCAAAGCAAATATTAGCTTTATTACCTGTTGAAATTAATGAATGCAATCAGCTTGTTGATGCAGTAAATCAATGTTAAATTTCCTCACTGGCCAGAACAACACATTCCTGGAGTATTTGAAATAGAATAATGATCTGCTAAAGTGGAAGAGAAAGAAACAGTGCTTGCTTTGCATTCTGTTCATTTTACATTGATTGTCACTCGCTAGGGAAGTTTAATTTTCTCCACGGCTCCGTTTGCAGCACAGTGTACCGAGCTTTGATTTTAAAATCCAATGGAGGCAATTAGCTACCTCATCTCCATGTCCCTGATCCGTGTCAGTTCTGACATTTGGCTTGGCAGCACTAAAACTATTCCTTACAGAGGGATGACCCTCTGAGAGCTCTTTCACCCTGATAAACTTCAAACATTGAGGCCAAATTAATAACTTGTGTATTTGATTTGTGGCCTAGTGACAAGCATGCATGTTTTTAAGCTGACTGATGAAAGTTTGAATCAAGCTTGTAACTTTTCTCATTCTTCCCTCTTCTTGCAGTAATCTCACTTCTGTCTTGACACAAAAGTATCAAAAACTCCACTCCAAAAATAAGCTGCTTTACTTCTGCACCAAAAACTATTACAAATAAGAAATGTTTTATGAGCACCAAATCAGAATATCTTTGTCGAGGATCATGTGATACTAAAGAATAAAGTAATGGCTACTGAATATTTAGCTTTGCCATCACAGGGATAGAGTTGTCAAACATACAAAACAAACAATCTGTTATGAATTCGAACCATTGTTACACCCACTCACCACTAGAGGTCACCCGCTCACACTGCAGTCTCCCTTCGCTGCACTACACTTCCCATAATCCCTCACCCAGGCACTAATCATCCGCCAGCTGTTCCTGATTATCACTACTCATTAGCTTCATCACTTCACTATAAATAGTTCACTCACTCACCTCCCCGGCGCGAAGTATTGATTGTCCTTACTGTCATCAATTTCTGAGCATTGTTTTTTCCCCCCGTCTGGTTTTCCTGTTTCCGATCCTGCCTGTTCCCTGTTTCTTGGACGTTTATCTGCCTGCCCCTGACCTCCCGCCTGGATATCACCACGAGCTTGTCTACCCTCTGCTATCATTGTTTGCTGTTGTTGATCTCTGCCTGTCTGACCACGTCTTTAATAAAAGCTGCATTTGGATTTTACTCGCTGCTTCCTCATCATTACAGAATACTTCGCCAACCAAGATCCAGCAGCTTCTATCAGCATCCCGGTCAGTATGGATTACTTCGGTCAACTCCTGCAACTTCGGCAAGGGCAATCATCGATTGAGGATTACATACAAGATTTCATCGAGGTATCTGATTGTGTCTCCTATGACGAATCTTTGTTTAAGCATCTGTTCCGTCCAGGTTTAAACGAATCGCTGAGATCGCGTCTCCCCGATGCGGATTTTGCTTGCACTCTAAGGGACTTTATGGACTATGCACTGCTGTTGTCTGGGTCATCATTTACCGTGGGAGAAGTGGAACCTGAGCACAGTCACAACATGGCGGCTGCCACTAAACCGGCACACAAAATGGCCGTCATTCCTGTGTCACAGCATGTCGCAGCAGTTCTGCCAGCCCAGTTAACGCCGGTTGCCCCTACATGCTTCTTCTCTGGAGTGTTACCTGCCTATCTGTCTTGCCAGTATACGGATTATGACAATGAACTCCCAGAACTCCTCGGACCCGATCCAGACTCACAGCCAGCCGCCGCTGCTCGTCCAGACTCACAGCCAGCCGCCGCTGCTGATCTTCCTGAGCCAAGTCAAGTCGTCCACGACCCTCCTGAGCCAAGTCAAGTCGTCCACGACCCTCCTGAGCCAAGTCAAGTCGTCCACGACCCTCCTGAGCCAAGTCAAGTCGTCCACGACCCTCCTGAGCCAAGTCAAGTCGTCCACGACCCTCCTGAGCCAAGTCAAGTCGTCCACGACCCTCCTGAGCCAAGTCAAGTCGTCCACGACCCTCCTGAGCCAAGTCAAGTCGTCCACGACCCTCCTGAGCCAAGTCAAGTCGTCCACGACCCTCCTGAGCCAAGTCAAGTCGTCCACGACCCTCCTGAGCCAAGTCAAGTCGTCCACGACCCTCCTGAGCCAAGTCAAGTCGTCCACGACCCTCCTGAGCCAAGTCAAGTCGTCCACGACCCTCCTGAGCCAAGTCAAGTCGTCCACGACCCTCCTGAGCCAAGTCAAGTCGTCCACGACCCTCCTGAGCCAAGTCAAGTCGTCCACGACCCTCCTGAGCCAAGTCAAGTCGTCCACGACCCTCCTGAGCCAAGTCAAGTCGTCCACGACCCTCCTGAGCCAAGTCAAGTCGTCCACGACCCTCCTGAGCCAAGTCAAGTCGTCCACGACCCTCCTGAGCCAAGTCAAGTCGTCCACGACCCTCCTGAGCCAAGTCAAGTCGTCCACGACCCTCCTGAGCCAAGTCAAGTCGTCCACGACCCTCCTGAGCCAAGTCAAGTCGTCCACGACCCTCCTGAGCCAAGTCAAGTCGTCCACGACCCTCCTGAGCCAAGTCAAGTCGTCCACGACCCTCCTGAGCCAAGTCAAGTCGTCCACGACCCTCCTGAGCCAAGTCAAGTCGTCCACGACCCTCCTGAGCCAAGTCAAGTCGTCCACGACCCTCCTGAGCCAAGTCAAGTCGTCCACGACCCTCCTGAGCCAAGTCAAGTCGTCCACGACCCTCCTGAGCCAAGTCAAGTCGTCCACGACCCTCCTGAGCCAAGTCAAGTCGTCCACGACCCTCCTGAGCCAAGTCAAGTCACGCAAGTCGTCACAGATCATCAGGAGCTGGGTCAAGGCACTACAGTTCATCGTGATTCAGGCCTAGTCCTCGCAGACCACTGTGAATTGAACTCAGTCATCTCTGACAGCTGTGAGTCAGACCAAGTGAACATTGACCTTCCCCAGCTCCGACGTAAGCGCAAGTCACGCCATAAGAAGGGCATTTCAGCACCCCACGAATCCGCTCCAGAGCCAATGGTTCATGCCCCATCTGGCCAGCAACCCAGAACTCAAACCACGCCTGTCCAACAGCCTGGGGCTCAAGTCACACCTACCCAGCCATTCATGGCCCCAGTCAAACCTGTCCAGTCTCAGTCCACACAAGTCATGCCTGTCCAACCTCAGCCTGCTCATGGCATACCAGCCCAGCCTCAGACTGCTCATGCCACGCCCGATCAACCTCAAACGGTTCAAGTCACGCCTATACAACCACAGACAGTTCACTTCACGGCAACCCAACCATCAACAGTTCAAGCCATGCCAGCCCAACCGCTAACGGTTCACTCCACGTCTGTCCAACCTCAGCTGACTCACATCGCGTCTGTATAGCCGCAGATGGATCACTTCAGTCCTGGTCAACCTCCAGAATCTGCTCACCTCACGCCCTCTATGCTCGAGATATTAGAGGAGGCTGCCCTGTTTGTAATGGCTATGGCCATCTGTTGTGTGTGGGCTATAAACACATCAACCCCTACGTCTGAGCCTCCCAAAGAAACTGCAGCCCAGGAGGAAATTCCCAACTTTATAACCTCTGACCCGTCTCCAGAGGGAATTCAGGTCCCTCAGCCTCCTGCCGAACCAGTGAGATCCACTGTGGATCCTCCAGAGGTGGCAGCTTCTGCTGCAGAACCTTCGGAGGTGTCAGTTGATCTTCACCAGCTATTTGTCAACCTGGAACCATTTATCAACCCTAAGCAATCTGTCAAACCTGAAGTATCTGTCACTCCTAAAATGTCTGTCACCACTGAACTGTCTGTTGCCCCTGAAGTCCCCATCATCCCTGAACTGTCTGACGCCCCTGAGCCGTCTCCAGTGCTCTCTGCCCCTGAGCTGCCTCCAGAGCTCCCTGACCCGCCAGAGCTCCCTGACCCGCCAGAGCCGCCAGAGCTCCCTGACCCTCCAGAGCCGCCAGAGCTCCCTGACCCTCCAGAGCCGCCAGAGCTCCCTGACCCTCCAGAGCCGCCAGAGCTCCCTGACCCTCCAGAGCCGCCAGAGCTCAATGACCCTCCAGAGCCGCCAGAGCTCAATGACCCTCCAGAGCTCCCAGAGCCTGCACTCCCAGACCTACCAGAGCCTGCGCCGATGCCTGACCTCACAGCCTCTGCTGTGACTCTGCCCCGGTCACCAAAGCTCCTTGATCCACCAGAGGGTCTCGAGATCCTAGACACACCCTGGAGGCCACCTGAACTGTCTGTCACTCCAGACCCATTTGTCCACCCTGAACTGTCTGTCACCCCTGAACTGTCTGTTACCCATACCAGTCACCCCAGAACCCTTGGTCTATCCCATTCTGTCTATCTCCCCTGCTCCGTCTATCTTTCCCGCTCTGTCCATCAGCCTCTCCACATCTGTCATCCTAGTACCCTCTGTCATCCCAACCCTCTCTGTCAATCTAGAACTCTCCATTATCACAGAGATCCCGGTCTGCCTCCCTCTGTCTGTCAACCTTGCTCTGCCTGTCTGCTCCGCTCAGTCTGTCAGCCTTGTCCCATCTGATCCTGTTGGGGTCCTACCAGTCCTCACCTATCGTAGTTTATCTTATGTTATAGAACCTACTCCTCCCTGGTCACTTGTACGGTCCGTACCACCCTGGTCACTCAAGAGATGTTCACCTCATGGTCCCGGTCCCCCTTGTCCTGGTTACCCCACCACTCCCTCCCGATTTGTCAGTTTTTGTACGCGTCTGGAAGCCGCTCCTAGGGGGGGGGCTCTGTTATGAATTCGAACCATTGTTACACCCACTCACCACTAGAGGTCACCCGCTCACACTGCAGTCTCCCTTCGCTGCACTACACTTCCCATAATCCCTCACCCAGTCACTAATCATCCGCCAGCTGTTCCTGATTATCACTACTCATTAGCTTCATCACTTCACTATAAATAGTTCACTCACTCACCTCCCCGGCGCGAAGTATTGATTGTCCTTACTGTCATCAATTTCTGAGCATTATTTTTTCCCCCGTCTGGTTTTCCTGTTTCCGATCCTGCCTGTTCCCTGTTTCTTGGACATTTATCTGCCTGCCCCTGACCTCCCTCTGCTATGATTGTTTGCTGTTGTTGATCTCTGCCTGTCTGACCACGTCTTTAATAAAAGCTGCATTTGGATTTTACTCGCTGCTTCCTCGTCATTACACAATCAAACAAAAAAACAAAACAAATTGATGGTACCAGCATTTCTGCAGTACCAGTAGTACAGAGTACCACATATATTTGATAGATACTGCTTTCAAACGCTCACGGTTCAAAGTTGTCTACTATCAGTATGTTCTTACATGTGATGAGCATTGTAGCTCAACATTGTAGCCATATGTGTTGAGCACGTGAACGCAATGGCCAATCAGCGGTGCTAGTCAGTAAGTTAGTAAGAATCCACTTAACGCCGCTGAAAAACGCACAAGGTTTTGTTTTGTTCAACACGAGCCGCACGCTCGCGAATCCTTTCATTAATATAACCAACAAAGTGAAAGCACAAATGTAAATAAGAGATTAATTGTACAATTAAGGTAGCTTTTTTTATTATAACAGAAGTTTTTGCAAGAATGCAGAATTCAGTGAGTTTGTGCTTTAGAGATTAGCCCCTTTCACAGATGTGTGAAAAGAACCTTTTTCAAAAATACTGGTAAATTGGTTCTGGCAATTTACCAGTAAGGCAAGTTTTAACATTACCAGTAAATTACAAGTATGCTACTTTGTGAACGCAAAATGAAGATTACTGGTATGAGCATGTAGAAAGTCAGAATAGGTTTACTTAAGAACTCTGCTTTGGGCCAATCATAAAGTTCTCATGGAGATGAAGTGATTGCGCTGTTTACAGTAAGCTCTGTTGCTTTTTAATAGTTTTTAATATGTAAATATGCGCTAGATGGACATCTTTGACCGTTGCACCGTGTCTCGTAGCCTTTTCAACTTGTCACGCTCGAGACCCAGCCTTCTTTTCCATTCATTAGCGCCTGCTCCTGTGCAGTTGTGTATTTGCGTCTTGTGTTTTTGAGAGCAAAAACGCATTCTGTTTCATAATCACCTTATGCCTGTCAAAAAATGTTGTCAAATTGAACAGAAATGAAACTAAAGTGCTTCTCCTAATGAGGGTGAATGAAGACAGTGACACAGCGTTTAAAGATCATTTCCAATGATTGACATAATAGAATTTACTGGCATTTTGGTGATGATGTGGGAATGGTCTCTTATCAGTAAAAAGCCAGAATATCATTGCTTTTGTGAACAACATATTTGTGTATGTACTGGTAAAGTTATTCTGGTAATTTTGCGGTAATCGACCGGGATTGCTATGACAGCCTTAGTTATTATTAAGGGAGGCGCTCCTCTTGCTTTCTGTTTTTATTTATTTCTGTTTATATATTATTTAAAACGTATTTATTTATTTATTCACAAACTTAATGCAAGTTTAGTTTTCCATGCTGTAAAGTACAATACAAATTTCTGGACTTTCAACCACATTTAAATTTGCGATTGAATCAGATACCAAGATGGTTGACAGTAATAAACAAACAAACAAAACAGATAAAACAGAACAAAAAAAAAGGCCTTAATTCAACATTTTTGGCTCTGGTACCGAAATTGTTACTGAGAACCGTAAAATTTGACTACTATTACTACTGAAATGTTGGTACCGTGACAACATTAAACAGGAATAAATTAAAATGAAAAATATTATGGGTAGTATAGTTACTCAGCTATTAAACACAAGTTGAAATCTTGTGGCTTCAACAAATACATCTATTGGCAATCTGTTCAAAATGCACATTCCGTCCAAAAGGGGTCACCATTTGAAGCTAGACACTATATCTGTGTTCTCAGTCAGTTGGAGGGTTGTTTTTGCACCCTTAATGCTATTTCATATTTAGTCATCTAGGAAGGAGGCCCGCTACTGGCTTTGGCAATGTGGCGTGAAGAATCCGCAGTGGCAGCAGCCAGCGGTGTAACGTGCCCCACCGTGCATCCGAACTGCATCCAGCATCCTCTAACACAAGCACTGCAGATATCGGGCTAAAAATAGAAAGCTAATTTCTGCACGACAATGCCAGAGCACAACTTAAGTGTGGGAAGCGATTCTGGAAGCCTCCTACTTGCTGATGAATCAGGACCGGAAAAAGTGAACTTAGAATCAGTCATGTGCAGAAATGGTGTGCTGTGAATGAGAGTGGGCAGGTCTCAAGGGTGATGGTACATCAACCTGCCAGCTAATGCAGCCTTAGTAGAAAACAAGATGTGTAGAGGCAGGAAGAAATTATGTTGGCTGTGATTTGTTCTGTCAAATTCAACTGTAAAGAAAATGGTAACATCTCTGGTGTTGTGTGGAGGGTTCCACTTAGAGTGAGAATACATGAGAATGGTGGGTGGGAGGTCTTTGGGGTCTGCATTTAAAATTACATACTCATACTTATATACTTACATTACATACATAAAGCTGGGTAGTATAGCTAGAAAAATTATATATCAATATTTGGTTTCACTTTATAATAAGGTACCATTAATTAACATTAGTCAACTAACAATACCTAACAATGAGCAATACATTTGTTAAAATATTTATTAATCTTTTTTTTTAATATTATTACAAATCCAACTGTTCTAGACTATGGAATCTTCTACTGGGTATTGAGGCATGTCTTACATTGAATTTCTGTGCTTACTTTGAATTAACTTTTGTGTTTTCTATTTTTATTTGTTTATTATTATTTTTGTACAGCACATTGCGCAACTCCTGTTGAATAAATTGTGCTTTATAAATAAATAAATAAATGAATAAAATGAATGAATGTTCATTGTTAGTTCATATTTACTTATGTCCATCAAACAAGATTGACAAATCAAACTATAATTTTTATACAAAGAGTGATTGTTGAATCCCACTGAAGTGCAATATACAGAGAGAAAAACTGGAATGTTTTCCTCAAAAACCTTAATTTCTTTTCGACTGAAGAAAAAAAGACATCTCGGATGACATGGGGGTGAGTAAATTATCAGAAAATTTTAATTCAGAAGTGAACTAATCCTTTAATGCTCCTTTTGTATTATTTATTTATTTTTTTATTTTTTAAGCATGAAAGCTTCAGTACCCATTCATTGCAACTTAATGGAAAAAAGCAACAAGCACAATCTAAAAAATCTTCAATATTCTTTTTGTTTTCCATGGATAAAAGAAAGCCAAACCGGCTTGGAATGACTTGAGGGTGAGTCAGTGATTTTCACATTTGGGTGAAATGATCATTTAACATTGAAAAAAAATGACACGCTTCCCCTTTAAGCAGACAAACAATGTCAGAAAGATGCTCTTCATGGTGATAAGGTCTGATGTCATATTATTGCAGTGGTTCATTTAGTGCAGCATTCTGGTCTGATAGCTCATCACCTCACAGTCATTTGGTTGGTTAGGGGAATGCAGCCCACCTGTCCAGCTGAGCTCTGCTATTCGACAGGTATTGGAGGTGGTGGTTTGCAGGGTGAATGATGAACATACGTCTGACAGGGGAAGGGCAGAGGTGTGCAAGGGTCCCTGGAGTCTAATCCTATTGAATGAGGCAGTAATGCAGAGAGTTGGGTGTCATAGCCTAACTGATACCAAAGCGATTGCCGATTTCAGGCCGTTAACACACTATCCTTAGAATTCGGTGATGACCAAACCTCGAACAGGATAGTCTAAAGTAGTAAAGCGTTGAAACGTGAATAGGTTGTAGCGCCAATTCACATGAAAGATGAATCTGTAGTCACTGTTACATTACTTAAGGTCAAGAGGGCTGATGATGCTAGCACATTCTGTAGTTAAGTCAACTTAAAATTCTATCAGCACAACTGTCCGCAGCCAATGCAATGCTATTTCAGGCTGCAAAAGAAGTCACTGCCTACTGTGAAAACTCCTAAAGTCAACTCTAACTCCAACTCAACTCAGTGGCATTTATTTCCTCAAATAAATAAACAATCCTTTATAAGAAAAGCTTATAGGAGAATAATGTGATTCCATGCAAGCAATGCTTACACTGGTAGGATGATCATCGATCTGAACTTCGAAGACAGCATTACTGTTTTTACACAGCATCTACAGTCGTGGCCAAAAGTTTTGAGAATTACATAAATATTAGTTTTCACAAAGTTTGCTGCTAAACTGCTTTTAGATCTTTGTTTCAGTTGTTTCTGTGATGTACTGAAATATAATTACAAGCACTTCATACGTTTTAAAGGCTTTTATCGACAATTACATGACATTTATGCAAAGAGTCAGTATTTGCAGTGTTGGCCGTTCTTTTTCAGGACCTCTGCAATTCGACTGGGCATGCTCTCAATCAACTTCTGGGCCAAATCCTGACTGATAGCAACCCATTCTTTCATAATCACTTCTTGGAGTTTGTCAGAATTAGTGGGTTTTTGTTTGTCCACCCGCATCTTGAGGATTGACCACAAGTTCTCAATGGGATTAAGATCTGGGGAGTTTCCAGGCCATGGACCCAAAATTTCAATGTTCTGGTCCCCGAGCCACTTAGTTATCACTTTTGCCTTATGGCACGGTGCTCCATCGTTCTGGAAAATGCATTGTTCTTCACCAAACTGTTGTTGGATTGTTGGGAGAAGTTGCTGTTGGAGGGTGTTTTGGTACCATTCTTTATTCATGGCTGTGTTTTTGGGCAGAATTGTGAGTGAGCCCACTCCCTTGGATGAGAAGCAACCCCACACATAAATGGTCTCAGGATGCTTTACTGTTGGCATGACACAGGACTGATGGTAGCGCTCACCTTTTCTTCTCCTGACAAGCCTTTTTCCAGATGCCCCAAACAATCGGAAAGGGGCTTCATCGGAGAATATGACTTTGCCCCAGTCCTCAGCAGTCCATTCACGATACTTTCTGCAGAAGATCAATCTGTCCCAGATGTTTTTTTTGGAGAGAAGTGGCTTCTTTGCTGCCCTTCTTGACACCAGGCCATCTTCAAAAAGTCTTCGCCTCACTGTGCGTGCAGATGCGCTCACACCTGCCTGCTGCCATTCCTGAGCAAGCTCTGCACTGGTGGCACTTCGATCCCGCAGCTGAATCCTCTTTAGGAGATGATCCTGGCACTTGCTGGACTTTCTTGGACGCCCTGAAGCCTTCTTTACAAGAATTGAACCTCTTTCCTTGAAGTTGCTGATGATCCTATAAATTGTTGATTTAGGTGCAATCTTAGTAGCCACAATATCCTTGCCTGTGAAGCCATTTTTATGCAACGCAATGATGGCTGCACGTGTTTCTTTGCAGGTCACCATGGTTAACAATGGAAGAACAATGATTTCAAGCATCACCCTCCTTTTAACATGTCAAGTCTGCCATTCTAACCCAATCAGCCTGACATAATGATCTCCAGCCTTGTGCTCGTCAACATTCTCATCTGAGTTAACAAGACGATTACTGAAATGATCTCAGCAGGTCCTTTAATGACAGCAATGAAATGCAGTGGAAAGGTTTTTTTGGGATTAAGTTCATTTTCATGGCAAAGAAGGACTATGCAATTCATCTGATCACTCTTCATAACATTCTGGAGTATACGCAAATTGCTATTATAAAAACTTAAGCAGCAACTTTTCCAATTTCCAATATTTATGTAATTCTCAAAACTTTTGGCCACGACTGTACTTCATAGTATCAGCAGTTACATGTCAAATTAAAAAGAGTAAAAAACACTTAACACTAAGCATCTTAACACACACTTTGTTCCATTCCGCTCTGCTCCTATAGCTTTATTTGAATGCAAGAATGCATCTTGCACAAACAGATCCTTTAAACTCATTCAGTGCTGCCTGCTCTCAGTATGTGTCATTTGGTGCATTTGGAGAACTGGCTGACTTGCAAAACGTTAAGAAAATCTCTAATTACGGCATTTGGTCGAAGACATTTATTCATTGTCGAAGGCTGTGCCATATACCGGAAACCATGTAAACAACAAATGGCACATGCATTTACATTGGATTATGCAGAGAGTTAAATGTTCTTCCTCATTTCCATCTCATGCCTCTGCATCAGACCAAACCTTCCCTGCAGCTTCTAGCTATCCCTCTCTGACTGTGCCTGCCCCCAGACACCCCCCACCAGCCCGACACCCCTCCCACTCCTGGCCTTGATGGTGAAGCAGAGCTCCCTGGAGCATGACTGACAGTACTGAGAGCCAATCACTCATCTAGAACTGTGTGCTGCCTTATTGGCCATTATCTCTGCTGTCAGCAGCGAGCCAGAGAAGTGAGCGGTGTCTGTCCTAGCAGCCCCTTTGTTTTTGTCCTGTCTCCTTCCATCCAAACACTTCCATCCACTGACAAGGACGCGACTAAAGCCAAATGCTGAAAGCTCGTCACCCTTTCATGTTTCAAATCGGTGGCAAAAGCCCCATATCATAGCTAACTTGCAGTCTGCATCAATCATGTCAGTTATTCTGGTGTGCACTCTTATGAGATATGCCACTAAAACTAAAACTAAAGCACATTCCACTGTAGTGCTTTCCCATTATTTTCTATGTAAATGCTCTAAATGGACCATGAGTTTGTTTCCTATTCTTTAACTTGAGCACTGTGTTTTTAGAATGCCATTTCCTGACACGAGAACAAAGGTCAAACACATAGGATATATTCAGATTGATTAGGACACTTTTTGCCATTGAGATGACTGGGAAAAAGTGTCCCAATCAACCTGAATTCATCTTGCGTCTAGTGCGTTTACACAGAAAAGCAAAGGAAAAGCCTAGTGGAATGCAAAAATGCGTTCTGTTTTCATTGATACAGTCAACAACAAAAAATTAAGATTGTTTATCACTTAGCTGAGACATTCTTGTGTTTCCACCAAAGTCCCTTGCAAGATCTTTTGTTTCCACTAGATAAACATACATGAGCAGTGTCTCAGAACAAGGCGTTCGCAGATTCTGCACAGCGTGACATCACTTTGTACATACCCCACCCATGACTGTTGATAGACACTGCCTAATTAACATAGACCCTGCCCTGAGCGAGTTATACACAGTCCGCCATTTTCTCAACACCAGAGCAGCTGTGGTGACAACAATGTCAAATAAAAACAAATTCAAAACAAGATTTGAAAATTGTAGTGCAGCACACTCTACAGGATGTTATTAAGATTATCATACCCAGAGCAGCACCTCACGTTCATGGGGAAGCGGATGTAAACATATATACGTAGCAGATCATCACTGACATCTAAACAGGTAATGTTTACATTTGCTAGCAGCTTTTTACACTCACCTGGTATGTTCAAAACCATAGCGATTTCTCCCCAGCTTTTTTCTTTGTCAGTGTGGTTGAGTGATTTTTGAAGACGCCTTATTCAGGCAGTCATGTTTTTGCAACACCCCACCTGCCGTTCCGCCATCTCCGCTGCCCAACGGACCCATACAGCAGCTGGTTTCGCGGTCCCGATTTAAAAAGTGCTGTCATTCACTTCTCTGATTGGCTGTTGTTAAAGAACTGGCGTAATCTTCCCGATTTAAAATCCTAAATATCAAACATGTTTAATGCAATTTGATAAAACTGTAGGGAACAGCACATTTCAGGGCCCAGTTTATGACCCCTCTCTGTCCGTAACAGTGTATAAAGGTTTGCTACATTTTGACTGGATCTTAGTTGACCAACATAAACAAACTGTCCAACGCCATCAGATAAAGATGCTAGGACAATAGCCAGACATCTCTTAGAGGGTTAGAAGAAGACCTCTGCTAACAACCCCAGGAAGGACAGGACTTCTCATTGGTCCACATGCAGTTTCTGCCCTTCACCCACCTAGAGCCTACTTCCTAAGATTAGGCTGTGACTGCCATAAAAATTCCTCAGGACTTCAGCAGCAATGAGAGATCACAAAGACTCATCCCAATCCATCCATAACTATGTTTGGAAATCTTGAAACCGATGTATTCTACACACATTCTTTTCATACTTATTCACAGAAATAAGTATTCTCCGTTACAGCTACTGTATTTGTAGTGCAACATCTTACACTAATTTAGCTGTTGATGTACAAATGAATGAATACATGACAGTTCAGTCTTTTTCCATCATGTTTGGTCTCTATTTGTTGAGAATATTGTCAAAGGTATTTTGGTGGTGGTTTGTTAAGTGAGAAATTACCAAAGGGTAGTCGTGGCCTAATGGTGAGGGAGTTGGGCTTGTAACGTGAAGGTTGCCGGTTCGATTCCCACGCCGGCAGAAATTGAGGGTGGGAATTGTGAATAAACAGCACTCTCTCCACCTTCGAGCAAGGCCCTTGAGCAAGGCACCTAACCCTAATTGCTCCCTGGGCGCTGTAGCAATAGCTGCCCACTGCTCCGGGTGTGTGTTCACTACTCATGGCTGTGTGTGTGCACTTGGATGGGACAAATGCAGAGCACAAATTTCAAGTATGGGTCACCATACCTGACAATATGTCACGACTTTCACTTTTTAAATGCATTGGTATACCTTAAAGCCACTTTAAAGACTTCCATCTTTGTACTTTATGCAAATGAGTTCCACAGGGAAAGAAGGGTGGGCCACACTGTGTGTGTCCCCTCTGATGCCAGCAACCAATCACAGCACTGGAATGGAGAAGCGCCAAATTGTTATCTCCTCCTCATCGGAAAGGGATAAAAGTAACCCTTTCAACCCCTTTCAACAGATACACTGGTTCTGAGTCTCCGGTTCGTCCAGTGAGACATAACAGATACACTGGTTCTGAGTCTCCGGTTCATCCAGTGAGACATAACAGATACACTGGTTCTGAGTCTCCGGTTTGTCCAGTGAGACATAACAGATATAGAAGTTCTGAGTCTCCAGTTCATCCAGTGAGACATAACAGATACAACACCGTTCTGAGTCTCCGGTTCATCCAGTGAGACAACAACAAATTCCATGATGTGAATCTACAGTTTGTGAGGCAGCAACAGAGATGACCACGTTCTGAGCCTCCAGCCTGTGAGGAAAGAGACATTAACAAACACTACGTCCAGAGTTTTCATCCAGCGAGACCGTAACGACTCCAGAGAGACAAAAGCGGATTGATCAAGTTCTGAGTGTCTGGCCCAGAGAGGCAGAAGACACACAGAGACACTTGCAACAAGGTTAAGCTCAGGAGAGCAAACCTTTACTCCGAGGTACCTTCCTCTGCGTGTTCCAGATTGTTAAGATTGTTGCACCAACACCAGGGCCTCATCTGAGTGTTCCAGATTTTAGGACCCTTCGGTGCTCCAGGAGATCAGCATCCCACAGAGCTTCGTGTTCAAGGCTGTTGAAACAGATTCCGGCTCCTCTCCCCACTGCATTGTCACCCAGCACAACCAGTGGAAGACGTCATCATCATCGGACCCAACCACGTGGAACGTAAATATCACTTAACCAAACGTCTTTCCAGAGACCTTGGAAATGTTGTATATTATCAGTGTATGTTTTTATAATTCACATTAGATGTAATATAGCTGATGTTAGTTAATCACAAATAATCTTTCGTTTATTTGTGTGGTGCATAATAAGGTTCTCCACCTTATTACTCACAGATTAAACAGTTTATCTTTACATAAGATAACTTAACTCTTCCATAACCACATCCAACTTAATCACTTGTATTTTATGTATCATATGCACCTTATTCCTTTATCATTCATGGTATTCATTTAGTAGTTGTGTTAGTTATACTTGTTTATCTTTTGCTAATAAAATTTATTTTATTACACATGTGTGTCTTCCTTGTGTTGATAATACAGAAAAGGCTCTACAAGTTAGCAATCTCACCATTCTTTCATATAAATCAGCTGACTTAATTCCAAATTATTGAACAGCCTCCTGTTGGGAGTGTTTTCATACTATCAAGGTAACAGACCTTGACTTGTGCCCTGAACTAGGAGTAGGGTGAAGTGGTAACCTGATGTACTCATAACCACACCTTAAGTGACGTGTGATTCAAAAATCACAACGTCAGCAGTGACATGAGTACCAATCTCTATTTTACATAGCGTCCTTGCATGGGCGAATGTAAAATCACTACAAAACAGATGGGGAGGTGAATGCCTCACATTGCATAATTTGCGCCGAACATCGGAACCGATCGAGGTCCTCGACAAGATTTTTTCTCAGATTCTTGGGAGGGGGAAACCGGAGATAAATCGACCTAAAACTCCTGTAGTCTGACAGTTTAAGCTCAATAAAACGTTAAAGAGAAGTTAGTTTATTACTCACGTCATGTGCCATCTGACAGTCAGCTTTCTGCGCTTATGAAGTTTAGAAGTTTAAACTGATATAGCTTTAAAACGCATTCAGATAATAAACTTTCATGATGAAGAAGAACTGCAATGCACCGTGATTGCGATATAGATGATAATCAAAACCAAGCAGATGTCTTGTTAGAGGTTGGCAGAGTATCCGATTCACGCAGGAATGCAGGAAGCACTATTCTATATAGGGGGTGGGGAGCTGCAGCTCATTTGCATTTAAAGACACATGCACGGACACATAAATGATCTGTGAGGTATTTTGAGATGAAACTTCACAAACACACACCTGAGACTTAAATTGCATCTTGTAGAAGGGGGTATAATAGGTCATCTTTATAGTAGAATAGTATTTAAACTTATTAATCTAGTACTAAATAAGAACAAGGAGACAAGCTTCTGTTATGTAGTGCATGATTGGCATAAACTGAAAAAAAAGGTTTTCTTCTCCCTCTTCCCTGTCTAAACAGTATGTGTTCTGAAACACAGACACGTTTGACAACAATCAATGAAATATGTATCACCTTAAAGCAAGCTGCCGTGCTGGAAGAGGTTAAAGGTTAACAGGTAAATGTGGGAACCACACAGAGAGGACTCAAATAAACATGAGACTTCGAGCTGCCAGACGGTAGGAAACACAGAGGGAGGGTGAACTATACTGTAGCTCAGTCTGAACATTAAGATGGTCAGAAAAGTAAATTCAATGAACCCAAAAAGTGTTGCATCACTGAATTGCATCTCACACTTGTTTGATAGCAAGTATATACTAAATATTTAATTTTGCATCAGATAATGCAAGTTGTGCATGCGCAAAAACTGGGTGGCCTGTTACTGAAGTATTCTAAGCGGTTCTTAACATGTTTTAATGCAGTTGCTATTGTGTTTTGGTCAACAGGAGGTTGCTAACTGCAAAAGTATTAATTCAGAATCTTACTTGACCTGACTTTATTTTAAAAAAAATTTGTGTGTTTAGCATTTTATCTGCCATTAAATATGATTTTTTTCCCCCAAAATTCTCAATCCTAAGTAAGAGCTTCAGTAATAGTGATATTCCCTTCACAAACCCCCACTAATTATTACAAAAGCAGAAAAGGTGTTATGTAACATGCATGCTAGATGATGCAACAGGCTCAGTTTAACAGCATGTAATTGCAGGCCAGAAACAGGTTTGTTGTTGATTCAAAACTGTGTCCAAATTCATGTGTCACACACATGGGTGAGCAGAGCAAACAACAAACACCAACAACTAAAGCTCAGCAGACTCTTTCATGCTCCCTTCAGGTTTCATTTTATTATAGCTGACGGTCTGAGAGTTAGTGACAGGGAAGAGGAAACACTAACACGAGAATGTAGAAGAATGTTAAAGAGAGGAATCATAAAAATCTACAGCTGTGTTTCCAAAGACAAATTACTGCAGCTTTGAATCCAGCTGGAACTAGTTGTCGCCAATGGCCATAACACTGTGCGTGTGTGTGTGTGTGTGTGTGTGCGCGCGCTAATGCAGATGTGGAAATGTGACAGTAATGCTTCTCAGTAAAAGATAAGAACTGAAGAGCTTGTGTGCGTGTGTGTGTGCATGTCTCTGTCTCTGTCTCTCTCTCTCTCTCTCTCTCTCTCTCTCACACACACACACACACACACAGAGAGAGAGAGAGAGAGAGAGAGACAATTTTGGAACTAAATGAACCCAAACAGATAGTAAAACCTGAAATCAGCTACACTGGGGGGTCGTTAAACTGTCTCTATTAGGAACAATGCTTATTAAACATATAATTTCTTATTTAAATGTAAAAATGAGTTTTAACACAAGGTGATGCAAATGTAAGTTTTTGTTGTAGCCAGAAAAATAACATTTTGTTGTTATGCTGGATATCTTCAAACACTGTGAAATCTCATTAGCTTAAAATGCTTTCCACATACATATATATTTAAATGTCAAATATAATTATTGGTTTGCATGATACATTCTATCTGAATTCTTATTGTGTGATGCTTCTTCAGCTGTCAAAACACTTTCTTTTTTGGGTGAATTATCCCTTTAAAGATATCAGCTGCTGACCGAAAGTTCAGAGGTTCAGTCCCACACAAGGGGTGACCATTGAACTGGTCATAATTCATCACTGCTCAAAGCACCTGGACTCTTTAACCAAGGTTAATCAAGGGGCCACCCTTTCCATCAGTGACGGTTTGAAAAAATGCATTACGCCTTTTAATATATATATTTATTAGTATTATTGTCAGGCCAATTTAAATGCCAATGCCAGTTTATTTATACAGCAATTAAAAGAACACATGTTGACCATTGTGCTTTACATTTAAAAAAAAAAAAAAAAAAAAATATATATATATATATATATATATATATGCTAACATAATAGAAGAAATGACATAACTGGTTAAAAGCCATAACAGATTTAGATGTGATTTAAACATTTTCATAAATATATAAATGTTTATTTAAGGTATTTATATGGATCTTTATGATGACTATGAATAAAAAATTTCTTTCACAATTTATTATTTTCCCCCATCCAGCCTTACTCTTCTAGACAATGTTTGAAACTTTGTATGTTTAGCAACCTGTCTTACAGAATATGGAAGTTTGTTCTGTATTATAATATACATGCTTTACTTTACTACAGTATATAAAGACCGGTTAAAATGAATCATTTTGATCAACTGATTCTGCATTATTCCATTTATTATTATTATTATTATTATTATTATTATCATTATTGTTATTGTTATTATTATCATTGTCATATTACTTGTAGAGACTGCAGGGAGACAAAACATAACTAGGTAAGTGGTCAGTTATTTTAGTATTGCCATTGGAGTAACAGTCGTTACTTAGAAATATTTGGCCAATGAATGTCATATTCACCAATCAAAATCAAGTAATCCAGTAATCCAGAACAGCAGACATGATGACATCAGAGCTTCACAACAGAAGTTCACATGTCACAACAAGAATCTTTTGTCCCACTGTGGTTAAGACAAAAGGGTGCGATAGGACCCTCAACAAAAACTAAAGGACTACTGTAATCAGGACTGCCAAAGGTGGAGGGCAGGAAAGATGAAAGATGAAATTAGCCTAATCATAAAATTGCCATTTCACCAACCTCAGCCCTCCATGCCTGAGACCAAGGTGTGATTGGCCATGGACTCCCAGGGCTGCCAAACCAGTTCTGGCAAGAGCACAGCTCTTTGAGCTCTTTTAAGCTTAGAGCTCCTTGATCGATTGCTCCTGTCTGCTCCTGTCTGCCTCGCTGCTGAATTGTTTGAGTCTGTTGCTCCGTATAGCTTTGTTTTGAATCTATTTATTGTCATTGTTTGCTGTCTACTTTATCTTCACTATATATCTGATATTGTCTTATATTGCCTATCACATTAATCTGACATCGCTAGTTTTTAATCTTTTAATCTAAATCACCATCACAACACGTTAGCATTACGCTAGTTTGTGTTATCCGTGCCCACCGTCATTTCTGTCGCGCTCTCCTTTTTCTACAAGTTCATCAAACAACTGGTAAGTCGGATCGGTCTACGAACACGGCAAGCTATGTCATCTTCTCCTTTCATTGTTACTTGCACTGCCTGTCACATGCATAGTATAGCTTTCTCTGTCAGCGATGAGGGATTCACATGTCATAAATGTAGGGAAATAGTCAGGCTGACAGTGAAAATCTTAGAATTAGAGACACGCATCCAAACTTTAATTGAGGATAGTAAGAATGCAAGGGCTTCAGATACTGTTTTGGATGCGACTAGCTTAGCGAACTCCGTACATTGTTCGGTTCTGGCTGTAGAGCCCGTGCAGCAGGGCAACTTTGTGACTGTGAGGCGGCCTAGTTGTGGGAAAAAACACCACTCTTCCGTTCCGATTAGAACATCAAACAGGTTCTCCCCACTCAGTGACGCACCCACTGAGAATCCTGTTGAAAGTGCCCTAGTTATTGGCGATTCTATTACACGGAACGTGAAAATAGAGACACCAGCCACCATAGTCACATGTTTGCCGGGAGCCAGAGCGCCTGGCATCAAAGCAAATTTAAAAGTGCTGGCTAATGCTAATCGTAAATACTCTAAGATTGTTATTCACGTCGCCGCTAATGATGTTCGACTTCGCCAGTCAGAGATCACCAAAATTAACATTAAAGAGGTGTGTGAACTCGCACGTATGATGTCAGACACTGTAATTTTTTTTGGACCCCTTCCTACTCGTAGGAGTGATGAGATAATTAGCAGACTATCATCACTCAATGGCTGGCTGTCTAAGTGGTGTCCACAGAATAATATAGGTTTCATAGACAATTGGAAAAGTTTTTGGGGCAGACCTGACCTGTTGAAAAGAGATGGTATTCATCCCTCCTGGGGTGGTGCCGCTCTTCTCTTTAGTAATATGGCACATAGTCTTAGAGCTCAACCTTGACTAACTGGGGCCCAGGTCAGGAAGCAGACAGACTGGCTAAACCGACCGTCTGCTAGCTGTCTCACGTCACAGAATTCAGATAAATCCCAACACATAGAGACTCTTTCACCTAGATATCATCACATAGAGACTGTGTCTGTACCCCAAACTAATAAATACAGAAAACTTCCAAACCCATTTACGGGTGATAATTTAATTGATGTTCAACAAGTAGTAAACAGAGATTATAAAGATAAACAAATGATAAAGCTTGGGTTGCTGAATATTCGATCCCTTTCTTCAAAAACGCTTATTGTAAATGATATTATCACAGAAAATAATCTAGATGTGCTGTGTTTGACAGAAACCTGGCTAAAACCAGACGATTACATTACTTTAAATGAGTCTAGCCCTCAAGGTTACAATTATCGACACGAACCTCGTCACAAAGGTAAAGGGGGAGGTGTTGCTGTAATCTATAGTAATATCTTCAGTATTACTCAAAAGTCTTTCAAATATATCTCTTTTGAAGTGATGGTGCTCTATGTAACGTTATATAATGTAAGTGACAAATCTCATTTGAAATTTGTGTTGGCTACTGTATACAGGCCACCAGGGCACCATACAGATTTTATCAAAGAATTTGCTGATTTTCTATCGGAGTTAGTACTGGCTGTGGATAAAGTCCTTATTGTTGGTGATTTTAATATACATGTAGATAATGAAAAAGACGCTTTGGGATTGGCATTAACAGATATTGCCGTTGAAATTCTGCAGCAGAGCGATGATGTCTCAGATCATTATCTAGTCTCATGCATGCTACATTTAACCAAGGCTGGAAAACCGCCTGTCTGCCATAAATATGTTAGAACCATCACTTCTACCACTAAAAATTGCTTTATAAATAATCTTCCTGATCAGTTTCATCAACTTAGCAAACCAGACAGCTTAGAAGAACTCAACGTTGCAACAGAAACTATTGACGCTCTCTTTTCGAACACTCTAGACTCTGTCGCTCCTTTGCGCTTAAAAAAGATTAAGGATATTAGTCCAACACCATGGTATAACGAGCACACTCGGGCCCTTAAGAGAGCAGCAAGAAAAATGGAGCGCAGCTGGAAGAATTCAAAACTAGAATTTTTTCGGATTTCATGGAGAGAGAAAATGATGGAGTACAGAAAGGCCGTAAAAACCCTTAGATCTGCTTATTTTTCAAATCTTTTAGAAGAAAATAAACACAACCCTAAGTATTTATTTAATACAGTGGCTAAATTAACGAGAAATACAGCCTCAATTTCTGATGTTTCCAAACAGCACAGCAGTAATGACTTTATGAACTTCTTTACTTGCAAGATTGACAACATTAGAGAGAAAATTATAGCCATGCAACTGTCTACTACAGTATCACATCAGACAGTGGATTGTAGTATCCCTGAGGAAAAATTCCATTCATTCGCTGCTATAGGAAAGGAAGAATTGTCTAAACTTGTTAAATCATCAAAATCAACAACATGTATGTTAGACCCTATACCGACTAAGCTATTGAAAGAGATGCTTCCAGTGGTCATAGATCCTCTTCTTAAGATCATTAATTCATCTTTATCACTAGGTTACGTACCGAAAAATTTTAAGCAGGCTATTATCAAACCTCTTATTAAAAAAACACAACTTGATCCTGGTGAATTACTCAATTACAGACCGATTTCCAATCTACCTTTTCTGTCAAAAATACTAGAAAAGGCAGTATCATCTCAACTTAGTTCCTACTTGGAAAGAAATGGTATCTGTGAGGATTTCCAGTCAGGATTTAGACCGTACCATAGTACTGAGACTGCTCTCATTAGAGTTACAAATGATTTGCTCTTATCATCAGATCGTGGTTGTATCTCTCTATTAGTGTTACTAGACCTCAGTGCTGCTTTTGACACTATCGACCACAATATTCTTTTGAATAGACTAGAAAATTATGCTGCAATTAGTGGAATTGCATTGGCATGGTTCAAATCATACTTATCTGACCGTTATCAGTTTGTAGTAGTAAATGAAGAGACGTCATTTCGATCACAAGTTAAATATGGAGTACCACAAGGCTCAGTTCTAGGACCGTTGCTTTTCACTCTGTACATGCTACCCTTGGGAAATGTCATTAGGAAGCATGGCATTAGCTTTCACTGTTACGCTGATGATACTCAGCTCTATATTTCCTCGCGCCCTGACGAAACCTACCAATTCTCAAAATTAACAGAATGCGTAGCTGATATAAAAAATTGGATGACTAGTAATTTCCTACTACTAAATTCAGAAAAAAACAGATTCTAATTATTGGACCAAAAACTTCAGCACATAATAACCTAGAATACTGTTTAACACTTGATGGCTGCTTCATCAGTTAGGAACCTCGGTGTGCTCTTTGATACCAATCTTTCATTTGAAAGCCACATTTCTAGCATATGTAAAACCGCATTCTTCCATCTTAAAAATATATCTAAATTGCGACATATGCTCTCAATGACAAATGCGGAACAGCTAGTTCATGCGTTTATGACCTCGAGACTAGATTACTGTAATGCTCTACTGGGTGGTTGCCCTGCTTGCGTGATAAACAAATTACAGCTGGTCCAAAACGCAGCTGCTAGAGTCCTTACTAGAACTAGGAAGTATGAACATATTAGCCCGGTTCTGTCAAAACTGCACTGGCTCCCTATTAAACATCGTATAGATTTTAAAATCTTGCTAATTACTTACAAAGCACTAAATGGCTTAGCTCCCCAGTACCTGAGTGAGCTCTTAATGCATTATAGTCCTTCGCGTCTATTACGATCTCAGAATTCTGGCCAGTTGTTAATACCTAGAATATCAAAATCAACCGCAGGCGGTAGATCCTTTTCCTATTTGGCACCTAAACTCTAGAACAATCTTCCTAGCATTGTTCGGGAAGCATCTAGACTAAAAACACATCTATTTAACCTGGCATACACATGACGCACTATAAACTTTTGTCTTCATATCCGTTAAAGGATTGTTAGGCTGCATAGATCAGGTCAGCCGGAACCTGGAACACTTCCTATAACACCAGATGTACTCGTTACATCGGAAGATGAATGGCATCTACGCTAATTTTTTGTCTCTCTGCTTATCCCGAGGTTTACCAATTAACGTGATTGGCTGGATCCGGGCCGTGTTCTGGTCGGACGGGGAACCTGTGCCTGTGTGCGGCAGCAATGTGGCCCTGTGGTGTCGGCGGAGACTGTGTTAACTAGCTCATCCTTACGACTCATCAGCCAGTGGCACATATCCCAACAAACCGTCCCATACCGGCGTGATCAAAAAGATCTTAAACTAGATGGAACTAGATTAAATATTTTGACTGTTGCGATTCCAAATCGGTTTAATGACCTGTAACTCTGCCTGAGTATCGGACAAGTGTTCACTGTTGGCCAGAGGAGAACTGTCCCCCCGACTAAGCCTGGTTTCTCCCAAGGTTTTTTTCTCCATTTGTTGGAGTTTTGGTTCCTTGCCGCTGTTGCCTTTGGCTTGCTTAAGTTGGGGACACTTGCTTGATATTCAGCAGTGTTTTTGATATGCCTGCATTGGCGCCGTTGTATGCGAACTGAGCTGAGCCGGATGATTATGTCACTGTTTTCTGCAGTGCTGCTATACCTAAATTAACTAGACTAATAACTACTGATATTTGTAACGGAATGAATCAATAATATATAGAATAAGCTGGACAATGACACCATTTTCTTATTAATGTAAAGCTGCTTTGCTACAATTTGCATTGTAAAAAGCGCTATGTAAATAAAGATGACTTGACTTGACACAGCTAGAACAAAGAAATACCGCAAGAGAAAGACAATCCCTATACATATTGGCTTGAAACCACAAAAACGGACAGGAAAACTGCAGCTCTATATATATCTGTCAGCGAGGCGTTGTGTGCCAGTACCCAGGAAGAAGCTACTCCTCTCGTGGAGTGAGCTCTCAACCCGAGCAGGCAATGCACGCCTTGGGACCGCCAAGGCAATGGCATCTACTACCCAGTGGGCCATCCTCTGCTTGGAGACAGCCTTTCCCTTCTGCTGGCCTCCGTAACAGACGAAGAGCTGGTCTGAGGTCCTGAAGCTTCGCGTTCTGTCCATGTACAGGTGCAGAGCGCGGACGGGACAGAGCAAAGCCAGGGCTGGGTCTGCCTCCTCCGAGGGCAGCGCTTGCAGGTTCAATACCTGATCTCTAAAGGAAGTGGTAGGAACCTTGGGCACATATCCGGGCCGGGGTCTCAGGATAACGTGAGAGTCAGCCGGACCGAATTCCAAGCACGATTTGTCGACCGAAAAAGCATGCAGGTCCCCAACCTTCTTGATGGAGGCCAATGGAGACCAGGAGTACAGTCTTAAGCTACAGAGTTTTAAACTCAACTGACTGCAAAGGCTCGAAGGGCGGTCCCCGGAGAACTGTTAGTATCAGGGACAAATCCCAAGAGGGTATTAAAAGCGGGCGAGGTGGATTCAGTCTCCTCACCCCCCTCAGGAACCTGACGAGCAAGATCGGGGGTTCTCCTGGTGAGAAGAACACCACTCAAAGAACAGGTTCCTCTTCAATGCATAGAGGTGCCTAGTAGAAGGAGCTCTAGCGGAAGTGATGCCATATCAGGTGGACCGCCTGGAGATGGAGTCTCCATTCTCCCGTGAGAGCTCATTGGCTGGACGGTTGACCACGCCTGGGATGTGAATGGCACAAAGCGACCACAGATGCTTCTGACTCCATAGGAGGAGATGGTGGGTGAGTTGTGACAAGCGACAGGAGCATAGACCGCCCTGGTGGTTGATGTACGCAATGGTCGCAGTGTTGTCCGTACGGAACAGCACGTGCTTGCCTAGAAGCAGCCCCATGAGACGGCCCAGCGCAAGACGTACTGCTAACAACTCGAGGCAATTGATATGCCACTGCAGTTGAGGACCTGAAACTGCATGCCCATTGTATTTGGCTCCCCACCCGGTGGTGGAGGCATCCATGGAGACCACAGCATGCCTGGACACCTGTTCCAGGGGAACTCCAGCCCGCAGGAACGAAGGGTCCAACCACTGAGTGAGGGTACAATGGCAGCTCGGTGTGATGGATACACGAAACGTGCTGGGTTGCCACGCCCATCTCGGGACTCGGCCGTGAAGCCAGTTTTGAAGCAGCCTCATATGAAGCAATCCGAGCGGCGTGACTGTGGCTGTGGATGCCATATGCCCCAGGAGCCTCTGAAAAAATTTCAGTGGCCTACTGAGGCAGTTCAACACTCTATTGCTTCCTTCGTCAGGAGTTCCATTTCTGATCAAACTCTGATGTGAAGATGATACTGAGCTAAAAGTCTAAGGAACCCCAAGCTTGTGCCAGGCTGCGGCCTTGTCTTTCCATTTACCAAAGTTCCTCTGACTCCAAGTGGTTCTCTCTCATTAAGATGACATCAGCAAAGATCAACAGGAGCCTCCAAAAATTCCATCAGGATAGTTTAATTCAAATGGGTGAGACTTGCATAGGTGAGAATGCAAGTATCAAACTTAGTCTCATTATTTGATACATTAAGTATCCTTACCCCTTTTAAAGAGGGGGCATGTTAGAACTAAACTGATGGTCTGCTCAAGGCTGTTGATCTTCTGAATTTCAAACAATACTATAACTTCTTGCTTTCCTGTATTCTTCTTAAGCTCTCCTTCACTTGGTAACTTGTATGACGGAGTCTCTTTCACACTGGAAAAAACTGAGGAGGTATAGCTGGCATGACCGCCAACCCCTTGAGAGTTAACATCCGTTTGTGTAGTAGTTTGTAGTTTCTGTTTGATTATTGATTAAATTTTCTTAGTAGTTTAGTCATTTTTCGTATTTAGTGAGTGTGATATTTTACCCTTGTATATCTTTTTGTTAATACATTCATTTGTATTGCAAACTGTGTTATACTTGTGTTGATAATCAGAGGCTCTACATGCTTGCCTGAATCTCACTAAATCCTTCAGGTTGGTCAGATGACAAACTTCCTGCAATTTATAAAATTCTAATGCAGTCAACAAATGATTGTTCTTTATTGTCATATTTATATTCTTTATTTTTCATACTTTATTCCTTTAATAGGAATAGGAAGGAATCATCTGACACTCTCACACTCATCTCAGGTGATGTGTGACCAAAAATCAATATTAATATTAATACTAAATATTAATATTACTATTTAAGACCATAAATCACTACAATAGTAAACTGCTTTTAATAATAATATATATATATATATATATATATATATATATATATAAAATAAAATAATGTGTAGTACAATATACTATTATGCATATTATAGCACAAGCCAAGTACTTCAACTATTCTTCACTATTTTTGTGGTTTGTATTGTACATATGCAGAGTCAAAGTGCAGTGTTTGTAATTTCTGCCATCACACAGAAATATTAGCATTTAGTATTCATTTCACATGCACAAGCGATTGCACAAATGATTCTATGTATATAGAGGTACACACACAGCTATTCTCAGGTCAGAGAGCTGGAGGACTGGCACGCTATTCACACGTGACTCTGCCCTCTTATTTCCAAGGGGAAAATGAGGAGTGGGCTGTATCTGCCCCAATGTTTCTGAAAAGGACGCAATGACCTCCGGGCTCTTCAAAGGCAGAAGAGCCCTGCATTGTGTGGCTTGTCTCTTTCTCAGCCAGGTTTCTAAATTTAGAGTATACAGAAATGAAGAATAGTGTGCAGTAGCACTGCACGATTAACTGTAAAAAGATTGCGATCTTGATTCAAACACCCACGCGATCTTATTTTATTAATGACAACGATTTGCCCCCGTCTTTTAAACCTTTGCCAAAATCATACCGGAACATTCAAAGATGTGTTCATGCTGCCAGAGCCAGAGAGAGCAGTTTTAAAAACACATTAGTTTAACACTAATGTATACGATAGCGATCAAAATAGAGCAAACTAAGCCCCCGATCAGACAGAACGTGTTTGGGGCCATTCACATATGGCATCTTTTGCATGTTTAAATTCGTTATTTCAAATGTAGGCACGCGCACAAAATGGAAGCGACGGGGTCGTGACGCGCATGCAGTGCGTTTTCCAGGCGCATCAAGATGAAAAATTCTCAACTTTGCAGAATGCTGCAAGCACACCTCAGGTCATGTGAAAAGAACCAACCGATCAGCTTCGGCCTTTCAGTTACAAAGCATGTGTATAATAGATCTGTGATTTAAAGTGACATCAGCGTAATATTCAGGACCAACCACTGTGCATGCTGTTAAATAAGAGAGCAAATTGTTAATTAGTTCAGCCATCACATCACTACAGCTGCTGTTTGAAACTCCAGTTGCTAAAAAAACAGTCAGCACTCTGAGGCCCTGTTTACACTAGTGCATTTTCTCTTTGAAATGCATAAGTTTTGCTACAGTTACACCTGTCATTTACCTCCAAAACGGAGACTTATGAAAACGCTGCAGTCCCTGCTTTAGTTTAGTTGGGTTTCAGTATAAACGGACCAAAACAGAGACTTTTGAAAATGATGGCGTGGCTGCCCACCTTCCCTCTGCATATCCTTGATGACCGTGTAAACAATAACATGGAGACTGAACTGCAATCTTTGTTGGCTTTGTTGTCATTTTTCGCAGCCATTGTTCAGTTAAACGCCATTTTTTTTTTTTAATGCTGCAGCTACCTACAAGCGCAAGAGGCTTATGAAACGCTGTGGAAACTGCAGTGTAGATGAGGATCGTTTTCATTTTAAAATGCCATTTTAAAACAAAAACGCACTTGTGTGAACGGGGCCTGAAATGCATGCTTAGGACGGCACATGCGCTGGTCTAGCAATTTTTTTTTTTAACTATTTGAACATAAGAAACAACATTTATGGGACAGTTCATGCCAGATTTTGTTGCTGACTTGAAATAACTTAAGTTCCCTTTCGAAATCCCTTTCCTTCCAAAATGTTGAAATATTATAGGCTAACGCCTGTTACAAAGACTGGCCAATTGCTGCTCTATATGCAAATTGGATGCAATACTGGCAGTCACTGGCAGTATAAAAGGCGAGGAGAGCGGCAATTACCTCTGAATCTCTTCCTTCATGCTCATTGTTCATCGCTCATCCCTCCGAGCGAACTGGAAACGGTTTTACAGCCGTTATTTTGTTGTGCCCAAAAAATATGGTGGCCTCCGTCCAATTCTCGATCTGAGACCCATAAACCGAGCCTTTCACAAGCGCGCTTTCAGAATGACTACGTTGAAGCAGATCCTGGCCCAAATTCACCCAGGAGATTGGTTCGCCGATGTGGATTTAAAGGACACTTACTTCTACATTCAGATAACGATTCCTGAGATTTGCATTCGAGGGCCAAGCATACCAATACACGGTACTTCCGTTTGGCCTGGATGCAGCATTATCCCCACTTAGAGAGAGCAGTATGCGTTTCCTAAATTACTTGGACGACTGGCTGATTCTAGCCCATTCACGAGAAGTGCTGGTAAGCCATATGGAGGCGCTATTGCATCATTTGGGAAGTCTGGGGCTACGAGTGAATATACAAAAGAGTGTATTCACCCCGTGTCAGTCGATAACCTATCTGGGAGTGTGCTTTAACTCGATAGCTATGAGGGCCAGACTCTCTCAACAGCACGTAGACACCATAATTTATACCAGGCCCCTTTTCAAACTGGGCAGGTCTGTCCCGCTGAAGGAATTCCAGAGGCTTCTGGGCTTGATGGCGTCAGCATCCTCGGTCTGCCATCTGGGTCTCCTCCACATGCGCCCGGTTCAGTTCTGGCTCAAAGCTCGAGTCCCGTGGAGGTCATGGACATCAGGCCATTTGCGCATTCCGGTCAATCACAGCTGCATCAGGGCTTTGAAACCGTGGCGCATCCTGGACATGTACAGACGGGGTGTGCCCCTGGGCTTAGTGACGAAACACATTGTTGTCACAACGGACACGTCCACCTCGGGATGGGACGCGGTTTGTGTGGGCTCACCGGTGTCAGGCCTCTGGTCAGAGTCAAAGAGGGAGTGGCACATACGTGCGGTCTCTCTAGCGCTGGAAGCTTTTCTACCTCAGCTGGAGCAGCAGTATGTTCAGATTCGCACCGACAACAGGTCTGTGGTCTCGTACATAAATCGCCAAGGCGGCATCAGATCCGGAATTCTTTTCAAGCAGGAAAAACGCCTCCTTTTATGGACGGATCGGCATCTTCTCTCCATCAGAGCGACATATATCCCCGGCCGTTTAAACCGAGGAGCAGATTTGCTTTCGAGGAGCAAAATTCCTCAGGGAGAGTGGAGATTTCACCTCGGAGTGGTGAAGAAAATTTGGTCCCGGTTCGGGGCAGCGGAGGTGGATCTGATAGTGATGAGCGAGAACGCGCATTGCCTGCTTTTCTTCTCAATGTCCCACTACCCGCTCCAGGGAGATGTTCTGACATCGAGCTAGCCGAGAGCCAGACTCTATGTGTTCCCTCTGGTAAAAATTTTGTCTCTGGTGCTATGCAAAAACAGGGAGGAGACGCCTTTACACTTTAAAATGGTGCTGTGAGCTTCTCATCGACCCATTTAACTGTCCTGTGTCAGATATCCTACATTTTCTGCAGTACAGACTGTATATTGCAAGTCTGCCCTCCACTCTGAAAGTTTACTTGGCTGATATTGCCTTGTTTCATGCACCGGTGGCTGGTCGGTCGATAAGTAGACACGACTTAGTGGTCAGATTTCTCAAGGGAGCGAGGAGACTGCTTCCTTCACGGCCGCCTTCCGGGTCACCATGGGACCTAGCTTTGGTTCTGAAAGCACTCTCTCTTCCTCCGTTCGAGGCTTTGGAATCTGTTGCTGTTAAAGAGCTCTCGCTAAAAACCGCTCTCCTTCTGGCCCTCACTTCAGCAAAGTGCGTCAGGATCTACGTGCATTATCTGTGAGCGAGGATTGTATATGTTATGTCACTCTCCAGCCGAAGCAGGGCTATGTGCCAAAATTGCTGTCTATGCCCTTTAAATCACATGTCATTAATCTATCTGCCTTATCTGCTGAACCGTCAACCTCTCAGGATGCTGCGAGCTATCTGCCCAGTCAGGGCGCTCAGGATCTACATTGATTGCTCGGCCATTTTTCGACAGTCGGACCAGCTCTTTGTGTGCTTAGGAGGCTGCTCTAAAGGATGGGCTGTTTCTAAGCAAAGACTTTCCCACTAGATAGTGGACGCGATTGCTCTGGCTTAAGCTACTATGGGCCAGGACTGTCCCTTCCAAATCAGGGCAGATTCTACGAGAGCCATAGCTTCTTCTTGGGCCTGGTCTAAAGATATATGTTTTGCTTCTGGCTGGTCTTCTATGAGGACCTTCGCCAGGTTTTACATACTGAACGTGCCATCTGTGGCTTAATCTAATTTTTCTTATAAGGCTGCACAGTTAGTTGCCGTTTGCTGTTGATGCTGTGTATGCTCATTTCTATACATTGTGAGATACATTAGTGTGTTGTTCTGCTCTTATCAGTGTGGTCTACACCTCGCTCTCTCTCATTATTCTTCTGTTCACTTATGTGATCTTATGCTGCACAGTTGGTTCCGCTCTGCTGTTGACACTGTGTTTACCCGTGATTTATGTTTTATTTCACTTATTCTGTGTAGTTCTGCCCTTGTCAGTGCAGCCTGCATTTCTTCCTTTGTTGTATGCAAATTTGGTTGGGCTTTAGCTCGTCTCTCATTGGCCTTGCTTTGCGGGAACGTCTCTGGTTACTGGCGTTACCTCCTTTCCCTGAGAGGCGGGAACGAGACACTACGTAAGCCGCCATGCTCGCGCTCTCTCTCAGTTTGTGTTCAGTCATGATTCTGAGGTAATTGGCCCTCTACTTGCCTTTTATACTGCCAGTGACCCCCAGTATTGCATGTGATTTGCATATAGAGCAGCAATTGGTCAGTTTTTCTAACTGGCATTTGCCAGTTTTTCTAACTGGTGTTGGCTTATAATATTTCAACATTTTGGAAGGAAAGGGATTTCCCGCAGCGTTTTACGCAGTGTCTCGTTCCCACCTCTCAGGGAACGGAGTTTACGCCAGTAACCGGAGACGTTATTTAAATGCGAGATTTCAGGATTCTCCATTCAAGTAGATAGGACTTGATCTTGGATGTCCAAAATAGCTGCCAAGAGGCAATGCAAATATGGCCACCAACTGAACAAAATTTCGTTGAAAGGGACTTTGTTTAGACTCAGGAAGACAGGAATCACTTAAACGGTTAGTTTACCGAAAGATGAAAATTATGTCATCATTTACTCACCATTCATAAAGAAATTGTAAAATAAATCCATATGAATCAAGTGGTTTAAACCAAGTCTTCAGAAGAGACACAAATGCTTTATATGATGAACAGATTTAATTAGACTCAGGAAGACAGGAATCACTAAATTAATATATGCCTCTAGATTTAATCATTTAAACAGGCCTTTGAAGTTTGGGCAAAAACTCCTGACAGTGATGTGTTTTCTTGCATTTTATATATTTTTCCACAGTGCTGAATGTCATATAGTGATTGTGTTAATCGTGTTAATAAGGTCAGAACGATGCACTGTGGCTTTAATTCAGTGTGAGCGGTGCAGCAAAAATGGACTTGGCACTGAAACAATCACAGCACTGCCACTTCTGCTCTGCTCTTGTGACACGCTGCCGTGCCACCTCTGTGTGTGGTGTGAATGCTTTAATCTGTTAACATGGGCTGCGAAAAAATGCTCTTTTTACGTGTGCAAAACTGGCCTTAGAGCGTAGGTTTTGAAACATAGACAGTGTAATCAACGGCGTCAAAACTGGCACACTGGATTTGTGAGCTACAAAAGATTTTCAGTGAATAACAGTATAAACTAAATTACTATTCCTTACAAAAACGCTATCATATGTCTTTTTATAATTAAAAACGACATGACTTTTTATTATGTTATTTTTTAACTTGACAGCACCAATCCCCACCCAATTTTATAATATGGAAAAGAGCAGACAATTTTTTCTACAATTTCTCCAGAATTCAACAGAATGACATGAGGGTGAGTAAACGATGACAAGTTTAATTTTGTATGTGTGTGAAGTATTACTTTAAAACTGTTTTAGAATATAATTTGACAGACTAGGATATCGCATCAAATGTCATTTCAACTGGCTGAAAGAGGAAATCTAACTACAACATTTCTCACCAACACATACACACCCAATACACATACACACCCAATTACACACAAAGAGAGAGCTCTGCAGAACTGTGAACTGAGACACACTGAAAGATAATAATGAAGTCAAGCAAAAGAGTAGTAGTGTGTGACCTTAATGCTAAGGATGTAACCTCAAGAAAACCTCCAAACAAACACAGACAATGCCAACAGCTGTTGGTAGCTCACAAGGTGAGTCCTTCTGACAGCAGAGTTAACATATAGACCGGAGTTTGAGAAAATGCCACTTCTTGTCACATTACAGCAGCAGAGCACAGAGGAAGTGAACTGTTCATTATTCCACAGCAGAATTTCCATTCAAAATCCATCTTTGGACGCAGAGTACCATTGAGAGATTTTTGCCATTGCACGCTGCTAAGGTCACATTTTATGATCAACCAGCTCGATTTATGTCCTATTAAATATCATTGCATGCTTTACGTAGAAGCTAAAAAAGGAGACTGAGTTATAAAGTCGCTGACATTTGGCTGATTTAAAGACAATATGAAATGACATTCACAATACATTTTGGCATTATTTCACAGTAGATGTTTCACCAGTGACTGATTTTCTGAGGCTCTTAACAGCGGGAAATGGACTTACATTTTCCCAGTCTGTTTCCAAGGGGATCTAAGCATTTACAGCTCATTTTAATTAAAATATTATTTAAATAAATGTTGTGATTTTTTTCTTACATTATGCTGATGAATTGTCTTCATTTTAGTGTAAATCAATTAATGTTGTAGTGAACAATTAATTGTGTACTTACAGTATATTGCTATACATTCTGCTAATGAACTGTTAAGGGTCCAGGCACATTAGCATTTGATAATAACTAGGGTCAAAAGTAGGTTTTTCCACTGGTTTCCATTCCTAGTGAGTCTGAGAATGGCTGCCATTTTGACTTAGTTTTCCTTTCATCTTTCATATAATCACATAACTATGACACATGCTCAAGTTTGCCAAGTTCCTTCTCAAAGAAGGATAAAGAGAAAGCCAAGAGTTCTCCGTGCAGAGTGCTGCTGACATCCTCTGGTCTCACCAGGGCCCTCTCTCACTATATTTTATTGATAAACCAGGGAGAGAATATAGATGCAGTGGATCATACACCGTAAAAGCCTTTAACAAACTGTCTGGAGAAAACCTTTCTTTCTAAACTTCAGAATGGGAAACTTCCTTGGTAGGTTTCACAATGTTGTATTTTGGACATGGAGTGTCCTTAGTGAAAACTAGTTTAGTCTCTGTCCCTGTGGCACACTGAGCCAATACAAGATATTCCAGAGCCTGTTCATTTCCATCATGGTCTTAATCTGAGTGTTTGCATGAACAAACAGACTGAGCAAATGCCTCAAAGGAGGAGAGACAAAGAGGGAAAAATTCAAATATTTGTTAATCAGCAAACTTGAAACACTCAGATGAATATTCCCATCAGCCCCAGAGGCCCGCTGCCTATTTCTCTTCCTCTGAATCACTGTGATTCATTCTCTACCCCAGCTTCAAAAAACGTTCTGTTGAAAGGAGAAACAAAATGGATAAAATGCACAATATGCAGTTTTGAGCATACCCAGAAACCTATTCTGTTTTATCTTTGTGCTGCTAGGGAGGAAATCGTAGCACTGGGACTAGGAGGTGAGTTATAGTGATGAGGATTTGAGCAATACGGCAATAAATCTTCGACATGTTGTGCGGTACTGTATGTGTGGACTATGGTCTATAACGATACACTATGCAGGTATCTGTGCATGGGCTCATAAAGATAACTGTAGAGAATGTCAGGGAGGACCTCTAGACAGCAGAAACACAGTCAAATAGTTGCAAGACAGTTTAGTTTATAGACTAAAACTGTTAAAAAGAGTCATGTACCTATTTATTTTTTATTTGATTGTTTGTGTGGATGGCAGTCCTGACTTGCTTGGATCCATTGATGAATAAGAAATAACCATAGAAAAAAAAAAAAAAAAAAAAAGAAATGGCAAATGACACATTAAGATAACATGAAATTTTGAAGTAGAAAGACTGATTAAATTTGTATTTTTATTGAAAATTCCTATAATCTTTGTTTTATATACAGTGGGTACAGAAAGTATTCAGACCCCCTTAAAATTTTCACTCTTTGTTATTTTGCAGCCATTTGCTAAAATCATTTAAATTCATTTTTTCCCTCATTAATGTACACACAGCACCCCATATTGACAGAAAAACACAGAATTGTTGACATTTTTGCAGATTTATTAAAAAAGAGAAACTGAAATATTACATGGTCCTAAGTATTCAAGACCCTTTGCTCAGTATTTAGTAGAAGCACCCTTTTGATCTAATACAGCCATGAGTCTTTTTGGGAAAGATGCAACAAGTTTTTCACACCGGGATTTGGGCATTCCTCCTTGCAGATCTGTCAGGCTGGACGGTAAACATTGATGGACAGCCATTTTTAGGTCTCTCCAGAGATGCTCATTTGGGTTTAAGTCAGGGCTCTGGCTGGGTCACTAAAGAACAGTCACGGAATTGTCGTGAAGCCACTCCTTCATTATTTTAGCTATGTGCTAAGGGTCACTGTCTTGTTGGAAGGTAAATCTTCGGCCCAGTCTGAGGTCCTGAGCACTCTGGAGAAGGTGTTCGTCCAGGATATCCCTGTACTTGGCCGCATTCATCTTTCGCTCGGTTGCAACCAGTCGTCCTGCCCCTGCAGCTGAAAAACACCCCCACAGCATGATGCTGCCACTACCATGGTTCACTGTTGGGACTGTATTGGACAGATAGTGAGCAGTGCCTGGTTCTCTCCACACATACCGCTTAGAATTAAGGCCAAAAAGTTCTATCTTGGTCTCATCAGACCAGAGAATCTTATTTCTCACAATCTTGGAGTCCTTCAGGTGTTTTATAGCAAACTCCATGCGGGCTTTCATGTATCTTGCACTGAGGAGAGGCTTCCATTGGGCCACTATGCCATAAAGCCCCGACTGGTGGAGGACCGCAGTGATGGTTGACTTTCTACAACTTTCTCCCATCTCCCGACTGCATCTCTGGAGCTCAGCCACAGTGATCTTTGGGTTCTTCTTTACGTCTCTCACCAAGGCTCTTCGCCCCCGATAGCTCAGTTTGGCCGGACCGCCAGCTCTAGGAATGGTTCTGGTCGTCCCAAATGTCTTCCATTTAAGGATTATGGAGGCCACTGTGCTCTTAGGAACCTTAAACAGGAACCTGTTTTTGTAACCTTGGCCAGATCTGTGCCTTGCCACAATTCTGTCTCTGAGCACTTCAGGCAGTTGCTTTGACCTCATGATTTTCATTTGCTCTGACATGCACTGTGAGCTGTAAGGTCTTATATAGACAGGTGTGTGGCTTTCCTAATCAAGTCCAATCAGTATAATCAAACACAGCTGGACTCAAATGAAGGTGTAGAACCATCTCAAGGATGATCAGAAGAAATGGACAGCACCTGAGTTAAATATATGAGTGTCACAGCAAAGGGTCTGAATACTTAGGACCATGTGATATTTCAGTCTTTCTTTTTTAATAAATCTGCAAAAATGTCAAGAATTCTGTGTTTTTCTGTCAATATGGGGTGCTGTGTGTACATTAATGAGGAAACAAAATGAACTTAAATGATTTTAGCAAATGGCTACAATATAACAAAGAGTGAAAATTCTGATCACTTTCTGTACCCACTATAAGTATTTTTTTTTTACTCTCTCCCTCCCTCCCTCTCTCTCTCTCTCTCTCTGTCGCTTTGAGGATAAGTGGAAGTCACATAACATGTTCACATAAGCATCTACAGTTCCTAATCTGAAAAGCTTCTCCCAAGTGTCTTTGCTCCAAAATGGCAATGAGTTTGATTTGATGACCAGATGACCTTTAAAATCAACAACAAAAGACATACAAAGTGTTCTCTCCTCCCTTTAAAAGCTGGTAAGCCTATGAGCTGTTTGGTTGGTTTCTGGGTAGCAGCAGTTAAGAACGTCTGTTTTAAACTTTCTTCTTCTCCCTTGTTTTCCTGGAGGACGAATCTTCATTAGAGATGCTCTCACGTCAGCATTTCAATCATCTCTAATCCCTCTTAGTGCCCCCACAGCATCAGTCAGGAAACGAGGGAGGCGGATGTCTCCATGGAACAGCCTAACACCCCCCCTCCCCCCCTCTACTAATGTGCATTAGCAATATAAGTGCTGAAATGTGTGGAGTAATGCGTTATTTGTACATGTCCACATGTTGGCCTTGCATCTTGCAAAAACAGCATTGACAGCACAGCTGTTGATCATTTAGCAAATGTTTCCAGGTGAGAAGCGAGCTGAGAAATGACCTGGATTCAGTGCTGCTGCTTAAGGCAAGGCATGTGTTTTATGTAAAACGCCACCTTTCCTGTGTCCCAGGCATTGCGGTTATCACTGCGCACTGCACTGGTGTTTACTCTTTTGGCAAGCTTCCAGCGTATTAACGAAAAGAACCATTTGCCTCTGGCCCAACACCCCCGTCCCTTTCATTTCCAATTTTACAAAACTGATGTATGTGAAGTTGTTTCCTCCAGCACATGCATAATTAAAGCTACAAAATGCATATAGATTTACAAACAAAAAAATTCAAAAGCCAGTAACTGACTCCATGCTAGCATGCCAGATACAGGTACAGTCAGCTGTACATAATGAGAGTAGACTATTGTGACCTCTTTTATTCCAGTCTACATACCGTTTCCCATAGTCTTAAAAATATATATAAATAAATAAATAAAAATATTTGTGAATATGCAGTGTTGTAGATGAGAACAGCTCATTTGAACCCAGGCTGAAATCTGAGTAGGTTGAGTTTAAGTCAAAGTAGAGACCAGAAGAGGGTTAAGTCCGAACCAAAACAGACCTAAAGAGGATGGAGTCTGAGTCAAGACTAAATGCTTCCAAGTCCATGACAATATCAAGACCAAGAAAATATGGACAGACTCCTATCTCAAGTACCGAAACACTGCTTCCCTGTCGAACAGTATGCAAAAAGCAGTATGTCAAATGAGTATGATGTCTACAATCTCAGTATTCATGATATACTAGGCTAACAATACCAAGATGAAATACTGTTTAGATTCTGAAGAGAGGAATGAGTGGACTATTTGCTATCTCATGAAGCCATGGGAAATCATAAGCCAATAGAATAAAAAATCTTAAAACATAAAAATTGCAGAGAACTGTGAATCAATGATTTTTCCCCCCAGTGCTATGGGTAGTGAAATGCATTTTGTAATTGTTTTAGTACATCATACAGTAGGTCAAAGATCACATGGGTCAAAGGACAAGATTATGGATGTAGAATATCTGAGAATGTATTTATACCAACTGCATATCAAAATGTACTGTATCAACAGTGAAGTAGTGAGTTCATCATCAAATTCAGTACATGCTCTCAAAATACGGGAATTTGGCGGTAGCCTATGTTTGCTAGGAAAGAGGTCATCCAGCCGAGCTGCAGTGAGATTAACATAGGAATAACAATCTTCACGGGATTAAGAACATGAGTGGCCCAGACCTCTACTTTTTTAATGCACACCCCACAAATCACACACTCAAACAGACTATAAATGTTGGCTGGTGGACAGGGATGTGGAGGACATGTTAGGACTGTGGTCGAGTGATTACTGTGCATGGCACTGATGGGCACTGGGACAGGATTCACAGTGTAATCGGATGGTGAGAGGGGGATGAAGTAGGAGAGGATGGGAGAGATGGGGGTTGGGTGTGGGGATCAAGCAGATGGAGAGGAGAGATCAAGAAAAGAGGATTACACCACATCAAACCATCATTGGACACAGAATCAAACTGCAGTCACTAGAAAGTACATCCACACCCCATATTTATCTGAAGCACCACTGCTGCAGGAGGAGGAACCTTATTCAGGCCAGTGCACCCCTTAGAGGAAGTCCATCTTCCTCCTGTGAGTGAGAAAGGCTACATCGAGATATAACATGAAGCTGAATACAGATAAAACAAAGTAAAATCCTTTCAGACAAGCACTCCATTCCGCTGTTTTTTAAAGCACAAAAGCACAAGTAAACATCTCCTAAGAAAAACATTCATGGCCAGTCTGGGGAGCCCAAAATCGGTGTATTTATCAATGACTTTCATAGGACTGATCAACCAACTAGTCATTCAGGCAATCCACTAGTTGTTTTTAAGATATGTACAGTAGTTTTGCAGTTTCTAAGTTCAAACTGGGGATGTACTGCATAAATCCCCATCTTGCAGGCCAGTTCTAAAGGCTAGCATGAGTGGGATACTGCAGTCTTCCACAATTTTGCATGCTTTACTTTAACTGTAAAGCATAGCTCTACAACTGCAATCCAGACATTTTATTTCATCCCACATCTGGATACATTACTGTGCACTAAAATGGTAAAACTGTACAACTCTCCAGAGCTCTAATTCAGAACCAAGGACAAGGGCATTGCTCTGGAAACACATCCATGGCTCAGAACCATGGACAGTTCCCTTGTTGAGTACCTGCTGTACTTACATGCTTATTACATCTTACTCATTGCAGACGAGAGCGAGGTTGAACTCATATATGCATATAGATCAATACTGAAGAGCTCTGAACATATAGGTGATAAATATACATTGGATTCCTTGTAACCCAATAATGGGTTTCCATGATGTTTCATTTCTGAAGTGCTTTACTTAGCATGTTATACCTACATGACTGCCTTTGATGGCATGCCAGTGTGGAAGCAACTCAGTCTCATCAGATAATTAGTGAATGCTCTGGAAAGCCTTCCCAGCTGTGATGCAGCGAAATGGAGGGAGAGCATTTAATCCATCTGTTGTAGGAGGTTCCTAATGAAAATGACACAGCTTTCCATTTAGACAGAAAGTGAATGAGCGAGAGGGGGGGGGGGAGAAAGGCTGAGAGAAAGGCTTTTTCCTCCATGTCAGGAACACTTCCAACACATGACATAAGATGCTTTATAGACATACTAAACTGCACTTATCTCACCACAAGGCATACAATTTTTATGGCTTTCCCCTCTTTATTGGAAAGATGCAGAAGAGAAAATTATTGGAGAGAAAGCAGAAAAACGAAAAGAGGACACACATTCAAATCTGAGTCAACCATATGAAGAATTTAGCTACAATGCGTCAAGATCAAAATTCACTGCACTAGTTTAGCCTGGTTGTGACAAAAAGGCATACCAAGTTAAAAGCTTACACACTACTAAATATTTCTGTGCTGTACCATTAATCTTGAAACTTAACTCTACACAAAACTACATTTTTAAGAAAACCTCTGACCGTAACCATTGGAATAAAACAGCAGATTGATTGAATTGCATCAATAAACTCATGATTTACCCAAGAAACTTCATTATTTTGGACATATATTATGATATTTACATTTATATCTTATATTTTTATAAAATGACTCTGTGCATGTCAGATAAAATAATTCATAATAAATTAACGTCAATGAAAGCTTATTTTTATTGTTAGTTACGTGAGGCAAAAAGTTACAATCAACCAATAAAAGGATAAACTGAAATTCATGGTGAGTAAATACTATTGAATCATTGAAGACAAACATCATATTAGGCAACTACATATTACTTTCAGAGCTTATGACTAAATAGCTACATTTGCCTTAAAAACAAATAGGGCAAACTAAATTAAAGGGCTCAGAACCGGTTCAAGGAACAAAAACAAAAACTGGAAACAAATTAAATTTTAAGAGGAACATAAAAGTAAATAAAGAAAACGCTGTACTTTTGCACTGCAAACAAGCAGAGACAGTCATCAAAATGCGTGCAGGGCTTCATTCACGATTGAGGCAGATGGAGCTTCGGTCTGTGGTTTTGCTGACAGTTAAAGGATCCACTCGAGTTGTGAGGTTTAGTCACAAGCTCTTAGTATAAAGTTCAATTCAAGCTCTGGTAGAAAGTATAGGATTTTATTATTATTATTATTATTATTTATTTATTTATTTATTTTTTAAATAATGTTATTAACCAGTATTTTTTTCAAATCAAACCAGTTTTGGAACGGTAAAGATACAGAAGAAATACTTGAACAGAAACATTAAAATACTGATTCTGCTCAGAGTGAACCGATTGATTTTATTTTTTATTTTTTTAAGCCGTAGTCCAAAGATAGTTACAACCTAGATAGTCTGGACTTTGTGTTCCAATTTAAAAAAAAAGAACTTGTGAATGGGTGGTGCAACCCAACCCATAGGTCTAAATACAAGGTGTTAATTGCAAAATCTACTTTATTATATTCTGCCCTTCTTGTAAATTCACTTGGTTGCAGCTAAGTTTGGATGTCAGTTTACCTTTAAGTGCTTCTGTTCTGTACACACAGTTCATTAATTTACGAGAGTGATAACTGAATTCTACAACCAAATTAACTGCAGACGAACAGAAAATAACAGGGAAAGAGGAACAACTCTTAACTCATTTGCACATTTTGACAGAGGTCTGTCTCTCGCCACAGTTGTGTGGAGGGTGTAAAGATACAGTGTTGCAATATCTTACGAAAAAACATCAAACTAAATGTATGTATGTTGTATTTTGTAATAAAGACCAAAATGTGGCGACCTGAAACTGACCAGTTTGTTAACTCTCATTATTAACTCTCAAGTGGCTAGCTTTTTGAGCCATGCCCAAAAAGACCATTATAATAAGTGAACTTGGCAACAAAGCAAGAGAGTGATCTGCAAGTAAGTCTTCCAAACATAAACAAGCACCTCTATCAGCAATGGTTAAGTTAAAATTGCTGGACATAATGAATCTTTGGTTATGGTTAATACTTTGCTATGTCAATCATCGCAGTTTTGGGGATGAAACATGTTCCGGACACACACAGAACAACAATTAAAGTGAAATCATCCATGCATTTAAATGCACTTGTCACCCCTGAAACTTTACAAAACATACATGGTTGATTCAAATCGAGATACAAGAATAATAATCAGAACCTTGTTATTTAGCAGACGAATGATTAATATGAAAGCAACTCAAAAATCTTGTATCTTTTATATATATATCTTTTATGTAATCTTTTATATATATATAATGCATATATACTATTTTTTATATTTCATTTTCACAATATTTATGTTGCTTTCTCTGCACCTAACAAATTTTGGACCCTACTTTGACCCTACTACTTTTGGACCTGCTACTCATTTAAATTACAAAGATCAGAGACCAAGATTTAAGTCTTGTGATGAAATATTGCTTAATATATGATTAAACAAACTGATTTCAGATCAGTTGGTGCATACAGATGAGTCGTGCAGAAAGCACTGCTTCTCTGACATGGGCGCAGTGCTGGTACAGAAGATGAATGACAGAGTGCTAATGTGTTCTGGCATTGAAGCATTGCTTGGGGTTTGGAGCAATGAAACTTCTCTCGTCATGCAGCCAGATCCACTGAGGAAGGTTTGACAGCATCACGTCACATCCCTGCTGACAGCACAATCATGAATTTATGATTGTATGCTAAGCTAGTGAACCAGTGTGCTACCACAATGAGACTGAAAGTAGTCTGATGATGTCATGATCATGACAATGACTTTCACTGAATGTTTCTTCTGTCTGCTTCTCCATCCATCCAACTATCCTTATATATTCAATTATTTATCTCCATGGAAAAAAAAGATTAAAAATAATGGAATGCGTATTTTGATCATGCATCTTGTGTCATGCCCTCAATACGTAATACCTTAATTTGCACTGCTACTAAGTTTTAAAATTCCTGAATTGTTTAAACTTAAATCTACATTCATTAAAAGCCACTTCTTTCTACAGCGATGTTCAACACTAACGCTTAAATTTTGGCTTAATCTTCTCAAATGGTCACAAAAAATGGTACTGGTTACCCAAATATAATCTTGGGTTAAATCTACTGATGCATTCGGCACTCACTATGTGCATTTATTTATATTCAGTTGAGTGAAAGACACTTACAGGTACATTAATGTCCAGTATTTTGCATAGATGATATATGCATAATTTGAAACCAACTTAAAAACAATTATGGTTTTATTGGGCAAACACTTTCTTTGACAGCCAGCAAGCAGTGCAATATATGTGGAATGTAATTTGGCTCAGGCAATCTGAAATGAATTATGCCTTTGTCAGAATAAGGGCGACATTTCCTTAGTCCAAATTTATAGTATTGAGAAGGGGGAATAAATTCTCCTTGCTGATTAGACTTGGCAGTGGCCACTTCAGGTGCCATCAGATAAAGTCACACTTCATTCACATTACCTGTGTGTGTATTTGTGATCAATCAATAAAACTAACATTAGCATTCTAAATCAATGCAATTAATTAAACATTGCATTAAATTAAAAAAGCAAAATAATAGAACAAAGAATGTTTTAGTATGCAGGATTAGTTCACTTCTGAATGAAAATTTCCTGATAATTTACTTATTCCCATGTCATCCAAGATGTTCTTGTCTTTCTTTCTTCAGTCAAAAAGAAATTAAACTTTTTGAAGAAAAGTATTTTTTTCCATATAGTGGACAAAGTGCAGTTTCAGTGCAGTTTCAAAGCTCTGTACACAATCCCAGATGAGTAAAAAGGTTCTGATCTAGCGAAACAATCGGCCATTCACTAGATCAGACCCTTATTCCTCGTCTGGGATCGTGTAGAGAGCTTTCAAGCTGCATTGAAACTGTAATTTGGACCTTCCACCTAGTAAATCCCACTAAAGTCCACTTTATGGACAAAAATACTGGAATGTTTTTCTCAAAAACCATAATTTCTTTTCGACTGAAGAAAGAAAGACATGAACATTTTGGATGACATGGGGGTGAGTAAATTATAAGGAAATTTTAATCCTGAAGATAACTAATTCTTTAACTAAGCTTAAAGATAGTAAATATTTTAGCAGATTCACTCGGGATTTAAACGTGGTTGTCTCTTCTGAAACTCAGCAGATTTTACCTGGCAGCTGCTTTTAGCAGCATGAAAAATAGGCTAAAGCTTTTATTCAAAAAAGTTTAATTGAATATATTAAATACATGAAGTGAGCAAAGCGCGCTCCCTTTAATGTAATCACAGCTTTCAATCAGATGCAGCGTGCTGTAATTAGAAGTTTTTAACGGTCTTCAGACTCAGTGTCAGGGTTATCCGCTGGAGTGCCCTCTAACAGCCACCAGAGGGTACTCCACCTTGGACTTTCACCTCACCATCAGGACTCTATTTCCTACAGTGCAGCACACAGGAACTTATCACACACTCATTCACACACATGCACACAGTACAATTCACAGAAGCCCCATACCTTGTCACTGATCACCCCCAGCCAGCTGTAGCACATTACCTGGACTATTTAAGAGGCATTCAGCCTGGTATGAGTTGCAAGGTCTTGTTTTCCCCTGGTTACAATTCTGAGCGCTTTTTCCCTGTCTAGACTTCCTGTTGTGAACCTGTCTGATTTATGTTGTTTGATTCCTGCTGCCTGCCCTGATCCTTGCTCGTTGTACTGGACTGTGAATGTCATCTGCCCGACCTGACCCTTTGTCTGCCTAATGACCACGATTCTGCCTATCCTCTGCCATTCCTGTTTGCTGTTGTTTTTGACCATTGCCTGTTTGATTACCTCTGCTAATAAAGCCTGCATTTGGATCTCACTCCGCTGACTCTTCGTAACACAGAACGTGAACACAAATAACAGGGGACCATTTGAAAGCAGCTATCAAATGCACCGAATTAAGTTGAAATAGTCTTGGTAATTGGACCTGACACGTAAATATTATTCGACCCATTGCAACAAATATTAGCGGGTCACCCGTCGGGACTGGTTTATATGACATAAGCTTCTAATAAGAATTGATTTTTTTGACATGCGTACACTGCAAAAATATACAGAGATTCCTGTTGTTTAAATGAAAAACTGAAAATTAGCAAACAATGTGGAACCAAATAAAAAAGAAACAAATATAAACTCGCTTACTTTAAACATAGGACATTTATTAACCAAACGAATAAGCTTGCACGTGCATACACCATGCTGATCTGCTGCAACTCTCGTTCGACTGACCTTCGCAAACGGTTTGATTACCAATCATAACGCCAAATCCACCATCTTATCCGACAAAGCATGTAAAAAAAAAATTGAAAGCATGTAACCCCTCACTGCAAATGCATGCTGTATTATATTATATAGTAAGAATATCTCCTGGAAGATTCGGGAGAATTCCTGGTGGGCCGCTGATAAATTGGGCCGGCAGTAGCCTACTTCAACATAAAGATGTTTACTGGACGCACAAAGCACAAGTCTCTAGTTCACTTCAGAGAAGTTAATCTCTTATTTAAATAATGTCTAAAATTTGAGAGGATTTGTGAGCGTGCAGAACTCGTAGTCCACTCACCGCTCAAAACACCAGAGTTTTTATTCACTGCTAACTTAAACACCTCTGATTGGCCATTGAGAAATCAACAGATAAGACCCGTATGCCGCACTTGGTTGGGGCGGGTTTTCGCACTTGGTAGAATGAAGGGAAGATAATTTAGATTTAGAATAATCAGGTGACATTTTTTTATATATATAAACGAAATAATTCCAAACGAATGTGACAAAAATAAATTAATTCATTAAATTAAAAACCAAATCCCTCTCATTCTTGCCGCCCTGACTGTGCCGCCCCCTAGGCGGCTGCCTAGTTCGCCTATAGGCGAACCATATAGCCAGCCCTGTGTGTGGTCCTCCCTACGTTATGGGTATATAGTACTACCAATAATTTTGACCTTGTGGGGGCATTTTCTATTTTTTTCATTTTCTAGTTTTTTAGGAAACAAGCTTATAAATCATACAGAATTTTTTTTTTTTTTTTTCAAAATCTAAATTAGGAGAATATTTTCTGTGATTGTAGGTTTAGGCATAGGGTTACTGTATAGGGGAACAGAATATACAGTTTGTACAGTATAAAACCATTATGTCTATAGTATGTCCCCATAAAACATGGAAACTCAACGTATGTGTGTGTGTGTGTGTGTGGTGCTGGGTGCATTTTTGGTCCCTATGAGGAAAAAAAGCTAATAAATAATACCAAATAATGTTTTTTGAAAATGTAAAAATGCAGTATTTTTTTCTGTGAGGGTTGTGTTTAGGGGTAGGTTTAGGGTCAAGGGATATTATAAAAAACTCATTAGGTCTATAGAAAGTACCCATAAAACATAGAAACCCAACAAAAAGTGTTTAACACACCAAGTTTTTATTTAAGATCACTATTTGTAACCGCTATTCCTTGCCGCTAATGGCCACTGCCTTAGGAATTTTCAAGAAGCCTTAATCTTCACCAAGCTCGATTTGCGAGATGCCTACAATCTTATGTGCATCAGAAAAGGAGATGAATGGAAGACCACCTTCAACACGCCCACTGGACACTATGATATACCTCATGCCTTTAGGTCTCACTAATGCTCCTGCACTCTTTCAAGCCCTCATTAATGACATTTTCAGAGACATGCTTAACTAATGTGTTCGTCTACTTAGATGATATCCTCATCTTCTCAAGTTCCCTCCAAGACCATGTGAAACACGTCAGTAAGGTTCTCAGACACCTTCTTGACAACCATCTGTATGACAAACCTGAGAAATGTGAATTTCATTCAATTTTAATTAATGTTCATCATTAATCCTGGCTTGATACAAATGGACCCTCAAAAAGTTCAAGCAATTGTGGATTGGCCCTCCCCCGGTCAGGTAAAGAAGTACAACGTTTCCTCGGCTTTGCCAATTTTTTATCTGTAGCAGCTCCTTTATCTGCTCTCACCAAGAAGAACACAGCCGGGTTTTGTTGGGGATTGGAATTAGAGTTGGCCTTTAACAAACTCAAATGCCATTTTACCTCTGCACCTATTCTTATTCACCCTAACCCAGATATTCCCTTCAACGTGGAGGTTGATGCATCAGACGTAGGAGTTGGAGCTGTGCTGTCCCAAAGGGATGAGGACAACAAGCTGCACCGTTGTGCATTCCTTTCCCACCGCCTTACACCAACTCAGAGAAACTATTACATGGGGGATAGAGAGTTACTGGCAGAGTTGACCCAGGAGGAGGACCTACTAGCTGTCTGTCCCGAAAGCTGGGAGTGGGGGCACTCCTCACACCTCACTTGTCATCCGGGCACTTCTTTTATCTCATACCCTTGAATTCCTTCAGAGACGGTTTTGATGGCCAGCTATCAAGGAGTATGTCACAACATTTGTAAACGCCTGCCCCATGTGCAACCAAGGTAAAGCCTCTCACCGCCAGGGGCTAATGCACCCTCTTTCCATACCTCATAGACCTTGGTCTCATCTTTCCATAGATTTTATCACTGGACTACCGCTCTCACAGGGCAACACCACTATCATGGTCATTGTTGATAGATTTTCCAAGGCAGCCCAATTTATTCCCTTACTCAAAATGCCCACCGCTAAAGAGACTGCTGAATTGAGGGGTAGTCGTGGCCTAATGGTGAGGGAGTTGGGCTTGTAACATGAGTAACTTGTAAGGTTGCCTTCGATACCATGACTAAAGTGCCCTTGAGCAAGGCACCTAACCCCTAATTGGTCCCCGGGCGCTGTAGCAATAGCTGCCCACTGCTCCGGGTGTGAGTTCACTGTGTGTGTGTTCACTACTCACTGCTGTGTGTGTGCACTCGGATGGGATAAATGCAGAGCACAAATTTCAAGTATGGGTATACTTGACAATACGTCACCAGTTTCACTTTCACTTTCTTTCATTATAAATTGTGTTTTTCGAGTTTTTGACATTCCACAAGACATCATCTCTGATCAAGGACCCCAATTTTCCTCTCGATTCTGGCGGGCATTTTGTCAATCTCTGGGGGCTTCTGTGAGTCCAATGGGCAAACGAAGATGCTTAACCAAGATCTTGAGACTACCCTGAGGTGTATGGTGGCTACCAACCCATCCTCTTGGTCTTTCTTCATCAAGTGGGCGGAATGCGCTGACAACACCCTTCGCTTGGTTATTGTTGTTTCCTAGCCAGTGGCTGCTGTAAGTTTTCTCTAAGAAGTTTTTTTTCTGCCTTTATTTATTTTATTTAGTTATTTAGTTTATTTTTGCCTTTTTGGAAACCTTCTCCAGAATTTTTGTTTTGGAGATCATTGTTTGTCCTTTTCAAATTTTAGCTTCCTTTTGGTCTGGATTTCTTCAGTTTTTTTTTTTTTTGTGATTGCCTTGAAGTAAGGGGATTTGCACCCTTTTACTATTTTTTTAAATAAACTCTTTTGATGCAATCTAAGGGAGCATCTGACTATCAAGAGTTCAAGTCTCAGCTCTGCCACTTTTAAAGTGAAATGTCCAGTGAGTGCTGTTAAAATTGTGTTTAGTTTTATTCTAAATAAATGAACACGAATTTGGACACATTTTATTACATTGCTGTATGGAAATGTTTTGGAAATTAAATGTGCTGTGAGTGGTGCTAAAAAGTAAATGCTCTATCACATTTGAAAATAACGTACCACCTACACTAAATACTAAATGTACTGTTACTGATCATTTTAAGAAAAGCAAACATGAGACAAAAATACATTGTCTGAAGCAACCATTTTTGATTTCAACAAGTAAAGCAGCACTTAGATCCTACAACCTTCATGATCTGAGACTCCCATCATGACAGCCGATTGAAAATATATTTTATAATGAAACCCACTGGCTCTGCCTTGGTCTCGACCATCAGGTGCAACAACAACAGATAACACCCCCCGTTTGGCCTCAGATACATAAACACACCTGTCACAACCGTGACAAGGAAAATAAAACACAACAATGGATCTTCCCTCCCAACTAGTGATGATGTTTGTGGCAGAGCCCGCTGTGTTGTTCAAAGCCCTGCTGCTAAGTTCAGCTTGCAAACACATTTCTACCACCTGCTACCTGACAACATCAGAATGTAGGGGCGAGGAGGGAGTTTCACGCAGAGACCACTACAAGAGAGAGGGTATGAGTTTTGATGTCCAATCATCAAAACATGCAGTTTTACTCCAAGAATGCATTAATAATGAATTTATAAATAATTAAAGGGGTCATATCATAAATCATTTTCTTTCTGATGACCATTAAATGTTAGTACATAATTTATATTTATTTATTCTTTTGTTCGCCTTCAGGAAACAAAGTGCTAAAAGCTGTAGAATTTCTTATGAATCAAATATAATTTTAAAGAGGAAAAAAACAGCATTTCCTATATTTAAAACCTCATCATTACTGGGTGGGTTGAATATTGAAAAGGTATATGTGCACAAACTATTTCAGATTTTTTTTTTTTTTTCTTGAACTGGAGAGGAAGTTATAGCACGCATAGTACATTGAAATCGTTTATCTCAGTTGATCAAGGAAAATTAAATTCCTTTGATATGATTATTATGGTGAAAACTATGTCAGCTATATCAGTTCTTTTTCAAAATGCGCATACCTTAACACAGCATATTTGTTCTCAAAATATCTTGAGGGTGGAATATATTGTGATTAAAAACACACCTAAACTGCCAGAAAGAGAAAGATTGTGAACTCCACAGGATGTAGCATCAGCAGAGGTGTGAGGGAGCTGAGATCAAAGTGTGAGGGTGTTTTTGGAGAGTTCAGTTCCCAGAATGTGTTCTTTGTTCTGCCATTGGACCAGAGAACAATAAGTCTGGTTTTTGATATGTCATCAACCCCCCCAAAAAAACCAAAAAAAACAAAAAAACAAAAAAACAGAAGAACTATAGAGGAATTCAAAATTGCATGACTTTAGGCACCTAACCATTAAATAGAAAAAAAAAGATTATGTTGAATGTAATTTTAGATCTATTCAAGTATGGTGCAGACAAGCATTCTACAGGGTTTAAAACCAGAAAAGTAAAGAATTTTATTTGTAATAATTAATGTCAATTAATGTCAGCATGAAACAAATTTTGCAAGAGTCTTTTCTTCCCTATTATGTGAGAGTGAATCACCTTTTCAAACAAGAAAAAAAATGTAGGGCACAAGTAAACACGTCATCAGAGATGTCGCTAGCTGGAGTGGGGTATTTTTTTCAAGATTAAGAGAGCAAATACCTATAAAAACAATAATGATATTCATGGATAAATCATTTATAATAAACAGCACTATTCCTTAAAAAAGAAAAAGAATTGTCCATTTTGATTTCATGGGGACTTTAAAGCAAATGCTAATTTTCTACATTGTATTATTGAGGTATTACACCTTTTCTAAGCAGATGAACTTCTAGTTGCTGTAAGGTATGCATTACCAACATAATTCATGTAGGACAACTCAGCCCTAAATGAACAATAACTTTACATAAGTTATGTCATGCCTCTTAAATTTCCTCTTTAAAATTCCTTTCAGAGGCAGCCTTATAATACCTTATCAGTAATAGCTGTATTAATATATCCCTAATATAACCCTACAGGTCCACCACAGACTCCGCACCCTCCTACCCCCACTCACTGTTACAACTCTACGTGCCCACCAGAAGCCTGCAATCACTAAAGGAGCGAAGGCTTGTGGTACCGTCACACAGAGGCACAAAATCACTCTCCAGAACATTCTCGTTCACTGTTCCCTGCTGGTGGAATGATCTCCCTACCTTCATCAGGAATGCAGAATCCCTGGCAATTTCGTGAGCACTTAACCCCTTCCAACTCTAGCTTATGTTACTCTGAGAAATGTCTGACTCTGTAAGCACTTCCTGTGTCTATTTGCCTCTTCATGAAGAATCGCTTGTTTGTTTTCCTCACTTGTAAGTCGCTTTGGATAAAAGCGTCTGCCAAATGATTAAATGTAAATGTAAATATTACTATAATTATTGTTGTTATTATTACTTCTACTACTATAACTACTACTTTTATTATTATTATTTGTCCTCTTCCTGATCCTCCAACCTCTCCCTCATTCCTGATGAAATGAGTTTATTGTTATTATTACTACTATTACTAAAACTATTATTATTACTATTTGTCACCTTCTTCATCCTCCAACTTTCCCCCTCGTTTCTTATTGAATTCATCATCATCATCATCATCATCATCATTATTATTATTGCTACTACTATTACTATTTTTTGTCACCCTCCTCACCCTCCATCCTCCAGTTTTTGCTATTATTGTTACTATTATTAACATCATTATTATTATTGTCCTCAAATTTTTGTTTTATACTACTGTAATGTCTGTAAACTTCTCTACATGTTCCTTTATTTATATGCTTCCACTCCCACACTCAATTACACTTACACACACAAATTGTATTGGCTGTAGTTATGTATGTTTTGTTTATTTTGTATTTGATTTGTCACCAGTAAATATTTTGTCTACTTGCATAACAAAAATAAATAAATAATTAAATACATTTCCAGAAATCCTCAAGTAAGTAACAATTAGCTTTTTTGACTAGCTTAGTTATGATATGAGTAATTTGATATAACTTTGCACAGACAACGTTGGTAAGTGTTTTATCAGACCAACTTCATGCCCCAATAGCTAAAATATACCTAATACCAAAGTCGTAAGGTTACACAACAGCTGAGAGTTTATTCATTTTTTTTCTTCATGGTGCCATACACCTGACTGCTACTGTAGGTGCAGTAAGTGCATTACTGTAAACATATTTTTTGTTTCTTTTAGCAAACTGAGTGTCAATATAACAGTGGTGTCAACAGCATGTCACAGATGTTTTCACTGGCTAACATCACTGGCTTAGCAAACATACTATAGGGCTATATGCAAGCTATTTAGCTTTATATTGCATACATAGTAAATATATTAAAGTTCAAAATACAGTTTGCAATGTCTTATGAGCACTGTTACATACTCCTTTTCACCAGGTTCGGAACTAGTGCCAGAGCCAAGGGTCAATTTGGTCCTGTTTTATGCATTTCTCCCAAAGAAAATGCAGTTCTGGGCCAAAAGATTTGGCTCTGTACCTGCCCCTTAAACTGTCTGGTCTCCATCCAGAAACTGCTAACGTCAGAAGGTGGATAGGGTACGATAATGTCCTAACTGCATATAGTTTTCAAACTCAGTGTGCCAGAATGCAAAACAAACCAATCAATTATAATAAATTAAGCGTTCTAAATTAGTGACTGATGCAGAGTGTAGTGGTGCTATACAAAGTTCACATTGACAGCCACTCGGTTCCTATTTTTGTCACACTGCCACCATATTTTCCCTGTCTGTCTGAAATAAACTTAATTTACTTATACATATTGTCACATGATCACCACATGGACTTTCAGTTTGTTTGTTTTCATCAGTCACATGTTTCCTTTATTTGTATTTCCCCCCAGAATCTGTCACCATGGACTCATAATCACTAATCACCACAGCTGTATGTCATCATTAGTCTCGTTATCCCCCTGTGTTCAGTGTATATAAGTTCAGTTCAGTTGGTTTGTCCTTGTCTGGTCTCGTTTGTATTTTGGTTGTGTTACTCTGTCTCTATTGGATCTTGCCTGTCTGGATTATTAAAGTTTACTTGTTTATACTATCTTCATTGTGTCGTGATTACACAACCAGCGTTACACATATCATATGTGTGAATTGTTATGAATTTTATGTGCTATATTTCAATACTTCAATTCTGCTGTTACAGTACATCAAAGCAATAATAACCTAAAGCTGCTGTTTTAAGTGAATGAAATTCCTTTGAATATTAAAATACATAGATAAGCCAACATATTATGCTAATATGCTGCTGGTCCTCCAAATGCTGCCAAAACAGTGCCGACCCACTGAGGCATGGAGTCTACAAGACCCCTGAAGGTATCCTGTGGTATCTGGCACCAAGAGGTTAGCAGCAGATCCTTGAAGTCCTGTAGGTTGCATGGTGGAGCGTGATGAAAGAGGCCCCTTCCCCATCCAAGAGGCCCCAAATCTTTAGGTAGGTAGGTGGCATGTGTCAAATTTAATTCCACATGCCAGATCCATGGTTTCCAAGCAAAACATTGCCCAGATCATCGCACTCCCTCCACTGGCTGGTCTTCGTCCCACAGTGCATCCTGGTGCCATGACGTCCCAAGGTAAAGGCAGCACACGGCCATCCATGTGATGTAAAAGAAAATGGGACTCATCGGACCAGGCGATCTTCTTCCACTGCTCCAAGGTCGAGTTCCGATGCTTGTGTGCGCATTTTAGGTGCTTTCAACAAGTACGATGCATTGTGTGTTTGTAGCATGCAATTTAACTGATGTGCTACACCTAGTAATGATATTTAGTATGGGCCAATGTATATCAGAAGCAAGGAACGTCTACTAGAGAGAGGAAGGCAGCACAGCAGGTGAGTGAATGGTCGATAAGAGCTTGTTTGATTCAATAAACTGTATTATTATTGAAAATAGCTCCTTTTTGTAATTAGTTTCAATTGAATAGAATCACAGACATGAACAATCAATTAGTAACAATGAGAATCAAAGAAGTTACAAAGTGCAAAAATAAAGAAAATTATTCAAAAACAGTAATGTGTGTTTCTTTCACTTTGAACAAGGTATTTTCACAATAATATAACCTTCTATCAAATTTTATATTCAGTAACTCAAAAGAAATTTAATTAGATACTCAGTTTGACTCAAACACTGAATATGATTCAAAATTGCTTGAAACAAATCACTTTCTCTTTAAACTCAACAGTACATTCAACAATATGAGTTGCAAATTCATGAATCCACTAATTGATTCATTCGAACAGAGCTCATGGATCAAATGACTCAGTTGACCAAAGATTGTGAATCAAATGATTCAGTTCAAAGAGTTGTTGAACTCTTTCGATCATCTTAAGTTCAAAAAACAGTCTCTCCCAAAAACGAATATCAAACGAGCTCGACGAAGAAAAGTCTTTTGTGTCCAAAAAGCAAGAAAAATTGGACCTATCCTACCAGTTGATGATTTCAAAGCACAATTCAAAGTGAAAACAGGTCCGCGAGTGGCTCGCCATCGTGCACATTTAATCGCGTCCGATCCAAAAAGGGTCAAATATGGCACGAAACAGGAAACTCTCGCAGATCGCGTAGAAAGAAACATAAAAACAAACAAACAAAAAAAACCTAGCCAAGGCAATAACTTCGGTTATTGAAAGAAACAAGCTCATGCGCAACATTCCAATTCTCCGTTGGATTGCAACAGCTTCTTTTTCACAAATCCTTGTCTCGTAGTCTTCTCATCCTGATGAAAGCTTCATGTGGCTGCATCCGTTCGAGTATATACAGTTTTCTCGCTATATTTAATCTAATTCCTCTCTACATTACAGCTTTCTCACAGAGGGTCTCTGAACGTGCTCTGTGCTGCTGCGTTGTCCGACTTGTTCTCTCTCTCTGCCTCTCGCGTGGTCAGTGCAGCAGCGCCGGCGCAGTTTGTGGGCGGGACTTATGAGAGTGCTGCTAACATTGGCTCCTTGGAGAGTCAGTCACTGATATGAGAGCCGTGATTGGACAAGACAATTTTCCTTCTGGAATCTTTTAATTGGTAACCTGATTACCTGGGTTACATGTTGAAGCACATTCCTCCCATAACCATCATTAAAATTTTGTGTGACTTGTGCCACAGTAGATCTCAGACCAGACGGCATAGCCTTAGTTGCATTTGTGCATCGATGAATCTTTGCCACTCAACACCATGTCACTGGTTTGTGGTTTGTCCCTCCTCGGATCACTGCTGAAAAGCTCTCACAACGGCTGACTGGGAGCAATCCTCGAGCCTAACCGTCAGAAACATACTGACCCTTACCATAACAATTTGGCCCTTGTCAAAGTTTCTCAGATCTTTATTCCTGCCCATTGTTTGCTTACCATCTTATCTACTCAGACCTTAAAGGAATAGTTCACCCAATTTTTGTTTTTATTCAATTAGTAGAATAATCCATAATTTAGTCACCCTCAAGCCATCCCAGGACTAAATTACTTTCTTCTTTCAGCCGAACACAATCATCCTGGCTCTTCCCATCCAGGGAACTGAATGGCATTGAATAGAGTTTTTGCAACTCCAAAAAGCACATCTATCCATCATAAAAGTAATCCATAAGACTCCAGTAGATTAATAATTGCATTCTGAAGTGAAACAATGGGTTTGGTAAGAAATATAGCCATATTTAAAACTTTATACATAATGATCACTGGCTTCCGGCAACAGCTCAAAGGGTGATCTCTGACCCAACATATGACATAGAATGTATGTCCCTTTATCTTACATTGAAATCATCAGACATTTTTCTTTGCAATTTCTCATTTTAGACTCATTTTAGACTAGTGACCAGTTAGGATTTGTGACCAGTGCTTTGTTTTGCTCTATCCTCTGCATATATGCTTCTGTATTGGTCAATTCTCACCTAACCGTCGTATGTCCTGCGTCACACATTGGGTCAGAACTCGACTCTCTTATGAACACATGTACGGCTGTTGCTGGAAGCCAGTGAATATAGCTTATAAAGTTTTAAATATGCATATTTAAAAAAAAAAAAAAAAACATTGCTTTGCTTCAAAAGGCATTGATCATGGATTATTTTTATGATGAATGGATACGCTTTTTGGAGCTTCAAAATCTCAGGCACTATTCAATGCCATAATATAACTCAGATTAAAAGAAAGTCATTGTACACCTTGGATGGCTTGAGGGCGAGTGAATTATGGGATCATTTTTATTTTGGGGTGAACTATTCCTTTAATATATGGCATTGTTAGGAGATGATCAACAATATTTGCTTCACCTATCACTGGTCATAATGTTTTGGCTCATCAGTGTATATTCTTAAAAGAGGTAAGACCCACACAAAAATAGAATGCTGAAACAATTTAATCTCAGAATATTAAGTAGTAGCATAGCAATTTCCCTCATTATTCATCTCATGAGTACGTTTGTCATATCAAATGTTTGCTGGTTCTTAGCGCAATGGATAAATCAGTTTTTTAAGCTCTTATCTCACAATCTCTGCTCATGTACTAACACACATCCTAACATGGCCTTTCTGAGACAGACAGAGAGCTTATTATGGCTGTCTTCACGTTGCATACTGTTTCTGAAAAAAAAAAATGTTTTTTTGAGTCATTATAATAGAAATTGACAAAATTTTTGTCTACTTTAAAAAAGAACCAGGCCTTCTAGAAGCAAGGAATCAAACAATTTCACATGCTTTCTCTTCCTTTCTCTGAGATAAGGGATGAATCATGCAGAGGCGAGGGAAACCGGCTGTGGTGCATCTTGGGAAGATAGAGAGGACAGCGGACGGTAAACACAGTGATTAATCACAGCCATAACTGGTTAAAAGCAGATAACCACCTTTTTCCATGAGGGGAGATTTGTTTAGTTTTTCTAACGCATCTCATGTGTCCATATTTATTTAAAGCTTTGCATTTCTTAAATCACAGCTATAATCAACAACCAACTACAAACTCTGAGCATGTCAATGGAGAGCCCTGTCAGTATACATAACACAAACTGACCCATCACTCAGAGAAACATGAAAAGGGGGACAGAGAGAGGCAAAGACAGATGGAGGGGGTAGCAAAATAGCAGGAAAGAGAAATAAAAAGCTAAACAGTTGCTGTATTTTTTTTAGAATTAAAGCACAAACAGATTTTCATTCTATGCAAATGAGGCTAATTATAGATTGAGCCTTATTCACAAATTCAATAACCTTTGCACAATTAACTTTGTTCTATTACTGGTCACAAAAGCGTGTGGTAACAGAATTCTACTTAAAAGAAATGATGTTTTCTATTGATCATGGCAGCAGTAATTTGTGAAATAATCAAATGATGAAAAGGTACATGTGGTGTAGTTGAATACTTTCATTATTTTAAAGAATCTGGAATCAAAGTGATGCTGTACAGCCCCACTAAAGAATGTCAGATTTCAATAATCTGCGGCATCTTCCACAGTCTACAACTCAGCAAATAAAAAACAAAACCTCCTTATGTAGTTGACAAATAGGAAGTAAAAAATGCTTTTTTTTGTAAAACACATTTTTCAAGAAAAAAATACATATATGTATGTAGTATGAATATGATATTTGAGAAAATGTTTTTTTTAACATTTTTACTGTACCATAAATGTGTCCTATAATGTGCCACAGCAAAAATGAAGGGAAAAAACTATACAAATAGTAATATACAAATATACAATTTTTCTTTATTGTACTATTTATTAGGGCCCGAACACCGATGGTGTGAGGACCCTTTTGTAATTGCTCAGTTACATCTTCTTCTCTGAAATGAATCACATTTTTGAGGGCCTAAAAATGCTCAAAAACTCATGAAACTTTGCACAACTGTGGTGAAAATTCATGTCTGATATTGGTTTCCGAATTAGATGTGGCAAAATGGCTCAATAGCGTCACCTACAAAATTTCAATTAAGCACCATTCATGCTACGTTTCACGTACAAGTATGAAATTCATTAGACATGTCTAAGAGCCCACTACCTACAAAAAAAGTCCATCGGTGTAAATGTGAAAACCCAACAGGAAATTAGCTATTTTGAATTTTCTCTACAACATTTTTCCAGACGTTGAACTTTAACAAACTCCTCCGACAGCTTTAATGAGATCAACATCATATTTGGTCAGTCTAAACTTAAAGCCTTAGCGATGGTAAAACGCAAAGATCTTGAGTTTTCCTTGAACAGCGTGTCCATGGCGGCCTTACAAATTCTGATGTTTCACCATGAAACAGGAAGCTTTTGTAAGTCAGGCCTACAATGTCTAACCTGCCCAAAACTTCACATTTTTCAGAAGAGTCCTGCCCTGAACACATCTATGTGACAATATTCAATATAATAATAGCGCCACCCACTGACAACAGGAAGTGATGTGTTTAACACTGTGATACTTACATACTAAAATATGCAATTGAGTACTAAACATGCTACAAACATTCTAAAACATGCTAGCAACACGTAGCTGAGTGCTAAAACATGCTATTATCGTCATGAAATAGGAAGTTGGTGTAACTCAAGCATACAATGTTCAATCTGCCTCAAACTTCACAATTTTTATAAGTGCCCTGGCCTGAATACATCTACATGCCAAAATTTTGTTATATCACCACCAGCTGGTAGCAGGAAGTGTGGATATGAATGACTGATGTTGTCCTCCTATATTTATATACTTAAATATTGCCCACCGTGCTCTGTTATTCTAAAGCCACCAGGTGGCGGTGGCATGGGTGTGAGGGCCGTTTTATCACCATATATCTGATATTGTCTAATATTGCCTATCACATCAATCTGACATTGCTAGCTTTTAATCTTTTAATCTAAAAATTGCTATCAGTACGGGTTAGCATTTCATTAGTTTGTCATCCGCGCCCACCGTCATTTCTGTCACGCGCTCCTTTTTCTCTGAGTTCATCAAACAACTGTGGTAAGTCGGATCAGTCTATGAACACAGTAAGCTATGTCGTCCTCTCTTTTCATTTTTACTTGCACTGCCTGCCACAAGCATAGTATAGCTTTCTCTGTCAGCGATGAGGGATTCACATGTCATTATTGCAGGGAAAAAATCAGGCTGACAGAAAATCTCAGAGACACACATCCAAACTTTAATTGAGGATAGTAGGAATGCAAGGGCTTTAGATACTGTTTTGGATGCGACTAGCTTAGTAAACTCTACATTGTTCGGTTCTGGCTGTAGAACCTGTGTAGCAGGGCAACTGGGTGACCGTGAGGCGGCCTAGTTGTGGGACAAAACACTACTCTTCCATTCTGATTAGAACATCAATTTCTAGTGTAATTTATAGTAATATCTTCAGTATTACTCAAAAGTCTTTCAAATATAATTCTTACGAAGTGATGGTGCTTTATTTAACGTTATATAATGTAAGTGGTAAATCTCATTTGACATTTGTGCAGGCCACCAGGGCACCATACATACTTTATCAAAGAATTTGCTGATTTTCTTTCAGAGTTAGTCCTGGCTGTGGATAAAGTCCTTATTGTTGGTGATTTTAATATCCATGTAGATAAAACTCTGTTGGAGTTAGACAACACGTGTCCGGACCCACTCATTGTTGTAATCATACTTTAGATCTAATATGGTCACATGGAATCGAGATTGATGCCGCTGAAATTCTCCAGCAGTGCGATGACATCTCAGATCATTATCTAGTCTTGTGCATGCTACATTTAACCAAGGTTGCAAAACCACCTCCCTACCAATATATGGTAGAACTGTCACTTTTACCACTAAAGATTGCTTTATAAATAATCTTCCTGATCAGTTTCATCACCTTAACATACCAGCTGGTTTAGAAGAACTCGACGTTGCAACAGAAACTATTGACTCTCTCTTTTCCAGCACTCTAGACTCTGTTGCTCCTTTGCGCTTAAAGATTAAGGAAATTAGTCTAACGCCATTGTATTAACCAGCACACTTGGGCCCTTAAGAAAGCAGCCAGAAAAATGTAGTGCAGCTGGAATAAATCAAAACTAGATGTTTTTTGTATTTTGTGGAGAGAGACAATGGTTGAGAACAGAAAGGCCTTAAAAACTGCTAGCTCTGTTTATTTTTCAAATCGTTTAGAAGAAAATAAACACAACCCTAAGTATTTATTTGATACAGTGGCTAAATTAACAAGAAATACAGCTTCAACTGCTGCTGTTTCCAAACAGCACAGCAGTAATGACATCCATTCTTCCATCTTGAAATTATGACATACGCTCTCAATGGCAAATGCGGAACAGTTAGTTCATGCATTCATGAACCCAAGGCTAGATTACTGTAATGGTCTACAGGGTGGTTACCCCGCTCTCTTGATAAACAAACTACAGCTGGTCCAAAACCCAGCTGCTAGAGTCCTTTCTAGCACAGGAAGTACGACCATATTAGCCCGGTTCTGTCAACACTGCACTAGCTACCTATTAATCATTGTATAGATTTTAAAATCTTGCTAATTATTTACAAAGCACTAAGTGGTTTAGCTCCCCAGTATCTGAGCGAGCTCCTAATGCATTATAGTCCTTCACGTCTATTACAATCTCCGAATTCTGGCCAGTTGTTAATACCTAGAATATCAAAATCAGCCGCAGGCCGTAGATCCTTTTCCTATTTGGTGCCTAAACTCTGGAACAATCTTCCTAGCATTGTTTGGGAAGCAGACACACTAAATCTAAACTAAATCTAGACTAAAAACACATCTCTTTAACCTGGCAGACACATAACATATTATCAATTCAAGTTTTCATATCCGTTAAAGGATAGTTAGACTGCATAGATTAGGTCAGCCGGAACCTGGAACACTTCTTATAACACCAGATGTAATCGTTACATCAGAAGAAGAATGGCGTTTACGCTAATTTTAGTCTCTCTGCTTATCCCCAGGTTTACCATAATTAGCCAGATCCAGGCCGTATCCAGGTCAGATGCAGGACCTGCGCCTATACACGACCACAACACAGCCCTGAAGTGTCAGCAGAGACTGTGTCAACTAGATCATCCCGGAAGACCTTACCAACACGACAGCCAGTGGCACAGATCTTCAATAAACCGTCCCATACAGGCGTGATGAATACGATCTCCAACTAGATGGAAATGGATTACATATTTTGACTGTTGCGATCCCAAATCGAACTTATGACCTGTAACTTTGCCTGAATCAATCAAGCACTGTTCGCTGTTGGCCAGAGGAGAACTGGCCCCCCGACTAATCCTGGATTCTCCCAAGCTTTTATTTCTCCATTTTTGTCACCTGTTGGTTACCTGATGTCACCTTTTGGTTACTTGCCGCTGTTGCCTTTGGCTTGCTTAGTTGGGGACCATTGACTTGATATTCTACAATGTTTTTGATATGCCTGCATTGACACCATTGTATGCAAACTGAACTGAGCTGGCTGATTACATCACTGTTTTCTCCATATCCTACTGATATACAGATAAATTAACTAAATTAATAACTACTGATTTTTTACAACGGAATGAATCAATACTGAATTTATTTAAGCTGGACAATGACACTGTTTTCTTTAAGAGCTGCTGTGCAGCCAAAAATTATTTACCAAGTACCACTGTAAAGCTGCTTTGACACAATTTGTATTGTAAAAAGCCCCTACTGCAATACTCAACTGTTCTTTTAAGATATTTAGATATAAAAAGAAGAAGAAAGAAAATTTAATTTTGATACAGTGTCAACATGTTTTTTTTTTAATCAAGAAAATGGAATGTGACTCTTTGACAGAGCAAATATTTTTGAAACTTTAACACCCCAAAATCCTATTTTAATGTAATTCATTTGTTTGTTAAAGAAGAAATAACATTTGATTTTGTTACATCATCAACCATGTTTTTAAAGTATATAGCTGCTCTTTTTAAAGCATCATTTAGATTCTATTTACTTTACGTGGTTCTCTTAGGATGTTTTGCGTGGATGCCTGTTCATTTTCTTTCTATACTTCCGGGTTTCAGCCTTTTGAGTCAGTTAATGACCTTGCTATTGGTAGCTAACCTGTCATTAGCAGTTAGCAAGACATATTTGCATAATTTTCCATGATTATGTAGTTTAACATACATTTTTAATTAAAAAAAATATAATTTAGGGGTGTCACACCAAAGGACAACAAAACTTAACACTTTTATAGTGGTTCCAAAAACATTACATATTTGAACAATTCTGAGACAAAAACTAACCATGTGCAAATGTCATGGACTTCACAGACTAACATGATCTTAAACTGGGTCCTTCAACTAATTAAAGTTGTCTGTGAATTGCCCGATTTAATATCAGGATATGGTGTCAGAACGGAGGATATAGTTTTCAGTGACAAAATTTATCAAGATCCTACAATATAAATTACACTACACTAGATCCTACATTTAGAAATATATGCTTGAACAAAAAATTATTGACATTTATTAAAATAGACACTTGTAAAATTATGCCTGAGGTATTTATTAACATTAGTATGGTTTTATTTTTAATTTATAAAAGTTTGCAATTTATTGCATCATGCTTGAGACAGTCATACCATAGGACAATTTTAGATTTGGCTCAAAAAATGACAAAAATATCTAATAACAAATCAGTTTTTAAACAACAGGTCCTGACAAAGAAATGTTTAACCATTATATTCATTTTTGCCTTGTGTGACAGTGAAAATGCCATGTCATGTCAATAACGCATAGCCTATATAGAATTGGGTTTACAATTCACCAAACTACCATTTAACGTTGGTTGTCGCCCATCTTTAAATGGAAAAAAGAAGAAGACGGAGAGCGTGTACCTAGCATAGCCAAAAAAAAACAACAACAACAAAAAACACGTAGAAGGAGAGAACCCGTGGTTACTCTCTATTTTCATTTTAACTCTGAGGTAGAACGGGGCAACCAGAACCTAAAACCAGTCTGTAAGATCATGAATTTTCTGTGCACATTACATTCAACAAAGATTTTTGAGGCATTTTTATACCGTTCCCTGATTTGCATAATTCATTTAATGAATCGCGTGCAATAACAACGCAGACAGTGTGCACAAATAAATGATACTGTCAGCAGGAGCAGCGCATTCTTAGTGGATTTTCCCTGAGAGGTTTAATGATTAGGGAGCAGAAGTTAGTGGAGAAACAGATGAGAGAGAGAAGGAGAGGGAGGGGGAGAGGGAGGGGGAGAGGGAGGGAGAGAGAGAGGGAGGGAGGGAGGAAGAGAGAGAGGGAGGGAGGAAGAGAGAGAGGGAGGGAGGAAGAGAGGGAGGGAGGAAGAGAGAGAGAGGGAGGGAGGAAGGGAAGGAGGGGAAAAGGGGAAGGAGGGAGGAAGGGAGGAAGGGAAGGAGGGAGGAAGAGAGGGAGGGAGGGAGGGAGGGAGGGAGGGAGGGAGGGAGGGGAGGGGAGGGAGGGGAGGGAGGGGGGGCAGTTCTTCCTGGACAAGACCAAAAAAGAAAAGAAGACTGATGAAGACTAAATGAAATGCCACTCCGGGTAAGGAGAAAAAAGCATGGCGAGAAAGCAGGTCAACTGAATTGCTGGGGATGTTCTTGAGTGACTTTGCCCTCAGGCGCAAGTCAGAGTGCTTTCTTTCTTTCTTTCTTTCTTTCTTTCTTCGGCACACAATCTCACATAGTCAATACAAAATATTATATATATATATATATATATATATATATAAAATGAGTTACTTTGAGCTACTTTTAAACACGAAACAGTACTCACAAAGGATTTAACTTCAATAATGTGGACATTTTGAAATGAAAGAAAATAGCTGATGGGAAATAATAAGATATTTTTAAGATACATAATACCTGAAGAAAGCTATCTGCACTCCTGTTCAAGAGATGGGACAATTGTTTTTTGTTGTTGTTGTTTTTTTGTTTGTTTTTTATTACTTTTGCATCACACTGGGTAGCCCCATCTACAGTCGTGGCCAAAAGTTTTGAGAATTACATAAATATTGGAAATTGGAAAAGTTGCTGCTTAAGTTTTTATAATAGCAATTCGTATATACTCCAGAATGTTATGAAGAGAGATCAGATGAATTGCATAGTCCTTCTTTGCCATGAAAATTAACTTAATCCCAAAAAAACCTTTCCACTGCATTTCATTGCTGTCATTAAAGGACCTGCTGAGATCATTTCAGTAATCGTCTTGTTAACTCAGATGAGAATGTTGACGAGCACAAGGCTGGAGATCATTATGTCAGGCTGATTGGGTTAGAATGGCAGACTTGACATGTTAAAAGGAGGGTGATGCTTGAAATCATTGTTCTTCCATTGTTAACCATGGTGACCTGCAAAGAAACACGTGCAGCCATCATTGCGTTGCATAAAAATGGCTTCACAGGCAAGGATATTGTGGCTACTAAGATTGCACCTAAATCAACAATTTATAGGATCATCAGCAACTTCAAGGAAAGAGGTTCAATTCTTGTAAAGAAGGCTTCAGGGCGTCCAAGAAAGTCCAGCAAGTGCCAAGATCGTCTCCTAAAGAGGATTCAGCTGTGGGATCGGAGTGCCACCAGTGCAGAGCTTGCTCAGGAATGGCAGCAGGCAGGTGTGAGCGCATCTGCACGCACAGTGAGGCGAAGACTTTTTGAAGATGGCCTGGTGTCAAGAAGGGCAGCAAAGAAGCCACTTCTCTCCAAAAAAAACATCTGGGACAGATTGATCTTCTGCAGAAAGTATCGTGAATGGACTGCTGAGGACTGGGGCAAAGTCATATTCTCCAATGAAGCCCCTTTCCGATTGTTTGGGGCATCTGGAAAAAGGCTTGTCAGGAGAAGAAAAGGTGAGCGCTACCATCAGTCCTGTGTCATGCCAACAGTAAAGCATCCTGAGACCATTTATGTGTGGGGTTGCTTCTCATCCAAGGGAGTGGGCTCACTCATAATTCTGCCCAAAAACACAGCCATGAATAAAGAATGGTACCAAAACACCCTCCAACAGCAACTTCTCCCAACAATCCAACAACAGTTTGGTGAAGAACAATGCATTTTCCAGAACGATGGAGCACCGTGCCATAAGGCAAAAGTGATAACTAAGTGGCTCGGGGACCAGAACGTTGAAATTTTGGGTCCATGGCCTGGAAACTCCCTTTGGCCGAGAAGTTGATTGAGAGCATGCCCAGTCGAATTGCAGAGGTCCTGAAAAAGAACAGCCAACACTGCAAATACTGACTCTTTGCATAAATGTCATGTAATTGTCGATAAAAGCCTTTGAAACGTATGAAGTGCTTGTAATTATATTTCAGTACATCACAGAAACAACTGAAACAAAGATCTAAAAGCAGTTTAGCAGCAAACTTTGTGAAAACTAATATTTATGTAATTCTCAAAACTTTTGGCCACAACTGTACAGTAGAGTTTGACTGGCCCAAAATTTCACTCTACATATTTTTAAACATCAAATATGTTCCGATTGGCTGTAATTGACAGTTTGCAAAGACCCGCCTCCTTTAGTTAACATTGCTACATCGACAAGCCATGCCGCTCTCACACCACACATCATGTTCTCGTGCAGTGAAAAATACATCGCTGAGCAAAGAGGTCACTGACAACGCATCTGCAGACAAGACAGAGCAGGTTACTTTTGATATGACACAAACTTTTGATATGAAGTCTCAAATTTTGTAATTTTTAAAGAAATTTATACAGTAAATACCAATAAATAATTGTGTTAATGTGTCGTGACAGATAGCACCTCAGTTTAACATGGCTCATGAAGCGATCATCTCTTCCTACTAGTTAATTCATACCATTAAATAAATGTGAATGAACATCAGAAGGAATGTAGACTGTGGAAAAACGTCAGTACACACCATTCAAGTTCAAGTTCACCAACGTTAATCTACTAACTCCCCTGACTAATTTGTCGGACAAAATGGCAGATTTGGCGTTATGATCGGTTTGATGGTTTGATCGCCTGTCAATCAAATTCCCGGCGAAGGGTCAATTGTGTTCTGTTACGTGGTTGTTTGGATTTCACCGTAGACAGACAAACTATTTGTTGAAGAAAACATGCTCTCTTTTGCTTTTTAGGCTGTAAGAGTATGAGAGAGATGTTCAGAGAAAAGAAAGATAAATGACCTTTAACTTCTAACTTTTAATTTCTAATCTTGACACACACCTACACAGTGAAAAAAACTTTGTTTCAGTGTAGATTTCCAAAAATACGGTCTATCCATTTTATATAATGCAGTGATTTTGTAACATAAAAAAATTGTTTCAGCCAGAAATGTCAGCAGGAATCATACTAATAATAATTGTAATAATTATGGAAATAATGATCTATTCATCAGTTTCTTTATTTTTTCCATCCCTCGCTCTCCACTTCCACACTTCACTTCACAGCTCGTGGAGGGTTCAGCATGCTTCATTTAATGACATTAATTAATTCCCACTCTCTCTCTTTAATGAGCCAAATCAGTCATGAGCCAAAAGGAAAAAAAGAAGAAAAACGTTAGTGAGTAGCTTCTTCTTAATGTCACCAGATAGGACAGAATGTTTCAAAACGACAAAATCCTCCGTGTGCTTTGCCGAATGAGAGACACCAGCAGAAGTCATCAAGCAGAAAATGTATTAATGTGAATCTATTGTTCACTTATCATTTGCCCAATGCTACTTAGACAAAAGTGTGCACTCGTTAGTTAAGCATTAGCATGAGCTAATCTGAGGCTGTAGTCTTGGCTAATGTGGCAGTTCAACTTTATGCACACTATAACCCTTTTGTTTGGGTTAGAAGAAGTGTAGTCTTGCACAGAGGGACTTTAAAAATAAAGTCCACATTGTAGATTATTATGGCCAAAAATAGTCTACTTAAAGGGGAAGTGTGTTATTTAAACAATAATAACAATAATATTTTTTTTAATGAATACTAATATGCAGAGAGCGGTATAAGGCATTCATAGTTTTCTTTTTACAGAAAAGTGTGAACTGTAGCTCTGTGGATTTTTCGAGACAGTGTCTTCACTGTTTGTTTGAGCCTCCCAACCAAACCAGCACAACAACATTAGCTAACCAGTTACTAAATGTCATTTTACGTTTAGTAGAAAGTTATGTTAGGAAACAAGCTAGAGCATGAAATGCAAATTAGTTCATGAAACTCAAGATGGTGCAGGCTGATAGGACCTTCTCAATCTGGTTGCCGTAGCATTGTTTTCTATAGGGCACTGCTGATCAATTCCTGCTGCATCAGAAGCCAATAAGCTTGCTTCTTGACCTCTAAATACTTGGTCAGCATTAGGGCTGCATGATATTGGAAAAAACTGACATTGCAATATTTTGTTTTTCTGCGATATATATTGCAATATGAAAAAAAATCACCAGATGACTTTAATAGCTCTATTTGGAAAGAATAATCATTCTAGTATGATCGGGGTGATTTTGTAGGTGAGTGAATACGCATAGAAAATAATGAACAAACTACAAGCATAGATAAATATAATAGAACAAAAATATAAATTAAATAAATAGTGGTTTATATTTTATAACTGATTATATTCAGGTACAGAAATTGAATAATCAAATGTAAAATAACATTGCATAGTCTTCACAGTATAATTTAAATAGAATTAATCTGTGTTGAAGCTACAAAAGTAATTTTTCTTTTGTTGTTTCTGTCTTTTGTTGTTTGATTAACATTCATAACAGAATGCAGCAGGGGCTTCTGTCACTTTAAGACCGAATGTGCGGATCCAAAATACTGGTTACTGTTATCCGGTTCTTCTATCGGTTATTCTTTCTCAAGTGTTTAGTTCAGCAAAGACATAAGAAACTGTGTTTACAAGGATACTTGATGTTTTACGTGCATTTTTTTTTTTAATGTAAGTAAATAGATGTGGAAGAGTGTGGCATTCTGTGTTCACGTGCATCTGCGCGGCTCTGTGTGTATGTGTGTGTGCGCACATAAAAATGATGCACGTTCAGAATCGAGTTCTCTTTGACATTTTTGTGTGCTCAAATCGTTTAAAATTGCTTGACTGTTTAAACTGACAGGACCTAAAACATGTTCAAATGTTAAACTTTCCTTGTATGATGGTCAAAATTTGCAATTAATCTGAAAATCACGTGCGTTTGGAACTGTGGTTTCTGGTCTGTACAGATTAACGATCCCTATACTTGACATCGCACATCCTGTTGGATGCGCACATCGCAATTTCGATGCTAAAACGATATATCGTGCAGCCCTAGTTAGCATTTGCTGTTGCAATTTTCAGCGCACTTTCAGAAACCCACCAGATCTTTTCCACCAAGACCAAATACATTTATGATGTCATATCCATTACCATGACAAACACTCAGAGAGTTGTCATGAGAGAACTGATAACAATAATAATAATAATAATAATAATAATAACTGTACACCCTGACTGCATGAAGTCAGCCAATCAGAACGGATCTTGACGTTTTGAGAAAACTCTTGCATCTGACAGTATGCTGGTATCCTAGATTGATACTAGTAAATCCACAAGCTAACCATCTAACAAACCCATAGCGAAAAAGTGAGGAGGTGAATGACATCAGTCATTCAATGAATGCCTAACTGACGGAAAGGACAGAGGTCACAGTCAGACACAGTAAATGCTACACAATTGATGCTAGCATTAAAACTGTATACATCCATGTCAGCATTTGTACTACTGATGTGTACTGTAAAGATCATGGAGTATGAGCAGAAAAAAATGTACAAAAGGAACTGAAACATGGTTGACAAGCTTGTGACCATTCAGAGGGGAATATGGACTGGGGGGGGGGGGGGAGCGAGAGAGAGCTGCATCTGTGTTGAGCTATCTATGCAGTAGATCTAGTTCTCCCTGCAGAAAACACAGTGATGTCATTGCTAGCCCAAAGCAGGTCTAACTGCCTCATTATTCACATAAAGGAGCCTGAACCCATGTTTTCTTGAACATTCCACTGAAAACCGCCCCATGCACAGTGAACTCACTATTTTTGGAACAAAATAGATGTATCACAGGGTTCAACCAAGCTGAAAAAACCAGTTTATACCAGTATGAATTTCCCTACTGGGCCAGAAAGGTTTATAGTGCCTGTCTAGCTGTTGAACCAGCACATTGCCAGCAAAAGTCAGCTGTCTTGGGTAATTCACTAAAAAAGATAATTGTGATAATTTACTCACCCTCATGTTGTTTTGAAATTGTATGTCTTTATTTCTTCTGTGGAACACAAAATAAGATATTTTCAAGAATAGTGGTATCCAAACTGGTTACAACTGACTTCCATTGAATGGGCAAAAAAAAGAATAAGAGAAAAAAACATTTCTCAAAATATCTTCTTTTAAGTTCTACAGAAGTAAGAAAGTCATGCAATTTTGAAACGGCACAAGGGTGAGTAACAATGACGGAATCTTTCATTTTTGGAACTATCCCTTTAAAGGCTAATGACCTAATGCTTCCACTGGCATTCTGAATAAATGGACATTACTATCCCATGAGGTCACAGTACAGTAACAGCTACATATCTGGCATCAGAGGTCAAATGACAATGTCAGCATGGTGAATGTGGCACCAACCATCTGAGTCAGATTTAAAAACGACCAATCATAGTCAACTGATATTTAGGCATGGGCAATTCTGAAATGAATTTCACAATGATATAACCAGATGCAACCCGCAATAAAAGGTATCTTTTCCATGTTAATTAGCCAGCCGTGAAAGCGATACACTGAGCAACAAAGGGATTCCATTTTTGGAATGGTTACATTTTTGCAACGTCGCAGCTGACAACTCAATTATTATCTCTTACTTGTGTGTTTTTTTTTTCAATATTAAAATTGTTTAATTTGAGTTTGAATATCATTTCTGAGTTATTTTGATAGTGAAAGCGACAATGGATAATTTACCTCAAATCTTCAAAACGTGAACTCCATGTGAACAAACAATTGTATGCCATAACTGCATCATATGCTGCTGAATATTTTGAATACTGTTAAAATTGTTTAATTTTGATTAATTGGATTTTTATTCACAACAATTTTGCATTGTTGAAGGAAGTATTTGCTGGCATGGATACTGATCACCATTAGCACACAGTCACCTTCAGTCGGCTGTGTGCTGGAGCGAGACACGAGCGCTCAAAGAGAATGACTCAATTACAGATGAACATGAGAAATGCAAGATCTGCAACTCTCCAGATACTGAGTAATTTGCCACAACACACAGCTGTGTGTTGAATTAACAACAAGCAATCATGCACACACAATGAATGTTCACTAAGAGTTAAACCTACTTAATAAGTAGAGTACTTTATTAATGCACAAATACATGTAAACACACACTTAACAGGAAACCCTACTGTGTACATGCGTACAGTAGATCTCCTAAGCTGCCTCACAATGCACACAGAATGGTATGAGCTCATGTGAGATGAAAGTCAAAGGTATCAAAGTCATTCAAGCTGGCTCCTTTTATAAAATATGATGAGGTGATCCTAAAAGGTCACAGCTATTACCTCTACCAAACATGCTAATGGAGTCATTTATCTGTGTGTCACCTCCAAAATGGTCCCTCTGGAATATATAATATTCTGCTGAAGGATTCCATCTGTTCAGATCTTTTAAGGCAGGGGGCTCTTCCACACTGAGTTCAGTAGGTTATGGTTCCACTACCATGGCCTCATTCTGCCATTATACTAACTCCAATTACTTTAGGTCTTTTAGCCCGAGGGCAAAACCTGGTGCGTTTGCCACTGAGGACTTTCCCACTACGTGACAAGCAGCATCACATAAGTCAATCAAATGTCAGCTCATTACATCATGCAATATTTATTCATATCACAATTATAAAGAAAAAATAGTAGCATTGCAGAAAATTTTATTAACTTTCTTTTTCTTTCTTTCTTTCTTTCTTTTTTTCTTTCTTACTGCACAGTATGAATGACCCTTGCATTGTTATTAAGAGGAACTGTAGCAATCATTGAGAATCATTAACAGCTCCCTGTGCACCAGTGCTGTGCCAGCAACACTTAAAACTGCTGCTGTCACCCCTGTACCAAAAACGAACAACATGGACTTTGATAATCTGAATTATTTTCATCCCATCTCTAATCTTACATTTCTAGCCAAAATTTTAGAACAAACAGTGGCTTCTCAACTGCTTTCTCATCTTTCCTCTAATGAACTTTTTGAGCCACTTCAGTCTGGCTTCTGTAAACTTCACAGCACTGAAACAGCGTTAGTTAAGGTCACTAATGACTTGTTAATGGCTTCTGATTCTGGCCGCCTGTCTGTACTGATCTTCTTGATCTTAGTGCCGCCTTTGACACTATAGATCACTCCATTTTAACTACCCGTTAAGAGACTATCTTTGGAGTTTCTGATTCTGGATTAAAGTGGTTTAAGTCTTACCTCTCTGATCGCAATCAGTTTGTTGTGATGGGTGATTGCAAGTCTGAGGTCAGTGTGGTGCACTCTGGTGTTCCCCAGGGATCAGTTTTGGGACCTTTTCTTTTTAGTATTTACATTTTTCCACTTGGCCAAGTTTTAAGAACTCTTGGTCTTAATTTTCACTTTTATACTGATGACACTCAGATCTATATACATTCAAAACCTGATGTCAATATGCCTGTGTCTCTTCTTTCTCAATGTTTTACTGAGATTAAAAAATGGATGCATGAAAATTTTCTCTGTCTTAAAGGTGACAAAACTGAAGTGATGCTTATTGGCTCACCTCATCAGTTGCATAAAGCAGAGCCCATAACTTTAAGTGTGGATGGCTCTGCTTTACAATTCCAAACTAAACTAAAAAATCTGGGGGTGATATTTGATGCCAACTGAACATTTCACCATCATGTTCGTAACACAGTCAAAGCATCATTTTTTCATCTCAGAAACATTGCTAAATTACATCCCATGTTGACTTTCTCTGTGGCTGAAAAGTTAATCATCACTTTTGTTTTTTCATGCATTGATTATTGTAATGCATTGCTGGCTGGAGTTTCTAAAGCTAACCCAAGCAAATTACAGTTAGTACAAAATTCAGCTGCTAGAATTCTTACTAGGACCAGTGCAAGGGAGCTCATCACACCTATCCTGGAAAAATTGCACTGGCTCCCTGTTAGTTTTTGTATTGATTTTAAAATTCTCATGCTCACTTATAAGGCCTTGAATAATTTGGCCCCTCAATACTTGTGTGAGCTTTTATCCCCCTACACTCCTACATGTGCTCTGCACTCCTCTGACGCTGGTCTTTTAACTGTCCATACAACACGGTTAAAAACTATGGGTGATCTGGCTTTTTCCTCTTTGGCTTAGGAATGCAGAATCCCTTAGTGTTTTTAAATCGTCCCTCAAAACATACAATTTTAGGATAGCTTTTATGTGATACAAAGTAATCAACTTTGTTTGTTATTATATTGGCTTTTTATTTGATTTTACTGTTATGTGTATCTTTTAATTTCACATTTTTATGTAAAGTGCTTTCAGATGCTACTTTTAAAGGCGATATATCAAATAAAGTTTGTTATTATCATGAATACAAATGTGTATGTCTAAGCAATACAGTCATTATGTCCATTAATTCTCTAACATTCAGATGGTTTTGTATTTCTCCTGCTCTGCAGTGTTGGTTTACATCAGTCAGTATGTAATGCTGCCCTGGATTTTTTCTTCTGGCCAAGTTGTGCCAAATTTTTACTTGCCCATCCAAAATTTTCACTGCCCCACCACACACACACACAAAAAGTAATAAATGAAACAAATAAAATAGGCCTGGTAATTGTTTTCTGTATTTTTGACCCATGTTTTGGACCCTTTAAAAATAAGGTTATGACACCAAAAATGTCTAAGGTTATGACTGTAACCATGGTTTCCTGAGAAGGGGAAGGAGACGAAGCATTTATTGATGCCATGGAGGAACGCCCTCAGTGTGACTGGTGGAGTGTGACCTAGATAAAAGGCTTTCTTGCCATTTCAACTCAGGCAACTGAATGGGAGCTTAAGTAGAATGATATTATCTACCCTAACTATAGGGGAGAGAGATCAAGCCTGTGTCTTGGGGACTCACTCAGAGACTTTAAGTGTTAATCGATTAAGCACTGCTATAACAAGATGGGAGGCTGTAAGCCAACTGCCATAATTGCCAGGATTTCCGAGCATAGGTCCACAAGAGTCATGCACGATACCCGTTATAGCCAAGCGTGAGGCACTACCTCATAACCCAACTGTTATTTGGGAGACCGACGGAACTGGGTATACAAAGTCACAGTTAATACTAGAACAGCATCATAACAGGGTTAGCATTATTTTTCTTAGGGATGATTACAACCTCAGTAATAGTCTAGTACCATTAATATTGCCGCTATTCCAAGGGGGAGCCAATCTTTACTCCAAGCTAGGGAAGGAAGAACATGAGAAAATTGCATAGAACTGTTTCAAATTTATCTCAATATCTAGGCTCTGACCAGGAGGTTGTAGTGGAGCCATATTTTTTTCTTATATATAAAAACGAAACCAAAGGAATCATATGAGTTATCCATATGGTTCCATTCATTCTGTTCTATTCTAAGGGGTGTTTCGAGAGCTGATTAAGCCTACAAAGGGCCAGAGCAGTATCAATTAGTCTCCAGACTACAACTTCACTATTGCTGCCCATATCAGGGGAAGCCTAGGAGAGTATTTCAAAAGCCCATTCAGAGCCAAGCACTCACTCAATGTGAGTGACTTTTGGTGACTATATAAGAGTCAAGCACTTCCAAGGGTGATCCCCCATACCTCTAAATATAAATGGGGAGGGGAGATAAATTAAACAGAGGCCCATTTTGCTACCTTGACAGTAGAAGTTAAATAAAAGCATTGCATATGAGAGTGCCTGAGCTAGATCATTGAAGGGAGCATGAAAAATGTTAGCCTCTGACCAACATTACAGGCTACAACCTTCTCTCCTGCCTGGGAAACCACAACTCCTAGTCCATAAAAATGGACAGAAATAAAGCCACACCTGTAACAAGGCAGGCGGATGATGAAGCACACGATGAAGGTTGAGGTAAGATAGACAGTCTTTAATCTGACAGAGGTACTTGACGTATTACATCAAACAATAACCGACCAGGGAATGAACAGAACAGGGAGAATATATACACACAGGATAAGGGAACTAATAAGACACAGGTGGAGGAAGGTGAACACTTAATTCAGATGTGACGTAACTGAATTAAACATAAACATGGACTGAGCTAAACAAGACATAAGCTGGTGACAGGCTGCAGACCGGGGCTGTTGGCCACAGACAACATGGTGGCGCTGACGGTGGGAGGAGCCAGGGAAGAGTCCTGACTGCAGGGGCGGATGAAAACCTGGGGCCGATCGACGGCGTAGGAACCTGCGGAACTTCCCAGCTGACGGACCCGGGCGACCCCGCAGACCCGGAAGTTGGGCGCCGAACCGCTGGCTCACGTGACCGAGGTGCCAACGATGGCCTGGGTGACCAGGGCGATGCTGTGGTGACGGAGGATGATAGGGAGGTTGAAGGGAGGCTCCGGGCTGACGGGCCGAGGAGGTGATGAGGGAGGCGTGGGTCAAGGTGATGGTGACGGGCTGACGGGTCGAGGTGGGACATGGGCCTGGACTCTGCCTCAAGCTGCGCTGGTGGAGGAGAAGCCCTAGGCACCGAAGAGGAGCTGCACGGAGTGAGCGGTGGGGGCAGAGCCGAAGAGCTTGATGACACCAGGGGGGCCAACGGATCCAGGGGGCTTGCTGTAACCAGCGAAGGCGACGGGATCAGGATAACAGGCAGGGGAACCGACGGATGGCTTCCGGACGGGACCGGAAGCGAAGATGAGGGTTTAAGGGTAGGGACTTGGATGGGGTGGGGAAAGGATCCACGGCCCAAAGGTCGATGCGGTTGTGGTCCGCTCCCGGCTCTGTGATGGACTGACCCGCGTGCTTCAACTCCGGGGCTCCGAAATCATCATGCCCTGCTCCAACCTCAGTGCGTGCCCCGGGCTTCCAGGCCGAGAATTCACCTTCCCTGCCAGTTCAGCCATTGCCCCTGATTCTAACGCTGTCACCAAGCCCAGTTGGAAGTCCAGACCAGTGAGACCAGTCCCTGTATCTAAAGCTGCTTCCAGTCAAGCTCCCCTCCCTTCTCACCCTCTGCGTGTCCTTTTTATGGTTGTCCTAATTTGGCACCACCCTGGTCAGCCATGAACCTTTTACCCGGTTCTTATTTGTTTCTTTTACCAGATATCTTGCCTAGCTTTAGTTTTAAGTTCTCTATTTAGCTTATTAGCAATTCCTCTAGTTAGCTTATTAGCAATTCCTCTAGTTAAAGCTTTTGTTTTGACCTTGAGCCTTGTCTTGTAGCATCTGTTATCTGCTAGTCCTGTCCAGCAAGCTGAGCTTCACTGACTGCACTGTCTAAGCAGCAAGACCTGTCCAGTGCCTGTGAGACCACGAGTGACTATCCACTTGAACTGTGTTCCTGCCTGGGTTACACTCTTTCTCTCCGATCTTGCACCGCCTAACTATCTCTGCTCCCCAACCTACTGTCATCCTGGGTTGTACTCAGCGGCCTCTCTCTCAGCCTGCCTGCCATCGTGCCTCATCCCTACCTACTGTTTGGACTGTTCAACACCTTTCCCTCAATATCTTGTATAATGTCTTGTCAATAAACATGTCAATGCTCATCCTGCTTTTGAGTCCTCCCTCATAGATGCCATGACACTCGTCTCTCAGCCCCACTTTCTTTAAAAATTATGCGTAAATTATGCATTTACACTCGATCTCTGCTATCACAAAACCGACAACAAACACAACTCTGATCACGGCATCCACTGTATTTTAGCATTTGTAAATGCTGTACTTAAAGAAGCTGCTGAGTTCCTATTCCTAGTGTGAAAGCAACCAAGAACATGGCGGGGGAAGAAATTAGTTCTTGGGGAACTGTTACCGTCTAGTTCCTAGAACTGAGTTCTTTAGAACTATTTGGTGGAAACGCTCATATTATGCCATGCATATGTTTACTTTTTTTTTTTTTTAACTAATAATCGCAAATACAGTTTCAAGGGAATAATTGACAATTATGATTGTTGTCACAATTACTAATCAATTTACCAAACTCTCTAAAATAACTTTAAAAACGTGGGTATCATATCTATTGTCCATAACATAAAAAAAAATATTGGTTATCCATATACTTAATATCCATATCTATTAGGGGTGTGACGAGATCTCGTACCACGAGATCTCGCGAGACTAAAACGTGACGAGATTTCTCGTCGAGGTGAAAAGTTGTCTCGTCGTGCTATCAGTGTGAGGGTGAAATTATTATTGAAAATGCCCCCGCCACTTTCAAATCCTTTGTGTGGAAACATTTTGGTTTTCCAGTAGAAATAATAAACAGCGAAAGAATAACACACAAGACACAAACAATATGTAAACATTGTAAGAAAACTATGCCGTACACCTCGGCCAAGGTTGTACAGACTCTTAGGGGCCGTTCACATATCACGCGCATTTTCATTCGCGCAAAATGGAAGCGGTGCGGCGCGCTCGTTTTTTCCTGGCGCGCCTGTACCGCGGCGAGATGAAAACATCTCAACTTTTCAGAATGCCTCAAGCGCACCGCAGGTCATGTGACAAGAACCAACCGATCATCTTCGACCTTTCCGTAACAAAACATGGAAATCTCAGCCGAACAGCTGATCATAGCTGTACAGGGGGGTTGTTATATCTCATCTCCATAAATATATCTAGTAGTAAAGCTAAAGCAAGGGCTAAAAATCAATTTATCCCTTGATGAAACTTCCTCATGGTCATGGAGAGCACAGTTCATGATTGCATAGCAACGACAGATGCTACAGAAGCGCGAGCTCCCGAACACTTGCAAAAGTAGCGCTTTACACGCTTTTTTAGGCGCGATATGTGAACGGCCCCTAAAGAGGCAGAAAGCATTGCTATTACTGCTAACGGTTGGACTGCTCGGTGTACATACTAACTATATAACAGTTACAGCCCACACAATCAATAGTGACTGGGAAATGGTCAACTTTGTACTACAGTTAAAGTGACACTTAAAGTGTTATTTGAATTTTTTATTTATGTTTATTTTATTTATACTGTTTAATTTATGTTCAATCTGTAGAAAGAAGTTCAGTGAGATTTCTCATGTGAAATTATACAGGGCAGAAAACAATTGGTTGATTTTGTGGCAAAACATTTAATAATTCATTAAAATAGAAGTAAAATGACATGCATTACAAGTTGATTTCAAAATGCCACTAGAGTGGCCAAAAGATACATAGTGTACCTTTAAATAATGTGTTAAAAAAGGAAAATAATAGCCATGTAAACATTTGAAGCTGACTCAATCAGATTAGAAAAATACCTAGCGCACATACACAGTGGATATTTGTTGTTGTTTAAAATTTAGATGAATTATAGCATATCATACAGCAATAAACTGCAGAAAATGCTTGCAATTTCATGTAAACTACCCATTTGCTCTCTGCAGCATGCTCGGCTAAGAACAATTCAGATGGAAATGATTCCTTAGGAGCCGCTGAGTCACGGCCCCTTTTAATAACCTTAAACAGCAGTTGCCAGAGAGGCGACGTCCTTGAGCTCCTTCAAACTCTGACATAGCACTCTCTTCCTTATTCTGCAGTAGCTACAGGACATGTTCCCTGACATTTCCTCAGATTCATTGTTTCATTGGCATAGTATACTTAGTAGGCCTGGTTTCACAGACAGGGCTTAGATTAAGCCAGGATTAGGCCTTAGTTCAATTTAAGAAGGTCATTTAAGAAGCTTCTATAAACAAAACAATGGCACTCACATATTTTAATATATGTCAGTGCAAGTTACTTTCAGTTAAAACAGCTTAAACATGAACTTCAGTCTGGGAATAGGCTTAAACCTTGTCTGTGAAACCGGGGAAGATGTTTACTGCTACTGCTACTGCTAAAACCTAACAAAAGTGACTTCATTCAAAAAGAGCAGAATTAAACACAAAATACTTCAAAAGATGGACAGTTTTTAACTCAATATGTTTGGGTTTGCCGAAATTGGGCTGGCTATGTCTCTACTCTGAAGAGAGTGTGTGTGTCTGAAGTTTGGAAAATTATGGAAATTATCTTTAGCACCTTTAACCTTGTTAAGGAGAGTGCAAAGCAAATAAATTAAGATAATGTAGATTGTAATTGTGTTCATAACAATAAACATGATACTTAAGTACTTTGATCGTTAGCAATCTCAAATTACCAGTATTTTGTAATCTGACTAGGAGACAGATTATCAATGTCAGAAGGTATTTGCATTGTTATGTCATGAAATTGACTCATACAAATCAAAATTGTGGCATTAGTTGGTATTAAAAATTTGTTAGCATGCAAGAGTGTATAACATGATATGGAGGATAAACACAGTATTGGATTTGTGCGGTGCCTGGGGTTTGCTAATGAACATTATAACTCCACCGAGGAGATGAGAACTAATATGATGCTGATGACTCCTGACTTACGGCCATGATGAAGTGTGCCAATTACACAAGAAGGCCACAACATTGGGAGTGCCGGGATCTTACCGCTGATCTGTGAAATCAGAGTCTCACAAGCCCACACACATACACAGAGTGTGATAAATGTACAGTTAGCTGTGTAACGTTTCTGTATGCGAGTTGAAGGCTCTGCTGAAATGTCACTTCCTAGTCATGGCCCCAGGGCCGCTATGCCTAGAGTTGCCATGGAAGCATCGTCATGCTTGAGAAGAATATTGATTAGGTTTAAGAACAGATGTTCAGAGCCACACACACATACACACACCACATGGCTATGATGAAAGTAGCATTTTTCTGAAAGAAATTCTCTCAAATAAATTCAATGCAGGTCACTTTTAAAAAATAAAAAGAACATGGGAAACATGAGTGTTCATGCCTATGGCATATTGCCTCCAAAGGCTTTCCACAGCAAGAGCATTAAACGGTTGAGTAGGAGTTGAAAATAGTAAAAACATGTTAACTGGTTACCTGTAAATTACCTTACCATACACGGTGAAAAAACGTAAATGGTGTAACATCACATTATATTTTACTGTCATTTTACTGTAAAATACTGTCAAATTATGTTTTTTTTTAATAGAAACTTTGAATTACCATGTAATTTACAACATACAATTAACAACAACAAAACAAACAAAAAAAAACAGTAAAAGGCAGTTCCCAGAAGTCCCCGCCTTACACATCACACATAAAAATTGTTTCTTATTCATTTTTGTTAACAGTAATGTACATGAGTGTTTTGTATTACATTTTGTAATTTATTTAATGTTTATTGTATTACTTTAATTTATTTATTTATTGTTTTAGAATCATGTGTTACCCTGATGGTATTTTGTGTTTGTATGTATGACCCTGTGTACTGTCTATATATGCGTGTTGACCATGTTTTATGAACAGAACGCTTACGATCAATTCTGATTCACTGTGTGGCTTTCTATTGTGCCACCGGTATTATTGGGGTGTTATCGGTACATTTTAAGGTAAGAAGTTTTTGGTAATTAAATTAGGTACCTTAAGTAGAGATGCACCTGTGTATTGGCCAATAGAAGCAATTATTTTCACTATTGGCCGTCAGCCGATTGTTTAAGAACAGGCGATGATCAGGGACAATTATATTCTGGCAATCAAAAGGGGGTGGGAAAACGTCTTCAGACATACTGTGTGTGAAGAAAATCTCGTGTTGAATTTAGGGCAAGTTAACGTGACAATAACACATTAACAGTTCAAAAAATAGTGACATTACCCAGGGTTGAAGCCAGGGTTGCTATGTCCGTGTTTTGTTACACTTCTCCCATTCAATAATCACAAAGAGCTTTAGAAAGAAAGTGACAGATCACTGTAGCGTCCTGTCCGTTTCAAACATCGCAATTTTAGATTTAATCTGGCATTTTAATATGGTTGTCACTCCTGAAACTGCGTGTACTTAGCAGCATGAAAATATCTGTAATATTTTGAAGAAAAACATTATTTGAGTACTAATGTGTTGGAAAATACAAGAAATTCATTTTGCGGGGTTTTTGTTTGGTAACACTTTAAATTAATGATCATTAGTTAACCATTAGTTAATGTATAAACTAACATGAACTAACCATGAGCAATACATTTGTTACTGTATTTACTAATCTTCGTTAACATTAGTTAATGAAAATACAGTTGTTCATTGTTTGTTCATGTTAGTTCACAGAGCACTAACTATTGTTAACAAGATTGTAATAATGTATTAGTAAATGTTGAAATTAACATTAACAAAGATTAATAAATGCTGTGTAAGTGCAATTCATTGTTAGTTAATGTTAACTAATGTTAAATAGTGAACATTATTTTAAAGTGTTACCATTTGTTCAGATTGCCCATTTGTGGGATAACGGATTAATATCATAACACCTTCTTCATTGGAATAACAGACTAAATGAATTTTCAGCAAAACAACACCAGACAAAAATGGTGGCCTTGATTGTTCTGCATAGGCATTATTTATGCCATTTGGAAAGCACTCCTTGAAATTGTTGTGCACAATTTTCCATAATTCATTGCACTCTGCTGAGCTGTTTGGACCACTTATGTAAATCCAGTGTATAAGCAACTGTTGCCATTCTCATAAACATCAAAATACATATTTGCTTTTTTTCTTCTTCACTTTTTTACAAAAACCCATACTCTTCAACAACCTTTAGGAGAAGAGGACGAAGAAAGCTTCCATCTAGCTTACTCAGAGTAAAACTACACTTTATTGAGCAGAATAAGACAGGATGATTAAGTCAGCATATTTCCACACCACTGCCGCTCTCATTCAAAAACTAATTATGAAGCTTTGCATTTCTGTCAGGACTCCCACAAAGAAGGAACAGTTTGGTGTGTTACAGTGACGGGCTCTAATGACACACTGCTATGATCAGGTTCCTCTGATCCTCTGAGGAGAACAGGACAATCATGCAGGCATGAGATGTTGAAATACACACAAATAACAAGGAGAACAAAAATCTTGACATAGTAATCCCTTTGTGTCCCTGCACTGCACTGTAAACAAACTATTTTGCTGACGGTGCAAAAATAAAGCAACATTTTCTTTTTAAAGAATTGCTATATGAATATAATAGCACTCTTGAAGTTAATACTGATGTACTAAACACCTTCTATGGTGTTGCTTAAGGTTGCTGTAACACCATGTCTGAACTAGATGTGACCGGTTGTAGCTCGTGTCGCAACAGCTAAAAATTGTCTACACTGGCGCGACAAAGTGCCTGTTGCAAAGCATTTGTCCTTCGTGTCAGTACATCAGAAAATAGAATGAGTCATTAGTTTACTGTCGGAAATTTGCTGCTTGCACCTCACTTGCACTAAATCAAATTCACAAATATCTCAAATTGAGATATCCAAATAAATGTAAAGAGTTTCACATAAAATTATAAAATTCACAAATAAATAATATGAGATTAGCAAATAAAAAAAAATGTTACAATTGCACTGATAAAAATGATTCTGTAGTGAAGTAAATACTGCAGAAAAAATATAATTTCTACATTCTTGCCAGTTTAGGCAAGAATTTCAAAAGTAAATTCTATATTAGAACTCAATTTAAGCTTGTAGAATTTAAAGCTTGAACTTATAAGTATATTTTGCTTGAAATTGTTTGTTATGTTTACAATGATTCTTTAGTAAATATCAAATTTATAAGATTAAGTAAAACATACTCAACTTTCTGATACTGGTGTTCTCATCATGCACTGGGGCATGAATAATTAATAAGTTTGCTCTTTTTTTTTTTTTACCATTTTCATGTTGTATTTACACTGTTGTATTGTTGCTTTTGTAGTAAAGTTTAGTAACTTGCTGTTTTGTGACATCTGGAGTTCATTTTCTACTCAAAATGGCCCATTCATACTCAAAAACTATCCATTGGCTCTTACCGTTATTGTGTTACCTCATTACTGTGTAGATACATTGTCTTACAAAGTGTAACAAGAAGTCGTACTGTGTTGTTTACTTAAATGTTTCTAAGTACAGCATACACTTTAAAAGCATGGCTTAATTCAGTTCTACATTGAAATACTACACCACCAATTATAAATCTCCAAATGTCTTCCTCAAACAGGGTCTTCCACAGGGCTCAGTTCTTGGCCCATTACTATTTATCATTTACATTATGCCTCTCTGACAAATTATTCGCTCCCATGGTTTTCCATAGCACTGTTATGCCGATGATATTCAGATAAACTGGACTCTATTGACCAGACTGCATCATTATTGTCATATATCAATGAGTTAAAGACCTGGCTAAATTCCAGTTTTCTCAGTTTGAATCTGACTAAAACAGAAATCTTAATTACCGGTCCCCCATCTCTAACAAGAAAACATAACTAATGCTCCCAGAAGCTACAACAATTATTTCATTTGCCACCATCAAAACATTTGGCATCATTCTTGACTCTTTACATGCTTATATTAGTCAACAAGCTCCATTCTTTCAATTTCACTGTACTGCAAAACTCCATCCCTATGTCAGCCCAAAAGATGCTGAATCATTATGCATTTATCACATCTCTCCTCAATTTCTATAATGCCCTTTTTTCTAGACTACCAGAAAAATAAAATACAGCTCTTATCATCTGTCTGTAATATTTTCAAAACTCTGCCGCAAAAATATAACTTACACTAAACGGTCTGCTCATATAACTCCTATTCTAATTAACCTCCCCTGGTTACTTGTTGTCTCATATTGTTTACAAAGTTCTTTTGCTTATCTTTAAGTCACTCAGTGGTCTTGCTCCTTCCTATCTCTCTGATTTACTTTTTCCTCATATTCCCTCTCGACCTCTCGGATCCTCTGGTACTGAACTTCTGTGTACCGAGATTTAGTCTATCGTCCATGGGTGACAGGTCTTTCTCCGTTATAGTTCCTAAGCTATGGAATTCCTTGCCCCTGGCCCATAAGATATTAACCACACTGCATGAATTTAAGTCTAAACTCAAAACTTATTTGTTTAACCAATATTACCATTTTAAACTTTTCCCAAAACTCTGTATAGATATAGTCATATGGACCTCGCTTCAACTGTCCACCTTTCTATATTGTCTATAATACAATCTTATGGTTTCTGTTTGCCTTCTAACTGTATTGCGATATGCATCTGCAATCCATCATGTTTTGGACTGGGCAAATGTCTAGTGTCCTTTATGTAATTATGTTTGAAATGATTGTTTGTTCTTTACTGTTATTGCGAAGCATATGGTGGACTGTTATTGTGAAGCTTGGGAAAGGCGCTATGTAAAGGAAACATTATTACTGTTATTATTATTATTTGAGTTAAATTCATAAACAAAGAGTGTAAAATGTACTTGAAACAGTGTATTGCAAAGTAAACTTCAAATGAGTAAGTAGAAATTACTCAACAAACTCTATCTGGCCAAGTTAAATATATTCTTTGTTAATTTAACATAACTTAGTTAAGTTTTTTTCTTTTTTTGTCAGTGCAGACTAATGCATTAAAATCAATGGGGGCAGGACCAGTATCTTGAGCATTTTGAGTGTTTATAGTTAGCAAGCCTACTAAGAATACATCCTCTGCATAGGCCTACTCCATTTACACAGGACATGATATTGCATTCTTGAGCTACATTTTTAATTTTGGAATGAGTATGCCGTTTCAACATGTTTCATACTTTCTTTGGCATCTCATATCCTGTGCACCTTGTTTTTAAGAAGCAGTGCCATGTTAGACATTGTTCCTCTTTAATGTGCATCACAGCGGGTCAATGTCAATTTTAAAACAACTGACCAATCAGATAAATCAGGAGGTGGGATAACCATCCAACTTTCTGTCCAATATCCATGAAACAAACAAATCCTGTTCCTCATACATAAACATGTGTCCTTTGTCTTGAGTTGTTCATGTGTGTTAAAGGTTATGGCAGAGAGGGGAATGTAACATTGTATAGCTGCACAGGTGGTGATTGGGGTCCAATGAGAGTTCTGCTGTGTGCTGATCTGCGTTTGATTATCTTCCCTGAGCAGCAGCACACTGTGGGCCAGTGCCTTCATTAGCATCTCATCTGCATAATATCTGAGCCAGTGCAAGTGCATTTGCATGCTCAACAGTTCAGCCCTCCTCTTAGGCTTGCCTATTGATATAGTACACATCTCACATGCTATGAATTGTTCAGCAAATGTAGGCGTATATATCATTGCTCGGGTGTAAAGCCTTCTTGGCATATTTAAGAGTCCTTTTTCTAAAATAGCAAATATCCTTTAGCTTACAGGTAAATGTTTAATATCTACTCCACTAAATCACCAAATGTACTTGAAACAATAATGTTTCAAACAGGTTTCCCAGCTAAACAGCTAATCATGCTCCAAAGTCATACCATTGGTTGAGAAAATGTTGTTGGGCCAGCTGAAATGCTCAAAGAAATTCACTACCCTATAGCATTCAAGCATGCCAATTTGCGTGTGCCCATGACCTAGAGTAGTGGCCAAAAGTGATGTCTACAGGTTTTAATGGACTGTGAATAATATTTTTTTTTTTTAAAAAAAAGCTCATAGGAAAAAGCAAACTATAAAATCAGTTATTAATATTTTGTTGGTTCTCTCTTGTTTTTGCATGTCTTCATAATTTCTTTGTATGACAGCCAGGACAATAAATATTTTATCTCAAACAAAACAATTGACTCCAAGCACAACTGCACAATATGTTTACAAAATACATAATAACAAATCTATAGTAATGTTTCAATAAAGGGTGAAGATGTCAATTTTTTCCTAGCCCATTCATGACTTTTGGCCACTGCTGTATATTAAGCAGCACAAATGCCATTTCCTTATAATAGAACAGAACCTTGCCGTTGAGATAGAATTACAGTGGATGACATCGAAGCAGACTACACAACAGCTCTGCTGCTCACCTTCCATGTTCCGAAGCTAAAAGTGCAAATTAATTTGTGTTTGTTTCAAAATTTCTGTCATTCAACATACCGTAGTCAGAGTAGCGTCATGTTTAATTTTTGACTGGAATGAAAACGAGGCTATGGCGGATAGAATTACAATGTGTTCAATGCATCGCACTGTTTTTAACAACATATCGATTGTTAAGCTGACAAAAATAAAAAATAAAAACAAAAAAAAAATCTTTTACCTTGTCCTTCACAGCCTTGTTTTCATCTTCATTAAATTTAATATGGTGTCTAATCTGACTAAGGTTTATGGACAATAGAGTTGTGTCATCTGCCTGGCCCAGCCTCTTAATGAGACAGTCTGCCCTTACTATGAGGGCATGAGTCTCAGGATACTGAGCTCAAGGGATGCGCCCATATGGTCCCCATCCTTTTCTTCATTACATTCTCAGGAACCATGTACAAAGTGGCAGTGGAGCCGAGCGGAAGGTTCATAGTGATGAGCTCATATCGGTTCAGGTCCCACGTGCCTCTCTCTTCTGATCCTACATCCTCATCACGTTCCGCCCCTCATCTGGAGAACATGGTTTGGTCACAATCAGTGGTTCGGACGATGGGGATAATGCCATGTCTTTGGCAGCCTCCAATGGAGAAGACTGGTTCATGCCATGGTGGAGTCTGGAGTCATGGTGGAAGCTGTTGTCACCCACCTGTGTCCATCAACTGGGGTTGGATGGTCACAAACTGCCTATCACTGTGATGAATAGCACTTTGGACAGTGCAGAGTATTTATCAGAGGAGTGTGGAGATGGGCCTGGTTTCCAGGTGGAAAACTATGATGACAGGTGTATTCAGCATGGGTTAGTAGTGCATCTGGTGCTCAAAGTGTTTCTATCAAAAATCCACAATGCTTTCATATTTACAACACGCCAGAGGTAGCATACATAAATTGCCAGGGGGGTGTCAAGTTACATTCACTAGCACTGGGGGAATGGGAGCTGGATCCCCAGATGGCACGGATGATTTGGTACATTTTTGGGCAAGTAGAGGTGCACCTGTTCAAGGAGAATTCTCACAGTCAAATATTCTATGCAAAGACGCAAGCCCCTCTGAGGGCACGCACATATGAGATCCAGTGAGGACAGAGAAACAATGCTCACCATGCTCCGATAGCTGGATGCTCTTTTGGTAAGAATGAAAAATCTAAGGGGTGCTAGAAGATTACATCCTCTTCATTCTTCTACTCAATATACATGGGATCTGGCCATGGTGCTGAAAACTAGCAAAGGCCCACTCCAAAGTACTGTGCTTGATCGCTATTTTTACGCATTTCAGGGGAATTATGCCTGTCCCGATCTTTGTTTGTTGTACTGGACTGTGAATGTTATCTGCCCGACCTGACCCCTTTGCCAGTCTTATGATCACGATTCTGCCAATCCTCTGCCATACCTGTTCGCTGTCCTTTGACCATTGCTTGTGTGACTACTCCTGTTTTAAATAAAGCCTGCATATGGATCTCACTCCGCTGACTCATCGTAACAGAAATAAGAGAAAACAAATGCACCAGGGAAAAAAAACAAAATAAAAAACAACATACTGAGGGAGAAAAAGAAAATTGACTGATAGTTGAGTGATGTTAAAGAGATGTTCATGAGAAAGTGCATTAGCTGAATGAACGAGAAATCAATAACTGGAGAAATCCCAGTGCAGGACAAGACAGTGACTGAGCAAAGCATAGGGATGAAATGAGGAACGACAGAGGAGTGAGACTGAAAAATGAATGTTAGAGAGACCATAATTGAAGTAGGGGGAACTGATGCCAAAATAACTATTAAGAGAGGATTGGTTTTCTAAATTATGCCTTTGTTACAATTATTAACAGAGAACATCAGTGGTTTCATGCACTGTTTGGATGAGACTGGGATCTTTGTAAATTTAGTGATGAGAGTGTTATTTGTCTGGATGTCAGTGTTACAGTATCATGTGCTCTGGATTTGTGCATTGAGAAGCCCATTGAAATGAGCAATCACATTGAGGATCACATCTGACACTGCTCCATCTGATCCATTCTAACCAATGTCAGATGTGATAGTTCAGCGTGATTGCTCATTTCACACAAACACAAACAACCTCATCAAATGTGGCTGAGATAAAATAGTGCCATTAAATATTCCATATATGCGAATAATGCACAAATACACATTTTGTGTGTGGTTTATGAGTGTCTGTAATGTTACAGGATGCTAAGGGCACATTTCTGAGTGCTAGCCATATTACATGAGCACTGATGCACACTAGCACAATGAGACAGCGATGAGTTTAGTTAATGTCCACAGGGCAAAAAGTCATCACTGTAAAAATTAACATATGGAAAAACAAAATGGCTTACTACACCCCACATGAGAGCCCAGATAAAACATGCAACATACTATGGTGCACTATACTATATACCACACTTATACTTAATACGCTATACTAGGTCTTAAGTTGATATTACCAATACCAGTCACTTTACAGAATCAGTAGAACCGACTCTGTTCTATATCTTAGTGCAATCACTGTATTCAAACCATCTGCTGTTTGAGTTCAATCCTGCAAAACTAATTATGGTAATTTTAATATAATGTTGTTTTGCACTTCTACACTTCTTAACCTTTACTTGAATATTTGATGCTCCTGTTAGACACGTAATAAACTTTAAACAAATTTGTATCTTTATTCTAGTGCTTGATCTTTCTACTTCTTGTATTTTTTCTTTATTACTGAATATTATCTTAGAAATTAGCAAAATTTGATTTGAAAATTATTAGAGCAAAACTATTAGTTCAGAAAAGTAAAAAAGATAGAAGAGAGTTCAGAGACTGAAATTCTTGAAAATTGTCACTGTTTTTATTTAATTGGATAATATTTGTATAAATAGAATTTCAATGTTTTTTGTTTTAAACCCTACTATATTAGGAATGCACCGAAATTAAAATGTATGGCTTTTCACACTGCACTTAAACAGGTTATCGTCGTTAACATCGCTTTTAACCTTGGGTAAAAAAGTGTTTCACACATTTAGATGTGGGGTTAGCACTGCCTTTTACTCGGGGTAATGAAACCCTGCTCTGGAGAAGAGTTGGTACCGCTATTGCGGTGTTAACTCCGCATTGCAGAGCCAAACTTGTGCAGTATGAAACAATGTGGTGTTAGAATGTTACTAGATGTTTAGCAACAGACAACCATCGTATTGTAGGAATTGAGGACGAACCAGACAAATGAATCTTCCAAATGATTCGTTCAAACATAACTCCATACAAAACTCATCTCAGCCCAAATCATCACACAGGAAGAGAAACGTCACCAAGATGAGAGAAACGTATTCGTGGCCCCAGTCGGTCTGAGGACCCCCACCCCCCCCCCACCCCCCCGCTAAGAACTTTTTGGAAACTAAGCAATTTGGGAAAGACCTTGAGCCACAAGAAGATAACACTAGAGTGTTTGATCCTCAAAGACAGAGAGATAAAACAGGCCACCTTCTCCTCTGTGACCTCTGAGTGACACAGAATCAAAATCCACAGAAAACCCCACAGAGACTCTTTTATGAACTGCAATCAAATGGTTCCAAAACAATTCTAAACAGACTTGTAATCAAACATCGTTCGACCGCATAATTCCATGTCATGCATACACATTATACACGTGACCTGTTATGCGCAGATCACCCACCATTCATGTAATTGTTATAACTTTTGAATAGTTGATTGAAAGTGTGTATCGTTTGGTATGAATCTGAATCTCTACTCATAACTCAAAGTATGGCTTGAATTAAATCTGTGTAAAACGTATTGTATTCTTTTAGAGTAATCAAGACTAAACTGTAGTATTTGTACCCCTCTTAAACTTCAGATAACAGGTCATAAAGGACCAGGAGAGGAGAAAGTTACCTCTGGATCAAAGACCGCATCTCATTTTGTCACAACTCCTCAAAGAGGTTGGACAAACCTCAGTTTAAATGCTCAGTACACTATAACTTTTAACTTTAGTTTTTAATTTGAAGTAAGCTGAGTCAGAAGTCAGTAATTGGAATATAGTTGAAAGAGCACAGAATAAGATCAGAATGATTTAGACTAAGTCGAGACAAAGACCAAGAAACAGACGATGAAGGGCAGCCAAGCAGTTTCATTCAAGCCATCCAACTTACTTTCGTCCCACTCGCTTTCCTTTCTTTAATGTTCTTTCTTTTCGTTGAGAGTCTCGTGTTCTAAGTTAAGTTTTGTCGCAAAGTTAAATGACACTACAGTCTTTGCCGCCTCAACTTCAAGCTTCAGCCACGAGGGAACCTCCATTCATCTGTCAGCAATACGGAACGGAAAAGACGTCCCTTGTTCCAAAACCAAAGGACGCCAACAAGGAATCCCCATTTAAAGACACAGACAACACGTGCAAGTACCTCCGGTTTCTATAGCTGAACTGGTGCATTTATATGAAATCTAATAACCCCGCCTAAGCAGCGATAAAAGGGTTAAATTAATGATTGATGGTTCGTTCAGATCAGATCTTATGAAATGCATATATTGCTAGAAACTTTCATCATTTCACTCTCTTAAACTCTTGCTTTCCTCTCTTCCTTTCTCTCTGCAACTCGTGTGAATGTGTGTGTGCATGTGTTTGTGTTAGATATTGGTTTGTGTTAGTATAATCAATAAAGAGAAGTGTCTTGTGTTATGTGCTTTTAATTTAATGTCTTAAATCTATGTTCTTTGATCTATGTTACCTTGCTAAAGGATTTTTTTATAAGCCGCTACAGAGCTTATATACGGCCCGTGCAAATAAACACTGGGCGATTCAATTGCTCTGTCGTAAAGTGACTCTGTCAGGGTCTATGTCTGTGTCTGTCCGTTTATCTGTTCCCCAGTCCAGTCATGTGTAACATGTGGTCTTTGTTTTGAGTTTTAGTTCTGTCATCTGTCACGTGTTCTCTGTTTTGAGTTCCCATTTGTCATTGTCTCGTTATTAGTTCATTGAAGTCAGCTGTGTCTGTTAATTAGTTATGTCGGTCACCTGTGCCCCGTTCATTATCCTCGTGTGTTTCTGTGTATATATTCCCTCTGTGTCAGTCCAGTCATTGTTCGTTGTTAACGTTACTAGTGAGTATGTATCCTGTTTATATCCCGATCCTATTTGTGAATAAACCGTTTTATGTTAATTCAATCTGCCTTCTCTGCGCTGGTTCCTGTATCCACACACATACGTGACAGAACGACAAACCTTAAAAAAACCTACTAAAATGACAACTGAGGCTGAAGATCTTCTTTGGGGAATTCGGCAGTGTGGACGTCCGTTGGAGAGGTATGTGGGGGAGTTTGTCGAGCTCTCCCATCAGGTGGGCTGGCCGGATGCCTCACTCAATGCTGTGTTTTGGTTGGGTCTGGACAAGGACATCATTCGCCCAAGCGAACCCATGTGTAGTTTTTCTCTAGTCGATTTGATTAATTTAGTCCTAGATTTAAACGGATCTGATTTCGAGGTTGAAGAATGTGTTCCCCGTCCAGACCCATTCGAAATACCCCTGGCCACGCCAGCCCACCTCACGCCGACTGCCCTCACATACCCCTTCAACGGAGCGATCCTTGTCTGTCCATCCAACCAGTCCCATGACTATAGACGAGGGCCTAGCAGCGCAGTCCAGGGGACCAAGGTGTTGGACCCACCACTGCAATCGGTTCGGTCAGCCCTGACATCCGCCTCCCTTCCTCGATCTGCAGCTCCTGTTCATCAAACCGAGCCTGCTCCAGTTCATAAGCCTGAACTCACTCCAACGCTTCAGCCTGAGCTTGCTCTCCAGCCGCGACACAAGCTTTTAGATTGCTTTGTTTGCCCTGATGCGACCACGGAGGTCGCCCCAGATCCTGAAGCGATCATGGAGATCGCACAAGAACTTTCTGTCAGCCTTGATCCGACCACGGAGGTCGCCCAAGACACTGAAGCGGTCATGGAGATCGCACCAGAACTTTCTGTCTGCCCTAATGCAACCACGGAGGTTGACCCAGAACTTTCTGTCTGCCCTGAGGCGACCATGGAGGTCGTCCACGAGCCCTCTCCAGCGCCTGACCTTCCGCCACCTGAGCCAGCACCAGACCTTCCGCCGCCAGATCATCTGCCACCTGACCTTCCGCCAGATCATCCGCCCCCTGGGTCTGGCCCCGATCATCTGTCGCCTGGGCCAGTTCCAGGTTTTCCGCCGCCTAAGCCAGTCAAGGGGGTGACTTTTTCCATTATTTTTTTTTTTTTTTTTTTTTTTTTTGGGGGGGGGGGGGGCAGTGTCTGTGGCTATGGTGGCCAGATGGACACCTCTCTGGCCACCAGAGCTCCCAGCTCCACCCTTGACTCTGCCTAGGACTCCGCCCTGGCCGCCAGAGCTCCTGGCTCCGGCCTTGACTCCGCCTAGGACTCCGCCCAGGACTCCGCCCTGGAGGCCACCTGACCTGGCTACTCCTGCCCACGGCCTCCAGGGTACGCACCCCCTGGAGGCGATTCCGTTGTGTAGCGGCTTTATTTCGTGGTCTTGTGGAGATTCCATTGTGTTGCGGCTTTATTTTCGTTGTGTTGTGAACTTAAGTTTGCTTTTTAAATTTCGTTGTGTTGTGCACTACTGGGCCACCATACAAATGGCAATGGAAAACGTAACAATTGGAGTGAAGAAGTGACTGTCATTCTTACCTTTTATAGTTTGAAAAGATCATTCAGAATAAAACTTGATATCACTGTCAGCAATGAGGATGTGCAATGCTAGAGCCTTTATCTAAACTGGTCACGTGCTGCGTTTGTCCAGTCAGTAACACTGACACCACGAATATGCAAATAAGGACTTTAACCCAAGGTTTAGGAATGTACCCAGGATTAACTGTTAACCCCAGGTATAGTATGAGCAGTGTGAAACATGAATAAAGATAACCCAGGCTTACATTTACCTGGGGTTTAGAATGACTCAGGGTCAACTATTTCAAGTGTGAACAGCCCTTTCTTGACCGAAGCCAAAACCAAATATAATGAAACAGAATACCAAATGTGTTTTTTTTTTTTTGCATTTTTTCCCATTTATTTTACTATTTTTTTCACCATTGCATGAATTAAATAGTCAAAATGTGCTTTTTATTATTTTGTCTTGTTTTTCAAAGAAAAAAATAATTACAAAACTACTAATTTAAAATTTTTTAACACTGAACATTTTTTTTAACATTCCAGCAGATATTATACCACAATATATCTTAAAATAAATAAATTAGTTTATAGTATTTTTATTTGGCCATCTTTGAGCCCCCCTTCTTGAATGGCCTATATAAGGCCTATATCTGACTATTGAAATAATGTCAAATTACAAATTAAATAATTACATTAAAACAATTTTATGTCAGGAATTTTAAATATATAAACTAATATAGCTTCAAAACATTAAAGCAAGTAAATAATAAAAAGAAACAATATTACAATTAATAAATAAATAGTGCTTTCAGTATTTAAGAGTATCTGTTTTCCATTTAAGAGCTGTGTGATTTTTCTCTTTCTCAGCTTTACTGTTGTTCGATTATAACTGATGACATCATAGATAGCAGGAGTTCTAATAAGCCGCATTCACACTAATGCATAGGCCTCTTTTGAAATATAAGATGTGGTTTGTCTTGTCTGTTTGGTTGCTATTTGATCGAATAATCAAAAACGCCATTGTTCGGTAAAATTTCTTCTGCCTTTTCACTTAACAATAAATTGTGTGAGGTGTTCGAAAAAAGTCTCCAGTTTGCACATTGTTTGGAAGACAACATTGAGCATGATGTGGAACAACATTTTATTTTATTTTTTTTAAATAAAATATAGAAAATAAAAAATCGGCTTATCAAAGAAATAATTGTCAAATTAATTGATTATCAAAACATTTGTTGCTTTTTGTTTACTATACAGTACATAGTATACTACATACATTTTGTTCCAAGGTGATTCAGAGTGTCTGTTGTTTTTTGGGACATATGGCTCTAAGTGTGTGTATGTGCATGCATATCACAGTCCTATGAGATGGGGATTTTTGGATAAATCCACCCAGAAATCTAGAGCACTGATGTGCGAAGAGAGGCAGAGAGAGAGACAGAGAGAGAGAGAAAATGAGAAAGTCTTTGTTCAGAGGCAGACATTTTCAGGGGATAATTAGAGTGAGCGCTAAGGACTGGGGCCGAAGAGTGAAACTCTAAAGCTCCAAGCAGAGATTATCTAAACCAGAGCTGAACTTCTCCTGACTCTTCTAATCACTCCTCAAAGACAGCTAGTCGCATAGCATATCTCTCACACTGCAGTAGCCAGCTAACCCACCCAGCCTCAGTCATTCTGACTTTAGTCCAGTCTTGTGCAGGCTCTAGATTAGCTCTGAGCAGAAGCTGTTTGGATGACCTTCAGCCACCAGTAATTTCATCATCCCCAGCACCAGCACACTGATCCTCAGCCATTAGCCTATGCTAATAACTTCTTCTCATCTCACTAAAACATAAGTAGAGGGCTGGTGGAGAGCTGATTTCATTTCCCTCCTCCAATACATTAAAGACCTGTTACTGTCAGCTGTCTCTTCCATTATCCTCTCTATGAGTGGGATTGCTAACAAAGTATAATTTGTACATTTATGTAAATGTTTAGATCTCTTTAGATATCACTTTTATTGAAAGTAAATGCAGGACAGAAAATGCATTTAGAGTAGTGTCACAACAACTTCCGGTTGTCTACACTTGATGTGTCATCTCAGAATGTTGACTAGCCAATGAGCTGTAATCTTGCAGATGTACTTAAAATGTAAAATGAAAATGCAATCCTTTGGCAAACTATTTTAAAACAGCTATCATTTCACAAATAATCTTAATATTGGTAACTGTAGATTTAGGGGGTCAGAACGTCTAGCATCTTCTAGTATTTTACAATAAAAAATATATAAAACCATGATTTCGAAATTTACTATTGTTTCAGGAAAAAAAAAAATACCACCAATGTGCTAGTGACTATTGATTGATTAAATGATTTTTTTTTTTTAAATTGCATTATGTTAAATTCTTATTTCATTTTTGACATGGAGATTGTGTAGAAATCTGTTGTTTTTAAAGGGAAAAAAATTGTTTTGTATTGTGTAGACCAGGGGTCTTCAACGTTTTTCAGGGCAAGGACCCCTTAAATGAGAGAAACATGGAGCAGGGACCCCTGACACAAAATGTGTCAAACAGAGCCTCTGATATTAATAGATATCAATCATATTATGATAGTAATATTATGTTGAGACAATATAGATTAGAATTATGTTGTTGTACATTGTCTGTAGACTATATTTTCATTGTTAAAAAGATTTATGCATCATAACAAACATGCTGCAATTAAAATCACAATATACTAAGTTCACAATTGTCTTAATCACAATTATTTTAATAGATTTGCAGTTTCATACATTTACATTTTTTTGTCAGATGGACAATTATACATTTCTCTGAACTTCAACTTAAAGGCAGGAACACACCAAGCCGACGGTCGGCCGTCGGGCAGTTTTTGTTCATTGGTCGACTAAGTTTTCTCAGTGTGTTCCGCACCGTTGGCTGAAGTTGGTCCTCGACGCCTTTTTTTTTTTAACCGAATCGGTGTCGGGCCGTCGGTAAGAGAGAGAGCTCTGATTGGCTGTTTAGTATAGAGAACGAGTCATTTCACGAGAATATAAATTACACCTGAGCACTCGAATGCACGAATATTTTCATAATAACATGAGCGAGGTGGAATAAAGAACGTGATCAGCATGATTGATAGTCAAAACGGTAAGCAAGCGCTGCTTTGTTTATGGTTTGTCTAGACACAACACAATGCTACAAGAATTTGTTCAAATCAAAGTCAAAACCAAAAGTGAAGAAAAAGTTAAAGACAACAGAAAAGAGATCCAAGAGGTTGATTTATAAGAAAGGTTCTGTCTCAGCGTCTCTGGTTTTAAAGCATAAATATGCTGTGACGTAGTAATACACAGGAATCACTGACCAAAACACAAGCCCTCTCTGAGTGACATACTTAACAGCTTCAAAATCCAGCCTGTTCATGCACTCAGCAACACTAGAACCTCAGAAAAAATGAAACACTGCAACATTATACTCCTCAGAAATGGAAAGCATTATTTAAATAAATCAACACGTTCCAGACAGACACCACCAATACATCTCCATATCATTGTGAGTTAGATGATTCATATATTTTGACCACAAAACTTGGTTTCATAATCAGCGTTCATAGCTGTGCTGTCTGGACAAGAAGATCCTTGATTCCAAAGACTCACTAACTTAACTATTATATACTGCAGAAGCTAATGCTAATCTGCAGAAGCTAATAAGGCCTACTAATATAATAAGGAAAGCATGCAATACCTTTGTTTCTGCCTACATAGGGATTGGTTGAAGAGGTTCCACAGAGACAAACAGGAAGGGAGATGTTAACAAGAAGGACAGTGGGAAAGAGAGAGACAGGGACAGTAAATTGTAGGATGAGAGTTTTGCTCACATACATATTCAGGAAGAATTCACATGCACTTTAGAATAATAAGAGAGTATAACTATGAACTGGTGGGGGAAAAAATGTGCTAGTGATTTTCAAACTAAAAGATGCTCAGGGACAGTTTGGCACTATTTTATATTTCTGGTATGGAAGACAGGCACATGATTCATATATTCAGCTGTATCTTTCTCCATAAGGACTAACCTATTCTATGTCCGGTTCAACGGCTTTCATGTCAGGACAAGAGTGCTTGAATGAAGGACAAATAATGGATTCATGTCTGCATGGCTGTCCATCTCCACTGAGAACCCACCACAGGCATTATGTACCCAAGAGATTTATGTATCAAGTGACCTTAATAGTAGGTGGGATTTGGTGTGAATAGGCTACTTTTTTGAGAGAGAGAAAATACCATGTTTTCATGTTTTATTTTTTTTTGGAATTAATAAACAAATCTTAATAACCAAAAACAATATTGAGCAGTTCCCCAAATTTTGACTGCAACCCAAAATTTGCAAAAGTTACCGCATTATTTTCCATTGGACATTGCTTAAAAATCAAGACAGCCAACAAATAACATCATTTGGAGCTTTTTGACAGCAAGGCAAGAAAATCTCATTTATTTTGTTTCTACAAATTGTAGTGTTGACTACATTTATCAAGCTTGTCAATTTGTTGCAAGAACTTTCGTAAGAAAAGAGATCAAACATTTTTAATAACTATAAACCAACATTAAGTCAGAAACTAGAAAGCGCCAACTGAGTGACGTCTTAATTTAGTTTAAATTTACTAAATTTGCTAACATGCAATTTGCAACCCTGTAATCCGTTCAGACACAGATTTTAGTGTTTTATTTTAAAGTTGCATTTGCATTTTATTTTATTTAATCACAGAATATAACAAAATCACAAACCAGATTTTTAAATTGTATTTGAACATTAATTTCAGTAACAGGAATAAAAAAAGGGACAAAATACTCGTAATTTATATTACATAATATTATACAAAATATATAATATATTTCATATTAAATAATATAATAATATAAATAATAATGTTATATATATATAATATTATAAATAATATAATGTTAATACAAATTTTAATATTTAGTTTGACTTTTACATGTTGACAACCAACATTTTCTTCTTTCAGTATTTAAAATTTGATGAAAAAGTTGGTAGAAGCCCAGAATTCTGGACAAAACCATCATGGCAGATCCTTGCTATACCATACATTTAAAAAAAAAAAAAAATCTTTCAAACCATTTAAATGAAACTTCTATTAATATGCCCTTTTGCTTCCTTTCAGCATGGTTCATTTAGAGAAGAGGTGTTCTGTTTAGCTCAGGGATGTATTATTTATAGCTGCATCGTAATTCTGCCAGTCTATGAATGATATCTAAGTAATATGGAGGGCAGATCAGTGATTGTACATAATGGGTCAGTTGGCACTGCAGTAGTCTAAAGTATGAGAGAGAATGTAACTTGCTATGACATCATGGGGAGAGTCAAATCCGAGAACACAGCACTCCTAACCTCGTAAATTCACTGCAGTATCACAGAGAGAAATTATATAATTCAGCAAGAGGACAATAATCATGCAGTGTCATGAGGGCAGAGCCAATCAGTGCAGGGAGCTGCATGCACATGCAAGAGAAGTTGCAACAACTATGTAAACACTCTGGAAAATGTGCAATGAGAAAAATAAGACAGAGCATACCTTGTGGAGACTTCACCATATGCGCGAACCCTTGGGGAAGAAAATGAGAGTGATAGACAGAGAAAGGAAGAAAACTTAAGAACACCAATACCAATACTGTTCAGGTATTGACAACACTCATAGTTTGCTGACAGACAAACCATGGCTATCACACTAAAGCTGAAGCTTTCTGCAATTAAAAAAGCTTCACACAGGAAGAGAAACTGACAATTGCATACTCCCTAATCCAGAACAACTGTGCTAACATTAATTAGGGCTGTCAATTAATTTAGTGCAATTATGAATATATAATGCAAATTGTATTTAATCAAAAATATAAATAATTACTCTGCAACATTATTAAAATTTAATTATATATTCCATGTATTTTAATAATTTATTGTAATTTATCCCTGTAATGACAAAGCTGAATTCTTAGCAGCCATTACTCCAGTCTTCAGTGTCACATGATCCTTCTAATATCTTCAAAATCAAATCTGTTTTTTTCAATTTGATTATTTTTATTTTATTGACAGCACTAATAGTAATATAATAGTACATAGTAGTACAATATGTTATTGTAAAATATATAAGCAGAATATGTAATTTGATGCTTTCACACATTCAGCCTTTGCCAGGAATTTATATGTGTAAATATACATTTATATTGTGTCAGATTTGAAGGTTTTTCAACTTTTCAATCACAAAGTTCTGAAGGAGCTAATGTAGTAAGTCCAAGTCATTCCCTTTTATCATGACAATTAATTTAGCCACAAAAATCTGCAAACTTGTGCATTCAGTTCCAAATAAATTGTGCTCTCCCATTTTCTAAGTAGAAGCAGAGGTGTATACTCTGATGAAATACTGCATAGCTTATGTATGCATAGTCACCTCCACGACACAGAGCCTTGGCTTGTAAAAATGGAATGAGCTCAACGTAATGAGGTGTAGGAGTATTTCACAACAAACAAGGATTATATTCACTGCCAGCACTGTGATAGTGTGCAACATGACAACAAACAATATGATCAAACAATATGATCGTCTGTCAGGAGAATTGCAAGCCGGGAGGAAATGACCAGTGTAATGTACACACTATTAAACACTACACACAGGCAAGTTATATTCGGTGTAATTTAAAGTTCATAGCCAAAAGTAATGTCCATAATAATTTATGTAGCTGTATTTATTTTTTTAATATATTTTTTTATTGTTTTTATTAATGGTAAAACATTTATAAATAAATTAATGTATTTAATTTATTATTTTTTATTATTGTTATTAATGGTAATATATTTTAACATATTTATTAAATTAATGCACTGGAAACGCTTACTGAAAAATATTAATAGAGGAAAATATTTAAATTAACTGTATGCTAGGGTATTTGGGATACATGCACAAGATATTTGGAGTCCTATTTAATGCAATTCAATGGCTTCATGTGTGAAAGTGACAATTAAGTGAATAGAACAATATTTTAATTCTCTTCATCTGACTTTTACCCAAGTTTACACAATATTTGATGAGTTTTCACATCCTAAGACTCACTTACCGGGAGTTTTGTTGACAGCTTTTGAGAAGATGACACAAAGGGGAAGGAAGACATAGAAAGTTCAACTGTTAGACACACTTTTGACTTTGCATGGAGGCTGTCATGCAAAACTTTAATTTTCAAATATAAACAAACTGGTGTGTCATGCAAGGGATCAGGATTGTCCCTGTGCATGCCTATTACAAAAACAAAATCCTGTGGAAGAAAACGCCCATAATTTCTGTTCCATTTTCTGAGAGAAACAGACTGACATTATTGTTTAAAATCACTCCATCACATTGAGAATATCGCTGCAGAGATATTGTATCTAGTGTCCAGAATGCCACAGTGTTACTCACATACTCTGGATGAGGTCATAAATCCAAGCAGGTAACTAAACCAGCTGTCCGATGTGGACCACGTGGATTTACGAGGTTGTGAGGTTTGTGGATTTCTAGACACGCTGTGGACACAAAGAATTATTCTCACTGAAGACTCATATGTGTATAGCTATCCAAGTAAACCATCCAAAGTTGTTTCATGTTTCTGAATAAAGCAGTTTAAATGAATGCACACTGATTGCAAGAGGAGAACAGCACAGTTCAACCAAGTAATCGCATGCTGTAAAACCTTAAACTAGACATTTGAGATTGTAAAGCTTATATGAATCACCAATATTAAATTAATTCTGACAAATCAATTTAAATCAAATAAATAACTTCAATCTGAAGGCTAATATATATATATATATATATATATATATATATATTATATTATTATATTACATTAATGCCATGACCTTGATGACATGAGCTAACATGTCATACCTGTCCCTGCTTCATCAGAGGTAATTCGACAGAAAAGCAATTAATCAGTCATCATTGAGCATGTCACACTAATCAAAGACTGATCATTTTACCAAATGAGGAAAGAAACATTTTATGATTCACAAAATTTGCCATCTCAGAGGGCAAAACCATGAAAAAAAATTGTACAGTGTGCACCCTAGTTAACATTCCCATAAGCCTCCTTCCTTTCTGACTGGGGAAAAAAAAAAAAAAAAAAAAAAATCAGATGGATTTTCTGAAGGCCACACAAAATCAGATATCTCCATTTGTTAGCTTGAGTCTGTTTTCAGGAGCTTTTTTGTCTCTGTCCTGTTGTACTTTCAGGGTTGGAAACAGAGGATGATCAGTTTATTTTTTCAATAATAGCTGGTCTTCCTGGCTTATTGCATTTACAATAGGCTTTTAGGGCACACTTGTCAAGCTTTTAGGATTCGCTGGGTTTCTTGGCTTACAGCACTTTTGGTAAATTTAATCGACAGAGACAGTCAGATCTTTCATGTCTAAGTTTAATTGCAAAGTTGAATCGACCAGCATACAGTATACTGTGTTTAGAATGCTTCTTAACTAGCTAATCTTTCTTCTTTTTAGTATTGTAGTACTCGAATTTGAGTACAAAACCATATTTTCATGGTTCTGGTCTTGTCATGGACTCAGGAGCTTTTTGACTTGTCCTTGTCTCAGAATCCTCAGAACATACTTTACTTTTTGTGGTATGTGCCGACTCGTGCATATGATCTGCTCTGTGCTATCGTGTCTCTGGACTGGAGCACACTATGTTTGAACTGCAGAGGTTCATGTGACACTGACGCAAAACCGGGCTTGATTCATACTAGAGGAAATCATAATTACACTGTCTGAATCATTTAGACTCGATTTGACTAGACCTGCACAAGCCTATTCTGGTATCGGTCTTGACTTGCACTCAACCTACTCAGGTCTCGGTCTGGACTCTGACTTGAACAAAGTCTCGACTACAACACTGTCTCATATATCAACAAAATGGCTGCCTCTTAGAACAGTACCCCTACCCCTACCACTGTTAAATAAAAACACAGAAGAGTGCAGAATCGGATTTTCAGACAGTGTCACTTTGGCTGGTTACTTTTTGAGAGAGAGAGATAGAAGGTTTATCGCTTTCACGTGACCATTTCCCTCTTGATGACATGCTGCTCAGCTTTAATCCTTTGCTCTATTTTTCATCCCCAAACATTTCATCCGAACATTTGCCTGCATTGGGTCAAGAGACACAAATGCCCTGTGCGCCTGAATCAGGATGTTAGTCCTTTTCCTCTTTTTTTTTTTTTTATTGACCTACTTCTGTAGTAAGATTATAGTAACTGTCATATTTCCATGTATATTTATTAATCCTCACAGCTAAGCCCACAGCGATTGTTTTGACTTTTTTGGCATGCTGTTCAGCATTAATTGCTTTTTATCTGGTAAAAAGGCTAGGCTAAAAATGTGTAGCTCGTAAGTGAAGAAAATAAGGTGCAGCTAATCACAGGAAAATTGTTCTTTTTCATTGAGTCTCTTAATAATTAAAGCATCATTACTGAGTGACTACACTTCTTTTTAATGCAGTGTCTTGCAAATAAACTAACAGAGATTAAACAGATGGAAAGCTAATGGATGTGTCTAAAATGTGACAAGCACAGAAACATCACAGGATTTAATATTTTGTTGCTGGAATTCACAGTAAAGTGTTTGTGTATGTTATCTGTTCTCTGTGATCTCAATAACTAAATGCTGTGGCACAGTTTGCCAATGATACCCTCTGATCCACATCGTCAGCGCAGACTAAACATGTGTTTTAAGGCTAAACTCATATTGTTTTAATCTGCCTGCAGTTTAAGACCGATTTCTACATGATAATGCTGGCGGTTGTGCTCCTGCTGGGGTGGCGTGGCCCGTCTAGCCCTTTCATATATGCTGAGGTATGTGGTCTGCTTTCCTGTGCCATCTGCATGCTCTGAGGGTCTTTGCTAGCCTGTTGCCTTGTTTCTGCCTGTTTGTATGTAAAACAAGTGCAGGTTGGACAGATTGCCTGTATCGCTAGTTACCAAGGGCAAACATTAAACAATTTCTGAGCTCACATTTGATACTTTGGTACATATTGTATTTGTTAAATTGCACCAGCAGTGAAGGGTAAATTCAGTAAATAGATATTTACATACAGATGAAATAAACATTGCATCTTGATTATCTATATTAAGTTTTTTCTGATTCTTTTTAGTACAAAAAGAAAATCATAATGCCGAATGAGAGTAAATAAAAAAATGGTGGAAATTACAATTTTTATCAAATGGCCACCTCTTTCGTCCTACTAAGTATACTTTAGCAACTGTACAATTTAATGTATACTTTAATACACACAATAATTTAACACTTTTGCATAATTGGTCAAATTATTATTTTAGACACTGTGGGGTGCTGAGAGCATGTCAGTCAAAGTTTAAGCCCATCGTTTGCCCCCATAGCCCACCAGCGAATTAGCCATTTCTCTTTCGTTCAAACCCTAATTATGGAATGCTCCCACAGCTCAGCAGTGCAATCCGTTATCAGACATGTCCATTAATCTGTGGACACGACTGGGGCCTGATGAAGCCAAGACAGGCCGTGACGGCCCTGACAGCCACGCCTGTGGTTCAAAACATAGGACGGGCTGAGCAAAACCTTTGCTCTGAGATTAGAGGTCCACTAGCTCTACATTTATCACATCAGTTTTCCCTTGAGCAGCTGCTGACTGGCTCCTCATTAAGGGCACTTTTTTAGGCCTGCTGGTTGCCAAAAGGCCAGGGATGCAGAAACATCCTTCACTGGCCCTCCAGCCCCGAGCGCCCCTACTGATCCAAAGGTGATCTGATCATACAGCCTAAGCTCCTGTCACTGCCACTGAGGACTATCTCTTAATCTTTGTAAAGGAGCACTGAGACACAGGGCTGGTGTGATCAGTCTAAAGGGCTTGGGTTTGATCACGAAATGCAGTAAATCAGACATTCAGGTTTGGGTATACTGATTCCCCGCTTGACTGGATGCCTTTATATCCATGCCCTAAATAAATTGAGATGCTTGTGGAATTATAGACTATACACAGGGCACAACATGAAAAGAGTAATCTCTCATAACCAAAGCACCAAAGTCTCTTGGCAATTCAATGTGCATTCAGAAAGTATAATCAGTTTTGAGACTTATATTTTAATACCTGCTGGAGAGTCTTCAGTGAGAGTAATCCCAAATAGGTCTCAACACTAAAGTGCAGTAGAAAAAAGAAACTTGACTGTCGAAAATCAAGAAATGTACTCTTTTAGGGTAATAGAAATCCTAATCTCAGTTCAAAAGATTCAACTCTTGAAATTGTGGTGTACCTTCCATTGTCTGTAACGTGCAGGATCTGGATATTTAATGGAAAAAAGTATCATTTTACCTATAACAATGACCATATAAAACAATAAAAACCAAAGATGGGTAACCCTGAAAAGGTTTGAAAATAACACAATATATGTAGCATCATTGAAATCATTGCTGACATAAACTGTCACTCAATCACACGATCATCTCAGCAAAACGTTATCATTATTATTATAATTATAATTATTAAATGCAATGATAAATAATATGCTGCAAGTCAGCACATTTAATTGTATTATTGACCCCAAAGACTATCTGGACACTTAAACCACACTTTAAAATGTATGAATGTTTGTCATTACATTAGAACAACTGGCATCTTCAACTATTTTCACTTTTCTAACTGTTTTAGTGAATGTATAAAGTCGGTTCTCCTCAACTTCAAACAGTAACTGTTCTAGTATAACTGTTTATTTATTTTATTTTTATTTTTTTTCTCTTTAAGAAAAATTGCATGTTTTATGTGTCACTTCCGCACTTCCGTGTCGAAATATTCTTTGGGTCCATTGCATATCATCATTATGTGAAAAGGCTACACTTAGCATGCTTTTGTACAATCAGTACAATTTCAGTAATAAGTAAATCACAACTGAATGAGAGAAATTATGGCAAAATGCACTATGTAAGCGTGATTGGAGGTGTGTGAGTAGGGGTGAAATGACATTATATATTAAACAGTATTTCAAACAGATGATGTTAAAGTCAACATTTCATGGCATTCAAGACTCAAGATAATACAATGTATCTCCAGTAAAATTTGATGTTTGATCAAAAAAAGTTGAACTGCAAAAACGACTTCTTGATGATTTTTTAACTTCAGATAAACTTTAACTTAAAATATCAAGATAAATTTACTTGAAAGGCAGCACTGCATACAATATAAAGACTTGATTCCATACATTGAATCTTGTAACTGTATTTGATCTTACTGCACTGCCATGTTGTTTCACTTGCTTTTATTAAAAAAAAAAAGTGAAAAAATTTGCCAGTGTCTATCTGACAAGACAAAATAGACTTGCATTATTGATACATTGTCTGAAAAATGTTGCTTCTCAAGCAAATGTATGTCGTTTCAAAGATTTTTAAAAAATATTTTAACTGGAAAATTAGACTAAAGTACTCATACCAATACATTTTTGCAGTACTGACTTAGCTACTTTGGCATGATTTGTTCATGGTCTATATGGCCTACAGTAAGTGACATCAGCAAAAGAGAAAAGAGCATGTCTTGACATGTCATGTTGACTTTGAGTTTTTTGTTTTTTTAATCTTTTGCTTAGGTTTTCTTGTAAATAGATTAATGAAATAAATTACATCCAACTATTGCCCAGACTTGTGTTAAAAATTGAAGGCAAATGTTGGGAGAAAAACATTCTTACCTTCATTGCAGTAACGACCTACATATCCTGTTTTGGAGCAATCACAGTAAGCTTCACCATCAGCCATGCTGCAAATGCCTCCATTTTCACAGGGGTTCTCCGTACACAAGCCTTCCATCTCTAACCGGACCTTTTGGCTTCCTAGGCGTGTTGGAACCTGATTCCCATAACCCAGATCTGTAATAATCCCCTTGAACGGTGGCATCTCCTTAGCCGCTGGTAGTGTTAGAGCAGTTGTCCGAATGTCTTGAGGCACTCCTCCGAGATACAAGTCACTGACAATCTTCATGAACTGCCTTTGTGGTCTCACCTCGTCCATCTGGGATTCTCCGTCCAGTACCAATGCTGTTCGCAAGTTGTGCCTGCTGATGGTTGCAAAGTGCCAGCGACTGTCGTTTACCATCTTGTTGGAGATTATAGTGGTTTCTGCACAGTCTACGCTAAAATGCAACTTTAGCTTGCCTTCCTCAATGCCCAGGAGCAGGAAGTCACAATATCCTCCATCGTCAAAGTAGAGAACCAGAGCGTCTGATATAGCTGTTTTGAATTGAAAGCTGAGGTCACTTCTAGTGCTGGCATCCCAGCGAAGATAACGTGCCCACTGACCCTCTAAGCCTGTGAATTCCAGGCCCAAACCAAGACTGAGGAAGGTGCTGAGCAGCAGTAGAACAAAATGAGGCCGACAAAGGGGAGGCATGGTATCCAGTGATTATGCTACAAGGGATCCTCTCGCAATGAACAAAATAAAATTCCTCAATTATATTTTCTGGCAAATTACATGGAGGTCATTGAAGAAACATCAAATCCTTTAGGTGATAACCATATGGGCGAAGAAGATGAAGCCACTGAAGCTCTTGACACATGCTATCCTAAATCCTGTTTAGGGGTACCAGGATGAATTCCAAACACACCGAACAGCCTTGAGATTAGAATTGGACACCTGCTCACCTTTACTTATCTATTAGAGAGGCTTTACAAACGATGCTCCCTTGAGTCGACTTCCTGGATTAAAACAGAGATGCTCCATATTGGTTTTGATTCTATTACATTGCCACATGTTAATGCCCACATTGGGCCTGACCTGTGAAGAAAAAAAAGACATTTTCATTAGGTTCACTATATACATTAAATATACAGACAAATATACTGCAGACCGTAGAGGTGAATATGATTTCAAGTACAACATCCAATTAATCAACCTCTTTCTTGATCCTGGAACATGATTCCAATCAACCAATCAGATTTGAGGGACAAGTTTACAGTTTAGATCAAGTTTAGGCTTAGGGTTAGGTGCTTCTACATCTATGTTACTTACATATTATTGCCCTCTGATTTTAGGGATACAGTAAGTTATGGATAGGTTATAGATTTAGACCCAAGGATAGGGTTAGGACTAAATTGGTAGCACTTTATTTCACAGTCGTGTTCCCCATGTACATACTATGTACTTATTACAGTAATTGCAATACCTGGGAAATAACTAGGTACTAACCCTGAACCTATGCATACACCTAGCCTTAACACATGTAGTTACCTTATGTTATGCAGTACTTTCTTAGGTAAGTACACTGTAAGTACACTGTAAGTGCACATACTGTAAAATAAAGGGCAACCACTAAATTTTCAGACGAGAATGTAGTTCCAGAATCAACAAAATATGGTTATCCAGGAACATGTCTTATTTGGCACAATCACGGTGACCATATAGTGGCCACCTTTGTATTCCCTTACACCTACGTGTTTACTCAGACAAAGAGAGGGTTTGTCTGAGTTATGTGTAATTATGAGCTATTCAACAGACATTTTTTGAACAATGAAATAAAAACAATTTGCATACTGTTTTGTGACACAACAGGTCATCTTTATAATATTACGTGTAATATTTTTTTTCACAAATAGAATAAATGGGCCTTCATACATAAAAATATATCTTTATATTTTAGTAAGGGGTGTCACAGCCAATAAAGTGAAGTTTTTTTGTTTGTCTGTTTTGTCTTTTTTTCATGTCACTTTCATGTGTTTGTTTGACCAACGGCAAATAGAGTGATAGGAAAACCTGTTTAGTTGCCATTATTTTTGCAATTCCATTTGAAAATACACACTTCACAGTAGTGTTGTCGGCATACCAGGTCGGCACTGAAATTTTAAAAATGTGATGCTTTGAGTGCTGATGAGCGGATTCCTAAACACCTCTGATTGGCCTTTGTGTTCACGCATTCATCAGTTATGTCTGTGTTTGGAAACAATGATCAAAGCACAGGAGCATTTGAAAGCACACTGAAGTGTTTGAATTTCAATCAGAGATGTTTACGAATCTGCTCAACAACATGAGTGTCACATTTTTAAAATTTCAGTACCGACTTGGTATCGCGGTCGATAATTTTGACAACACTACTTCACAGTAAAAATGAGTATTGCTAGTGTGTTGAACAAAATTTTTGAACAGGGCCAATAGTAAAGCCTCAGTTTACGACACCTGAGTATTTACAACACCCGCGGTCAGTTGACAGATGTCTGTTGGAGAGATACTGTACGTGTGTGTAGAATTCCATCCCTCCCTGCCCTGGCTGTTGCTTTGGCATGGAACCCCAAGAGACAAAAGCCTCCCCAATCATAGCTGTTCTACAGCGGTGCAACACAATAGCCCCTTTAACTACCTGCCCTGAATAGTTAATCTCTCCCTGGCAGTCACCTATTGAATTAAGGCAACTGATACCAACACCGATGCGTGGACCGTCCCTTGAGCGATAGTGGATCTTGTCTGTGTTTCAATAGAGAATGAGCGCTCCACAAGATTTGAGAAGAAAGGTGAAAAGGGTGATCTGAGCAGAACGCAGTGGCCATGGTCAAGACATTTAGCATGCAAACCACACTAATAGGCAAGGCATCATGGAGAACAGGTTTTCAGAAGGACTTCCTGTTAAGTTTGCTTTACTGCAAATGGACTCGCCTGAAACCCGATTCTCATAGACGGAACATGACAACTGTCATTGGTCTGGCAGCAATTACATGGAGAATTTATTACAAGCATAATACAGACTATTGTGTTACAAATTATATAGATATGATCAGAACTCTCCAAAATAGTCTATGAGGATTCTTGTTCAAAAGACATTTGGACAGGATTTTTGAGAATAAGCAAATACACTTAGATTATAGAAAATTCACTCAAACAGTTTGATTTGGTTCCCAAAAGGCAAAATAACATAAAAAAGCTTACACATAACTACCAGAGGAAAAGTCTTCCATCTGCCTCGAATAACGTACGGTCAATTCCAGCATGTTTTATGTGAGCAAGTCCAAGACACTGGTTACATGAAACAACAAACAAATATGCTGATTATGTCTCTGTATGTGCATTCTCCAATGTCATGTCAATCTCAGCTGGGTTTCTCCACCAAATGTCTCTAAAAATCTCAAAATCTGAATTTCTCTTATCAAAAAGGTCATCCAGTGTCTCCTGACATGCATTCACAAAGGACAACAAATGAGCAAGCTGTAGAAACCTGCAGTGTAACAGTAATTTGAAGCAGCACATGAGTTGTGGAATAGAACATTTTTCATCACACACTGTGTTTCACATGGGATTCTCAATTAAAGGAATAGTTTACCCCCCAAAATTTTTCTGTCATCATTCTTGTCTTTCAAAACCTGACTTTCTAACATATGGCCAAAAAACTAATAGTGCAGCGGTCTTATGGACCACTTTTATGATATTTTACAGGTTGTTTTGTTTGTTTCTTTTTTGAGCTTGACAGGCCCTCTTGTCCATCCAGCTCTCCAATAGATCAGCTCAAACATTCTGACAAACATCTTTCGATGTTCCATGGAAGACATTTGCAGGTGTCACTCGGTATAAAACATCCTTATCTAAAAGTTATATGGCAGCATATCATCAGAAGGCTGCTGACCTTGACCCTGATGTTAAGATCTTTCACATGTTATTTACATGGGAGATAAAAACTGTGAAATTGGAAATATACGCAATATATTGAAGAAAGAAAATGAAATTGTATTATTGTGCCCCAGTCAATCAATTTGTCTAAGGTATTTTCATACTTCTGCCTATTAAAGGGTTAAGCCAGATCACATACTATCCTTAGGTTACATGGAGGGAAAAAAATACATTACTATTCATCCATTCATAAGGGCCATGTAAGTTTTGCACTATTACCTAAGGGAGGAATGGGGGGGGGGGGGGTCATGTTCAGACTACTGCATGTATCCTTCAGTCTCCTCTCTGAGCAATGACAGAAGATCTAAAATTATTATGAAGTGAATTATTTGATAAATGTTTAGGACATAGGAATTATAGGATAAAATAGTGTTCCTCTCTTTCATGCTGTAAAAATCTTCCAATTTGCATAAGAAGAATATCGCTATCCCAGGACAAATGCAAGAAAAAAATAATGTTTATGAATACAAAAATGGCAGAAATATGATAATGTAACATAATAGTATGTGTTAATATCCTAACGCATTAGTGAAATTCTCTAAATCTCTTAAAGTAGTTCTGCTTTACCTTATATGATGAAGACTGTACTCCACCGATAGAGAATCCGATTTATCCAAGATTTTTTTTCGAACAAACGTTAAATCCACATTGCGAGTGATGAAGCGCGCATGGAGTGCTGCTGAGGTCAAATCCAGTGTAGTGGGATAATCCGCGCATCCCGAGCTCGCTCTCCTCCGCTCGACTGAGGTGCTTGAGCCTGTCCTGAGCTCGCGAGCTTTGCGGCTCCGCCTACTACTTATATTAAACACGCCATTTAAAGACGTATCAAGACAAATACAGCGGTTTCTGGAAGGAATCCCCTTCAGGTATCTTTACATAGGTGAATATACATTTTTAATCCTTAATTTTACATCATACTTCCTCAGCAGATCTATAGTCTGCACTTACACGAAATGACGAAAGTCCCGGATGTGAGCTGCTGTGTGGAGAAAAAGCGTCGAGTTTTCTGGAAGACTGGAAGTATTTGGGGAAGTCTCCATGGTGCTGAATAGTTTTTGAACTGCCCAGATACTACACTCACAAGTAATGACGGTTCCCTTAAAATAGTTTTACATTTACATTTAAAGAAATTTACATTAATAAAAAAGGACGTCCTGATCTACCTTTGACATCATACTATTGTCACGCGCATGCGTACTGGTGCTGTTTTCATCAAAATCTATTCACTCCTGTCTGTCAACGTTAAGATCAAAGCTAGTCTAGTGTAGTGACATACGAGGTAGATTTCGCCGCCTAATTAAGCGGAAAAGTTAATGAAAAGATCACTGATGCGGCTTAACGAGGTAGTGTGAGAGTCCTGTGGGAATATACAAGAGAATGAAAATGCACATGCATGCAGGAAACACACGTTTAAATAAATAAATAAAAATAAACTTTTTGTACCAATAAAAAAGCAGAGGGAGTTAATGTGGGCACATTTAAAGAAATGATGGCTAAATTATGTAAATTGTATGTTGCATATGAAATATTTAATTTATCAGGGCTTTGAACCAAAATTATTTGTGCAGTACTGAGAAACTTGCTTCAGAGTACAGTAATAGTAAATAGCCTACTTTTTGGGATCTTCAGCATGCATAACCTTGGCATTAAATCCAAAAACATTTAAAAGCAGATGGCACCTTTAGCATTAATAGAGGATCCAAAGTAGGACATTACACCACACTACAGTGATTTTTAGTGAAAGTATGGTTGTCCTCAAATTCACACTGGTGTCCTAGAAGAATAATCACAGGTTTAGTTCAACACATTAACTATAAATTTTTTCCACTAACGTTTGACAACAGAAAGTGCCTTAATACTTAATACTACTTTTTAAGTAGTGTTTTTATTATGTGAAACCTCACAAATGTCTGTGTAAACTGTTTTACCTAAAAAGTGTGCTTTTTTAATTTTTGTATTATTTTTATTTAATTACATTTTTTTTTGACCACCATGAAATATTCTGTATAGCTCTGTGCAAGTATTAACCACAGCAAAATACATATTATTATTATTATTATTATTAATAAAGTAAGTGTCAGAGAATCAGTTGTATGGTATCACTTAATAAAATTATAATATAAATGAGTCAGAATTAAGTAACAGGCTAACAAATTTATCCTAAATAAACATGACACCTTTAACAACTAAAAACAGAAAACTTTTTGTGTGTTTTGACCATTTACATGACAACAGCATTTTGGGGGCCTACAATTTCAAACTTTTGAAAACTGGTTGTGCAATGTGCAAGTTTTCTGTGCAAACTACAAAAATGCGAATTTGTGAAAATGGTGATGTCATGTGCATACATATTATGTGTTCAGTCTATAGGTGCATAGTGTTTCTTTAAAAAGTGACATCAGTGACTACTGGCCAAGGAGCATAATACAGCATTTTTAATGGTTTTTGCATATAAAAACAGGAAGCGTATTGACAACATTGTTGTCTGTGCAAGAAACGTCTCGGTTACGACTGTAACCTTAGTTCCCTGAAGAGAGAACAAGACGCTGCTTCGAAATTGACGCTGTGGGAACGCTTCATGTGAGTGTGTCATGAAGCACATGTAAAATCAGTCCAATGGTGGCGCGGGATGTCAGACCAGGAAACCATAAAGCACGCTCAAACAGTGCAACGCTAGCTTCGAAAAAGTCTGAAGTAGTCTCTGACAGGCATGCCAGAAGTATGGAGGGCGATGCAGTGTCTCGTTCCCTCTTCAGGGAACTAAGGTTAAAGTCGTAACCGAGACTTTCCCTTTCAAAGGAACTCGCGCTGCGTCAATAATTGACGCAGTGGGAATGTCTATACTCATGCAGCCATACTGACCAATTTCTGTCTAGTGTGATAAGAGTGGCACTAGGATGAGAGTACCCGAGCCCCCGGAGTGGAGCTCAACTCCAGGTCATAAAACCTCACGAACAGGGTTGGGGAGTAACGAAATACAAGTAACTTAGTTACGTATTTAAAATACAAAATTTGAGTAACTGTATTTCATTACAGTTACATTTTAAATGGGTGGTAATCAGATTACAGTTACATCTGAAAAGTATTTTAGATTACCAAAGTGATTACTTTGAATTTTAATGTCATTTAAACAGCATTTGGTGATTCTCTGACTCTGACCGTCTGAAAAAGCGGAGTTAAGTTTCATCAACATTTTAATACTTTTAAGAGGGATCATAAAAAATGTTATTTTTATTTAGTACTGTCCTGAACAAGACAAAATGACTGAATTTATATTAAAAAAAATTGCCGAACTATCAACTTAACTGTCCTTTCATGACCTGGATGATCCACGACTGTTTTCGTGTTTTGTGATAGTTGTTTGTGAGTCATTTTATAATTCACTGGTCACTGCAACTTTTTCTCACAATTTGTTTTTTCCCCTCACAATTGTGAGTTTGCATTTCACAATTATGACTTCTTTTTCTCAGAATTGCGAGATTTAAACTCAAAATTGCAAGTTATAAAGTGAGAATTGGGAGATATAAACTTGCAATACTAATTTTTTCTTGCAATTGTAAATTTAGTATGTGAGTTTATATCTCATAATTCTGACTTCTCGATATTGTGAGTTTATTTCTCATAATTTTGACTTTTCTCAATATTGCGAGTTTATATCTCATAATTCTGACTTCTCGATATTGGGAGTTTATTTCTCATAATTTTGACTTTTCTCAATATTGCGAGTTTATATCTCATAATTCTGACTCTATAACTTACAATTGAAACTTTATATCACACAATTCTGAGGGAAAAAGTCATAATTGTGAGATAAAAACTTGCAAATACCTTTTTTGTGCTTGTTCCACACTTATTAGTATTCCAAAGTATTCTAAAGTATTTAGATTAAGTTACTAAACTTGAGTAATGTAACGAAATACGTTACAAATTACTTTTTAAAGCATGTATTATGTAATCTGTAGGGAAATACATTTTAAAAGTAACCTACCCAGCCCTGCTCACGAATTTGTGTGGCGAGGACCAGCCTGCTGCATCACAAACATCCTGCAAAGATACTTTAGCTTTAGAGGCAGCCATACTTTGGGTAGAGTGGGCACGAACTGCCTTCGGAGAGGGCTGTCCGGCCGACTCGTAAGCAAGTTATATAGCCTCAACTATCCACTTGCTCATTCTCTGCTTAGATGCTGAGGACCCCTTAGCTGGGGGTCCAAAACACAAACAACTGTTCTGACTTACGTCACCGGGCACAGCAGATTCCTTCTTTCCTAGATCTTGACACATTAGTGGGGAATTTAGGAACATAACCTGGTCTGGGATGAAGAAAAGCTTTAACCATTCCAGGTGCAAATTCCAGACAAATTCCATACTAACAGGGCTTGCAGATCTCCTATTCATTTAAGAGAAGTAATCGCGAGGTTTTCAGAGTCAGGAACTTAACTGGGACCTCCTCAACAGGCTCAAACGGGGCCAGGAAAAGACCCTGGAGTACCAAGGCCACATCCCATGCTGGTACAATATCCCGTACTGCAGGTACATATACCTTCAGAGTGGAAGGAGATAACCCTGCCGTGAACCATTCTCCATACCGAAACTCCAGTACTGTACCAACCAGACAGCTAACTGGATCTGACTGGCGAACACTTCACCAAGAAGTGAAAAGCCTGCACTTCAGGGCATACAACTTCCTCGTGGAGGGAGCTCTAGAGTGAACGATGCGACTACCGACCTCAGTTGAAAGACCAGAGTCTATGAGCTGGGCCCCCTTAGAGGCCAAGCCCACAGCTTCCACAGTTCTGGGCGGGGGTGAAGTATTGAACCACCCGCCTGGGACAGAAGGTCCCTCCTGACAGGAATCTCCCACGGAGAGCCGTCTAGGAGAGATATTAGATCCTGAAACCACACTCTGCCCGGCCATCGTGGGGCAACCAAGGTGAGCTGGACCTGGTCACGGCGAACTCTCTCTAGAACTCCTGGGAGCAGAGCGGAGCGTTCATGGGAAATGCGTACAAACGCAGCCTCGGCCACGTCTGCACCATGGCATCCAGTCCAAGAGGAACTGGATGCGTGAGGGAGAACCAGAGTGGACAGTGAGACGCAAACAGATCCACTTGCGCCTGTCCAAACACCCTCCAAATCTGCTCCACCTCCTCGGGGTGGAGCCTCCATTCCCCGGGCCTCAGCCCCTGCCTCAACAGGATGTCTGCTCCCACATTCTGGACCCCAGGGATATAAGCTGCCCTGAGTTTAAGCAGCTTTCCCTGAGACCACAGGAGGATTTGGTGGGCCAGTTTGCAGAGTGGACACGAATGCAAACACCCCTGGTGATTTATGTAGGTGGCCACAGATGTGTTGTCTGACCAGATGAGCATATGGTGGCCCCTGAGGTCTGGGAAGAAATTCTTGAGAGCAAGAAAGACAGCCAGCATCTCCAGGCAATTGATATGCCAGGAAAGATGGTGCTCCTCCCACAGACCCTGAGTCAAATGACCCTCCAGTATTGCCCCCAGCCCGTGAGGGAAGCATCCATCGACGACATGGAGCTCTCAGCACGGGACCCTGGGATAGGAACCAGGGCTTCTTTCACATAACCAAGGCACGTAGGCACCGCCGCGTGACCTTGATCATGCGAAATGGATTTCCACTCGGAGAAAACCCACTGGTTCTGAGCCACCACTGCAGTGGTCTCATGTACAACAGGCCAAAAAGTATCACATCAGACTGATGTGACTGAGCTAGAATCAGCCAGTTGCCGATGTAATTCAGAACGCGTATCCCCTGCAGACGCAGCGGAGACAGCACTGCGTCCATACATTTGGTGAAAGTGCAGGGTGATAAAGCTAGACCTGCCTCTGATGTCCCACGACACCATTGGACTGATTTCACATGTGCTTCATGACACACTCACGCGAAGCGTTCCCACAGCGTCAATTCTCAATGCAGTGCGAGTTCCCTTGAAAGGGAATTCTTCAAACATGCAAAGGAAAAACTTTTCCATTTTTAGTACTCACCCTCATGTTGTTCCAAACCTGTAAGACTTTCATTCGTCTTTGGAACATAAATGAAGATCTTTTTGATTTTCACTTTTTGATCTGAGAACTTTCTGTCCCTCTATAGACAGCTATTCAACTACCACTTTGACGCTTCAAAAATGTCATAAAGAAATTGTAAAACTAATCCAAATGAATAGAGCTCTTCAGTCCAAATTTTCTGTAGAGAAATGATTGCTTTATACGATAAACAGATTGAATTTAGGCTTATATTCACATTTAAGTATTCACCAATGCACACATCAGTTGTGGTAAACAGAAGCATGTTTGCCTGATGTTTACAAGAACTAATAGCCGCTTTTCAACTGTTGGGCCAGTGTGAGCCAGGGCTTTTAACGGGTTGGCCTGGGCCAATAACCTCGGACCTGTAGCACCGAGCTGCACTTACACCGTCAGGCAAAAAGCTCCGTAGCACTTCACTTTATTAAAACCTGCCTGTAACAAGCCTCTCTGGAACAATGTCACACCAATCCATCATTTCACAAACAAATGGAAGTTTTATCATAAAACTAATCAGAAAGAAATCACTAGCAAGATCGCAAAACAAACATGATAAAAGGGGCCATTTGTTGGCATTTTTGTTGTTTACTTAAAGGATTAGTCCAGTAGTAATTTACTCAGCCCCATGTCATCCAAGATGTTCATGTCTTTCTTTCTTCAGTTGAGAAGAAATTAAGGTTTTTGTGGAAAACATTCCAGGATTTTTCTCCATATAGTAGACTTCAGAGGGGCATAAGTGGAAGGTTCAAATTGCAGTTTCAGTCTTTTTCAGCTGTTGTGCAGGAGAGATGGTTTCATGGCAGAAGCTCTGTTTGGTGATGCTTGAGCCAATTTTTCTTAAAAGATTATCAAACTGGTCCTTGTCAACTCTGAAATAGACTTTGAATCTCTCATCGTCCAGACGGAGCTCTTGGATAAGTTTGTGAAATTCTCTGTGGTGCACCCAAACACTGCAGGAGTTTGTTTTTAATTCTCCATAAATAAATCTTGTACTATAGCTACTGCAAGGGCTTTTCGGTGATGGAAATCCATTGAAATTACCATATGGTCGTGGAGAAAGCTGTTCATGGTTGCATAGCAACGACAGACGCCACAGAAGCGCAAGTTCCCGAACGCTTGCAAAAGCGCTTTCAAAAGAGAGGAGGAAGCGACGCGGCCACACTTTTTTGGGCGCGATATGTGAACGGCCCCTAACTGTCACGCAGTGTGTGTGCAGGAATAAGCGCACGGAGATTGAAGACTTCTTAACATAAAGCAGTTTAATCACGATCAAGATAATGACAGGAAAAATCCACAACTCCATGAAAGTAACGCTAATGATGAACCAGGACTGGACAGACACAGAGGGTATAAATACACAGGAACACATGAGGAGTGAAGAGCGGGGCACAGGTGACAGACATAACTAGTTACCAGACACAGCTGACATAAATGAACTAATAAAGGTGACTATGGCAACTAAGGAGGACTGGGAAACTCAAAACAAAAACACGTGTGACAAATGACAGGACTGGGGAACAGATAAACAAACAAAACCAACACACTAACAAATGCATAAAATCGAACAAATGGATATAAACTAATGCAAATAGGTGGAAACAATCGTGACATTAAACAGTTGGTGTTTTTGTCACAGTTTTAACTGTAACGTTACTACTAATGTTAGCATCCTCTCAGCCTCGACATCAAACACTGCTGTTCTCCACTAATGCAGCATCTAGTCAACAAACTAATTACTTTAGTGATATGAAAACATATACTGTAGTGTGTTGTATAGCACACCGCTTCTGAGCCGCTCCAGCATCAGACGCAACCCAGAAAATGATATCAACCGTGGTTGTGCGAGCATGTTTGCTAGCAGTCTGTGTTCTTCCTTTTTTTTTCTGTAGTAAGTAACGAAAATGCTTTGGAGAAATGTATTGGAGTAAAAGTATACATTTTATTTAGGAAATGTAGTGGAGTAAAACTAAAAGTTGACAGAAATATAAATACTCAAATAAGGACAGATTTTCCCAAAAAAACTCAAGTACTGTAACGAAGTATTTTTACTTCGTTACATTACACGTCTGTGATAGCTTGTCTGATTTTGTCAAGCATGTCATATTTCTGCCTAATACTGTGATCAGAATCCACATCGGATCACAAACAGAAGTTATTTCAAACACTTGCTCAAATTATTTTAAAAGTCTTTAATGTTGATGTTAGTTAGAATATGAAATCATGCACGTACCTTTGTTTGTAACCACTCACTCAAGACCAAGGTATTCAGCAGGCCAAAAAACAAGGAGTGCTCACTGCAGAGCATAATAACCTTGAGCTCCACCTCTCTGGAGCTCAAGGGTGGAGCTTAACTTGTTTAATGGGTGGAGAGACCCAGGCCGTTGGCCACGAGGAAGCCCCGACAAGGCCCAATCAATCCTTGGAAGTGATAGTGGAACTAGCATGCCTGCTTTTGGCCCAGCAGTGGAAATGCAGCTAATGAGGTTCATTCTCATGTGTTACACAGCACATTTGAGCTTCCGCAAGAGGTTTGTTCTCACACGTCAAGCAGGTTCGGTTGATCTTCTGTTCACTGATCACTGTTTGGGATTAAAGCCTAAATTCTATACATCATATGTCACGAAGTGATCGAGTCTCTTCAGAAATTTTGGACTTAAACTGCTGAATTCATATGGGTTTGTTTAACAATTAATGGCAAAATTTTCATTTTTGGGTGAAAACTTGGGATTAGTACCTATAAAAATGAATTGTACAATAAATTGTGTCCTCATTTTGGAAAGCTTTTTACAAAAAATGAACATGACGCATCTTCATGACATCCTCAGGCTGTATGTACTGTATACTGTGAAATCGAAATTAAATGAATGGTTAGCCATTCCCAGCCCATATCATTTACAAGTTCTTTCCTGGTGCTTTGTTAACAAACTCATACAAGTGCCTCACACCTCACCAGCACACACATGGCACTTGGCAACTGTGAGTGAATGTCAGCAGTGGAAACATCTTTTGTTTTTGTTATTTTTTTAAGGCGTCAGACTGCAGATGGGGATCTTCTTTCCCAGTGATACAGAGACAGCATTGATCATCTTTCTTCAACACCTCTCCAAAGACACCTATACACTTTCCAGGACACCATCTGCTACAATTCATTATCCTATAGAGCTTGTCTAACTACATTGCTTTTAGAACACCCCCAAACATCACAGAAACATAAAAACATGCTGCGAGTCAAATCTATTTCACTCAGCTAGTTCCAAACTCTTCAAGCTCACCTGCTACTGCTTCATCTTAAATGAACCCATTACTGGGTCATGTTAATACTATAAACAGTAGGTCAGTCTAACAAGCTTCCTGTCACCACCAGAAGTAACATCTACTTGAATTACTTAGAAATTTCCAAATGTAGCTTTCTACAAATCAGAGAAAGTCCCACACCTACCTTTCACCACAATCCTCTTCTTTCCCGAACATTTCTCCTGCCTCCATCCAACCACACACATTTAAAGAAGAACATCCTTCCAGACCTGTTTCTTGACTCTTTTTTTCCTCCTCAGTGTGTGAAGCTAATGCTCTCTGCCCCGCGGCCTGCGACAACTCTGTCATAATTAGGAGGAACATCCTTCAGCCAAGGCAGGTGGAGGAGGCCCCTGGGAGACCCTGTAAGACAGCCACATTCCTGACATATGAAGAGAATATCTTCAAGGCAGGACAGACATTCTCTGCAACAATATTCTACCTTTTTTCACTCTGGTACAGCAAAAGGGCAGCTTGAAAAAAAAAAGAATGTGTATTATGATTAATATTAAAATAAAAATATGCAATGATTAATATTAAGATTGGCAAAATGTGCAGGTTATTACATTACTCACTGCATTACAGGGCTATAGACTAATCTTTTTTACAAGGAGCACTCTAGCCCCTTACTAAAAATTTTAGGAACACAAGAAGAAAATTTAGGGGCATACCTTAAATCTACCTGCAGCGCAGTTACTCACATTTCCCCCATTTTAACTGTATTACTGACAAATGCCTTGGAAATAACTAGACTTTACATACAGAAATTACAATGTGCCGTTTTATTTTCAAGGCTCCAGATTAACATTTGTGGACAGCATTATCATTCATAATGACTAGTCTAATAATTCAAAAGCAAAACGATTGAAAATATTGATTAGGGAGTGGAAATGGCAGCCTAATAATAATGGTTGAAATGGTAATTTAATATCTTTTTTATTTTTAAATAAATTTTCCAATCAATCAAGATCGGCTCACGCTGCACTGACATTGGTTCAAACTGATAAACGGTCCGTGAAGCACAAATGAGTAGCGCAGTTCCGCTTTCATTACGTTTGCCATTTGATGTTGGGCAACACTGGTGTTTACGTCAACAAACTTTGATTGCGAACAAATTTTGATCGTACCAGCAGGAAAAATGGTCGCAGTCTAGAGCCCTGCATGTGTAACGTTCGCTCGGGGTGTGTGCTAGGAAGCACGGAGATCACGGACAGATTCAATTTCAAGTAATTTATTAAACATGACAAGATCAGAAGACAGAAGACGCAAGAACGTAACTTTAACGAAGAACAAGGACTGGACTGACACAAAGGGAATTTATACACCAGAGAACAAGCGGGTAACGAGTAGCGCACAGGTGAAAGACATGATACAAACAAGACACAGCTGATGACAATGAACTAATAATAGACAAGCACATGGGAAGGCAAAACAAAGATCACATGACAAAACAGAACTGGAAATCACAACAAGGAACATGTGACAGATGACAGGACAAACACAGAACATGTGACAGAATGACATGACTGAAGGAAACAAAAACAAAGAACACATGACGGATGACGGGACTAAACTGAAAACAAGGAACAGAATAAACAGATGAACACAGACACGATAAAGACAATAAACAGACACGATTATGACAGTACTCCCGGTACAGGGCGGGCACCCTGGAGGCCGTGGTCAGGCTTAGGCAGTTCAGGTGGCCTCCAGGGTGTCTCCTGGAGGTCCGGCGGCCATGGAGGAGTCCAGGGCAGAGTCCCAGCGGATGCCAGGAGGTCAGGCGGCCATGGAGGAGTCCAGGGCAGAGTCCCAGCGGATGCCAGGAGGTCAGGCGGCCATGGAGGAGTCCAGGGCAGAGTCCCAGCGGATGCCAGGAGGTCAGGCGGCCATGGAGGAGTCCAGGGCAGAGTCCCAGCGGATGCCAGGAGGTCAGGCGGCCATGGAGGAGTCCAGGGCAGAGTCCCAGCGGATGCCAGGAGGTCAGGCGGCCATGGAGGAGTCCAGGGCAGAGTCCCAGCGGATGCCAGGAGATCAGGCGGCCATGGAGGAGTCCAGCGTAGAGTACAGGACATGGCCTCCCTCCCTCTGGCCACCGTGGGCGAGGCCACTGGGCCCCCCCCCAAAATTTTCAGGGGAGGAGTCCCCCATTTCTGCGGGCTTGGCGGCTGGAGGAGAGTCACCGGCTCTGGTGGTGGACGATCTGGGAGCGCTGACTCTGGGAGGTCTGGGAGCGCTGGCTCTGGGAGGTCTGGGAGCGCTGGCTCTGGGAGGTCTGGGAGCGCAGGCTCTGGGAGGTCTGGGAGCGCAGGCTCTGGGAGGTCTGGGAGCGCAGGCTCTGGGAGGTCTGGGAGCTCAGGGTCTGGGAGCTCAGGAGGCTCTGGCCAGTTTGGGAGCTCTGGCCAATCTGGGAGCTCTGGCCAATCTGGGAGCTCTGGCCAATCTGGGAGCTCTGGAGGGTCAGGGAACTCAGGCAGCTCTGGCGGATCAGGGAACTCAGGCAGCTCTGGCGGATCAGGGAACTCAGGCAGCTCTGGCGGATCAGGGAACTCAGGCAGCTCTGGCGGATCAGGGAGCTCTGGGGTTGCGAGCACTGGAGACGGCTCAGGGGTAGCGAGCACTGGAGACGGCTCAGGGGTAGCGAGCACTGGAGACGGCTCAGGGGTAGCGAGCACTGGAGACGGCTCAGGGGTAGCGAGCACTGGAGACGGCTCAGGGGTAGCGAGCACTGGTGACGGCTCAGGGGTTGCGAGCACTGGAGACGGCTCTGGGGTTGCGAGCACTGGAGACGGCTCTGGGGTTGCGAGCACAGGAGACGGCTCTGGGGTGGCGAGCACAGGATAAAAGTCTATTAGCCTCTCTTTCCTGGCCGGTGGAGCCATTGCGGCCGGTAGAGGGCGTGGTCTGAGCGTGGCGGGCTGTGTCACGTGACGAGCAGCGGCGGCGCGCTTCAACACCGATCTGACTGACTGCAGCGGGGGGTCCAACACCTTGGACCCCAGGATAGCGCTGCTAAAACCCCCGTGGCGATCCTGGGACCGGGCTGACCGGCAGACAGGGACTGCTCCGCTGATGGGGCATGTGAGGGCAGTCGGCGTTAGGTGGGCTGGCGGAGCGGGTGTGTTGGATGGGGTCGGACGCGGAACACATTCCTCAACCTCGAACCCAGAGCAGTTCAACTCTAGGACCAAATTAATCAAATCAACTAGAGGAAAACTGCTCATGGGTTCGTCAGGGCGAATCGTGCCCGCGTCCAGTCCCATCCAAAACACCGCATTAAGTGAGGCATCCGGCCAGCCCACGTGATGGGAGAGCTCGACAAACTCCCCGACATACCTCTCCAGTGGACGTCCCCGCTGCCGGATACCCCACAGACGATCTTCGGCGCCGGTGATATTCATCGTCGCGGTAGTCGTTGGTGTTGTTGTTGTTGTGGTTCTTCGTTCTGTAACGTTCGCTCGGGGTGTGTGCTAGGAAGCACGGAGATCACGGACAGATTCAATTTCAAGTAATTTATTAAACATGACAAGATCAGAAGACAGAAGACGCAAGAACGTAACTTTAACGAAGAACAAGGACTGGACTGACACAAAGGGAATTTATACACCAGAGAACAAGCGGGTAACGAGTAGCGCACAGGTGAAAGACATGATACAAACAAGACACAGCTGATGACAATGAACTAATAATAGACAAGCACATGGGAAGGCAAAACAAAGATCACATGACAAAACAGAACTGGAAATCACAACAAGGAACATGTGACAGATGACAGGACAAACACAGAACATGTGACAGAATGACATGACTGAAGGAAACAAAAACAAAGAACACATGACGGATGACGGGACTAAACTGAAAACAAGGAACAGAATAAACAGATGAACACAGACACGATAAAGACAATAAACAGACACGATTATGACAGCATGATATAACTTTCCATCTAATGATACAATTGTTTTGATGGCTTAATTAGAATAAAAGATTGCAGCTCTGCAATTAGACATATCTTGAGGATGCAGGGAATCATAATCTCATGGGGAATCAGATTTTGACACCACACAAAAAATACAACAGCATTTATCTGAAATAGAAAGCTTTGTAACAATATACACTACTGTTCAAAAGTTTGGGTCAGTAAGAATTGTTGATAACACTTTATTTTACAGTGTCATTGTTATATGTTACATGTAGTTACTATTGTGGTAGCACTTTATTTTACAGTCTTGTTCCGCATGTACCTACTATGTACTTGTTATAGTAATTGCAATAACTGGGTAATAACTAGGTACTAACCAGAGGTGGGGGACTCGAGTCACTCGACTTGACTCGAGTCAGACTTAAGTCACAAATTTTAGGACTTGAGACTTGCTTGACAAATATTAATAAAAGATTTTGACTTGATATTCGTGACTTGAGACTAGACTCGGACTGGAGTGAAATGAGTCAAAATAAAGTCTTTTGTTTAATAAATATCTGGTTTTAAACGCACCGCAACCTAATCAAGCTGATCTAACGTAAGAGCATGGGCAGTGGTGACTGAACAGGTGGTACTCTAAGAATAATTAAATTTGGGTAACGTTACCAGGATTATGTGCAAGACCGTGCTAAGAAGAGAAGAACAGCGTATGCAAGGCCTCCAAGACGAACATATGTGATACAGCCACCACCACCACTTCGAATTTCATTTGACAATTCTAATCCCAAAAAAAAAAAAAATGTAAGTGACAAAGTCAGTCCCGCTGTTTTCAGCTTACGCTAACGTCTTGGCTAATCACAGCTTTTACTAGTTGTGGTAGACTTAACATTTTGAACATGCTAAGAGTTGACTGTGTGAATGTCACACACACAACGCACAGAAAGACACACGCAAGTACTGAGTTCTCAGTCACGGAACGAACAAACAATTATACACACAATAATGCCAAAAATGTCTGTTTTGTTGATTATCCTCATTAGAGCAGCCTTGAATGCATTAAATAAAGTCTTAAACCAAAAGTAAAGAGTTGTGAGACAGTGAAATCCATGTCATGTGTGGCAGCTCTTACAGTGACAGCAACCATCTGTCATTGAAGATAATCAAACAACAAAGGTAAAAGAGAAAATTATCACATTTAATGTTTTGTAAGTGCAATGCATTGTAAATGGTTATTCACTGTTTATAAGGAAATATCAGCTGTGTTTTTTTGTTTTTTTTGCGATAGCACTTAGTATATGCATGTGTACAGTGTCTAATAATTGGTCTTCAGTGTTAGACTTTTAGTGAAAATCCTATGGATAGTTTAGGGGAATGCATATAAATATTTTGTATACGCACACAAAGGAAAAAAATCGTACAGACTTGCGAAACCCAACCATGCACATGGAAACAAACAATACAACTTTTCACTCATACAGGCACACGCACATTACTCACAAAATTAATGAATCACACCCAATCAAATCCTCTCTCACCTTTTCACTCCCTCAATCAAATCCTCTCTCACTCACTCACTGTAACGACTCATCACTCAAGTTGGGATCCATTTGCAAGCTTTTATTAAACAAAATCGTAGTCAAGCAGTCCAGGGGTAAATGGCCAGAGAACAGGGTAAGCAGAGATAATACAAAAGTCGTTACCGGGGACAGGCAGAGGTCGAGACAGGCAGAAAACAGTCGTAAATCCAGAAGCAGGCAAACAGGTCAAAGAGGCAGGCAGCAATGGGTCAGAATCAGTAAATACACAGGGTCAACAACGGTAAATGAAACACGGGTAGATAACGCTTGGAGTTGTGCCGAATGGGAACAAGACTTCGCGTTAATTTAGAGTTCAGGGTAGTCTTAAATACTGTTTTGTCAATGACTAGCAGCTGGAACCGTAATCAGCGCCGAGGTACGGGGATTATGGGAAATGTAGTGAGGACAGTGTGTGCGTGAGTGTCAGTATTCAGGCGAGGGCGCCCTCTGCCGGTCAGAGGAGGGAATCACGGAGTTCGCCTCTGTGACAGAGCCCCCCCCCTGCGAGCGACTCCTGGCGCGAGGAGGCCGTTGACGCCGGGGTCTCCCTCGTGGTCGTGGGGCTGGTCTTTCTGGATGAGTGTGATGGAATTCCTCGATGAGATTAGGGTCTAGGATATCATCCCTGTCGACCCAGGAGCGTTCTTCCGGACCATAGCCCTCCCAGTCAACCAGATACTGGAGATTGCGACCCCGACGTCTGGAGTCTAGTAGTTCCTGTACACGATAGACCTCCTCGCCCTCCACTACGATGGGTGAGGGGCCCTGGACAGCAGACCTCTCCTCCCCCTCCTCGCTGGGACCCTCGGCAGGCTTGAGCAACGACACATGAAATGTAGGGGAGATGCGGAAATTGTTAGGTAGGTTAAGACGAAATGAAACAGGTGTTATTTGGCGGGATATTTGAAAAGGACCCACGTACCTCGGGCTAAGTTTCTTGCAAGGGAGTCGGAGACGAAGATCTCTGGTGGAGAGCCACACCCATTGCCCCGGTTGATACTCGGGTCCTGCTCTTCGATGGCGATCGGCCTGTACTCTCTGCCGCCGTATGGCGTGTTGGAGGTGAACATGAGCCTGATTCCAGGTTTCCTCACTCCTGTTAAGCCAGTCGTTCACAGCAGGGACGTTAGTAGGTTCTCCAGACCACGGAAAGAGGGGAGGTTGGTAACCCAGGATGCACTGGAATGGTGTGAGGCCGGTTGCCTCCTTCCTGAGGGAGTTTTGCGCATACTCTGCCCACATTAAGAACTTGGCCCAATCCTCTTGATGATCGTTGCAATACGAACGTAGGAAACGAGTTACCTCTTGATTTAGTCTCTCGACCTGACCATTGGATTGTGGATGATAACCAGAAGTCAGACTGATATTGACGGCTAAGGCCCTGAATAAGCTTGCCCAGAGTCGTGACGTAAATTGGGGTCCACGATCAGAGAGGATGTCCTCCGGCAATCCATAAAGCCGAAATACCCAATTACAGAGATGTTCCGCAGTCTGCATGGCAGTGGGGAGTTTGGGCAAAGGCAGTAAGCGACATGCTTTGGAGAAGCGATCGATAATGGTCAGAATGGTGGTGCAGTTATTAGAAGCAGGAAGGTCGGTGATGAAATCAATAGCGATGTGAGACCAAGGACGTTGCGGAACAGGTAGAGGTTGTAAAAGACCGGCGGGCAATTGGTGAGAGGATTTGTTACGGTTGCAGGTTGAACATTGTTTAATGGATTTCGTAACGTCGGCTGACAGAGTAGACCACCAGAACTGATTTTGGACTAGTTGAATTGTCGCTGTGATCCCAGGGTGACCAGAGGACGGGATGGAATGGATTCTTTCGATGAGACGACTTCTGAGATGATCCGGCACGAAGGTTTTATCAGTGGGACAGTCGGCAGGGATCTCATTAACGGAGTTGGCCTGATTGATCTCAGTCATAATATCCCATTGAATGGGAGACAGCACTAAATTGGTGGGAATTACAGTTTCTGGTGATCGTGTGGAGATGTCAGATTCCTCCTGACGTGATAATGCATCCGCCTTTGTGTTCTTGGACCCTGGGCGGTAGGTTACTGTGAATTGGAATCGTGAGAAGAACAATGACCACCTGGCTTGACGAGGATTGAGTCGCTTGGCTGATTTGAGATATTCCAAATTCTTGTGATCAGTTATGACTGTGAACGGATGTTTGGACCCCTCAAGCCAATGACGCCATTCCTCGAACGCTGATTTCATGGCTAATAATTCTCTGTCGCCCACATCATAGTTGCGTTCTGCAGCATTCAGTTTTCGAGAGTGATAGGCACATGGATACAATTTAGGGGGATACCCCTGTCGTTGAGAAAGGATGGCCCCCAGGCCGGTACTGGAGGCATCCACTTCGACTAAGAATGGAATCTCTGGGTCAGGATGACGTAGAATCGGAGCAGTAACGAATCGTTCCTTGAGAGAGTGGAAAGCCTGGTTGGCAGCAGAGGACCAGGTGAGGTGGTGACTTCCTTTCTTGACTAAGGATGTGAGAGGGTTGGCTATGGTGCTGAAATTGCGAATAAACCTTCGGTAGAAATTAGCAAACCCTAAGAATCTCTGTAACTCTTTCAGAGTCTGGGGCCTGGGCCAGTTGAGAACCGCGGTTACCTTTTGTTCATCCATAGCGACTCCTTCAGGGCTAATGATGTAACCCAGGAATGCCGTTGTATTGCGGTGAAACTCACACTTTTCCAGTTTGGCATAGAGTTGATGCTGAATAAGACGTTTAAGAACTGTACGGACCTGTTGTACATGTTCTTCCCAGGAGTTGGAATAAATGAGAATGTCGTCGATGTAGACGATCACAGACTGATTTAGCATGTCTCGGAAGACATCGTTCACAAAGGCCTGGAAGACGGACGGACTATTGACCAGCCCGAACGGCATAACGAGATATTCATAGTGTCCATTGGTGGTGGAGAACGCTGTCTTCCATTCATCTCCATCACGGATGCGGATGAGATTGTAGGCACAGCGGAGGTCTAATTTAGTGAAGTACTTAGCTGTACGAAGTTGTTCGAGAGCAGCCGGAACGAGTGGTAACGGGTATTTATACTTGATGGTTATTTCGTTCAGGCCTCTATAGTCTATACAGGGTCTTAATCCACCATCCTTCTTATGGACGAAGAAGAAGCCAGCAGATGCAGGTGACGTGGATGGTCGGATGAAACCTTTAGTTAACTCCTCCTCAATGTACTTCTTCATGGCTTCAGTCTCGGTTTGAGAGAGAGGAAAGATGCGCCCTCTAGGGGACTGAGAGCCTGGGATGAGGTCAATGGCGCAGTCATACGACCGATGAGGAGGTAGAAGGGATGCTCGGGATTTACTGAATGCTTCAGCTAGATCTTGATACTGTGTTGGCAGGGTCGCGGAGACAATGGGTTCATTGATAGATACCTTCTGAAGAGGGAGTGTAATGGTAGGTTGGAGACAAGTTTGTTGGCAATGCGAACTCCAACGAGTGATCTGTCCTTCCCTCCAAGATATGTCTGGATCATGTTGTCGGAGCCAGGGGAGACCCAGAATAATGGCTATGTTAGGCGTGGGCAGAGTGTAAAATTGAATAGTCTCCCTGTGAAGTATTCCTGTCTGCATGGTTAGTTCCTTGGTGAGGGTGGAAATCTGTCCGGTGCCCAGGGGGCGACCATCTATGGCTTCCACTGTAAGAGAAGAATGACACTGGATCAGCGGAATGTTATGTTGCTGAATGAAACCCTGTGACATAAAGTTCCCCGCAGCCCCTGAATCAACTAATGCAGTTGCGGTAAGACTTCTGTCCTCAATATGAATTATTATCGGTACAGTTAGACACAGATCAGGATTAAGTGAGTTAACAGCAACACTCACCACTCTGGATTTATCGGAACTGGGTTTCTGGGGACAGGAGGTGCGCATGTGACCCGGCTGGCCACAGTACAAACAGAGACGATGTGTCATACGACGATTCCTTTCCTCAGCTGACAAATGGTAAGTGTTCACTTGCATGGGTTCTACGTTTTCTGGTGGGTTGTTAAAGGATGCTGGTTGAAGAGATCGGGGCTTGCGAGAGCGAATCAAATTGTCAATTTGGATAGCCAGCTCGATAAATTTGTCTAGAGTTTTACCTTCATCTCTGCAAGCAAGTTCAGTCCGTAATTCAGGAGATAATCCCTTGCGAAATAATGTCTTTAACGTGTCATCCACCCAAGTGGTCTGGGCCGCGAGTGTGCGGAAGTTCAAAGCATACTCTGCGGCTGATAATCTCCCCTGCGAGAGTTCGAGCAGCCGCTCTCCTGCTGCACGTCCCTCGTGAGGGTGATCAAATATCTCCCGAAATCTCTGTATGAATGCGTCATAGGTGGGGAAAAGGTTACCATCCTCACGCCAGATGGCGGTAATCCACTCGAGGGCTTTTCCTGTAAACAGCGAGCAAACAAACGCGATCTTGCTGGCCTCCGTTGAATACAGAGCTGGTTGTTGAGCGATGAATAGGGAACACTGAAGAGCAAATCCTTTGCATTTGGTCGAATCCCCATCGAATTTCTCCGGAAAGGACATGCGAGGACTGACAGCGGGAGATATTGCAACAGTGTGCGACATGGCGGCCGAGGCAGCAGCGTGCGCAGATTCTGGAGCGGCAGGTGCGTGAAGACTTTGTAAAGCTTTGACTAGTTCTTCAGTGATTGATGTCAGACGATTTAACTGGTGTTGGTGGGCTGCCAGTTGACTAGCCTGGGCTGACAGGGTGGTACACAGATGTGAGAAAGCTGCTGGATCTGTTGTAGGCGAAGTCTTCTGTAACGACTCATCACTCAAGTTGGGATCCATTTGCAAGCTTTTATTAAACAAAATCGTAGTCAAGCAGTCCAGGGGTAAATGGCCAGAGAACAGGGTAAGCAGAGATAATACAAAAGTCGTTACCGGGGACAGGCAGAGGTCGAGACAGGCAGAAAACAGTCGTAAATCCAGAAGCAGGCAAACAGGTCAAAGAGGCAGGCAGCAATGGGTCAGAATCAGTAAATACACAGGGTCAACAACGGTAAATGAAACACGGGTAGATAACGCTTGGAGTTGTGCCGAATGGGAACAAGACTTCGCGTTAATTTAGAGTTCAGGGTAGTCTTAAATACTGTTTTGTCAATGACTAGCAGCTGGAACCGTAATCAGCGCCGAGGTACGGGGATTATGGGAAATGTAGTGAGGACAGTGTGTGCGTGAGTGTCAGTATTCAGGCGAGGGCGCCCTCTGCCGGTCAGAGGAGGGAATCACGGAGTTCGCCTCTGTGACACTCACTCACACACAGATTAATAATGTACAATAGTCAATCCAATTTGTGTGATTCAATTATGTGTTATTCTTCCGTTAAAAAGGATGGACCTAACTTAAGGATGTGTTCATGTCCCATAAAGCTGATGCCTGTTTGAATAATGCAAATAAAACCCCCATAGTTCATAACTACTGTATTTTTTTTAACTCATTTTAATATATAAATTCATTTAAATCATCAAATATTTGAATGACTTGCCAGTGAACCTATCCCTACACCTAACCTTAACCCATGTAGTTACCTTATGTTATCAGTACTTTCTTAGGTTAGTACACTGTAAGTACATGTAAGTGCCCATACTATAAAATAAAGTGCAACTACTATTGTAATAACTATAAATTTTGCATAATTACATGCAACTAAACCAAACTAAACCTTTAGTAAATACATCTAGTTATTTAATATTACTCAGTACTAAAATATTATTTATACTATAATACTATAATTACACTAATTATACTTACACTATAATTGCTGTGTAACAAAGACACCATAAAATAAAGTGCAACTGAAGTGTAACTTTTTTTAAAGAAAGTAATACTTTTGTTCAGGAAGGATGCATTAAATTAAAAGTGATAATAAAAATGTAATGTAAAGAAAAATGTTACTGATCTAAAACATTTAAATTGTACTGGTAGTGTGTAGGTATATATATATATATATCTTAGCATCTGGACTGGATCACTAATGATCAATTCATTTTTAGGTTTTAGGAAAAGCTTTTAACCTTCTGAATTGCATAGGTAAATCTCAGCTGGCTCCGGCCTGTCCTGACCCTCATGGGCCAGTGACATTTTTGTGGTTATGTGTCGATGTTAAACAGACTCTCTCTGTAAGTCTCCCTGACTTCAAAAAGATCGGAATCAACTCGGATCAAATTCTTTCCCCCGCACAAGCCCAAAGCTTGTGGGACAAGAAGACCACCAAGAAGACCACGCACACACATAGAGACATTCATTAAAATATGAAAGTGTTTTTCATGAGTGTATGCATGTCTCTACATTACCCTAGCTTAGTTACATCTGTTAGCTGTGTTAGTTTTATTCTAAATGCTCAAATTCAAGTGTAAGAATGTATCCATACGTCAAACACTTCTAAACCCATGCTCCTTGGATTCAAAAAGTTCCTCTGTGAATATCCTAACTAGATATATGTGTTATATCATGATAATATGCATTATTCTACTTTTAAGGTACTTTGGAGGAAAAAGGACTCAGTTTGGACACCTCCATAGATCATGCAAATTAGGCCATAAAAATAGACAAAAGAAAGTTCTCCCGCTAAAAGTCCATGTTCTCTATTGGTCCGTATGCCCAAAATAGGTGTGCAAGGAGTTATAACACCTAAAGTTCATCCGTGCTCAGTCACTTCCCTTCGTAGATGAGACCAGGTCATTTTTTCGACACACCTCTAACCCCTCAACACTAGGCTGATCTATGAATTTGTTTAAATCAAAAGTTGTCATTTTTACCAAAAACAGTGAGGAAACAAATAAGGAAAATCCACACACACTCCAGACCTACCTACCTAACCAGAAGTCTAACTAGCTCCTAGCTAGTCTTCGGAGGGTACCGATTAAGAGATTGCTCTCTCCCCCGGAATACCTCCAAACAAAACAAACTAAAATAATAAAGAAAACAACAAACAGTAAACCGTAACCAGAACTGGCGCTAAGCACAGCTCTGTTGGCTTACTCTGACTAACCGAAGAATGTGTAGGACAAACCTGATCCGCTCCACACCAAACAAATCACGTTAATTACTGGCCGCTGAACTCTCGGGAAACAATACTTACAAAGGATCCCGGACGAGCCCCCATTTATGTTACAAACCCCAGTTTCAAAGAGCTCGCTAGGGAAGGGGATAAGCAACATAAAAAGGACATGCGAGACAAAAAGAAACCAATGAACTGTTTATTGATGCTGCAGCACTCACATATCACAGGCAACTTGTTCAGGTGGTATAAAACCAGCCCTCTGACACAATGAACATGAAATGACAAACGCACAGATCAACAAAAACAAAACAGAAATAAAAATGAAACAAAACACAGCTTAACAACAACAGCGGGCCATCAGGATGCACACAGAACTCGTTGGGCACAGCTGATCGTCAGTGTCAGCGTCAGCTTACCGCACGAGCCCTCTCTCCAGTGTGCACCACGCTCACATAGAGCTAAACACAGTGGCAGTGGCGGCTGCGCGACAGGAGTAGTAATAGTTGAGGGTTCTTAAGTGTGCACCACACTCATATAAAGCTAAAAACAGTGGTAGTGGTGGCTGCACGACAGGAGTAGTAATAGTTGAGGGTTCTCAAGTGTGCACCACGCTCACATAAAGCTAAAGACAGTGGCAGTGGTGACCTGGCGACTGGAGTTCTGATGCACAAGTTCAACACACTCAACAGTACACCTCCACATGTCTACACTCTCCCCGCTTATATCCAGCCCAGCGCGTCAGAAAGGAATGGGCCACAGGTGCACAGGGGTGGGACCAGAGAAAGAACCAAGCTAATACAAAGAGAATACACACCACACTAAATACATAAAGGCTTGGGCCGTAACATTCTTCTTTTATTTTCCGGGATTTTGCGAATAGTTAATTCCGTTTTGAAACTCCCGCTGAAGATTCAACCTCAGGAAGAGACCAATCGAAGCTCCAGCTCCATGCACTGAACTTTGAACGCCATTCACCACAGCACTAAAGTACTAATGCAAGTATCTGAATTAATTTTCGATTCTTTAATTTGATTGTCTGAAGTGATTTCGTTGCTGGTTCTCAAAAGGTTTAACTGTTTGTAATCTTGCCTTCTTTGATCAGCCTCTTTCATTTCTTTACTTTCATTTTTTTATTATATTGTATGCTCTGCTTAGATTTACTTGTGTGTATCCGCGTATACAGGGAGTGCAGAATTATTAGGCAAATGAGTATTTTGACCACATCATCCTCGTTATGCATGTTGTCTTACTCCAAGCTGTATAGGCTGGAAAGCCTACTACCAATTAAGCATATTAGGTGATGTGCATCTCTGTAATGAGAAGGGGTGTGGTCTAATGACATCAACACCCTATATCAGGTGTGCATAATTATTAGGCAACTTCCTTTCCTTTGGCAAAATGGGTCAAAAGAAGGACTTGACAGGCTCAGAAAAGTCAAAAATAGTGAGATATATTGCAGAGGGATGCAGAAGTCTTAAAATAGCCAAGCTTCTGAAGCGTGATCATCGAACAATCAAGCGTTTCATTCAAAATAGTCAACAGGGTCGCAAGAAGCGTGTGGAAAAACCAAGGCGCAAAATAACTGCCCGTGAACTGAGAAAAGTCAAGCGTGCAGCTGCCAAGATGCCACTTGCCACCAGTTTGGCCATATTTCAGAGCTGCAACATCACTGGAGTGCCCAAAAGCACAAGGTGTGCAATACTCAGAGACATGGCCAAGGTAAGAAAGGCAGAAAGTCGACCACCACTGAACAAGACACACAAGCTGAAACGTCAAGACTGGGCCAAGAAATATCTCAAGACTGATTTTTCTAAGGTTTTATGGACTGATGAAATGAGAGTGAGTCTTGATGGGCCAGATGGATGGGCCCGTGGCTGGATTGGTAAAGGGCAGAGAGCTCCAGTCCGACTCAGACGCCAGCAAGGTGGAGGTGGAGTACTGGTTTGGGCTGGTATCATCAAAGATGAGCTTGTGGGGCCTTTTCGGGTTGAGGATGGAGTCAAGCTCAACTCCCAGTCCTACTGCCAGTTTCTGGAAGACACCTTCTTCAAGCAGTGGTACAGGAAGAAGTCTACATCCTTCAAGAAAAACATGATTTTCATGCAGGACAATGCTCCATCACACGCGTCCAAGTACTCCACAGCGTGGCTGGCAAGAAAGGGTATAAAAGAAGAAAATCTAATGATATGGCCTCCTTGTTCACCTGATCTGAACCCCATTGAGAACCTGTGGTCCATCATCAAATGTGCGATTTACAAGGAGGGAAAACAGTACACCTCTCTGAACAGTGTCTGGGAGGCTGTGGTTGCTGCTGCACGCAATGTTGATGGTGAACAGATCAAAACACTGACAGAATCCATGGATGGCAGGCTTTTGAGTGTCCTTGCAAAGAAAGGTGGCTATATTGGTCACTGATTTGTTTTTGTTTGGTTTTTGAATGTCAGAAATGTATATTTGTGAATGTTGAGATGTTATATTGGTTTCACTGGTAAAAATAAATAATTGAAATGGGTATAAATTTGTTTTTTGTTAAGGTCCCTAATAATTATGCACAGTAATAGTCACCTGCACACACAGATATCCCCCTAAAATAGCTAAAACTAAAAACTAAAAACTAAAACTTCCAAAAATATTCAGCTTTGATATTAATGAGTTTTTTGTGTTCATTGAGAACATGGTTGTTGTTCAATAATAAAATTAATCCTCAAAAATACAACTTGCCTAATAATTCTGCACTCCCTGTATATCGTATATTCATATATTAAACACATTGTTCTCACTATTGATTGTCTCTGATTGAAACTCATACATGAACCAAGTCCCTTTAACACCTTGATTTCGCTAGCTATATGCTTCTTAAGTACTAGAATAAATTTTCTTTTCTTGGCCAGAGAAGAAAACGTCTTTTTAGAATTGATAATAAAATCGTACTGATAGTTTTGCTGGACAAAACTACCAGTCTTTCTAAAATTAATTCTAATGCTAGCAATAATTTTAGACCATATATATTCATAATTAATTATAATTCATTGTAAGTGATTGTCCGTATATACCTAATTCCCTTCGTGGTTGATTCATATTCATAATTAATCACTTGCTTCAGTCAAGGTCAGTGTTAATGACTCCACCATAATAAAGAGACTGGGCAAAAATGGCCTGCATGGCAGAGTTCCAAGACGAAAACCACTGCTGAGCAAAAAGAACATTAAGGCTCGTCTCATTTTTGCCAGAGAACATCTTGATGATCCCCAAGACTTTTGGAAAAATACTCTGTGGACTGACAAGACAAAAGTTGAAATTTTTGGAAGGTGTGTGTCCTATTACATCTGGCGTAAAAGTAACACCTCATTTCAGAAAAAGAACATCATACCAAAAGTAAAATATGGTGGTGATAAATGGAACCATGAATTATGCTGTCTACCAAAAAATCCTGAAGGAGAATGTCCGGCCAACTGCTCATGACCTCAAACTGAAGCGAACATGGGTTCTGCAGCAGGACAATGATCCAAAACACACCAGCAAGTCCACCTCTGAATGGCTGAAGAAAAACAAAATGAAGACTTAGGACCTTAAAAAGGCAATTCATGCTCGAAAACCCTCCAATGTGGCTGAATTACAACAATTCTGCAAAGATGAGTGGTCATCGCAAGTTATCGCAAACGCATGATTGCAGTTGTTGCTGCTAAGGGTGGCCCAACCAATTATTCGGTTTAGGGGGCAATCACTTTTTCACACAGGGATATATAGGTTTGGATGTTGTTTTCCCTTAATAATAACAACCTTGTGTTATCTTTGACTAATTAATGTTACTAATTACTAATTTGTTTGATAATCTGAAACATTTAAGTGCGACTGTCACGATTGTCAGCTGAAGTGCCCGTAAAAACCACTAGAGGGCACTTCACTGCGGACACACACACTCGCTCACACACACAAGCACTCTCACCTTGGACTTCAGCTCCCACAATGCACTACACACACTGTTACGTTCCACGTGTATGTGTGTGTGTGTGTTTCTGCTCTGTCTCTTCATTCATTGTTTTCAGGTGGAGATTGCTCATTGCTCATTTGCGTCATCAGCTGTTCCACCAATCCACCACTGCGCTGCTGGGTTTAAAAACTCCATTCACAAGAAGAGAGGGAGATGCCCGCCAGATCTCATTTGACTAGCCTTCACAGAGATGCCTTGTGTTAAATGTAACCGCTGATTGGAGCGTTGTTGAGCTTGATGCCCTTAGAGACATGAGTAACACTGTCTTGAGTTTTGTTGCTAGATTCATAGCACATGCCTAGTAAGCGATTTATGAATGCGCATGCCCAGCTACATTGGGAGGTAGGCTTTGTTATTGTTAATTAGGCGTGGAGTGTTTGCCATTATTGTATTTCTGTTTTTCAGTTAGTGTAGTTTATTTAAGGCGGCGCACCCGCTGAAGATTTCGCTTTTGTTTCTGTATTTTCTTTTCCTGGTCAGTTAGTTTAGTGGTACGACTAAAATTAGATATTAGTTTTGTTATGATTATTTCGTTGATTTGGCAACACTCCTGTGAATTTCTTTTTATTTTTGTAGCTATTTCTTTTGATCTTGATGTGAACGTACTCTTTCATTCTGTATGAATAAACGTTTTGAAACGTTTGTAAAGCTTCTTCCTGGATTTTTCTGGCTTCACACACAGCAACTGTGCCTCACATAAATGTTACGTCATCATCCCCTTTTCTAACTTTAAAACACGTAACACACACATTCACCCATTTCGGTATTCGCACTACATTTCCCATGAACCCCTCGTATCTGGACTGATTACACACACACCTGAAACACATCACCTACCACTTATAAGCACCATTCTCACACCACACCAACCGCAAAGTCTTGATTAGTTAACCCCTGTCATTTCTGAGCGTTTTAGGAAACGTTCCCTTGTGTTGTATCCCGGTCTTGTTTTATGCCTGTCTGTTCCGTTGTTTGATTGTTCGCTGCCGACCTTACTGGATTTACCGCTCTGGATTACTGGACTATTGCTTGCCTGCCGCCTGCCTACGACCTACCCGCCTGTGTAATGAATAAGAAATCAGGAATTGGGCAAACACTTTTTTCCACCACTGTGTGTATATATATATATATATATATATATATATATATATATATATATTTACAGTGGTGGACAGTGCAGTGTAGACAGCTTTTAGCTTAAAAGTCATGTCTTGTGTAGACATGGTATAATGTTTAAAGGATGTTCTAAAATGCTGTTCTAATAATGTTTACTCCCAACATTATGAGGACACTTCTACAAACAATGTATAAATAGACTGTTTGTGCTAACCTTTTGAGAACATTATTAAAGATGAGATAACTTTGAAGAAGCATTCTATTGATGTTACTGTAAGAATTTTTGTTCATAACTTTGAGAGATCAAAGTTTGTGTCTCACCTTTGTGTCTTCCAAATGGCCCTTGTAGCAAGAGAGAGGGGTTTGAAACAGCAGAGCAAATGTCCTTGTTCATTTGAAAATATTTTTGGATATTTTCAGACCTACACTTCAGACAATCAAATTAAAACACTTCAAAAATTAATTCAAATACTTGCATTAGTCCTTTGGTGCTGTGATGAATGCCGTTCAAAAACTTCAGTGTGTGCAGCTGGAGCTTCGATTGGTCTCTTCCTGAGGTCGAATCTTCAGCGGGAGTTTCAAAACAGATTTAACTGTTAGCAAAATGCCAGAAAATAAAAGAAGAAGGAGAATGGTGTCTCGTCCAGGCTGAAGGTGACTGAGCGCCGATGCACTCATGTTTAGGTGTTATAAGGTCAACTTCAGGCACACCTATTTTGGTGTGCTGGCCAATGGCGAGCATGGACTTTTAGCGGGAGAAGTTTCTTTTGTCTCTTTTTATGACCAAATTTACATGATCTATGAAGCATCAAAACAGAGTCCTTTTTCCTCTAAAGTACTTTAAAAATAGAATAGTGCATTTTATCCTGACCTAGCAACAATATTTGATTAGGACATTTGGAGAGGATCATTTTGATTCCAAGAAGCATGGGTTTAGGAGTTTTTAAAGCATAGATACATTCTTACACTTGAATATGAACATAAAGAGTAAAACTAACACAACTAACATGTAACTAAGCTTGGGTAATATGGAGACATGCATACACTCAGGAAAAACACTTGGGAATATTCTTATTTTAATGAATGTCTCTATGTGTGTGCGCGGATGTGAATTTGTGATCCTCTTGCCCAACAAGCTTTGGGCTGATGTGGGGGGGGGGGGGATTTGATCTGAGTTGATTTCGATCTTTTTGAGGTCAGGGATACTTTGAGGTAGGGTCTGTTTAACATCCACACATGCCCACAAAAGTGTCAATGGCACTGTGAGGGTCAGGATGGGCAGGAGACAGCTGTGATTTAACTATGCAATTCAGCAGATTAAAAGCTTTTCCTAAAACCTAAAAATGAATTGATCACCACTGATCCAGTCCAGATGCTACAGAGAGTTGAGAAATGGCAGATGTGACAGAACCCCCTCCTTTAGGAGTGTCTCCTGACGCTTCAGAAACTCGCACACCTGGTCGTCCTCTAGGTGCTGATTTGAGAGGGTGTTTTTGATGAAAATCAGATATTAGTGAGGGGTCCAGGATGTCATCTGTAGCAACCCAAGTGCATTCCTTGGGGCCATATCCCTGCCAGTCCACCAGGTACTAGATGGTTCTGCCTCTGCGCCTTGAGTCCAACAGTCGAACAGGTACCTGGTGGAGAATTGACACCTACGTGGGTGGATTGTGGTGGAGGATCCATGGAGAAAACAGACTTGCTGTTGGATGGGAACAGCTTGATCGAGGACATATTGGCAAATGGGTGGGGCAAAATGCAGAAAAATTGTTGAGGAACATAGGTGAGTAAGCTACGTATTTATAGGCCTCCTCTTATGCTGTTTGGGTAGATTATGTGAATTTGCTTAAATACAAAAAAATGAGGGTCCTGGAAATGCGGTCCTGAAACAGCCTCTGGTATTGCAAGAATATCTTACTCATTTCTTTGGGCCATTGTGTGTAAGCTGTCCACCATATTGAAACAATCCATGAACACTTGAGAGCAAGTATACTATGCATCTGCAACCGTAGCTATATGCATGTATAAATATCTATATCTGCAATATATTTTACCAGATGATTTTCATGGGATTTAGTTAATCATTATAACAATACAACAAGACAAAGGCATCAGCTAACATGACATAACAAGTTACCATAGTTTTTAAACAACACAAACTGCGGTATCTGTCAGGAGTTAGTTAGCAGCAATAAAGCACATGAGACAGGAGTAGCAAACTTCATCCATCTAGTTTATTCTAACATCTAACATCTCCTCAAAAGGTTCTTTTGCTTCTATATAATGCCACACAAACAAAGCACCCTCTTTCGAAGAAGCGTCTTGATATAATCGAGCTAATGTCCAGCACGATTGCATCCTAAAAACCCAGAAGGAAAAATCATGAACTGAGCCATCACCATCATCAAGATCTGATCATTTATATTCTCGTGTTTGTCTCTGGGGAACAATCTCTCTCTGTTAAAATGCAGTATGCAAAAGCAACCTTGCCCTGTGCTGGCAAACACATTATTACTCTGTTCCGGTGACAAATGATCTCGCCACACAACATTGAAAAGGGGCCAGGCGGTGAGGACAGCTGTTAATGTTTGCTTTTAGATTTGGATGTACAGCTAGTGTGCTTACCCAAAAACAGATCAATCAATGCTGGGTAGGGGACAACAGTCAAAGGCTAAGATGGAGCTTTCCTTAAGCCCGTCTCCACGAGTGAGTGTATTATAGTTGCAGGGACTGAGATTGAGAGTGAAGCTAATGAAAAGCAGAGAGGGATGGCTTTTTGTCACAGGTCTGAAATTGCAGTCTCAGAGAGGGCAATGTTTAAAAAAAAAAAAAAAGCAAGCCTCTCTTGGAATAGACTGTGAAGTTTTTTTTTTTCCTGGGGATTTTTATCCAGTGAGATACATGCTTTTCAGAAATGAAGGTGTTTGTTGAAGGATAGTATAGGCAAAAAATCTTTATTTCAACACATACCTTGGTTTCTCACCTTTCTTGCCATTGTCTCTTATTCTCTGGGATTAATAAGGAGAAAATTTGTATTAGTTACATTTTTCTCTGCCTTCTGTCACACAATCATTAGATCTCTGTGAGAGGGCAGCGGCATTTGATCTGCTGTGTGATTCAAGTCAAGTCAAGTCAAGTCATCTTTATTTATATAGCGCTTTTTACAATGCAAATTGTGGCAAAGCAGCTTTACATTAATAAGAAAATGGTGTCATTGTGCAGCTTATTCTATATATTATTGATTCATTCCGTTGCAAAGATCAATAGTTATTCACCAGGATTCTTTCTGATGTTCTCTCTTCCTGGCCATCACATTCTTGTCCAGCTCCTAATTGAATTGGTCATCTAATCTCTGTTGAACTGAGTGTAGAAAGAAAGCCATGATTAAAGAGTTCCCCTTTGAGAGTTGCATTGGCTCAGAGGTCAGGTGCTGGTTTGCAGGAGCAAAATCAGCTGTTGACTTGCTGCATTCAGCTTCATCTCACTTGGCCTGTGTTTGGACAGGCCAATAACCAACCCAGTTACTCAGTGACCTCCTCTGGGACAAAGTGAGTGCCTGAAAAAAATAAGTGAAAATGGAAAAGAAAGCAGATTTTGTTTTCCAGCTATACTGCAGCTACAGGTGCATAGTAGTGGTGATATATACTGTACAGATTTGCCATCGAATAGAATTGAAAAAAATAGTAATTGTATGGCCTCAAACAAATGTCACTGGATGATCCATTGTTGCTGTGTCATGAGACAACGTTAGACCTGATCAGGCTAGTCTAGACCTTATCAAACCCTTTTAGACTTCTTCAAACATCATTAGAACTGATCAGACTCCATTAGATCAGATCTTATCCCATTAGACCTCATTAAACACACATAGACCTAGTCAAGGCCTAATTAGATAGATAGATAGATAGATAGATAGATGTGCTGTTCTGGTTCATTATTAGAGTATTTTAATCAGCTGGAGTTCCTAGTGATTCTTCTAACTTCTGATTGGTTAATAGACAATGTTAGTGTGTTCTTGCTGGCTGCTAGAGTGTCATTCAATCAAAAACATGTTTAATTTTTTTTTCAGTGAAGTCAAATTATAATGTTAGTCAATTGTTCTTGCATGCATCAAAGGACAAAATATAGTTTCACATCAGTAGTTTTCACAAAATGAGACTGTTGTAGCAGTAAAATGTTATAAATGTAAAATCTGAACTCTTCACATATGAAATGAGTAATAATGGTGCTAAATTATTTATGGATAAAAATGACTAAATGATAGGTTTTATCTGCAAACACAAATGAGCATGTGACAAGGGGGCATATCAAAGGTATTTATCACACACTAAAAAGTGTGTTCTTTCCTATCGCTAGCAAAGTAATGCATAATATAATTTTACAAATTAGGTCACAGTTACTGTTTACAAGCTGTCACTGAAATTCAGTTATTTTTGTCTTAGTCTCAATGTGCATACTATCCTTCCTAAATAATATGTGACTTTAGTACTATTCAATACAATTTAGGACGGATAAGGTGGATAGTGTGCACAATGGGATGCAGGGTTAGTTTCTTTTTCATGGACTTTTAGTTTGTTTTCATTAGTTTCCTGATTTCCTTTTTTCTAGTTTCCCCACAACTTATCAGTTGTCGTGATGATTCATTTGATCTGCACAGGTGTTTGTCTTTTTACCCTCATTTCCCAAGTATTTAAGTCTTTTCAGTTCTCAGTTATTGTCTGTTCTGTGCACACTGTCTTGCATATTGGCATTCAATTCTAAGTTATTAAACCTTATATTATTTTTATAATCATCCATGTCTTCATTAGACTATATGTGACAATAGCTACTTTTATTTCAATTAAGCAAGAGCAGTTTTCTACAGTGTTCCTGCATGTGGATTTTTTTTAGAATCCATGCAAAACATATGGTTTAACTGAAAAGTTCAAGTAAAATGTACCATATAAAAAATAACCAAATAAATAAAAAATGACATAATTTATGAGGACACTGCTGAACTTGAACACTCAAACACACAGTAATGTGACATCAAACCAGCATGAGATGTTCTTCATCTCTTTTCTGAACTTTTTTTTTTTTAATTTAAAAAATAAATAAATAAATAAAAGACATGTCCCACCACATTCAAAGTGAGTTTGGTCCTCTTGACATTATGAGGTTAAGCACAAAGAGAAAGCTATTCGGGCTTAGCTGTGGTCTAATATGGGAATGAGAGCATGAAAGATGTTTCTAATCTGCTAATGCAAAAATCACATTAACTTTCCTAATTCATTTTCACCACAGTGATGGGATATTAAAGGCTGCAACTCAGGGACCTTTAATAGCAAGCTGTGGACATTTTTTTCAGCTGTTTTAAGTGTAGAGGATATACGTGTTTTTTTGTTTAGCAGTTGGTAGAGTCTGTAAAAACACAACACACAGGAGCTCATATGGCCGTGGATTATTATTGAGAGGCTTTACTGTGTGATGAGAAACAAACATGGGTGGGGTGTGTATATATATATATATATATATATATATATATATATATATATATATATATATATATATAAAAATATAATGATAATCCATGGCCATATGAGCTCCATATGAGTGCCACTTTAGAAGGTGCACATGATGGGGGGCTGGGGCTCTGGCTCTTCTCAGTTTGCGGAGAAAGTAGAGTCGCTGCTGTGATTTCTTGGTCAGTGCTGTGGTGTTGGCGGTCCAGGAGAGGTCCTCTGTGATGTGTACACTCAGGAATTTGGTGCTCCTCACTCTTTCCACGGTCGCACCGTTGATGAACAGAGGAGCATGCTGAGTGTGCATTCTCCTGAAGTCAATCTCCTTCGTTTTCTAGACATTCAGGGAGAGATTGTTGTCACCGCACCACCTGGCCAGGCGGCTCACCTCGCTCCTGAAGTTTGTCTCATTACCATTGCTAATGAGACGAACTACAGTCGTGTCATCCGCAAATTTGTTCTGTGTCGGTGTGCAGTCATGGGTCAGCAGTGTGAAGAGGAGGGGGGCTCAGCACACATCCTTGAGGGGCTCCAGTGTTCATAATGATGGTGCTGGATGTGTTACTGCCGAACCGTACTGCCTGAGGTCTTCCCAACAGGAAGTCCAGCAGCCAGTTGCACAGCGATGTGTTGAGTCCCAGCTGAAACAGTTTTTGAGTGAACTGTTGAGGGAACTAAAATGAACAGCATTCTGACATAAGCGTCTTTTTTGTCCAGATGTGTGAGTGCTGAATGGACGGCGGTGACGATGGCATCATCGGTCGAGCGGTTTGACCGATATGCAAACTGGTAGGAGTCCAGGGAGGGGGGGAGGACAGACTTAATGTGGTGCGTGATTAGCCTCTCAAAGCACTTCATAAGAATGGGAGTATGGGAGTAAGTGCGACTGGGCGGTAGTCGTTGAGACAGGATGGAGATGATTTCTTTGGGACTGGAATGATGATGGTTGCTTTGAAGCATGTGGGGACAACAGTTTGTCTCAGTGAAGTGTTAAAGATGTCTGTGAAGACATCAGTGAGTTCCGCTGCACAGTCTCTATACACGTCCAAGAATGTTGTCAGGACCTGGAGCTTTGGGTGTGTTGACCCTGCTGAGGGATCTTCTCACGCTGCCCATGGACAGTGTCAACATCTGGTCATCAGTAAGAGGTGGAGTTTTCTGTGCAGTGGTGCTGTTGTGTGCCTCAAAGCGAGCGAAGAAAGTGTTCAGCTCATTTAGCAGGGGGGTGGCATTGTCACAGGTCCGTGCAGGGGGTTTGTAGTCCGTGAGGGTCTGAATTCCTTGCCACAGGCTCCTGGTGTCTCTGCTGTCGCTGAAACGATGGGCTATCCTCCTGGAATACTGTCTCTTAGCCTTTCTGATGCCACGTGACAGGTTGGCCCTGGCTGTCCTCAGGCCCATCTCATCTCCAGCTCTGAAGGCAGCATTGTACATCAAGTGTGTAGACATTCCCTGTCAGCCACGGTTTTTGGTTGGGCCAGACGGTGATGGTCTTTGTGACTATTACATCCTCAATGCACTTGGTGATGTAGGAAGTAACAGTCTCTGAGTACTCCTGGAGGTCTGTGTTGTTGTGGTATGTTGCAGCCTGTTTGAACATGTCCCAGTGAGTGGTGTCGAAACAGTCCTGAAGTGGCTAGTTGAATATCCAGAACTGACTCGCACTACAGGAACTTTGCCAGGTAAATACACAATTAAGCTGGATCCTGATGCGAAGGGTGTAGTTCATCCTGTGCACCGCCAACCGGCTGCACTAAGAAAGAAAATAATCGAGAAACTGCCCGAAATGACTAAAGATGGACACATCGTAAAAGTCAGCCAACCTACAGAGTGGGTGAGTTCAATGGTAACAGCAGTTCGCAATAGAAAAATAAGGATCTGCATTGACCCAAGCGACTTAAACAAGGTCTTAAAGAGGGAACACTACCCGATGTGTACCATTGAAGAAGTAGTCTCCGCAATGCCTGGTGCAAAATTCTTCTCAGTCTTGGACACTAAATCTGGCTTCCTGCAGATAGAGTTAGATGAAGCATCGTCATTGTTGACAACCTTTAACACGCCCATTGGAAGATTTAGGTGGCTTAGACTTCCTTTTGGCCTGAAATGTGCACCAGAAATATTCTAGCGTATCATGGACGAGATGCTCGAGGACATAAAAGGAGCGATAAGTGTCATGGATGACATTCTCATCGCAGCACCCTCAGTGAAGGAACATGATGAGATACTCCGCAAAGTAATTCAGAGAACAACAAGCTACAACCTGAGTCTCAACTTCGACAAATGCCACATCAAGCAATCTTCAGTACCCTACGTTGGACACCTGATAACATCAGAAGGTCTGAAGGCAGACCCAGCGAAAATAGAGGCGGTCAAGTCTATGTCAAGTCAAGTCACCTTTATTTATATAGTTATAGTATACTTTTTACATGCAAATTGTGGCAAAGCAGCTTTACATTAATAATTGGCAAATAATTTTGGCTGCACAGCAGCTCCCAAAGAAAATGGTGTCATTGTCCAGCTTATTCTATATATTATTGATTCATTCCATTGCAAAGATCAATAGTTATTAGTCTAGTTAATATATGTATATCAGTACTGGAGAAAACAGTGACATAATTGTCCGGCTCAGCTCAGTTGGCATACAACGTCACCAATGCAGGCATACTAAAAACACTACTGAATATCAAGCAAGTGTCCCCAACTTAAGCAAGCCAAAGGCAACAGCGGCAAGGAACCAAAACTCCAACAAATGGAGAAAAAAACCTTGGCAGAAACCAGGCTTAGTCAGGGGCCAGTTCTCCTCTGACCAACAGTGAACATTTGTCCGATACTCAGGCAGAGTTACAGATCATTAAACCGATTTGGAATCGCAACAGTCAAAATATTTTATCCAGTTCCATCTAGTTTAAGATCTTTTTGATCACGCTGGTATGGGACGATTTGTTGGGGATATGTGCCACTGGCTGATGAGTCGGTAAGGTCTTCACAAAGAATGAGCTAGTTCACACAGTCTCCGCCGACACCCCAGGGCCACGTTGCTGTCGCACACAGGCACAGGTTCCCCGTCCGACCCAGATCCAGCCAATCACATTAATTGGTAAACCTCGGGATAAGCAGAGAGACAAAAATTAGTATAGACGCCATTCTTCTTCTGATGTAACGAGTACATCCGGTGTTATAGGATGTGTCTATATATGTGTTATATGGCTATGTCAACACCGACAGACAAGGATGGTGTTCATCGCTTCCTAGGTTGTCACCTACCTGTCGAAATTCCTACCAAACCTCAGCAAAGTCGACGCGCCACTAAGACAGCTCCTAAAAGCAGATGTTGAGTTCACATGGCAACCAGCACAACAACAAGCTTTTGTCAAACTCAAGGAGCTATGCACAAAGTCCCCTGTGCTACAATTCTTTGATCCGTCCAAACCTATGGAGATCTACTGTGATGCCAGTAGCTACGGCCTGTGTGCAGTTCTACTACAGGACAGTCATCCAGTTGCTTTCCCGCCCAGGTCACTGACAGAGACGGAAACACGGTACGCACAAATTGAAAAAGAAATGCTCTCAATAGTGCACGCATGTGTCAAGTTTCACAATTACATTTTTGGAAACCATGTCACAGTGTACAATGATCACAAGCCTCTGGAGGATATCTTCAGAAAGCTGTTGCTTTCTACCCCACATGCGCATACAAAGAATGCGTCTCCGCCTGCAGTGGTATGATCTGACTGTTAAGTAGAGACAAGGAAAGGACATGGAACTGCCTGATACACTGTCTAGAGCTCAGTTACCAGAAAGTGAGCCAGAGATGGAAGGCTGCGGGTGTGTCTCCATGCTCAACTTTGTTTCAGTAAGTGAACCGAAATATCTGGAGCTCCAAGAATGCACATACAGGGAGGTCAGCTATCTACAGCAGACAGTTCGTCAAGGTTGGCCAGATCACAGGTGTGATGTGCCTAATGGAATACAGCCATTCTGGGACTCACGGAGCCAACTAGTCATTGAAGATGGTGCCATCTACAAAGGCCTGCGAATAGTAGTACTTCCATCGATGCAAGAGCATATGCTGAGGCTCATACATCAGTCTCACTTAGGAACAGTGAAGAGCAAGCAAAGAGCCCGCGAGGTCCTATACTGGCCCGGTATGAGTTCTGAAATCGAACAAGTGGTGAAGAACTGCAGCAAGTGTGTAGACTTTCAGAACAGGTTGCCGAGGCAACAGAGACACATGATCTTCCATTTGAGCAAGTAGCTTCTGATCTGTTTGAGTTCGAGGGAAACCACTATGTACTTCTGGTGGACTATTTTTCAAAATTCATTGAAGTGGATAAGTTGAAGGGCTTACATTGTCGTGCTGTAATAGAAAAGCTCAAGGCTCAATCCAGCAGACATGGAATACCCGCCGTCCTTCGCACGGACAATGGTCCACAGTATGCAGCGGATGAGTTCAAGGATTTCTGTCAAAGGTATGGAATCATACACCAGACATCATCCCCGCATACCCTACACTCCAATGGGGAGGCAGAGCGCGCAGTACAGACAGTCAAGAAACTTTGGTGTAGGCACCAGACAAACACCTTGCACTGCTTGACTACAGAACAACGCCGCTGGAGTCAGTAGGCCTTTCTCCAGCACAGCTGCTAATGGGCAGGCGTCCTCGCAACAACCTGCCTGCTGCCCATCTGTTGCTAACAGTTAGCAGTTAGATAACAGCGAGAAGGTTCAGAAGTTTTACTATGACCAGTAGAGGGCGAGTGGTCCTCGCCCAAAACTGAAACCTTGAGATGGAGTAAGGATGCAACCGCACCCTGGCAATCAGAAATGGTCGCCTGGAGTTATTGTGAGAACGCACAGTGCTCCAAGATCTTATATTGTTGACTGTGGAACAAGAGATTACCGTCGCAACATGCAGCATCTTCGTAAAAGCAACCCGACTGCCAACGAGTCTCATCATGGACTCAGTGAGAATCAATGGACAGAGGTATCTGAAACAGTGAGTGCTGAGGAGCCAAAATCTGTGGATCACCCTGGTCCATCGCAAGCGTTACCTGCGGAACCTGAGACTGCTAAGCAGACGTTGTCACCTGGACGATATGCTACCAGACGGGGCAGAATAGTAAAGCCTCCAGACAGACTCTGCTTATAGTCAGGGAGGGGCGTGGTAAAGACGCCTTGTGGAAGGAATGTGCTAGCAACCTCTCCTTCTTAGTTACACATGTTCATGTTCAACAGTTCATTGCTGCTAAAGACTGTAATTGACTGAGTAACTTTTGTGTGCTGATACTTCTCTGATGTTTGAATGTGCAAGTTGTGCATTAACGGAGTCTCAGGTGAAAAGTAGTAGCGTTTAGTTATGTAACAGCAGTGCATGTATACCAAGTGCATTTCGTAAATTTTTTTTCTGAAGGAGGGGAGATGTAATGTACTGACACTGTGTCAGTGTCCCTTTAAGTGCCACTCTGGCCACCTAGTTTGTGTTGACTCCTCCTCCTGTATGCAGTATGTGTTTCTGAGTAAAGACGCAGTACAAAACCTCCGTGTCCGTCGCATTATTTTACAGTTATAATTAACATGGTGGATGGTGTCCGGATTGCATTCATACTTAACACGATCAGGCTATATAGTACCTACTCTTTTAGCGCTCGTTAAGAAAGCACTTATTGAAATGAAGTATCTACTCAGTGAGTATGCTGTGTTGGAAGCAGCCTTTGTGTCAGAAGAAGCGATTAACAAGTCCAGAGAACCATTAAACTTGTCAAAAGGAGGTGGAGCCACTGCAAATTTCTGCTCCAGAAAAAGGCACAGCAGGCACATAACAGGCATTCTGTGGTTCTTAAGGTTTAATAAAAAAAAATGGAAGAACTTCAAGAACCTGGAAGTAGTCAGTCTAAGCTCCTTTGGCCTGGCGTTTTCCTGTAGTTCTGGAAGAACCCCAACAGCTAAAGGTGGCTTTTGAGTTGCATGTACCTACCCCTGCTCAGAGTATTGCAGTACAATGTGGGGAGTGCTTTGTGCATGTTGTTGGAAAAGATCCAGGATCTCAAGTACTTATCTTTGAGTATGAGCTCCAGGTATGTGGTAGCTCTCTGATGGTAAGTGGCTGCTTATGAGTCTTGTTAACTCTAGTAATTGAGGGTAAAATCTGGGTTACAGCATTAACTAATTCTTGATGATCTGGTTCCAGATGATTGGTAATGAGCTGGTGTATAAATTCACCCTCCTGTATATTCCTGAGACTTTAGTAGGAACTCCCATTTTAAGATCTGATGCAGCAGTGGTTCAAATTGAGTTCCTCTATTCAAGGTAAAACAAAAAACAAAACAAAAAACAAAGTAAAAAGCAGTTTAGGTTGCACAATGTTAGCAGTAGGGGTGTGCGATAATATTTTAATGATATGCCAAATCATATTATCGAGTATTTCACTCATTTTTAGAAACCAACCAAAACGTTGCATGAAATGTTCACGAATTCACTGTATGATGTAGTTTAGTTGTTACGAACCTCCCCAATTTGCCTAGGGGTAGGAGGATGTAACAATTATTGTAAATAAAATAATATTAAATAAAACGAAAATGACTGACTTTCACTTCAATTCCCGGATCCAGAAAAGCAACAAACTCCTAATTAAGCAAAATAACTTAATTTATTTTAAATGCAATTCAAAGATAACAGTAACAATAAATAAATAAAGAAATAAGGAAAGGAAGCAAATCTTCAGGAGAGGGCCAGGCCAACATAAACAAAACGTTCTAAATGACAATGAGCACATTTAATAACCTATACAAAAGTAAACAAATAAACAACAAAGTCTTACCTTACTCCCTGTCTAACAAACATAAATCAAATTTAAGTTTAAAAGAAATGGCACCCTCTCCCTACGGCGCCCGAACTCAAAACAAAATATTTACATAAATTAAGAAGCAATGAACATAGCTAGTGGTTCCGCAAATCATACATAAAATTGACAGTACAGCAAGGCTGCATTTGGTTGTACACATGAACTCACACGAGAAGATACACTTCTAGATCAGGAAAAAGCAGCACGTTCCATCACTCTGTTATAGTGTTTAGGATCTCTGTGACATGCATTCAGCTGACGAGCATCAGGTGGAACCCAATTAGCAGCCTGCGCAAAAGAGAGAGAGAGAGAGAGAGAGAGAGAGAGAGAGAGAGAGAGAGAGAGAGAGAGAGAGAGAGAGAGAGAGAGAGAGAGAGAGAGAGAGAGAGAGAGAGAGAGAGAGAGAGAGAGAGAGAGAGAGAGAGAGAGAGAGAGAGAGAGAGAGAGAGAGAGAGAGAGTGTGAGTGAGTGAGTGAGTGAGTGAGTGAGTGAGTGAGTGAGTGAGTGAGTGAGTGAGTGAGTGTGTATGTACACAACATATTATATGCTCAACAAATACTATCACTCTCCCCAAATCACACATATATTACAAATACGCCCATGGGACGTAACAGTATATACTAAGTACTATTGTGTGCGCGTATTCAGAGTGTGATGTTTGACAGAAGTTAAAATGAGTGAACAAACTATGATGAAGCTTGTCAATAAAGTACGTCTCCAAACGCTAATCCATCTGAAAGCACTGCGAGTTTGAGTCGCTTATAAAGTACATTTGGAAAAAGCAACGCGCGTCAAACATCTTTCCAGACATGAGAAGCATATATGAACATGTCCAACAAAAGACAACATTTAATAACATGTTTTTACTGCAGACTCACTTCATAATGACAGTTGAGCATCCTTCTGAGAGAAGATGTGGCTTCTTACACAGTTCTTCTTCTTCTTACACAGACATCTTACACAGACAGTCGTGTGTTTATTAGTCATTGTGAGGGACCCAGCAGTCAAAGGAAATTAGGGGCACAGAAAAAAATAGTTTCCCGAAAAAAAGGTTTCATTAATCCAATAAAGCACTTACAAAATTAAAGAAACTCAAAATTTCACAAAATAAATCAAATGACTTAAGCTTTTTAAAAGAGGTCAACAGAACAAAACTGAACTCAAATAACTAAAGACATGACAGGCAAGACTGAACAGACCCAACTAATGAGACAATAGAAACACATTTATACAAACGGACTAGTCCAAATTACACACAAGAGGGGTAAACAAACAAAAAAGACAAAGTACTAAACACAATAACCAAAATATACAAGCCATTTGAATCATTGAAATAAAGATTATATATTAATCTTAGAAAAGAAACCAAATCAAAATACACTTAAAGTACAAAATTAGACAAAACGCCAACTTAAACATCTAAATCCTCCCTATAGTTCATTAGTCAAATGGTACTGGCTAGTGGAACTAAAGAGCGGTGGAAGCAGCACGCCAGCCCTTCAGATGAACGGACCAGTGACAGAACTCGAACCTCCACTGTTCTCCACACAGCCCACACCATGGTAACTTAAACTCAAAAGAAAGTAATATTAACAAAAAATACCCAGCATAGTGAACTAGATTGTGTGTGTCCAACTCCAACGAATACGGATATTTAATAAAATATTCTGAATGGAATAAATCAAGTTTGTGTGTCTTATTACTAAATGTTGAAAAAATTACTTAAATGTATCAAAAAACCACTTGAGAAATTAATGCTGGTGTGTGGGTGTGTGTGTGTGTGTGTATACACATGTTACCGCTCACTGTGTGGCCGCATTGTGGGCCATCACAGTCATGTTTAATCAATCAAAGCATTTCAATCTTCTGTTTATTCAGCTATAGCGATATGACTCGTTATCTACTGCTGCAGGGCATATTTTGAGTTTCTGTGCAAGAGCGCCCTCTGGCTTTCAAATGGAGAAGCATTTACTACTGAGCACAGAGCCGTACAGCTCTGACATGCTGCGCATTAAATTACCTGCCGCATTTGCTATATATATGATGTAAACGAGATATATCATGCAGCCCTAAGATGAGGATTCTGAAAAGCTTCGGGAGTCGGCTGAATACGGTTTATCTGCAGCAGACAAAGCAAAATCAAAAACACATTCGCAACAAACGTTGGATGAATCATTTAGCAAGAAACTTCCTTGTGACAGGAAAAGCGACAGATGGAAAGATATAACAAACAATGTCACCAATTACATTCCCAGAGCTAGTACAATAAAACATTTTTGAATGATGCAAAATATTGTCTGATTATTATTATTGGAAAAATCCTATAAAATATCGAGATATCATTTTTTATCAATATTGCACAGTTAGTTAGTTCTTAGTTAGCAGTAGTGTTTTGAGGCCCAGTTGGGTTCCTTTTGCTGCTACAAAGGTTGCAGAAGAAGTTCTAATGTTCTCCCTAAAGTTCGTGACTGGTGTTTTTGTTTGTTTATAAAACTGCATATGAAGTGTCACTCACTTGTCTTCTCTTTGTCTCCCTTGCAGATGACTGGATGTTTGAGAGGCTGTCCAAGCAGTACTACTTGGGGCAATTCCTGAAACCATGTTCTACTGTGGCTCTTTGTAGATATATTCCTTTATTGAGAACCATGGGTTAGTAAGGGTTAGCTCCTTGAACTCTCATGTCACCTGAGCTTAAGTGTTTCTTTAGCCTGAGGTGCCTGGTTGATGCAAAGCTTACGGGATCTACTTCCAGTTTTATGCGCAGAGTTCAGAAGAACAAACTGCACTTTCACTTGGAGTCTTTCAGATTCCAGCAAGCAAATAGTGGTTCGCTATGTACTGGTGCTGTCTCTGTAAAAGAAGACTGTTTGTCCCATGTATAGGAGTTTAAAAACCTTTTTGTTGGTATACATCGCTTGTTCTTTGAGGGCAGTTATGCAAGTCCAGAGAACAAGTCTTGCTCCTTTGCCAATGGGTATGTCCAAACAGAATAAGTGCCAAGCAGATAAGATGTAAACAGAATTAGTAACTGTTTCCAAAGAACCGTTTCTTTGCCCTTTTTATAGGTGACTCTCCACAGATGACAATGACCAGATGTGCAAGTGCTGTGACTCCACATATGGCTTCAGCAGGAAAGAGCGAGCAGTGTCTGAATCAGGTGAAGAGATAATAAACTTTGTTTTTGCTGTGTGCAGAGAAACCATGAATGCCTAGATCTGTTCATAACTTATAGGATGGCATGAATGAAACATGTGTAAACCACTATCTGTACCCTCTGAAAGTTAAGGGACTACAGATAATATTTAATTTATGATGAGGGGAGGAGAAAAACCACCTCTGAAACAAAGATGATAACTAATTGGTCAGAGCTCCTCGAGGTTGGACAAACGTCTGTTTAAATGGTCAGTGCACTGAATAGAAATCAAAATTAGTTAGACCGGCCAGACAGACAAAGAAGAAGACGATGAAGAGCAGACAACCTGATCAAGGCAGATCAAGATCAGATGAAAATAAGAACAAATGGCTTCATTCAAGCATTCCAAGTCTTGTCTCACTCACTTTCATTTATTTTTCTTAGTTTTCTTTCTTTTTCGTTGAGAGTCTTGTGTTCTAAGTTTACGGTCTTTTGCTCACTTCAAACTTTAGGCATGAGGGAGAATCCACTCATCCGCCAGCACGCCAGAACATGATTGGCTTCCCACAACATCAATCCGGACACTGGACCTGGGGCTGGTGGTTTTCAGTTGTGTTGTATTGTTGCTATTTACAGGACCGATCTCTGTGTTTGGCACAGAGGTCAGGATTTCAGTAAGGCCCGGATTCAGTAAGATTCCAACAGCAACAGCCACCAGTTTTAGCTCCTCAGCAATCTATCCAAGATCCACAGGCATCAGCACCTTTTAGGCCTGCAATGAGCTCTGTTCAAACAACTAATGCAGGGTCCCGTCATGCCTTTGGTGTGGTATATTTCACTAATGCAAGAAGAACCCCAACAGCCAGATGTGTCTTTTGAGCTGCATGTGCCTATAGTTACTGAGAATGTTGCAGCACAATGTGGAGAAAACTTTTTGCATGTGGAGGTTAAGAAGGATTTCTTTGGTACTGGTCAGCTGGTAAATCCATTCATTACTTTGTATAAAAGCCAGGTCTGTCCAATAACCTGTCAATTGTGCTGCTTTTAGATGACTAATAATGAACGTGTTCATACTTTAGTGGGAACTCCCATTTTAAGGGCTGATGCAGCAGTTGTAGGAATTGTCATTATTCAAGGTAAAAAAAAACAAAAAAAAAACAGAGGGCAGTTCTCCTCTGGCCAATGGCGAACAGTGCTTGATTGATTCAGACAAAGTTACAGGTGATAAGTCCGATTTGGGATCGCAACAGTCAAAATTTTTAATCCAGTTCCATCTAGTTGAAGATGGTATTCATCACGCCGGTATGGGACTATTTGTTGGGGTTCTGTGCCACTGGCTGTTGTATTGGTAAGGCCTTCACAAGGGATGATCTAGTTGACACAGTCTCTGCTGACACTTGCATTGTTGTTGGGTATAGGCGCAGGTCCTCCATCTGACCTGGATACGGCCCAGATCCAGCTGATTACGGTAAACCTTGGGATAAGCAGAAAGACTAATATTACCATAGACGCCATTCTTCTTCTGATGTAATGAGTACATCTTGTGTTATAGGAAGTGTTCCCGAACTTTGTGGCCAAAAAGGACGGAGGCCTGCAGCCTTGTAAAGACTACCGATCACTAGAAAGATCACAGTAAAGTTTCATTATTCACTTCCACTCATTACAGAGGCAATAGAATATCTCCGCGGTGCCTCTGTTTTCACCAAGTTGGACCCCCACAGTGCCTATAAGCTCGTCCGGATAGAGCTTGGTGGAGTCTTCTGTGCAGTGGTGCTGTTGTGTGACTCAAAGCGTCTCTGCTGTCGCTGAAATGATGGGTTATCCTCCTGGAGTACTGTCTCTTAGCCTTCCTGATGCCGCGTGACAGGTTGGCTCTAGCTGTCCTCAGGCCCATCTCATCTCCAGCTCTGAAGGCAGCGTTGCACGTCTTCAGAAGTCTGTAGACTTCCCCTGTCAGCCACGGTTTTTGGTTGGGCCAGACGGTGATGGTCTTTGTGACTGTTACATCCTCGATGCACTTGGTGATGTAGGAAGTGACGGTCTCTGAGTACTCCTGGAGGTCTGTGGTGTTGTGATATGTGGCAGCCTGTTTAAACATGTCCCTGTCAGTGGTGTTGTTACGTCTCCCATTTATTTTGGCATCTAGGAATTTTAGGAGGTAACACAAAAACCATTAATGAATAAAAGATTAAGCTAAATACTTGTCTCTGCTATGGAAGTGCGGTGTGTGTGATTAAAAAATAGGCAGAGGCGACATGGAGTTAGAATTCTATTTTTAGTAAAAGAATTCATTCAACATCACAAAGCTCCCAATAATGATAATATAAACCAATAACCAAACATACCTTCAAAAGAGCCAACAAATGTCTATTTACAAATTATGTACAAATAATAATTTAAAGACAACAAAAGTGAGGGACAAGAGCGGTGCTAAAGAAAACAAAATCAAACATAATCAAACATAATCACTCTAACTAGCATCGATCAAAACTAAACTAAACCAAAGAAATTAAAGAAAGTAACATCTTCAGCGAAGAACACCACTAACTACGCTGACTCACAAACATAAATACAATATTTGGCATCCGCTCATAAACTAGTGTGTTTAGACAATTTTACCCTGCGTGTAGTAGAATGGAAGTCACGTGACATGCTGAGCTGGACATAACTAAACTCGGAAAACACAGAGAGTCAAATCACAGCATAAACGCAGTTAAATAATCGATGAACGAGAAAACTCAAACACACAATAACTCAAATTCAGAAAATAACAACAAAACAGGGAGCAAACACAAAAGTAACTGAAGGCGAGCAAACAAATGAGAAGCAAAACGCTCCTCCTGAACTCGTGTCACATCCGGGTCTTTATACGTGCCCACTGATGTCTGATTGGTCCCCAAAGAGTAATGTAGAATCGATGACTGGCGGAAGGAAAGTCCAATCACAAGTCCTGTGAGTTAAGAGGGAAACAAGAGAAAGACAAAAGGAGAAACCCCCCCCTCCTAAAACAATACAGGACGTAACACCCTCATCCTTCAAAACAAACATATACACGTTTGATAGTGTCTCCTGGTTTAGGTTGGTTCTATCACTCCGACCCGAGACAGGGCATCTGCCACAACATTATCCGTATCTTTCTTGTACCAGATATCGAGATTGTAATCCTGAAAAATCAGAAACCACCTCATCAACCTCTGGTTCTGATTACGCATACGTGAAATAAAGGTTAACGGATTGTGGTCAGTATAGACAAGCACAGGAAAAGTAGAAGAACCAACATAAACCTCAAAATGTTGGACTGCCAACAACAAAGCCAAAGCTTCCTTCTCTATTGTTGAATAATTCCTTTGACTTCTATTAAACTTTCTAGAAAAGTAACAAATGGGGTGATCGATTCCCTCCTTATCCTCTTGTAGGAGAACGACACCAGCTCCCGCGTTGCTCGCGTCCACCTCCAATTTAAACGCCAATGAAAAATTTGGAGCAGCTAGGACAGGCTCACTACACAACAACACTTTAATATTGTCGAAAGCTGTTTGACATTCAGATGACCAAACAAATAACTCTGAGGGACTGAGTAAAGTAGTTAATGGGGTAGCAACTGAAGAAAAATTACGACAAAAGCATCGGTAGTAACCGGCCATACCCAAAAATCGGCGTAATTCGCGTCGGGTTTTAGGCACCGGAAATTCATTTATAGCCGCAATTTTAGCCATCACCAGACGCACCTGACCATACCCCACCTGTTTACCTAGGTAGGTCACTGTAGCCTTACCAATTTCACATTTGGACAAATTCAATGTTAACCCTCTGAGGTTGGCCGTCACGCCCGCGTGATTTACTCACTTTTTTCTTGTCAGTGTGAAAGAGACTCAAAATGCTCCGTCAATTTTGAACATACAATTAAGAGATATATACCATTGCAATCTGTGAAATGTCTACTTTTACTTGTGCACACTCATAGTAAAAACAAAATGTTGTGCTTTTTGCAAAATAAACAAAACTAACATGATGCGTGAGCTGCGATCTCTCTCCGAATGAAATCCATTCTGATAGTCATAAGAAAATGAACGGTAACTTAGTGAATACTATTCACACAAATATGAAACGCATGTCTAAATAAACGTTGAAATGTCAGGTTTTAAATCATGTAAGTCAAATCTAAAACAAATATTCTCTGTTTATGTAATCTGTTTGAAAACGGAGAGAAATCAGTCGTTCGCGAGCCAGCTCATTATCTGTAATGTGACCACGCCCACGGAGAGCGCGCGCTATTCAAACACAAATTCTGAGGCGATTACTGTAACAGAGAGTTAACGCCCACATATACATCGACTCTGAAGAGGATATAAGTTCGGGGTAAGTTGTTTAGTGTTATATGTCGGGCCTGTGTGCATTGCAAAGCAGTGCATGGAAAAAGGCTGTTAACACCATGGAAATGCCAGGCATGCAATGTTCACTTATGTCATCAGTTGAACAGGAACTGTTTTCTAGAGTGGCACAAAGATGTGCGTGCTTTGTTGACCACCTCCCACTGACCATTGGGCTGCAAAGATCATCGGTGTCCCTGTCCCCTCCATCCCAGACATTTTCCTTGCATGATGCTCCCTTTTATTCAGCATGGATGTGTTAATTTGATAAAACAACGATAGTAAAGACTTGTTAGGAAAGATTTTTATTCTGAATAAATACTGTTCTTTTTAACTTATTATTGATCAATAAATCTTGAAAAAGTACCACAACTGTTTCCAACATTAATAATAAAGCAGAACGATTTCTGAAGGATCATGTGACACATAAAGTAAATACAATAAAACAGATTAAATTCTGTGAATCTCCTAACATTCTTAGTTCAAGATGCTTCACAGCTTTGGCCTTTGGATGGGCCGTTAGCCACTGGGGGAGTGTCTTTTGTCTCCCCTGGTGTGAATTGCTAATGTATTCATGGCCATCACCACTCCCACGCATACAGCAGTGGTGACACAAAAACTGATTTACAAAATTTAAATCATTATATTGTTGTTTGTGTTGAAGCATTCAGAATGATTTCCACATCATTGTGTAGTAAAAATTCTAGCCTACAAGCTTGATAACTCAAAAGTCTTGTGAACAACTATTCAGTATGTGTTTTATGGCCTTATTGCAAGGGCATTTTTTTGCCAAAACTTACTAACCACGCATAATCTTTATTTTTAAAAAGATGCAAACATGTACATCTATTTTGCTCACATATTATTGTAGCAGAGTTTGTGCTGAATACAGCAAAATTACATGTTGGCCAATAGTATGTTATAAGTAGCTGAAATAAGCACAAATGTCAGAGCATGTAAAACTACTCCAGGACCCCAAATCAGCCTCAGACTCCAGGGGGTTAAAGAGGCTTCCTGTAAACGCTTAAAAACAGTCTCTAAAAGTGATGCGTGCTCAGACCAGCTCTGTGAGTAAACCACTAGGTCATCAAGATAAGCATTACAATTTGGAACATCAGCAAGAACTTGATTAACTAACCTCTGAAAAGTGGCTGCGGCATTCCGCAGGCCAAACGCCATAACCTTGTATTGCAGAAAACAGTCTGGTGTTACGAAAGCTGAAATTTCTTGCCAATATCCCTTAATCATATCCAACTTACTCACAAACCTGGCAGAACCAACACTGTCCACACAGTCCTCCATTCTTGGCATTGGAAAACAATCAGGTACTGTTACAGCGTTGACACATCTATAATCGGTACAAAAACATGCAGTGCCATCCGACTTCTGTACTAAAAGACATGGTCAACTCCATGAACTAACCCTAGGACTGGCCAAACCCTTCTCCAACAAATACTGAACTTCTTTCATCATGTAACGGGGCGTGTTTCAGGAACTACAAATCCCATCAGTTGCAGTCCTATAAAAGGAAGTGATGGGATTTGTTCTTCCACTTCCGCTTTTTGGTTTCGCTGACGATGCATGAATGGTAGTTGCGGCAGATCTGAGGTATGGCATTGTGATGCTAGATTAGTCTTGTGAAAATCATTTTATATGTAGCGATGGGTTGAATAATGCGTTGCCTTTCTGTTTGTTGCACGTCTTCATTGAAATGAAAGTTGCAGTTGGTTTACGTGTTGCATGGTGCAATAGACCCAGTGTAAGGACTGTTTGTGCGGTTACATTTTAAAGAGTGGAACACTGAGTGTTGAAAACGATGCATCGTTAAGAGGTAGTAACTTTATTATCCGGTTGTGTGGCCATGGGTATTAACACGTGTTTTATTGATCGTGTTATTTTGTTTGTTTTTAGTATTGTGGCTGGATGGTTACCCGAGTGTCATTAAACCAAGATAACGGATGGTAGAGGTATTATCTTTATTTATATTTATAGGATTTTAAAAAAGGGAGTTTTAAATGTTTTAATGTTTTTCTTCAATGTTTTATTTCTTTTTAAAGTGTTTTGGGTATGTGACTTTTCCTTTTGTATTGTAAATATTTCTGTTTAGTAATGGATTGTGTTTTCCCTTACAGGGATGCACGATTACCGTTTATTCTAGGTCGAATTATTGTTGAGACTGTGTTTTTTTCTTTTGACTTGATGCTGGACCAGGTCATATTCACTTTACAGTGTTGATTTATTTGCCTCATTTATATTACCCGTTGTTAATATTATTGTATGTTTTGTTTTGTTGTAGATCCCTTTTTTGACCTGACGGTGGCTGCAGGGTTGCCTTCACGGGGGGATAGCAGTGGTGTGGTGGTTTGGTCACTTAATTTTCCTTTCCTTCTAGGTCTGCAGTGTGATTTGCCGTGCGCTTGATTGCAGTGGGAGCACGTTTGTCTGCATGCCATTTCCGTCTGCACAATCTAGGTAACCTGTGGCCATCGGTGGGTTTTGTTTATTTATTTTATTTTATTTTACTTTTCTTGTTGGGTAATTGTATCAATGGTTATGTTAGTGGTTATATTATTTTCTTTCGAATAAAAATGTTCACCTAACTGAAGCTTCACCACCGCCGTCTGCTTGATTATTTCCCTCTTTTGGGTCACCATATCACAATCATTACAGCCCTTTTAATAGAGGTAACTCTATAAGGGTGTTGTTTAATCGGCCGAGCCTCACCTACATTGATATCATGCTGTAAAACGTTTGTAAGTGTGGGAACATCACCCAAAATAGAAGAAAACTTGTTAAAAAGTTTAACAACATCTTCCCTCTGATCAGTATTAAGATGTACTAAAAAACTCGACATATTGGCTAAAGTCTCAGAATTAGTCAATCTGGCAGACAATAATGAAGTATCAGTCTCCACCAAGTCTCCCAAATCATCTGGCTGTTGAAAGGTGCGGGAGGAATCACCTGGCTCAGCTTCCCAGCATACTGGCAAACATGACAAGTCTTACAAAACTGAATCAGGTCACACTTCAAACCATACCAAAAGAAATGTTGTAAAACACAATTGTACGTTTTGTACAATCACCCCCAGGTGCCCTGACAGCAAATGATCGTGCACCAATGATAGAACCTGCTGGCGAAAAATTGAAGGAACCACCACCTGATAAACAACATTCCACTCATCATCCATAGTGTTATTTTTGTGCCATTTCCGCATTACTAGATCATCCTTCACAAACAAATACGACATTATTAAGTTCTGATTTCTCAGTTAGTCTAAAGCATTTCTCAAGTGAAACATCATTCTTCTGAGCTTCGATTAACTTCTCGCGAGTTACTGTCAAAGTCAATGGGTCACTCACTACAACCTCACTCACCTGACCACTGACATAAGACTTGTTTTCAGGTCTTTCTTCAGCCCTCTGATCTACGCTAAGAAAGAGTCAGATAAAGACACGTCATTATCTTTCTTTGATTGAGCACGTTATCACGCAAGCAGTAAAAGCATTTGGATACCTCTGAGACAATTCATCAGAGCTATACTCTGGCGACAAAGTGTCAATCACCTCAAGTGAAGATACGACTTTCCCTCCGGCCAAATCATTACCTAAAATAAAGGATACTCCTCTCACTGGTAAGACCGGGCGTACTCCTACCTCCACAAAACCAGACACCAAGTGTGTTTGCAGGTGAAAGCGGTGAACGGGGACTCTCATAATCTCCATACTAAAACTCTGGACCAGTCTACTAGATCCAACTGACGTCTGATCCGAAAAGGCAAAACGTCTGCACACACAAACGACTGTCTTCAAGTAATACAAGTTCTGTAAGAGACATAAAATCGTCCGCTTTGCTAGAAGTGCACCATCTATCAAACAGAATTCCCTTATCTCGAGCAAATTAAACGTAGGTTTGACTGGCGTTTTTCCTACGAGCACGAAATTGCTGCCTATAGGCCTCTGGAACTAGTTCGTTAACCCTTGAGTACGGCTAGCTTAACGACGTCGTACTTAAGGCTATCTTCTAAAGACAAAGTTTTACCAGCTAATTTTCATTGTAATAACAAAGACCATACCTCTTTTGGCCAATTCAAAGAAGTCGCAATCTTTTCAAAAGCGTTAAAATAGCTATCCACTTCCGATTCACGAAAATTTGGCACCAAGGCAATATGCTTACCCACATCAAAAGTGACCGAATTCGAATTAGCACTTACCGGAGAGAAGTTTTGCTGGGCAGAGGGACCTGCCGCATCCTTTGCCGCTTCAATGTCCAACTGCCGCAGCTTAACTTCCTTTTCGGCTTCAATTTTGAGCTTGCGGACCTATAGACACAGGTCTAACTCTGCCTGGGGGACCTGTGCTCTCTTTTGAGCCTCCGCACAGAGCCGAGCGATTCGCACCTTCAACTGTGCCTCTCCTGCTGATTTAGGAGAACCTAGTGCAAAAGGTGAAAGAGTTGCTGCAACTTTAGCCTCCGCTTCGGTTTCGGCTAACTCAACTTCCCTTCCACCTATTTCCACCACATCCTGCTCTTCGTCCATGGGCACCACCCTTCTATCTACGTCCGACAAGCTTAAAAGTCCGAATTTGTTTAGGCGATCAATTAATTCCGCCTTAATTTTCTTTTTTAAACATTGCTTTGGAAACGTAATTTGGAAGTGGTGGGCTACCATCAACAACTCATCTTTTCTACATTTCTCTAACACCTCTAATGAGGGATTATCCACAAAACTCTTTAAGTTAAGCGCCATCAAACCTTATCACGATGTGCTACCAGACTCAAATTTGCTCAACCAAACGTTCACACAAAACCCTGCCTTAAACAACACACACACACAACTCACTCCTCAGCATAAGACAGCATCCGATTTTTAGGACGAGCCCCCAATTATGTTATGTCTATGTTACATTTATTTTGGCATCTAGGAATAACAAGAGCGGTGCTAAAGAAAAGAAAATAATCAAACATAATCACTCTAACTAGCATTGATCAAAACTAAACTAAACCAAAGAAATTAAAGAAAGTGACATCTTCAGCACAGAACGCCACTAACTACGCTGACTCACAAACATAAATACAATATTTGGCATCCGCTCATAAACTAGTGTGTTTAGACAATTTTACCCTGCATGTAGTAGAATGGAAGTCAAGTGACATGCTGAGCTGGTCCCATCACTATGAGTCGAAGGAGGACATAACTAAACTCGGAAAACACAGAGAGTCAAATCACAGCATAAACGCAGTTAAATAATCGATGAACGCGAAAACTCAAACACATAATAACTCAAATTTAGAAAATAACAACAAAACAGGGAGCAAACACAAAAGTAACCAAAGGCAAGCAAACAAATGAGAAGCAAAATGCTCCTCCCGAACTCGTGTGACATCCGGGTCTTTATACGCTCCCACTGATGTCTGATTGGTCCCCAAAGAGTAATGTAGAATCGATGACTGGTGGAAGAAAAGTCCAATCACAAGTCCTGTGAGGTAAGAGGGAAACGAGAAGAAGACAAAAGGAGAAGTTCACTCGTTACCTGTATTAATGGCACCTGTTTGAACTCGCTATCAGTATAAAAGACACCTGTCCACAACCACAAACAGTCAGACTCCAAACTCCATTATGGCCAAAACCAAAGAGCTGTCAAAGGACACCAGAAAACAAAATTGTAGACATGCACCAGGCTGGGAAGACTGAATCTGCAATAGGTAAGCAGCTTGGTGTGAGCCATTATTAGAAAATGGAAGACCACTAATAATCTCCCTCGATCTGGGGCTCCATGCAAGATCTCACTCCGTAGGGTCAAAATGATCACAAGGACGGTGAGAAAAAAATCACACGGGGGGACCCACTACCACTACCCATCAGTAACACACTATGCCACCAGGGACTCAAATCCTGCAGTGCCAGACGTGTCCCCCTGCTTAAGCCAGTACATGTCCGGGCCCGTCTGAAGTTTTCGAGAGAGCATTTGGATGATCCACGAGAGGATTGGGAGAATGTCATATGGTCAGGTGAAACCAAAATAGAACTTTTTGGTAAAAACTCAACTTGTCGTGTTTGGAGGAGAAAGAATGCTGAGTTGCATCCAAAGAACACCATACCTACTGTGAACCATGGGGGTGGAAACATCATGCTTTGGGGCTGTTTTTGCAAAGGGACCAGAACGATTGATCCGTGTAATGGAAAGAATGAATGGGGCCATGTATTGTGAGATTTTGAGTAAAAACCTCCTTCCATCAGCAAGGGCATTGAAGATGAAATGTGGCTGGGTCTCTCAGCATGACAACGATCCCAAACACGCTGTCTGGCCAACGAAGAAGTGGCTTCGTAAGAAGCATTTCAATGTCCTGGAGTGGCCTAGCCAGTCTCCAGATCTCATCCCCATAGAAAATCTTTGGAGGGAGTTGAAAATCCCTGTTGCCCAGCGATAGCCCCAAAATATCATGGAGGAAAGGGCCAAACTACCAGCAACAGTGTGTAAAAACCTTGTGCAGACTTACAGAAAACGTTTGACCTCTGTCATTGCCAACAAAGGGTATATAACAAAATATTGAGATGAACTTTTGTTATTGACCAAATACTTATTTTACACAATAATTTGCAAATAAGTTCTTTAACAATCAGGCAATGTGATTTTCTGGATTTTTTTTCTCATTCGGTCTCTCATAGTTGAAGTGTACCTATGATGAAAATTACAAGCCTCTCTCATCTTTTTAAGTGGGGGAACTTGCACAATTGGTGGATGACTAAATACATTTTTGCCCCATTGTATGTCATGCAATAAAATGCAAATTAATTACTTAAAAAGCATACAATGTGATTTTCTGGATTTTTGTTTTAGATTTCGTCACTCACAGTTGAAGAGTATCTATGATAAAAATTACAGAGTTCTACATGCTTTGTAAGTGGGAAAACCTGCAAAATCAGCAGTGTAACAAATACTTGTTCTCCCCACTGTATATACACACACATTTATATATATATATATATATATATATATATATATATATATATGAATTTGACATGAGAACTGTTCAGGCACCATGCCAAAGGCAAAATTGTCCTCTCAACCATTGCTTTGGCTATGTCGAGTGTTTGACCATTCAGCCTAATGCCATTCCTATCAACTTTGAAGAACAAGAAATTGAGTGTGGCATTTCATCTTTACCAAAATACAATGAAGCAGATCTAATGAGGTTTCAAGGAGAAGATCCTGCCATTAGTCAGGCACTCAATCTCTTCAAATCTGGCCAAGAGTTGCCAAAGAATTCCAAAGCTGCTGATCCTAATCTTCAGTTGATTCTTAAGGAATGGGATCGCCTTCAAATTAAGGGTTGGGCTCTTGTACCGGACATGCCTATGTGATGGCCAGACAGTATTCCAGCTTGTACTTCCTGAAATATTGTGACATATTGTTCTCCACAGCCTCTATGATGAAATGGGCCTATTAGGAATCGAGCATATAAATGACCTTTTCAGGTCAAGATTCTATTGGCCAAAAATGTCTGTGGACTTGGAGCGGAATGCAAAATTTGAGGACGAACCAGACAAATGAATCTGTCAGATGATTCTTTCAAACAGAACTCCATACAAATCTCAAATCAACACGCAGGACCCAAAATCAGAGGAACTGTCAATTGCGGCTCCTGTCAGTCTGCACCCCCCAGGTCAAAGTTTGGCTTGAATGAAATCTGTATAAAATGTATCTTTTATACAAATGTATTGTATAAAATATATTCTTTTTAATGTAATTATGATTAAACTGTACTCTCTGTACCCTCTGAAAGCTAGGAGACCACAGATAACATTTAATTAATGATCAGGGCAGGAGAAAAGTCACCTCGGAATCAAGGATGATACCTAATTGGTCAGAACTCCTCAAAGAGGTTGGATAAACACCTCAGTTTAAATGGTCAGTACACAAGAATAATTTTAGAATAAGTTTAGATTAGACAAAGAATAAGACCAGATGATGAAGAGCAGAAAAAAGGTTTCATTCAAGCCATCTCGTCTCCCTCACTCACTTTCCTTTCTTTTACTTTAGTTTTCTTTCTTTCCGTTGAGAGTCTCGTGTTCTAAGTTAATTTTTGCAGCAAAGTTTAAATGACTCGACAGCCTTTGCCGCCTCAACTTCAAACTTCAGCCACGAGGGAAACTCCATTCATTTGCCAGCACGAAAGAACATGATTGGCTATGTTACCTTGCTAATAAATAGTGTTTTCACGATAATTGGATATTCATATCTGCTACAGAGCTTACTATATGGCCCGTGCAAATGAATGCTGGACGATTCGGTTGCTCGGTCGTAAAATAAGTGACTCATTCAAAATTCCCTATCAATTAATTAATTAATTTCATTTGAGCTAATTCGCTTACAGGAATATAAAGACACATGAGAGGTATGTTATGAGAAAAACACAACCAGACAAGGCTGCTTTTCTTGTAAACATATGCACAATGAGACCAGAACACAAAAGACATACTCATCATTACTGACCATTTCACAAAATATACAGTAGCTGTTCCCACAAGAGATCAAAAAGCCACTACTGTTTTGAAGTGTTTATAGGAACAGTTCCTTGTGCATAATGGATTTCCGGAATGGCTGCACAGTGACCAGAGAAGGGATTTTGAGTCTCGCATCATAAGAGTTGTGTGCCATCACAGGTATTTGTAAACTAAGAACCAGCCAGTACCATCCCCGAGGAAACCCAGTGGAGTGATTTAAAGTCATTATTTTGTCACTATTTAAGCACACTGCACACACACTTCACTGCGAGGTCTATTATACTACACTTCTGTATAGTTGTCATTTCTGAGCGTTATTCCCGGTCTTCTTTTCCTGTTGCCATTCTGCCTGTTTCACCGTGTTCTGATTGTTTTGCTACCTACCCTTGAATTATTGCTTTATTTATTGGACTGTGATATTTGCTGCCTACTTCGACATCTTTGCCTGTGTATGAACTACGACTCTGCCTATCCTCCTTCATACCTGTTTGCTCCTGGATTGACCATTGCCTGTTTGACCATGTTTTCAATAAAGCTGCGCTTGGATCTCAACCCACTGTCTCCTCATTATACCCTTAACACATGTATACTACTGTACAAAAAATGATGTTACATGAGCTCATGTTTGAGCAGCAGCCAAGGTTGTCTATGGATATCGCTTTTGGGTTGCCTGTCCAAGACTCTAAAAGAGATTGTCATTCCTAGTAAAGTCACTGCTTAAACACAGCTATGACGTCACCATTGAAAATGCCAAGAAAGTTTCTGGAAGGAATAAGCAACGGTTTGACAAGGTTATCAGAGAGTCAAAGAAGTGGGGGATAGAGTGCTGGTGCAGAATTTATGACTATGTAACAAGTCAAGTCAAGTTAAGTCACTTTTATTTATATAGCCCTTTTTACAATGCAAATTGTGGCAAAGCATCTTTACATTAATAATTGGTAAATAATTTTGGCTGCACAGCAGCTCCCAAAGAAAATGGTGTCATTGTCCTGCTTATTCTATACATTATTGATTCATTCCGTTGCAAAGATCAATAGTTATTAGTCTAGTTAATTTATGTATATCACACTGGAGAAAACAGTGACATAATCGTCTCATAATAATAACATGATCAGCTCAGTTCGCATACAATGGCGCCAATGCAGGCATACTAAAAACACTGCTGAATATCAAGCAAGTGTCCCCAACTTAAGCAAGCCAAAGGTAACAGCGGCAAGGAACCAAAACTCCAACAAATGGAGAAAAAAACCTTGGGAGAAACCAGGCTTAGTCGGGGGGCCAGTTCTCCTCTGGCCAACAGTGAACATTTGTCCGATACTCAGGCAGAGTTACAGGTCATTAAACCGATTTAGAATCGCAAGCACAAACTTGCTGACCTGTGGGAATCTACAATTTACGTTGTGACCAGATGGATCTGTGCAAACACTGCACTACGATCACCTCATTCCCTGCGGGTTCCTTCCTGAAATGAGAGAAACAAAGGAATCAATTAGTCCAGCTATAAAGCCAAGGACAAGACAAAGTAATGTTCAGTTCGAGGAGGAACCTGTTGAGTCAGATGGAGATGATTATTGGCAAGCGTCACCTGCTGTGTTGGCCAAGGTGTAGATCTCAAAGATTCCCAAAAACAACACAGTGAGGCAAGGGATGTTGTTAGGAGTGTACCAGATGAGAGTCCTGAAGATTGTCCTGGGCATAAATCGAAAAGAATTTGCAGACCCCCAGAATATTCCATTATTCAGAATTAGGGAAACCTCTAATTTCCATTACACAGACCTTGTAGGATGGATTACATAAAAGGTTTGTTGACACACTGAATGGCAGTCAGAACATGATTCCAAGGAACACTATATCTTCAGACTATCATATCATTTAAAAATACATGGGGATTATGTTAATTTAGTGGGGGAGGATGTGGTGATGTTACGTCTGACACTGACGCTCCGAAGCTTGCTTCAAACTCGAACGGTCCTTGCAATGAATCACTGCTTCGGAGCTTGTATCATTACGTTAATAGTCACGTGAAAATGACTTCTGAAGCAAACACACTGGTTCACTCCTGTAGTGCTTTGACACCCCAATCCAGTGTAGACAGGTTTGAAACCTGGTGGCTGTATTTCTTATAAAAGTAAAGCTAAACCATGGCAACACCGTGGGTTGTAGTAGTCGGTGTTTGGATTGGCGTTTTTGTTGAGGAGAGTGGATTGAGTTTCTTTCAGTGTTGTGATGGAGCCAGCGAGAAAGACAAGTCGTTCCCAAGTGTGTTGAGTTCTATTGGTGGGGGCATTAAATCCTAATTGAATATGTCCCAAACACACTACAAAAAAGAATTCTGTAGTGGTTTAAATGGTAAAAGCCAATGGTTCCTATTGGTATTTTAATAGAAACCATTAGAATTTATGTGATGGTTTCCAACTTTTTTAAAGCTGGTCTGATCTTGTCTAAAGAAATAATTACACACACACACATCATGCTTAATGGTGAACACATGAAATTCATCAGTATCTGTAAAATTCACCTACATAAATGTTTCACAGCACTAACACTGTTTCAGCTTTGATCGCCTCTGTAAACACGTAATAAACGGGGCATTAACATATAAGCCTACTTGCATTTTATGGTTGTCAGCTTTGTTGCATTACATTTAACTTCACCAGGAGATGGTGCTGCAATTTATATCTGAATGAAGCTTCAAGTAATGACACATTTTTGACACAATTGTATCAGAAAGCAATAATGCTTCGAAATACTTCATTTGGCCTTCACTAGGAGGATGTAACCCCTATACAAAGTCATGTCGAAGCTTGAGCAATATTAACGTTTCTAAGTTGAAGTTATTTAGTGCTGGGCAGAGCGAGGCTTCATGAAACACTGAAACAGTTGAAGCAAATGTGCCGTATTGTGTCAAGGCTTCGAAACTAAACGACACCCGTCTCCATGGTGACACCTAGTGGTCAATTGCACATTTTATATGAAACAACTTTGACAACAAGCCATTTAAAAAAAATAAAATGTTGTGTTTTTGTTAATGTGGTGAGTTTTTAACATCCTCACTATATAACTATAATATATAATAATGACTAGGTTATTTTGGTCATGAAAAATGAAAATTAATAAAACAAATCAATCCACAATGGTCTCATTTTGTTTTTTTACAGATTTTTATTTAAAAATATTAATTGCTCTGCTGTGGAAGGGCTTAGCCTACTTCTTTTTTTTACAGATAATTTCTCCAGCCTTTGAAAAAATCCTCTCACAAAAACCCACAAGGTGAGGGTGCATTAACTCCTCTTTTAAACTTTGTGGGAGCTGAGACAGATGTGAGATTGTGTGGTTTGTTCCCGCCCCTGTCAATCAAACGCAGACTCGGCAAGCATGCCACCTGTCGAAACACTTGTGAAATGCGCAGAAGCTTCGTTTAGCCATAGTCACGTGACATGGGTGTTTTGAATCACAGTTCGGAGCAGTGTTTCGAAACATCTACGCTTCGGGATCTCGTGTCGAAACGTTAGTTTCGTGTCAGCCATCCCTGAAGTTATTGACTTGAGACTAAACATTCAAGGAGAGTGAAGTTTTGTGTTGTTTGAAAGAGTTTAGTTTCTATATGTTTGCTATGTGAATCGCTGTTTGTAATTAGCACCTAATAGGCTAATGTTGTATACTGGGTTTATGTTGTTGTTGAAACACTTGCGCAATATATGTTGCATTTTCTAGTTTATAAACTAGTTTATTAGTTTATTAAGTTTAGTAAACGATTGTGACAGTGACTGTTTTTAAAGTTGTGTCATTGATTATATTGCATACGTTATTGTGCTTAATGCAAACATAATATCGTCATGGAGATATGCTATATTTATATGGGATATATTTTGATTTATCAAGCATGTAATTTAAAGTTTGCAGTCTCTATGATGTAAAATACTGAATTTAATTGTAAATAGTTTTTTTGTTTTCAGTTTTACCGCACACCGCAGGTACACACCCTACACGTGCATGTGATGTGCACAAATACAAAATAAAAGGAAAAGAAACTTTAAACTAAAACGACAACAACCAAGTGTGCATGTAAGTGAGTTCTGGAGGAGAGAAATAAAGTCAAAGTCAAAATTCAAGTTAATGTTATCGTTTTATGGGTAGTGGTGTTAGCAGATGGAAATTTGCTTTTGGTGGAAAAAACATAAAGCTCCAGCCTCTTTCTGGGTCGACGTACGCGAGTATTGGCAGAGAGTGATGAAATGATCTGTTGTGCACAGTGGCGGTTCTACACGGAGGCCTAGGGAGGCCCGTGCCTCTGTAGACATGTCCCTGGCCACCCCTGTGGCCCCCCCTGTGCTGACCAAAAAAAAAAAAATATATATGATTTTACACGCGAGCGACAAAAGCGGAACTAACGCGACGGAACGTTCTACACGGGTAAATTAGAGCGGCGCCGGTATGTGACTCGTATCTTGTAAGTAATTACATTGTTCCTGCACAATGTTGTGATGTTAACCATGTAACTTCATCTGTCTTGGCTGTTGCATTGCGATAACATACATTTGAGTAAAGTAATCAACAGGCTATCTGCCCGTGTTAAGTAGGGAGGGATGGTTAGGCAACGAAATGTAATGCACGTTTTTTTTCTTCTGATAGTTATCTTGAAACGAGGAAGGGACATGGCGTCCATTTTTTGTAAACAAAAAAGTGAGAGAAACGAATCAAGGTATTGAGAGAATTGAGCAGCAGAAAGAGGGAGAGCCAGAGGAGTAAGTGGAGGCTGGAGAGAGGACAGGTGATGTAAGTGAGGACTCAGACACAGAGAGGGACATTCCAGAGGGTGAGAAGGATGAAGAAGAGGGTGAGGAGGAAGAAAACATACAGGGACAGAGAGAGGAACAGCCAGAGGGACAGAAAGGGGATCCATGTGGATCAAGTACTCCACCTGTGATGAAGAAGGTTATTACTATTTGCAAAGCAGTTCAATTATAATTTCATTGTAGGCCTACTGTATGTCCTTAAAATGGTACTTTCTCCTGTAAATAATTTTTTGTGTCAATATGGCTCTAATGTTTCCTTTTTTTTAAGTAAATACTTGGCCTACATTTTGAAATACATGCAGATATGCACTACCAGTCAAAAGTTTGGAAACTGTACTATTTTGGTTGTTTTTGAAAGAAGTCTCTTCTGCTCACCAAGGCTGCATTTATGTTATTAAAATACAAGAAAAGCTGTAATATTGTGAAATATTATTAAAATGTAAAATGACTTTTCTATTTGAATATATAGTACAGTGTAATTTATATCCAGTGATCAAAGCTGAATTTATCATCATTACTCCAGTCTTCAGTGTCACATGATCCTTCACAAATCACTGATAATAATCATCAACATTAATGAACCTACCTTTTTTGCACCTGCACTCACTCTTGTACAAATGTTGTACAATGTTGTAATAAATGTTTATATGATTATAAAGTAAAGTAGTTTATAATCTTTAAATATAATTTGTTACCATTTTTAATGTGCCCCTCTGGTTAAACACTGGCCCCCCCTTGGCCCCCCTAGTAAAAATTGTCTAGAACCGCCACTGGTTGTGCAGATGCAGAGAAGTTTGAATTGATTACTCTATAAATGCATTGTATTTACATAAATAAACTGTAAACTGATATTAACTCTAAAAAGATGATTGAGATTGTCATGAGCACACTGTTAACAATTTTCCTGTATTTTTACAGTACAGTACTGACAGCACGGTTGCCAGCAAGTTACTGTATTTTTCACATACAGTAATCGTACTGTAATTTAATTTACAGTACACAAGAAGAGGATGGTTGACCCAAAAATTAAAATTCTGTCATCATTTACTCACCGTCAAACAGTTCCAAACCTGTATGAATTTCTTCTTTGTGCTGAACACAAGATATTTTAAAGAATGCTTGTAACCAGACGACAGCTGACGGTAGCCATTGACTTGCATAGTAGGGAAAAAAAACATCAACTGTCTGGTTACAAACATTCTTTAAAATATCTTATTTTGTGTTCAGCAGAAGAAAGAAACTTGTACAGGTTTGGAATAACTTGAAGGTGAGTAGATGACAGAATTTGTATTTTTGGGCCAACTATCCCTTTAAGTGTGCACAAATCTGTAAATAAAACAAAAAATATATAAGAAATGAGAACTTGAGGATTGGATTGGGTTGGGTAAAAGAATGACAAGTGAGCAACAACAACTAAAAAAAACAACAAGTGTCCCACTAACGGTGGATGCAGGCTTCAGCTTGAAGTTTTGCATTCAAACTCCATCAAGGACCGAATAAAACAATTGACATGTGGTTTGATGGCCGTCATCTTCCTCTGCACCACCCTCTTGGTCCTCTTTCTGACTCCCTGTCTGGCAGTACACTTCTTCTGTCTGGCATTTTCAGGGTTGACCAGGAACCTGTTAGCAATATCATACCAGTCAATTAATATACTTTTCATTTTTGGGTGAACTAACATTCAAAACATTGTATTAAAATGGCTAATACTTAGAGACAACTCATTCCCAGGCTGCAAAGATAACTGGCTCACACTGTAGAGCTGTAAGAAATCAAAATACATTTTATTCAGTTATGTGTTGCTTGTCGAGGTCGTATAAGCTACACATCACTGTATTTCATACACTCCAACCACACATCTATAGTAAAAAATAAGCTTCTGCTTCTAAAAATTCTAACTTACTTTTTTGGCATGCATCGGTCTTTGTTGACTAATAGATCATTTTTAACTATGATAAAGGTAATTTATACCTTTATTCATATTTTAATTAATCTTGTCATTACAATCACAACGCAAAACTGGGTCTTCCGTCTAAGTTAAATCAAACAAAGTAAAATGCGAAACTGGTACCAATAGCCAATCTCTCTGAGCCCAAATCACCTGTTTATGTTGCAAAGGAAAGTATATTAGCCTTGTTTTCACGTATTTTTGTGTCTAAACGACTTCCAAACAGGTACAGTTTTGAACGTAACCGCTGCAGCCGTCATCCGGGAAACTGGCTGCAAATCTTTTTAGGTGTTTGAGCACAGTCAATGTACATCTATTATAATCAGTTTATATCAGCTTTTGCTGACAGAGTCGGATCGAACATTATGGAAAGGATCCCCACAGAGATAGACATTTTTGTTATCATATGATCCATCAAACCTAACGTTACCAGACTCCATTAGCAAACGCAGTAAATTTACTTCTCAGACCATCGTAAAACATATATTCAAACTCAACAGAAACAAAATAAAACTCACACAAACCATCTTGAATGAATCTTTTCATCGTTTTAACAATCACCAGGTCTGGTTTGGTCGAAATAAACAAGTAATTCACAGACTTTTGATTGAGATTTGAAAATGTCGGGACAAGCGGGAAACCGTGAGTAACGCCTAAGTTAACTTCCACTGTCATTTCACACTAAACGCTACTTACACTATAGTGTAAAATACTAAAACCTAATTATAAATTTAAAATTAACTTACCAAACTTCCAGATATCCACCGAGTGAAATGCCCAGGTATCTGTGAGTGAGCTGCTGCAGTTGTGCTCTGATGTCAGTAAGGGGGCGCTGTTTACAGCAATGCTGTATTATTGCCTGGCATATTACAGCCAAGTTACAGCTAGGTTACAGCAACACTAAAATGTACTGTAAAATGTTCCCGCTCAAACAAAATTACCCAGAATGCAATGCAAATTACAGTATTGTACTGTATTATAAAATGCAGTATTGTACTGTTGGAGTCAGGGTTCTGTCACTTCGGCCTAGTTTATTTTATTGGTTTTGTGACAGAGCTCTGACACTCCCTTTATGTTCGGTCTTTGTGTGAGCGTGCGGTCTTGAGTTCTCGAGCCGTGCACTCTCTTGTCTGCGTGTCTCGTCTCATGTTGGGCGCATTGTGTTCGGATCCCGGCATTCATGTCTGGTTCTGTTTCAGTTCGGGATTCGGACACTCGCGCTCCCTGTCCTGTCTTTATTGTGAGCACACAGTCTTTGTGTTTCACTCACCATGCGTTCTTGTGTTTTGTGAGTCTTGTCGTGTTCTGTGTTGCACACGGATGTTTACACCGTCGTGTTTCATGTCGTGTTTTGTGTGAACGCGCGGCCTGTGAGTGTGCTCGCTGGCTGCGTGTTCGTGTTATGTTCATGTCTCGTTTTGTGAGCACAAGGCTGGTGATTGTTTTCATTAGCCATGTGCTTGTGTTTTTGTCATGTTTGGTGTGAGCACATGGCTTGTCATGTGTTTCCTTCTGCCATGTGCTCTCTTGTCCATTGTCTTTACCCCACCCATCTTGTTACCTGTTTATTGGTTTATTTGCCCCACCTGTCCTCCCTCATTATCTGCCTTGTTTGCTACCCTTTTTATTCTCCTTGTGTTTGCAGTCCTGTCTGGATCGTTTTGTATATTTCGTGTGCTTGTATGTGTTGTCAAGTCAAGTCAAGTCAAATCAAGTCAAGTCAAGTCAAGTCAAGTCAAGTCTGTTTTCCCCCTTGGGGTAGTTTTTGTTCTTTGTTTTATTTTTTATTAAATAAAAGCAATTGAGTCCTCGCCCTTTCTCTACACCTCAAACCTGACAGTTGGTTTTTACAGTAATGTGCTGCTGTTGTGAAACAGAGACGGATACAATTGCAAGTAAAATATATATTTATTCTACTGGTCAGATGAACACAGGTCGGGGAACAAACACTCAGGTGGAGAGATGACGCAGGGACTTCAATGGGCAACCCGGGAATCGCGTGCGGTGATCGACGTGCTCAGGAACCAGGAAACAATAAACAATCCAAAACTGCGTGAAACACAATGAAGAGAATCCACGAAGACAGGAATCCACACGAGGAGATGAGAGCAAACACAGGAACAGGACACGACACCGGGGAAGCCACAACGATCTGACAACAAGAGATGAAAATGACTGCACATATAAAGGGAACGGGAATTGAGCACAGCTGGCGACACTAATCAACACAACGAGTAACCACACCCACACACAGACACTCACACACACACAGCAGAAATGAGACAGCTGATTCATGAACCGTGACAGTACCCCCTCCCCTAGGAACGCCTCCTGGCGTTCCCAGACAACCTTACCTGTCGATTGTAATCATCGATAAGGGAGTGATCCAGGATGTCTCTAGCAGGAACCCAACTTCTCTCCTCTGGACCGTAGCCCTCCCAGTCCACCAAGTACTGAAATCCACGTCCCCTCCGTCTCGAGTCCAGAATACGATGTATCGAATAAGTAAGTTCTACGAGTCGCGGTGGGGGGGGAACGGGAGCAGGCGGATTAATGCGAGACTAAAACACGGGTTTGATTTTTGACTCATGAAAGGCGGGGTGAATTCTCCTGTACGCTGGAGGGAGTTTGAGTCGGACTGTCACCGGACTAATAATCTTGGTGACAGGAAACGGGCCGATTAATTTGGGAGCTAGCTTGTTAGAAACGGAACGGAGCGGAATATTCTTGGTAGAAAGCCACACTTTTTGACCCACGACGTATACGGGAGGCTTTGACCGGTGGCGATCGGCCTTGGCCTTCATGCGCCCCCCCGCTTGGAGTAGAGTCTCACGGTTTCTAGTCCAAGTGTGGCGACACCTCTGGACGAAGGCGTGAGCGGAGGAGACCGCGACTTCGGATTCCAGACACGGAAAAATTGGTGGCTGGTAACCTAAACTACACTTAAACGGAGAGAGGCCCGTAGATGACACTGGTAACGAGTTATGGGCGTACTCCACCATAGAAAGTTGTTGGCTCCAGGACGAAGGATTCTTGGCTACCAAACATCGCAACATTCTCTCAAGATCCTGGTTGGCCCGCTCAGACTGACCATTGGTCTGGGGATGATAACCTGAAGACAGACTGACCATAGCTCCCAATAATTTACAGAACTCCTGCCAAAATTTGGACACAAATTGGGAACCCCTGTCAGAGACCACGTCCGTCGGGAGGCCATGTAACCGAAAGACATGATCAATGACCGTGACCGCTGTCTCCTTGGCTGAAGGTAATTTGGGCAAGGCGATAAAATGTGCCGCCTTCGAAAACCGGTCCACTACGGTTAAAACAACCGTCATGCCCTTGGAGGGCGGGAGGGCGGTAACAAAATCTAGCGCGATGTGGGACCAGGGTCTCGAAGGGACAGACAGCGGTCGAAGTAACCCATCCGGAGGTCGGTTAGATGTCTTACCAGTGGCACAGACTGAACAAGCCAAAACAAAATCGTGAATATCACGAGCCATTAACGGCCACCAGAATCGTTGCTTAACCAAATAACTGGTGCGAGTCACTCCTGGATGACAAGCCACGTTAGAGCAATGACCCCATCGAATAACGTCGGACAGTAACCCCTCCAGAACAAACAAACGATTCGGTGGGCAACCGGGCGGAGGCGTTACCCCTTCTAAGGCCGTCTTGACCTTCGACTCGACCTCCCATACGAGTGTGGAGATAACTACTTTCTCAGGTAAAATGCACTTGGGAGTCACCGGGCGTTCGGATGGATCAAAAATACGAGATAAGGAGTCGGGTTTAATGTTCTTAGAACCCGGGCGGTACGAGAGAACAAAGTCAAAACGTCCGAAAAAAAAGTGCCCACCGAGCCTGCCTGGAGTTGAGTCTTTTAGCAGATCTAATATATTCAAGGTTCTTGTGATCGGTCCAAACGATAAAGGGTACCCCTGAACCCTCTAACCAATGACGCCACTCCTCCAACGCTAACTTGACTGCCAACAACTCTCTGTTCCCAAAGAAACGCGCAGGGGTGCATCTTGCCGTCTGAGGAAGCGCGTTGTGAAAGCACTGCTCCTACTCCCACCTCTGACGTGTCGACCTCCACCGCAAACTGACGTGTGGGATCAGGGGTGACAAGAATGGGAGCCGAAACTAAGCGACTTTTGAGGTTGGTGAACACTGCCTCAGTAGTGTCTGACCACCTGAACGTCGTTCGGGGGGAGGTCAAGGCAGTCAGAGGTGCGACTAGTTGGCTGAAATTGCGAATGAAACGCCGGTAAAAATTGGCGAACCCCAGAAACCGCTGTAGGGCCTTACGGGAATCTGGACTTGGCCAATCTACCACAGCCTTAACCTTGTCAGGATCCATGCGCATTCCCTCAGAGGAGACGATGTACCCTAGGAAGGGAACTGACTGTGCATGAAACGCGCATTTCTCCGCCTTGACAAAAAGCCCATTCTCTAACAGTCTCTGGAGCACTCGTCTGACGTGTTGAACATGTTCCTGGAGAGACGAAGAAAAAATCAATATGTCATCCAGGTAAACATATATGAACTGATCTACCATGTCTCTCAACACGTCATTCACGAGTGCCTGGAAAACCGCTGGGCTATTGGAAAGCCCGAAGGGCATAACCAAATATTCAAAATGGCCTCTAGGGGTATTAAAAGCGGTTTTCCATTCATCCCCCTTCCTGATGTGAACCAAATGATATGCGTTACGTAAGTCCAGTTTCGTGAAAATGGATGCTCCCTGTAACCTCTCGAAAGCTGAAGACATCAACGGCAAAGGATAAGAATTCTTTACCGTGATGTTGTTCAGCTCTCGGTAATCAATGCAAGGTCGCAGAGAACCATCCTTCTTCCCAACGAAAAAGAACCCCGCCCCCGCAGGAGAAGAGGAAGGCTGGATGAATCCAGAGGCCAGGGAATCAGAAATATATTTCTCCATGGCCTCCCTCTTGGGAACAGAAAGAGAGTAAAGTTTGCCCTTAGGCGGAGATTTACCTGGCAGAAGATCTATCGCACAGTCAAAGGAACGATGCGGAGGAAGAGAAGCAGCACGAGACTTACTGAACACCTCCTTCAGGTCGAGGTACTCTGCGGGCACATTAGACAAATCCGCTGCCTCACTCTGAAACACAGAACCAGACACAGAAGAACAAGCGGACACCAAACAGGACTCATGACAGTGGTTACTCCATGTGGAAATAGTGTTTGTGCACCAGTCGACCCGAGGATTGTGCAGAGTGAGCCAGGGGTGGCCCAGAATGACTGGGGCCAGAGGTGAGTCCATGAGGAGAAAGGATATTGTTTCGGTGTGGTTGCCAGAGGTAATGAGTGTGAGGGGTTCAGTGGAGTGGGAGATTCTGGGAAGTTCCTGTCCATTAAGTGTGTTGACTGAGATCTTGTGAGTGAGAGAAGTGATGGGAATCTGGAGTCTGCGTGCGAGTCCAAAGTCCAAAAAATTACCCTCAGCTCCCGAATCCAGCAGTGCTTGAGTGCGGTGCGTGGAGGTTGCCCATCTCAGTCTTACCGGGAGGAGAGTTGATGATGGTGATGAGGTCTTCTCGACGGAGATCCCACCCGATAGTAGCCTCATGCTTACTATCGGGCTTGCTCTTTTACTGGACAGGAGTAGAGAAAGTGGCCAGCCTTACCACAGTATAGGCAGAGTCCTTGGGATCTCCGCTTCTCCCTCTCCTCCCGGGAAAGCCGAGCTCTCCCTACCTGCATGGGCTCATGTTCGGAAGCTGGGCCAACCGCGCTCCCGCCGCTGGCCCGTGGGTCCTCCGTATGGTACTGAGGTCGCCTCTGATGTAAATGAGAAGTCACACGATTTAGACGAGACTCGACCCTCAGTGCGAGCTCCACCAGGCCATTCAGGGTCCTGGGAAGGTCCAGGATGTAAATCTCCTTTAGAACGCGGTCAGCCAGCCCATGCAGGAACATGTCCCACTGCGCCTCCTCGTTCCATTGGCACTCTGCAGCCAGGGTGCGGAACTGGATGGAATAGTCCGACACCGAGCCATCACCTTGACGTAGATCAGCGAGTAATCTGGCCGCCTCCTTACCCGCTACTGCTCGATCGAAGACTCTTTTCATCTCTGTGGAGAGTGCCTTGAACGAGGCGCAGCAGATGTCTTGATTCTCCCACACCGCCGTTCCCCAGAGAGCCGCCTTCCCCGACAGTAGAGTCAAGACGAACGCCACTTTAGACTGTTCGGTGCAAAAGGTCCGTGGCTGCAATGCGAAATGCATGGAACATGCTGTGAGAAAAGCTCTACAATACTCAGGCTCACCTGAATATTTCTCTGGCGTGGGCAGACGAGGTTCCGGCTGATGTTCTTGCGGAGACGGGGGGGGCTGAACGGGCGGTGTGGGCGGCGCAGTGGGAACTCGAAGAAGTTGTAACTGTTGGGTGAGCTCGGACACCTGCGTCACGAGTGCTTGAACCGCGCGACCTGTATTCGCGATCTCTTCTCCCTGTTGATCCATTCTTGTGGTGCTGTGCGCGAGGAAGTCATTCAAACTGGCCGCACTTGCTGCATCCATGACTGGTCAGATCGTTCTGTTGTGAAACAGAGACGGATACAATTGCAAGTAAAATATATATTTATTCTACTGGTCAGATGAACACAGGTCGGGGAACAAACACTCAGGTGGAGAGATGACGCAGGGACTTCAATGGGCAACCCAGGAATGGCGTGCGGTGATCGACGTGCTCAGGAACCAGGAAACAATAAAAAATCCAAAACTACGTGAAACACAACGAAGAGAATCCACGAAGACAGGAATCCACACGAGGAGATGAGAGCAAACACAGGAACAGGACACGACACCGGGGAAGCCACAACGATCTGACAACAAGAGATGAAAATGACTGCACATATAAAGGGAACGGGAATTGAGCACAGCTGGCGACACTAATCAACACAACGAGTAACCACACCCACACACAGACACTCACACACACACAGCAGAAATGAGACAGCTGATTCATGAACCGTGACAGCTGCTAAATCTACAGCGACATTTAACAGTGCACTTAAACCATTGGACTTGAAGCTGTATTTCGTCAGGCGTGAACGAAATAAAGCCACAACACAACGGAAACAAGCCGCAACCGTACTAAATAGTTAAAAGAGGAGATTCATATTGTTGTATTGTTATATTCTATCTCTAATGATTTCTCCATGTTATGATCAAATTATTTCTGTGAGTTTTGAAAGAATTACCATCTACCATGTGTAATGCAAATGCTGTAATGTTGAGTCGACTTCTTATGAGTTCTGTGCATAGTTATTATTTGGAGTGTGGAAGTCACGTTGTTAACACAAATTCACTGAGTGAGCTTTATCTATCTCAAATATGTATATTTAGTGAATTGAACACATGATTGGGAATGTTTAGGCAATTGAATTCATGATTTAAATTCATTGATGATGTTTAAACAGAGTTTAATGTACATGAAGGTCTGTATAAATTGATAGTGAGTTGATTTATTGAGTAATATTATTAAGATGTGCCTGTTTTATTGCAGGCCAGGTTTTCTGTATGCATTTGAATTCTTCCAGAGTGAAGATGGTAAGCCAACCACCCTTGATCATTGGATCCATGGAGTCATCGATAGCTGCGGGATGTGATAACACTGTGCGGTAGGATCTCAGTGGACCCTTGAATGCATTTTTTTTCCTTTCTCATAAATTCCAAGTTGGTTTTGGATATAAATTATTATTATTATTTACTCTTTTGCTTCACTCCAGAACTGTTAGTAAAAGAGAGAACTTGTTGGTCATCCCCCCTCCTAAAAATTAGAAAAGTGACAGCAACAACAATGCATAGTGATACCACATTAAGGCAAATGCCTTCAATAAGTTGCACTATGAAGCTAATTATTTATTATCTGACAAAACTGTGCCTGGCCAACTTCAGTTGAAGTTTTTATGCATAATTTCCACAATGCGTAATTCAGTATGTATCTTTATTGCTAAAGTTGCCACATCAGTATAAATACAGTGTTGCGGTAACAAGTAATGTAATCAGAATACTTTTAAGTTAAATAAGTAATGAAAGTTACTTTGTTTTCATATTTATTGACCCACACCTCTCTTGGGAAATTGAAGTATCATTTCACTTTTGGTATGAAAAGATTTGCCAAAAATAGAAGTCTGTCTGTCTGTCACCACATCTATCTATCTATCTAATCTGAGAGTAAGTAACACAAACATATCAAAATGCATTACCTTCCATAAAAAGTAACTACTAAAACAAAGTAATGCAATTAGTTACTTTTTTAAAGGAGTAACGCAATATTGTAATGCAGTACTTTTAAAGGTAACTTTCCTCAACACTATAAATAGAGGACCCTTTGATATTTACAAATGTTAGTGCTGCTTTTCAGTCATACCTAAGTCAGCCTACTTTTTTTGTTTTTTTCAAAGAGACAGCATTTCATCTTTCAATACAGGATAATCCTTTAGTATATGAGGATGGGTGGCAAGGCAGCTATACAGTATCATGAGAAACAGCTACATTACTTATTAACTTTATTACTCAAACATCATACAATTATCTGTGTTAGTGTCCTATTAAAATGTTGGCCTGTTTCTAATCTAGACCAATCAAACTTTGTCCGACATTTGTTGGCCACCTTCACTTGGGAAAATCTAATTCCAGATAATGCCTTTTGAAAACACCATCACCATTAAATAACACCATCACCATTAAACACTGAACTAGAATAGAAATTCATTTCATTGTGAATTGCTGTTTTGCAAGGTGAAAGATAAGAATGAGTTCATAGCTCTAATTTTCTTGGGACTGGAATTAGACAGTAAGTCATGTGCTGCTGAAAGATCAGATATTGTGTGTTGGTGTGTAGGTGATGGTGGGCAGAGGCTTATAAACCTGTGGGAAATCAGGATGGGATCAGATTAAAAGACTTGTACTGGGTAACACTCACTTTCTTACTGGTCCTGCATAGCCAGACCTTTGACTAAATGTGTCTTGTCCACATTGCAGCATATTTTATTCAAAAACTGCTGTCTAGCTGATATGTAAAGTGGCCAACATGAGCGACTTCACAGTATGGAGACTAGAGACATGCACATCGAAATATCTGTTTAAATTTTAAACTTTAGTAAATTTTATCTTCTGCACTACCGGCGTGTGTGAAAGGGACTATACAAATAAACCTGACGTCATTTACTATGCCTAACAAGCAAAAACTGTTAAAATTTAATGTGAAGAGAAATAATACAGTTAGTTTTCAGTTTTTATGTAACTGACTTAAAGTTATAAATGGTCTTAAAGAAAAAAAATAAATTAAAAAAAGGGGGGGGGGTTTCGTAGTTTTCCCAAGGAAGCCTACAACCCGATCTTATGAGAAAACATAAATATTTTACGATTTGGAAGTTTCATATGAATTTGTATGATTTTATTAATATAAAAACATACAATTTTAGAAAAAAAAGTAAGCATTAAGGTCCACCACTAAACCTACCCTGTTAACACAAGGCAGGGTGATTGTAATGCTGACTGACAAAATCACTGTGGAGCAATAGTGGGCCTACACATACACTTACAGTTATTTGAGACTTGTGTGCATGTATCCATGAAATACACAAGATACACATTTTGGGACAGGGTCTGTCTGCATAATTTGAGATCAGACTGGAATCTATTTTCTCCTTCTGAGGGGCCACAAAATAGTTTGATCCGGAAACCTTTAGGCACCATCTCGGTCTCTGTATCCATCTCTTTCTCTCTCTGTCTGTGTCATTTTAAAAAGTTTGGAAAACAGATATTGGACCTGTTTGGATACATTTTCCAGTGTCAGGATAGACTTTGGGAAAGAAGCGGATAACATATTGGAATATGAACAAGTCAAGCTAGTTCTCTCTCCATTTTCTCTGTCATATTTAATCTTTTGTTACACATTTTTCATCATTTCACCAATTCTTTTCTCCAAATTCACAACGGGTGTGCCACTTTTGTGCACATTACTTCACTACAAAAACCTGTGTATTATTCCAGCCTGGTCGTATAATTAGAATATCATCAAAAAGTATCAATATTTATATATATCAATATTTTCAATCCTTACTCTCTGACTCACTCTCTCTTTCTTTCTCAGATTGTAGTGGTGCCCTATTTAGACTTTGGTCACACTGGTAGTGATGTCATGGGCTGTCGCTGGCCAATGTCAAAAAAATTGTTGTGTTTTTACGCATGCTTCAAACACCGGCATTCCGAAGGCATTCCCCATTAGCGTCCTAGGATGCAGTGTCTCCTTCTCAGGGGAACCATGGTTACATACGTAACCCCAACCGATATTTATATACTGTAGTTGCATTTTTACTATTTTACAGATATTTTTTACATCCCTTAATCCTATCTCCAAACATATATATGCCCACTTTTCATCAATATAAAAAAACATATCAGGCAAATAAAAACACAAAAGCTATGTAAGACAATAGCCAATATTGAATGAATATTGAGTTTATATGCATGTACTACACAATATTGTGATGTAATATTCCAAACAACATGCATATATTATTAAGTTCATTTTATGGTTGTCACGTTTATTCTGTGGACTACAATTCAATATTACTGGTCCATAGTATTGGACCATGCTAATTTGACAACTTGACTGTGTCGTATTTAACCCCCTTATTCTGTGACCAGGGTTTAACAGTAAGTAGGAACCATATTCTCAAATCACCCTGATTCCCCTCATTCAGTATTCTCTGTCAAGTCATTAAGTTCCCTAAATAAGAAAGGAGTGAACAAAAAATGCACTGGTGTAAATATTATGAGCCAGAGTGGGTGGTGGCACTATCACATAAAGTCTTGTCATGTACAAGAATTCATTTGACGAGACCCTAATGCAATTGGTATTATCTAACCATTTAATTAGATAGGTTGTACACTTCTTATTGCAGTGCTTTTTGAGATTGATTAATGCACCAGATAATCTTCACTGTGGTCTTGGAGAGAAATACCTGTGATACCTGAAACTCTGCATGATATAAAGGGATGGGGACGATTTCAGTCACAGTGTTGGTTTTCTTTCAATATTTTCAATCCTTACTCTCTAACTCACTCTCTCTTTCTTTCTCAGATTGTGGTTGCTGTGCATAGCCTACATGGAGTAATGATACATTCTTCTGAATTATATGTTTAGCAATGGTAGTATCCTTCCTACTTTCTCCTTATAACGTGACACAACTCTGAGTGAGTGATTTCTGATAATCAAATATTCATCCTTGATGTGTAAATGTGGGTGGTCAGAAAGTCCAGAAATGACCCTTTTTAAATAGAGCTAATAGCTAAAGGGTATAGTCACCAAGTGCACCAAGTTTTATCTCCACATTTCATGCTGATTTATGCTTAATTTGGCAACAGACATCCACAATTTTCCATGGCAATACTGACTTCAGCAAACATCCAAAGAGCAATAAATTCACTCTCAGCTGCTTTTCAGAGAGCCATGACGCAGAAATTCTCAGTAGGGATCCGTCACCTCAGGCAGTTAGTTGTGAGATCAGCCCTTTGGTTGTGAACTGGCATTCACATGAACAAAAACAGGTCATAAAACACTTATGACTGATAAATCGATCAGCAGAGATATCAGAGGCTGAAGAAAATGAAAAATAACCTGTTTTACAACCAGGCATAATCCCACACACACACACACACACACACATATATATATATATATATATATATATATATATAATATATACACCCACCTAAAGGATTATTAGGAACACCACACTAATACTGTGTTTGACCCCCTTTCACCTTCAGAACTGCCTTAATTGTGGCATTGATTCAACAAGGTGCTGAAAGCATTCTTTAGAAATGTTGGCCCATATTGATAAGATAGCATCTTGCAGTTGATGGAGATTTGTGGGATGCACATCCAGGGCATGAAGCTCCCGTTCCACCACATCCCAAAGATGCTCTATTGGGTTGAGATCTGGTGACTGTGGGGGCCATTTTAGTACAGTGAACTCATTGTCATGTTCAAGAAACCAATTTGAAATGATTTGAGCTTTGTGACATGGTGCATTATCCTGCTGGAAGTAGCCATCAGAGGATGGATACATGGTTGTCATAAAGGGATGGACATGGTCATAAACAATGCTCAGGTAGGCCGTGGCATTTAAACGATGCCCAATTGGCACTAAGGGGCCTAAAGTGTGCCAAGAAAACATTCCCCACACCATTACACCACCACCACCAGCCTGCACAGTGGTAACAAGGCATGATGGATCCATGTTCTCATTCTGTTTACGCCAAATTCTTACTCTACCATCTGAATGTCTCAGCAGAAATCGAGACTCGTCAGACCAGGCAACATTTTTACAGTCTTCAACTGTCCAATTTTGGTGAGCTCGTGCAAATTGTAACCTCTTTTTCCTATTTGTAGTGGAGATGAGTGGTACCCGGTGGGGTCTTCTGCTGTTGTAGCCCATCCGCCTCAAGGTTGTGCGTGTTGTGGCTTCACAAATGCTTTGCTGCATACCTCGGTTGTAAAGAGTGGTTATTTCAGTCAAAGTTGCTCTTCTATCAGCTTGAATCAGTTGGCCCATTCTCTGACATCAACAAGGCATTTTCGCCCACGGGACTGCCGCATACTGGATGTTTTTCCCTTTTCACACCATTCTTTGTAAACCCTAGAAATGGTTGTGCGTGAAAATCCCAGTAACTGAGCAGATTGTGAAATACTCAGACCGGCCCGTCTGGCACCAACAACCATGCCACGCTCAAAATTGCTTAAATCACCTTTCTTTCCCATTCTGACATTCAGTTTGGAGTTCAGGAGATTGTCTTGACCAGGACTACACCCCTAAATGCATTGAAGCAAATGCCATGTGATTGGATGATTAGATAATTGCATTAATGAGAAATTGAACAGGTGTTCCTAATAATCCTTTAGGTGAGTGTATATATATATATATATATATCCGCCATTTTGTCTGACAAAGCAGTCAGGGGAGTATAGTAGATTAACGTTGGTGAACTATTTATATTATTATTTATATTATACTCTAAATGAAGTATGAAGAGAAGGTTGGTTCACAAGCCGATTGAAGGAGCTACAGCGATCTGTCATGACACATTAAAGATCCACAATACAGTATTTTTTGTTTAAACTTCTTTAAAAAATTACAATATATTAAATATGAAACTGTTTCTTATGTCTGACGCGTTGTCAGTGTCCTCTTTGCGCCGCAATGTATTTTTCACTCCGTGAGAACATGTGTAGCATGAGAGTGCATGGCTTGTCGGATAAAGCAACAGTAACTAAAGGGGGCGGGTCTTTGCGAAGGGTCAGTTACAGACAGTTGACCCTTCCCTTACCTCTTAACCCACCCTTAAACCTAACCATACCACGAAATTTATTATCTATAATGAAATAGCTTTATGCTACTTTCAAAAACATAGATAGACAGAGAGACAGCATTGCATTATCCTTTGCAGAGAATGTCATTTCAGAATGCATTATGAGGAGCTCTCTGAAAATGCATCAAAATATTTAATGCAAATAAAATATACTATTTTTTGTCATGCATGTTAAATACTTGTTAGAGTAGCACATTGCTATTAGGTTTACACATCTCCTGTAGACATTCTGTTGACTATAAAGTAGCCTATGGGATGTTAAAATTACAAGTCAACTAAAGCCGGGCTCACACTGCAGGAGTTTTAATGACCTAACTGATTGTGAAATCTGGTTGCACCACACATATAAGTAGAATCTTCACAGATTTTATTTTCGCAAATCTCAAACATGCACACACTACAGGATTTGAAAATTGTAGCAGAGTGCACTTATTAAGATTATTACATCCAGAAGAGTACCTCTTGTGATCTCATTACATTTGCTAGCAGCTTTCTACACTTACCCGGTATGTTCAAAACCATAGCGATTTCTCACTAGCATTTCTCTTTTTTCCGTATGGTTGTGTTATGTTTTCAAAGACGTGTTATTCAAGCAGTCATGCTGTTGCAGCACTATCACACTCCATTCTGACATATCCGCTGCCCAACGGACCCATACAGCAGCTGGTTTCACGGTCATGATTTCAAAAGCACTCTTATTCACATCTCTCATTGGCTGTTTGGTGAAATAATCTTCCACATTTAAAATCCCAAATATCAAACATGTTGATAAATATCAAACATGTTGATGCTGTATGGGTCCATTGGACAGCTGAGATGGTGGAACGGTGTGTGGAAGTGATGCAACAACACGGCTGCTTGACTGTCTTCAAAAACAACCGTATGGACAAAGAGAACAGAGAAATAAAGAGAAAAGCTGGGGAGAAATTGCTATGGTTTTGAACATACTGGTGAGTGTAGAAAGCTGCTAGAAAATGTGCTCTACCCGTTTAGATGTCAGCAACGATCTGCTTCCCCATGAGATCAGGTGATGCGCTCCTCTGGCATGATAATCTTAATAACATCCTGTAGTGTGTTCAGCGCTATACAATTTTCAAATCTATCAGTGTGTGCATGTTTGCAAGAAAAATCAGTGAAGATGTGCATGCTGCAATTTCATAATTGGTTAGGATTTAAAAAGCTGAGCCCGGCTTAAAGTATTAGTTCACTTTCAAATGAAAATTACCCAAACTTTACTCACCCTCAAGCCATCCTAGGTGTATATGACTTTCTTCTTTCTGATGAACATAGTTGTAGATATATTGATAAATATCCTGACACATCTGAGCTTTATGATGACAGTGAGCAGTATCAACAAGTATGAAGAAATTACCTCCATCCACATCCATCCGTCATAAACATACTCCACACAGATCCGGGGTGTTAATAAAGGCCTTCTGAAGCAAAGAGATGCATTTGTGAAAAAAAAACAAATCCATATTTAGCAAGTTATGAAGTAAAAAATCTAGCTTCCACCAGACTGCCTTCCATATTCAAATTAAGCTTTTTCCGTAAGCCAAATAGGGAGTCAAGAGTTCCTTTGTAGGTAGAATATGGAAAGCAGCCTGGCGTAAGCTAGATATTTTACTTCATAACTTGTTTATGTTACTTGGGTATAATTCAGGGAAAACACAAAGACGATGGTGTTGGTCTTTTAATCAAGATCCAATAAAACACGTTGATGCACGAACGAGAACGGACGAGGACTGAGGGAGAATGGGAGAAACAAGGTAATTGACAAGACACAGCTAATGACGAAGGACTAATGAGGGTAACCAAGGGAACAAAGGAGGAGCGGGAGAATTAACCATAGACCACATGAGACTAATGACAGGACCGGAGAACAGAGATACACATAACAGTTAAACTATTAAACCCCCCTTCCGGAAGGAGTGGCCTTGTGTCAAAAAGCGGACTCAGGAGGAACTGGAGTGGGCTCAGGAGGAACTGGAGCGGATCCAGGAGAGACTGGAGCGAGCTCTGGAGGAACAGGAGCAGACACAGGAGAAAATGGAGCGAACTCTGGAAACTCTGGACCGGACTCTGCGGTAATGGCCACTGTCTCAGAGTCTATCAGCCACTCCCGCTCACCCAGTGTAGCCAGCCCTGTGCAGGCGGCAGCCAATGAGGCGTGTGGCTCGGCTGTCAGAGGTGAAGAGACCGCCGTTATGGAGTACGCAGCCCAGGTACTCAATGTAAGGCCTGAATTCCAGGAGGAGAAGGAGGCGCAGCGCTTGTGAATCCATTTCTGTTTTGGGTCTGTTCTTCTGTTACATGACAATACAGGGAAAACACAAAGACGATGGTGTTGGGAAAACAAAGTCTTTTAATCAAGATCCAGGGAAACATGTAACAAAACACGTTGATGCACGAATAAGAACGAACAAGGACTGAGGAACACAGGGAATATATACAGCTGCAAACAATGGGAGAAACAATTTAATTGACGAGACACAGCTGATGACGAAGCACAAACAAGGGTAACCAAGGGAACAAAGGAGGAGTGGGAGAATTAACCAAAAAAACATGAGACTAATGACAGGACCAGAGAACGGAGATACACATTTAAATTAGTTATGTCAGTCACTTATAAGGTTAAAAAGTTTCACAAAGGAAGTTGATTCCATCTGTGGTGTTATTTTAATTTTTTTGGTCTGAAGATCAGCAGAAACGAATCCATATAGCCTTTGTGATGGCAAGGTCCAGAGTGGGTCCCCGCAAACAAATATCAATGCCCTGCTGATTTGTGCAGCTCTCATTGGAGAAAAGTTACTCAGTAAAGAGCTTTCTGGTAATTCTATGGACTGATTCAACAACAGTCCTGAGCAGACTCTTGCTGCTACAATGTTTTCGTTGGGACATGCATTGTTGAAATCCAGGACATGACTTTGGTATCAAATTGGTGATATATCAATACCACAGATAAACCAGCAGATGACCTGACTAGGGGCAAGACTTTGGTAGAGTTGAGAAAACCTCAGCACTGGAGTCAAGGGCCATGGTTCCTTTATCAAGATTCCAACACCTGGCCATCCTTGCTCGAATTAGTAGCTCCTGCTGATTGTGATGATTCTGTGGAAATTCTTGTCTTGCTAAGCCCCAACCTGACCTCTCCAATATTAAGAGTTGGAAAGAACTGTTGAAAGAAACTCACCTGTCCCTTCATGGGGCAGCTGCTATTATGACAACAGCAGATGTCATAGCAGGTGAACTACACCTGTTAAGACAAGCTCAGAGTGACAGCTTCCCAGAAGAGTTGGATGCGCTGACCGAAGTTAAATCCATATCTGCCCAGAGTTGTCTTTCTTCACTTTCCCCTGAGTACGACCAAACACTTAGTTTAATCCGAGTTGGGGGACGACTGCCCCGAGCCGTTGGCCTAAATCCAGACACAATACATCCCATAATTTTAGACCGTAAACATGACTTTACAATGCTCTTAATCAAGGATTATGATAACCAGGTTCTGCATCCAGGTTCAGAGAGGTTTTTATGTAAGATCAGACGCAAATACTGGATCCTGCGTGGCAGAGAATCCATCAAGAGACACCAGTACAACTGTGAGACATGTCAAAGATGGAGAGCAAGTCCTGTAAGCCTAAGACTATACAAACCATCATTCTGGTCCACTGGTATAGACTGTTTCAGCCCATTCACTATTAAGATGGGAAGACGCACAGAGAAACGCCGAGGCATCATATTCAAATTAATGACTACATGTTGTATACCTCTTGATCTTTTGGAGAGCATGGAAATTTTCTTGATGTCTTTAAGACGATTTCTCTCATGCTGTGGTAAGCCATTTGAGATGATGGAGGCTGATAGAGGCATTAACTTCCGGGGAGGAGCCACTGAACTCCAGGAGGCCTTTGCATCATTAGAAGTTCCACTTAAAGAACATCTAGCAGGCCAGGAAATCCCTTTCCAGTTTAACCCTCCACATGCCCCACACTTTGGAGGGACCTGGGAGCAAGAGATACGATCAGTGAAAACTGCTTTTCAGGTAGTCCTGGGCGATTGAACAATGACTGAAGCAGTCTTACGTACAGTGCTAGTAGAAGTTAAGGGAATCATCAACTCTAAGCCACTCGGCTACGTTTCATCAGATGTTGTCGACCCGGACCCTATCACAACAAATCTATTGCTAATGGGTTGTCGTGATCCATCACTCCCACAAGCAATCTACTCATCTAGTGATCTGTTACGGCGAAGACGGTGGCGACGCAGCCAAAATCTAGCTGATCACTTTTTGGCCCCGCTAAAAATGGCAGAAGGACAATGCCAATCTAAGTAATGATCAAATCTTTATGACAGTTGATCCACAGTTGTCCTGAGCTTTGTGGCCTATTGGCAGAGTAACTAAAACCTATCGAGGAGTAGATAATCGCCTACACACCGCAGAAGTACAGGTGAAAGGACAATCTTATCTTCAGCCTGTTGCCCAGTTAGTTAAGTTGCCTTCATCTGAGGATGAGGAAGAAGAAAATAATTGACACTGAGACTTTCCTAACTAATCGCAAATTTAGATACTAAATTTGGGGGCGGCAATGTAGGAAAGTCTATCCCTTTAATTGCACTCATATTTAACCACTAGAAGGCACATGTCTTCCATCTTACTTATACCTATACACTTTCCCCTTTAAGACCATGCACTTCATACACAGCACGTGCTGGGTCACGGTGAGCATCCAAACTTTAAAGCTGTTTGCGTTCATGCAGAAAAATAAGTTTTTGTCATTTCTATTAAAATCATGCATGTTAATGATACTGACGTTGTTTTGTAGATGATGTATCAATCTTGTAAGAGTATATTTGCACAAGATGACGTTATTAATTGATGTCAGAAAGCTAACATGCTAGATTCAAAGACACGTGCTATAGTGCGTTATATAAATGTTGTTCTGTGAGCCATATTAAGATCATTTAATATGCTACAACATCAAAATTGTGAATGTGTAAATGAATTGCAGACAATTGATTTATCTGTTTGAATATATATCTGTTTATGGGCAGTTTGGGAATGTTTAATATCTTTGTAGCAAATTTAGCTCAAAAGAAATATGAATAATTAATTATAACTTATTATAATTAATTATAAATATTTGGATCAGTTAATAGAATTAACTTAACGTAGTAAACTCAATTTTACAGTCAATTAACCTGTTTGTCCAGTGGACACTTGGTTAATTGTTTATTAATTCTAAGAAATGTTCATTTCCTGGTTATGGGAAATGACATTCTTACTCTACAGTACTACTTAGAGCATGTAGTCAAAATCTGCATGATTAGGGACTCCCGTATATGAGCATGAAACACAGACAACTTCGCATGTGACATGCATAAGACTTTATTAACCAGACTGAACACTACTCTAACATTCACACACATACATGCATGCATACAGTGTACCAAGAGAAAAAGAGAGCTGATGCAGAATACAGGAAAGCAAGTTATAGCATTGTTTGAAAGTCAACAGATCAACAGCCTTGAGCAAACCATCAGTTTAGTTCTAACACGCCATTCTTTAAAAGAGGATACTTGATGTATCAAATAATGAGACTAAGTGTGATACTTGCATGTCTCTTCCATTTGAATTAAACTGTGGAGGCTGTGCAATTTGTGGAGGCTCCGTTGATCTTGTTGATGTTGTCTTGATGAGAGAAGCAGTTGGATTCAGAGGATCTTTGGTGAATGGAAAGACAAGGCCGCAGCCTGGCACAAACTTGGGGGTCTTCAGAACTTCTAGCTCAGCGTCATCTTCACAACAGCTTTTCCTCAGTACCAGAAGAAGAAGAGCGCGTGATCTCGTGATCTGTGATTTTTAAGGTGTGAAGATGTCACACCCTCTGGAGACTGGATTTGTTCCTTCGGAGGGAACTTTTACGACCCTTTGTTCTCTAGCAAGATATTTGCATAAGACATCATATTGGATGGATGAGAGAAGAACCTTCTAGATTCTTATTATACTTGATGTGTCAGAGTTAACAAAATGTAATGTAAATTAACAGATTGGGAGCGAAGATTGGAGTCCAGAGAGACCAAACGTGCTACCCATGTGATCATAGTTAGTCATAATATGCAACTCTGAAACATTAATACAAAAAGTTCAAAAGAGAGAATTAATACCTAGGTCGAACCCTATAAAAGGAAAATTATGAGAGGGAAAAATTAGATACACGTTTATACATTTCTCGAGTGGTTATATATAGAATATATAGGATTAAAATGGTTTATTTGTCCTTCTCAACAAGAATGAAGTCAGAGTCACATTCTCTGCACATTCTTTACGGTCGTAAAACCCTATCAGATGGTGTCCATGGGGGAGGGTTCCACAGACCTCAGAGTGAGTTTTTTGAGATTATTTGTTAAGTATGACAAATAATCGTGTCTGATTTGTCTCAGTCGTTACATCTTAACAATAATTGTTAAAAAAAAATTAATTAGTGTAATTTGCACCATTTTCCTTTTGTTTCAGACCACACATACACACACACACACACACCCCTTTTATTGTATATTTTTATTGCAACCCAATTGCTCACCAACGTGACCTGTATTTATGTGACCAATTTTATTAAAGTTTTTTGGATGAAACTCTCAGAGCCCTTACTCTCTTACCGGAGTCACCAGTTTTCAAGGACTATTTGAACAATCCAGAGGTTCCACCTCCACAATTACAACTTCAATTTCTACAATAAAGTGACTCCAGTGTGTTTTTCTTTTGGATGTCCAACCTCAATGGATTGAACAAAAGTGAGAAAATTTCCACAGCTATGAAGGCAGAGCCTCAGAGCCACACCTACTTATTACATAATCGCCATGGACCAATGGAATTCCGAAGGTGTTTACCAGCCACACCAATTTGTTCTTCGATTATATGTATATATGGATATAATGGATAAAAGTACCCATTGGTATGGCTATATTGATGAACAAGGAACTAGTCGAAGTGCACTGGTATTGAACAGAAGGTGTATTATAGTTGCTTTATCTCCTATACACTTTTGCTAAATGTACACTATTTACATAGATTTTTCAGACACTATCAGACAGATTTTTTTCGCTCCCCTATATTCATCTGATTGGAAATCAACTGTTTCATTGATATGCTGTGCTGATTATCTAGAGATTGTAACTTGATATTAGATCTTAAACGTATATTTTATGAATGTGAACTTTGCAGGAATGTAAATCTCATTTGGGCACCCGTGATGAGCATTAGACATAAGTTGCAAAGTTATACTTAGGAGAATGTCTAAAGTGGACCATTGAAATAATGTGTAATCTCTTCCTGCCCCCTGTCGTATTCAGAATTAGTAAACATTCTTTCTTGCTCTCCTGATTGGTATGTACGGCAAATGTTCTCTTTATGAAGAGCACAGCAAATTCACTTTGCAGAGTAAAACAAATAAATTTAGGCTCAGCATTCTTGATCGCTTGAGAACTGATGTGATGAACACTAAACATTGCTGCTTGCCTCCAAGTGCTCCACTCTCACTCTTCAGGGCAGGGCAGCATTTAATTGATTAACTCCCTCGGTGTGTGCAACAACAGCTGCTTGCCTGCCTTGTTATTGAGGGTCTCTTCAGCTAATAAGTGAGGTTGTGGTCGAATGTGAACTGGGCCACTATGAAGTGTCTCGGAAGACCATCACTGTATTGGTCTCATATATTTTCATTTGTATTTTCATGGTTAATCTTTAGTCCCTGCCCCAATCTTCATTTTGTTAGTTGATTTGTCATTCCATCATGCATTCATCAGACCTCTGCCACATATTGATTCAGGTGAGTCAGTTCTGAGCTAGCCAGATCTGCCCATATCATTAGCTTTTGTAAGTAATAAATTGCTAAACTCTAAGATCGAATCAGAACTATCTTCAATCTCTGAATGTGTCTAGCTCTGTGAGGTAATGTACCTCAGTGACAGAACAACTCTTGATCTAGTAATGAAAGCTGCTCATTGCTATCCACGGGGTGGCTCCGAAGTTGATCTTACAGTGTTTGGAGCTGCAGGGAACCACTGGGTGCCAGTAAAAACAGAGTAAGTGACATATAGAGCCGTGAGAATAATAAGTGGTGTCATAAATATGTCATTATGTCTGCTTAGCAGGAGTTGTTCTCTGTGGTTTGGAAAGCCATTATTCCACCCCTTTTTGCCTTTGTGTGTCTTTTAACTATAGTTTTGTATACAAAGACTGACACTACTAATGACAAGACAGGAAAAAGAATGTATTTGTGAACTTCAAAGTCTTATAATTTGGAAAGTCACATAATTTAATGTGTTAACTATGTATTTTAGTAGTATTGTGTTGTTAAAGGAATAGTTCACAGAAAAATTAAGATTTTGTCATTTACTTTACCTCATGTTGTTGTGTAGTGGAGTAACATCTTTTGCTGCTGAATTTTTTAAAGAAAAAATACTCTCATTAATTCCTTTTTATGATGTATTAAGTTATTTTTCCTAAAATGTAGCTGTTAGATATTTTTTTAACAAGAATTACTTCAGAGAAAACATTTTTTGCCCTTAAATATCTAGTGAACAAAATGACAGTGCTTTTATTTCTGTTGCACTTTTAAGTTTCTGACCTTTTAATGAAAAATGATAAACCAGTCAATTGATTGTTTTATGTATGTTATATTGGTAGAATGTTTGTTGTTGTTTGTTTTTTTAGCCTCTGCTCACTTTTGAAGACCCCAAAAAACAATGTTTTCCTACTTAATGACACTCATGGTGTGTTGTATATGTCAGACTATGAAATGAGCATATAAGAGCTGTACATGATTCAATATTATGTTACTGTTACAAATGGGTGAGTGACAACGTAGGTGTAGATCCAAGTGCAGGCTTCATTCACAATGAGAGTGTAGTCATACAGGCAATGGTCAAACGACAGCAAACAGGAACAGCAAAGGACAGGTAGAATCGTGATCGTACTACAGGCAGTAGATCGAGACAGGCAGCAAGGAATCAAACAACAGGAAACAGACAGGGTCACAACAGGCAGGCAAATCAGGAATAACCGCTCAGAACTGAGCAGAGTGTCTCTTAAATAGTCCATGTAATGCACTACAGCTGGCTGAGGTGATTAGTGTTACGGAGCTGACTAGACGTGAGACATGCGGATCCATTTGCAGGCTTTTATTTAAAGAGATGGTCATACATACAGGCAGGGTCAAACACAGGCAAACAGATATAACATAGGCAAGACATTAAGTAATCCTAGGGCAGGCATATCTATGTCTATGATCGGCGAACAATATCCAACAGGGCAAGGCAGAGAGATAATCCAGGTACACAAGCTATAGTCCAAGAGAGGTGCAAACAGAGTCCGAGACTATGACCACTAAGAGGGCTCTGTAGAGTAGCTATCACTAAGATTTATATTAAACAATACTCGGCAGTGAGGGAGAGAAAGTCCAAGGCTTATAAAGTATGTCTAATGGGTTTCAGCTGTGTAATTAGTGCAATGTGTAATCTGTGACAGCTGTGTGATCTGTGCGATGGATGATGGGAAATGTAGTGTGGTGCAAGAGTCCATGTAATCGGAGGGCGACCTCTGGTGGCAAGTGGATGGAAGACCACGGACAGGATTCGTGACAATCAGTGCCAAGATATGGGGCTTCTGGGAAATGTAGTGTGTGTGTTTGTGTGTGTGTCAGTATTTTGGTGAATTGTGGGAAATGGAGTCTGATGGTGTGGCAATAGTTCAAGGTGGAGTGCCCTCTGATGGCTGCTAAAGGGCACTCCAGCAGATAACCCTAACAGTTGCATTTTTAATCTGATGTGAAAACTAGATTTACAATTATTTGGAACCCCTCTTGGACTCAGCACATACATCAACAGGCTCTGGACACCCATGTAGCCAGCGAACCCTCTCGTTCCTCCGTCAATATTACTGGTGGCCCTTGATGACTCAGGGCGTCTCACGATATGTCAAGGGCTGCTCAGTCTGCGCCACCACCAACACCCCTCGACAACTTCCCAAGGCGAAACCATCTTCCAATTCCCACACCTCCAGGCGGCCGAAGCTCTCTTCCATCAAGTTTTCCGTCACTTTGGCCTGCCCAAACATAAAGTCTCTGACCGTGGTCCTCAATTCATCTCCCGAGTCTGGCAATCATTCTTTAAACTTCTGGTAATCTCCATCAGTGCCAATCTTCCGGTTATCACCCCCAAACTAACGGCCAGACTGAGTGGAAAATCCAAGAAATCGGGAGGTACCTGAGATCATACTGCCACCAGAACCAGAACAGCTGGAGCCGGTTCCTACCCTGGGCGGAGTACGCCAGAGCGAGAGGGTGTGAGACTCAGCACACATACATCTGCAACGGACAGTGCGAAGACACAATAACCAAGCCGACAAACGCCGCTCAGGGACGCTAACATACCTACCGGGCCAGAAGGGTTGGCTGTCCACCAGAGACATCCGTCTTCGCCTGCCCTGCCGTAAGCTGAGTCCCTGATAAATAGGTCCCTTCACTGTGCAGAGGCAGCTAAATGATGTCACTTACCGCCTTCTACCGCCAGCTACATATCGTATAGCACCGTCGTTTCACATATCCTTACTCAAACCCTTCACTGAACCTTTGTCTCCCTCCACAGGATCTGGTGATGATGAAGTACCTCCTCCTTCGGACATTGCTGAGGACCCTTGATCTACCAGGTTCGAACTATCCTGGATTCTCGACGGTAGGGATCCATGTTAGAATATCTCATCGACTGGGATGGATATGGACCCGAGGAAAGATCCTGGGTTACTCAAGACGACATTCTCGAGCCTATGCTACTCACCCAGTTTCATCAAGGCCAGTTGACCTGCTCACAGAGGTCGTGGTCGTCCCCGTCGTCGATGGGGTCGGTCTGTCTGTGTCTAACAAATCACAAGAATTATCAAGAATTCTGGTAGCATTTTATTTTACGTGTACTTTCCTGGTCATATATAGTAATTATGTTGTATATACAGGTAAAAGAGTGCTAACACAAGGTACTTTACCTGACATGTATGTACATGGAACTTGTAATAAGAAAAACTGCTGTACTTTCCAGTGGTACATACATGGTAACTACTTTGTACCTATAGACAAATGTTGGGTAATAACGGGCAGTGATTTATAGTGTCCATATGGTAACTAACAGACACGTTACTAATTGTATGTACACGGTAACTATTTTGTACTTATGGATAAGTGTAAGTAATAACAGGCATTTATTTATGGTAACTAGAAAGACACATTACTGTTCTAACTAATGGTATTTACACGGTAACTATGTAGTACTTATATGTACAAGGGTGCACTATTTTACAGTCCTATTTCCATGTACTTAGTACGGACATACTAGTGAATATACAAGTTAGTTAATGTGTATGTTACACCTGGTAAGAGCTGGTATTTCCTATTTAATGTTAATGTACAAGGGTGCACTTTATTTTACAGTCCTATTTCCATGTACTTACTAGTCAATAGGGGTGTAACCATGGTACAAGATACTTGTTAAGTACTGGACAGTACACTATTGCGGTTCAACTTGCCTAATCTTTACTGGTCAATGATTCACTTAATCAATTGGGTCAATAGGGGTATTTTGATGGCATACATACCCTAATAATTATGTGTCTGTTGACAGATCAGTAACACTCTAATAAGCTACCAGGCTCTTATTTGTACTTGGCATACTCTGTTCTCATGTGTCAAAAGCCTTAAAAGGACTACTTGATAAGTATTAACACTATGGAGTGCTGTATAGTTACTGCCGTGTATCATTTTGGTAAGCACATTTGTTTCATAGTAGTTAACATGTACACACTGTAAGTAAATGTCCATTATTTGTGTCCACACTTGGCCGTGAGTACAGCTTAGTAACCATGTATATACCATTAGTAAGTACACCAATGTGTCTTACCATAAATAAGTGCCTGTTATACCTACACTTGTCTGGAAGTACTACATAGTTACCGTGTAAAAACCATTAGTAAGTACAGTAACGTCTTGTTAGTTACCATATACGGACACTATAAGTAAGTGCCTGTTATTACCAAACACTTATCTATAAGTACAAAGTAGTTACCATGTATGTACCACTGGAAAGTACAGCAGTGTTTCTTATTAGTTCCTAGTGTTACCACTGTTTTACCTGTATGTACAACTTAATTACTATATATGAACCAGGAAAGTACACGTACTGTAAAATAAAGTGCTACCAGAATTCTTTACAAGTGGAAATGTAATTTTAGATATCAAGTATTGAATTGTTGATATCAAGATTTCATATCCCGAAAACGAATAAAAGTCAAAACGGCTTGCTATAGTTCACACTGATTTGAGAAATGATTAAAAATGCTGTATTATTCTGCCAGGCCAATAGTCAAAGTGGCTTCAAAACCTTGCACTTTGAAACATTTTCAGACCCCCAAAATGCCATTGTTATGTAAAAGAACGGCCAAAAGTCATAAAAGGTTTACAGTTTTTAGTTGAAAAATGTCATGTGTCATGTAAACAGCCCTTTAATCTGAATTAGCTTAATGTACACCCAAAAATGAAAATTGTGGCATCATTAACTCGTGTCATTTTCAACCTGATCAAAATATCTGTGTACGAACAGGTGTAGAAGAATGTCTTGATTGGCCCCCGGGGTCCCGTTCTGCAAATCTGCATATGCTTTAAATGAAAACAAAAGCATTCTCAACTCCTCTATGACAAAAGATGTGTGAAAGCACTCAGGGGTGACGAGAGAAATGAAAACCATCAAATATTCATGCCTCCCATTTTATCTAATATCACAGGACAATTAGCAGGCCCTCTGCCCACATTGATTTCCCTCAGAACAGAGAAGAAAAACAAGTATGAAAGTCCAGTCATCAGCACAGGAAATGACTCTCTCTATTATGGCCAAAATGGGTGATGGCAAACACTGATACAGTAAACAACATCGGATGTGAAACATTTTAGGACCTATTTTCCTGACAACACTTCAGCTATCCATCAAAGGTTATTGAAATTCAATGTTTTGAAAAAAGACAGAACCTCCATGTTGTCTGATTATTTGTTGCCTTTGTATGAGTCTGGTCCCTTATGAATGTAAATGAATATCACTTTTTCTTTTAAATTAATTTTTAAATAGAATAATTAAATAAAATAAATATTATTCTTAAAAGTAAATTATTTATATATACAGTTATATATGCAAATACTTCAAGAAACACTATAAAGTAATGCAAGGTATGTCATTTAAACAATTTTGGTGTAATGATGACAATCAGCTGATCTTAGTGGAATGGTTTCTGAGCTTGAGGTTAGTAAAAGACCTTCCTCTGTTCTCCACCCTCTTCATGTATTCTCTTCCTGGCTTTGATGTGGAACCTCAAAGAGGGACTTCAAAGCCTCTTCTAAGGAAAGGGAAGAATGTTTATGTGAAGAAAATGTCAATACATGAAGTTTATCAGCACAATCAAATTACTTATCACAGCTAATAAGCTTGTGGAGAAAGCAGCACCAGCATTTCATCAACAGGATGATACGATCTTTGTTGCACTCAAACTGATCAGGAATGTTGTTTGCCAAGGATCAGGTGTAAGTGTGGAGTGTTCCAGAGAGGCAAAGGTAAGAAATGGAGAGAGACAGCGATATAGCACAGAGACATGGGTTACTTTTTATTGACCAGCACCTACCCAGGGACGTAATAAATTAACCAGTACTCATACAACCCAATAAAATAATAAAACTACTAACCCAAACTGAATCCTGACTTGCTGTATTACACTGCACATTAGAAAAAATTACATAATGTTCCATCTAAAGATGTATTTTGGTGCGTACCTCACTTTTTTTCTTATCTTTCTCGCTCTTGGATGACTCCGCCCTAATTGGACGCGCCTGCTGATTCGTCTTTTTTTCTGTCTTTGTCAGTCTTTCTGTCTCCTAGCTTCATTCCTTTTCACTTCTTAAGCTGTACAGACACTGATTCTCTGGTTGTCTCCTCTAGTCATTTGTATGACAATAAGTCTGTTCTGTTGTCTAATTTTACTCTTTGTATCACAAAACAACTCTACTTGGAAGGGGAATATGTTATTGATTACCTGCAGTGCTGAGAGTTTAGAATGCTTCCAGATTTACAGATATTCCTGCACATTTCTAAACATATTAACTAGTGGTGACTTGATTGAGTTTGGTTTCTCATTAGATAGCACAAACTTGATTTAGATTTACTGAAAAAATTTTTAATATGGCCTAATATGAAGGTGCTTAAAAATAGTTTGTCAATATGAGCAGTTAAGGTTTTTTTTTTTTTTTTTTTTTTTTTGAAATACAGCCATTCACCTCCTGTCATGACTAATTTGCTGTTGCCTCCTCTCTGCTGATTGATGCTCGCCTGCACTGCACCTGGCTCTGGCACATTTCTTTCGACCTGTCACCTTCCTGTCACTCAAATGTGAAACCCACAGAAACCAAAATAATGCAGCAACGAGTCAGACGATGTTGGTCTCCTTCCTAAGCACTGGCTGTTCTTCTCAATCTGTCAGAAAGAGCTTGTTAAGTCTCCTTATGTCCGCCTCTCAGTCAAGTTCCTGACTCAAAGGCTGCACCCTTAATGGTTACTTCTGCACCCTCTTCACCAATAACACTTCTTCACCAATGGTCTGTGAATAGACCATTTGCATTTGATCTTAACACAGGTGGGTTAGGTTTTAGATCAGTTGGTTATGGCCAAATTCAGACATATTCTCTGTTCTAAAAGCATGTGTGCTATTTTACAATGAGATTTACTATGGTAATACATTATTTAATAAACTGACTATATGGAAACCTTTCATTATGACGTACAAAATAGAATCAAGAGCTTTAAAGCTTAAGCCTTCATGAATTATGGACAAAGCTGTCAGTTTTTCTCCTGTGTAAAATCAGTTGAGTTCTAATAATCTTTTATTTTAGTTGTTGGGTCTTTTGTTTTAACTTGTTGGCTTTTGGGGTGAAAGAAAGAGATGGCAATACTACAATCTTTAGGAGGCTGATGAAAGAAAACTTTCTGTTAGGGAGCACTAACTACACTGTAAAAAAATTGTGCTGTAAAATAACAGTAATCTACTGGCAGCTGTGGTTGTGTACTGTTAATTTACAGCTCTCTTATTTTACTGCATGTTACCGTAATACTACCATGGAAATGAACTCATTTCATTTGGGAAACCTTTTGCTACAAACAGTTTGAGTTTAAAAAATAGTATTTATACAGCATCAGTACTGTGAATTTGTTTCATTTGAGTCAACTGAAAGGGAATATTTCTTAACTGCAAACAATGTATAATAGTGAAATAATTAAAATCTTTGCAGTTTGTCTAAAGTAGCAATAACACACATATATGTGCTAAGGTACTTAGCAAACAGCTTATCACTGCATTAACAACTACAGTTACTGTCTTTAAATAAATCAACATGCAGCATAACATTAGTGTTTTTCAGATCATTATTGACTGAAGCACATGCTCTACTCTCCAGCACAATAGTGACCCACAAAACTAATTAATTAAACTAACAGATCTCCCCTATATCATATTGTACAAAAACACAAAACACTTGAGTTCAGTATTTACTCTCCTTATCAGTTATTGACTGATAAGTAACTTTTTTCTATTAACTTTCACTAATTTTTCAGTCAAATGAACTTGTTTTGTATAGTAAATCTGACTGTTAAGTTTAACAGAATATTACTGTTTTTTTCCTTCATTTTATAGTAATTTGCTGTCAGCAGGATTGGCAGTAAATTGCTGTTTTTTTACAGTATGTTGCCGTAAATTAATTTACAGTTGATTACTGTTAAATTACGTTTCTTACACCTTTAACCCTTTAAACCCCACAGCCAAATCTTCAGTTTTAAATGAACACTTGATTGTGTCCACACTACAGAGCAGAGCATGTGAGCGAAGCGGAGCAGTGTGACGCTCTGCTCATTTTTCCGCTCTATGTCAGCTCGCTCCACTCAATTGCTCAAGGCTCAAGCGATTGCTCCACTCATGTGTCGCTCATGCTCATCGGTAAAATGACGTTCGCTCAAATTCGCTCCAACATGAAATTTCCATGTACTGTATAGCCCTTGTTGATGCTTTTTAACGCATTGTTAGGGACGTTTACCATTTTGCACAGATGGCCTCAGCGAATTATGAATATAAGTATATTATGAGTATATTATATATTATGAATATCGCGCTCTGCGCGAGGGTGTGATCACATTAATGATAAGGCAAACTGTGCATCTTTAATTTCATACAGATTAGTACATTGCAGGAAAATATTTGTTTTAAATATTTGCTTTTTTATTTCTTTAGACATATATTTCCTGATTGTGTAAGGCTATTCGCTTCAGTTCATTTTTGTGTTTTAGAAAAATTCTGGTGGAGACACAGTTGAAAGCGCACCGTTTATTTTCTTTATTTTACAAAAACACAAGGTTTTGATGTTATTATGAGTGTACACAAGTAAAAGTAGACCCTTTATAGTTGTTTTTCACTAATCTTTATGGCAAAAAATGAAGGAGTTGCTTCCGCTTTCATCAAGGAAAAATCCATCAGAACGCGTCACGCATTCATTGAACAGGATTAAAGAAAACATAGCCTATTTAGATTCATATTTATATTTAAATATTATAATACATATATTTTTTTAATTTCATCTGTTGATTATGAAAAGTGAACATCACGAGTTAGACACAAGATGCGCAATCTATTGCGAGACATGCAGCGGGTCAGACATGATTTTGACCACTTCATTAAGTTTTGTTTTGTAGAAATTCTTTCTTTAAAGTTAATTTCGTTTTGTATAAATCGTATCTTAATTTTAATCAATCTTTCATCAACCAGTTGCCTGGATTTAATAGGCTTACGTGAGAAGAAAACAATAAAACGTTGCGTGCAGATTGAAGTGCGTAACAAATGAACGGTCTTTGAGGCCGAAACAATATCTTTGTTTTAATAAAGTTCTTAAATAAATGTCTCAATTACAGTTGACCTAATAGCAATAAGCAATAAGCTATAAGCTATATCATAAAGTGGTAGACTATAAATAAACGTGACGTGACTGGAGAGTGCTGAATCGCAGAGCTGGTGCAAACATCTCCACATCGCGATGATTAAATCAGACGCTTTTTTCATATTGTGTGTTTTTGTTGATGAGAGGAAAGCGGGCATCGCATTATTAATCATCTAAACGGCGCTCACGGCAGCATGGACGCGTCGCGATGTTCATTAACACTATGATGCTGCGAAGGTTTTTCAAAGTTCTTCTTACCCCAAAACAAAGTACGAATAAGAACTTCGTTGTGATTACATCACAAAATTAATATTTGCTAACTCAGTTTCTCCACACCTCCTTTCAATTAGGTCTAGGGCTGCTTCTTCCTTGTTAACTTTGATGTTCAGGGAATTCTGGGTTGAGCGAGCGATCCTGAGCGACTGAGCTAGCGGAGCGGAATCTGCAGAAAGGCGCTCACCGCTCTATAGGAATATGAGCTGCTCAACTCCCCGCTCCGCTCACGCTCCACTCTGCTCACATGCTCTGCTACAGAGTATTAGAGTTACACTCTAATTACACTCTGCACAGCAGTGCTGAAGTTAATGAGATAATTAAGTGATAATTGAGAATTAGTGATGAACACCTGTTGTTAACAAGCAGAATCACTGAAGGAAAAGAAACAACAATAACATAAAAAAGATGAGCTGAAACACAATAACTACCACAGACTTCCAACCACAGCCTTAGATGAAGTCAACTGAAGATAAAAGATATTAAATCTCTCAAGATCTCAGTAGAGGAGGATTAACCAATAAAGCAGCATTACTGGCTTCACTTATTACTAAAGAGGTTGACTTTATTTCTGTCAGATATCTACAGAAGTTCTTATTGAGAATTAACAGAGCTTCAGATGTTGTTTTATTGTTTCGTTTGACGTTACCATGATGGAGGTCAGTGTTTGCTTTAGTTGAGTTCCTGACCCTTGTCATTTTAACTTTAGTGTTCCATTGGCTGCTATCAACTGTGTGCATATAAGACTCATTTGATGTACCAAAAGAGCTTAAGACAATTGTGCATCATGATGCTAGTTACGTTATGATTATATAACCAATGTGTAAAACATTTGGTCCAGTGAGCTCGTACAGTGACAAATCCCATTTCTTGTCAAGATTCTTTTTTTTTTAAATGAATGTACCATTATATTGTTGACACTGTGATGTTACAGCTTAACATAAAGCAATACAAAGAAGTAAATTATTAGATTAATTTATAAAAGCTGTTTGAACCATGAAACTTATCAGCTAAACAGAGACATCAAGAATCAGCGTATGAATCTCAACAATGGTGAAGATAAACTCTGAACATCATAAAACACATTACTAAAAGTCAACACAAAAACAACAGCAAAAATCAAGGCAAACAGTAAGAACAAGAGAAAATAACCAGAAAATTCGGCAACATAATTTATTCATGCCGCAATGCATGCTGGGAGTTTTGGTGCCCAGCATGCATTGCAGTAAGAAGCTTTTGATTGTCACCATTGTTGAGACTCATATGCCAATTGTTGATGTCTGTGTGACTCTACATTATTGTCACATAGTCCTGTTTAAGTTTTCCACGTGTTCACTGTTTTGGTTTTGTTCCCGCCACTATGTCATCATTGTCATCAGCTGTTGTCAATTAGTCATTCCCTACACCTGTTCCCAGTCGTTAGTAATCATATTTAATCCCTGTGTTCCCTTCACTGCTTGTCGGTTCTCGTTTATGTTGGTGTCGTTGTACCTGATCTCTTACTTTGTATTAAAACCTGTTTATTTGTACTCTACGTTTGGATGTTACCTCGTCTTCTTCCTACCGTCTACACGACCAGCGTGACAATTATACAATAGTTCAAAATGTTTTGCACACAAACAGCTAGCATATTTCTTCACATTATTTAGTTTCAAAATGATGAAGGAATTTATAATACCACAGTCAAAGCATATAATAATTATGACTCCAATGATATTACTAGAATTCACCAACAGATGATGATTTTGACCTTTGATAAATAGCTAACCTCATTTTATCACATTTCCTCCTGGCATCCTTGCCATAATAACTGTGTTCTTGAAGTACTGTTAAAGTTGGCAAAGAAACGCTTAATTTTTACAAATCAAGTGTCAAGAGCCCAACTAAACCAACACTGATCTCTATCATGGGAACGTCAAGGAAACAATAAAACAACATCTGAACCTCTGTTAGTTCTCAATGTGAACTTCTGTACAGTCGTGGCCAAAAGTTTTGAGAATTCCATAAATATTAGTTTTCACAAAGTTTGCTGCTAAACTGCTTTTAGATCTTTGTTTCAGTTGTTTCTGTGATGTACTGAAATATAATTACAAGCACTTCATACATTTCAAAGGCTTTTATCAACAATTACATGACATTTATGCAAAGAGTCAGTATTTGCAGTGTTGGCCGTTCTTTTTCAGGACCTCTGCAATTCGACTGGGCATGCTCTCAGTCAACTTCTGGGCCAAATCCTGACTGATAGCAACCCATTCTTTCATAATCACTTCTTGGAGTTTGTCAGAATTAGTGGGTTTTTGTTTGTCCACCCGCCTCTTGAGGATTGACCACAAGTTCTCAATGGGATTAAGATCTGGGGAGTTTCCAGGCCATGGACCCAAAATTTCAACGTTCTGGTCTCCAAGCCACTTAGTTATCACTTTTGCCTTATGGCACGGTGCTCCATCGTGCTGAAAAATGCATTGTTCTTCACCAAACTGTTGTTGGATTGTTGGAAGAAGTTGCTGTTGGAGGGTGTTTTGGTACCATTCTTTATTCATGGCTGTGTTTTTGGGCAGAATTGTGAGTGAGCCCACTCCCTTGGATGAGAAGCAACCCCACACATGAATGGTCTCAGGATGCTTTACTGTTGGCATGACACAGGACTGATGGTAGCGCTCACCTTTTCTTCTCCTGACAAGCCTTTTTCCAGATGCCCCAAACAATCGGAAAGGGGCTTCATCTGAGAATATGACTTTGCCCCAGTCCTCAGCAGTCCATTCACGATACTTTCTGCAGAAGATCAATCTGTCCCAGATGTTTTTTTTGGAGAGAAGTGGCTTCTTTGCTGCCCTTCTTGACACCAGGCCATCTTCAAAAAGTCTTCGCCTCACTGTGCGTGCAGATGCGCTCACACCTGCCTGCTGCCATTCCTGAGCAAGCTCTGCACTGGTGGCACCGCAGCTGAATCCTCTTTAGGAGATGATCCTGGCACTTGCTGGACTTTCTTGGACGCCCTGAAGCCTTCTTTACAAGAATTGAACCTCTTTCCTTGAAGTTGCTGATGATCCTATAAATTGTTGATTTAGGTGCAATCTTAGTAGCCACAATATCCTTGCCTGTGAAGCCATTTTTATGCAACGCAATGATGGCTGCACGTGTTTCTTTGCAGGTCACCATGGTTAACAATGGAAGAACAATGATTTCAAGCATCACCCTCCTTTTAACATGTCAAGTCTGCCATTCTAACCCAATCAGCCTGACATAATGATCTCCAGCCTTGTGCTCGTCAACATTCTCACCTGAGTTAACAAGACGATTACTGAAATGATCTCAACAGGTCCTTTAATGACAGCAATGAAATGCAGTGGAAAGGTTTTTTGGGATTAAGTTAATTTTCATGGCAAAGAAGGACTAAGCAATTCATCTGATCACTCTTCATAACATTCTGGAGTATATGCAAATTGCTATTATAAAAACTTAAGCAGCAACTTTTCCAATTTCCAATATTTATGTAATTCTCAAAACTTTTGGCCACGACTGTACACATGACAGAAATAAAGCCAGTCTGGTTAGTAATGAGTAAAGCTGGTAATGCTGTTTGTGGAGTTGATTAATCAGATCTTGAGAGATTTAATGTCTTTTATCTTCAGTTGATTTAAACTTTTTCTGTTCTTGTTTCTCTTTCCATCAATGATTCTGTGCTTGTAAACAGCAGGTGTTCATCAGTGTCTGAATTCACTCTTTTTTTTCATTCACTTGTCAAGTGGACTAGATTAGTGAACTAGTGTAGGGAATAGTGAATGAGGGTATAGTGTGTAATTTGGAACACAGCCTCTGAGTGTCGACTTTGAGCGCTTTTAATTCACAGTATATTGCTGTAGGCTACTTTCTAGAAAACATCAAATATTACCCAGAATGCATTGTTTCTACGCCATATTACTGTTTTAATGGAAAACAGCATGTTACTGTCGAAATTTGGCGTTTTTTTACACTAATTTTTTACAGTGTACTGTCAAAATATTTTAACGTATCTCTATACTGATTTTTTTGTTGTAAGCCACATATGCATTTCAGCTTAAATTCAACGGTTTACTGTCTTTCTGACTTTGTTATAAAATTGATGCAGTGATAATTTTTCTATCATGCTGTTACCACATATTTGACTAATACAAGTGATTCCAAAAAAGTTTGACATTAGTAAGATTACTGAATTCTCCAATAAGCAGTGGTGGACAGTAACGAAGTAAATGTAATTCGTTGCTGTACTTAAGTAGCTTTTTCGTGTATCTGTACTTTACTGGAGTATTTCCATTTGGTGAGACTTTTCTTACTTTAATGTCACTACATTTCAAAGTCAATTATCTTGCTTTTTCCTCAACTACATTTTGCGAAATCAGTCGTTCCTTTTTATTTATTAGTGGATAAAAAACTGAGCTGGTTAAGCATGTGGCAAACCACCAATCAGTGTACAGCGCGCGCACTGTTTTGAACTTCGTTTGGTTGCTGTTTACTTAGTGCGAACAGTTCAGCTTCAGTGTAACGGCATAACATTGAGAGTGCCAGTGCCTTCATGGAAGAATCGCGAACTCCAACGTCCCACAACACCCATGGCCTTATTTGCGCAATTTTTTTGAAAAGAAAGAGTCTTTCACAGTGGCGGTTCTACACGGAGGCCTAGGGAGGCCCGTGCCTCTGTAGACATGTCCCTGACCACCCCTGTGCTGACCAAAAAAAAAAAAACTTTATTTTTTATTTTTCTAAAAATTTTACACGCGAACGCCAAAGCGACTCGTATCTCGTAAGTGACTTGTTTCTCTTGCACAATGTTGTGATGTTAACCACGTAACTTCATCTGTCTTGGCTGTCGCATTGCGATAACATACATTTGAGTAAAGTAATCAACAGGCTATCTGCCCATGTTAAGTAAGGAGGGATGGTTAGGCAACGAAATGTAATGCACGTTTTTTACTTCTGATAGTTTTCATGAAACGAGAAAGGGACATAGTGTCCTTTTTTGCCCCAGTAAACAAAAAAGTGAGATTAACAAATCAAGGTATTGAGAGAGTTGAGGAGCAAAAAGAGAGAGAGCCAGGGGAGTCAGTGGAGGCTGGAGAGAGGGCAGGTGATGAAAGTGAGGACTCTGACACAGAGAGGGAAATTCCAGAGGGTGAGGAGCATGAAGAAGAGGGGGAGGAGGAAGAAAACATACAGGGACAAAGAGAGGAACAGCCAGAGGGACAGAAAGGGGATCCATGTGGATCAAGTACTGCACCATCAGGTTTGTGATGAAGAAGGTTATTATTATTTGCAAAGCAGTTCAATTATAATTTCATTGTAGGCCTAGTGTATGTCCTTAAAATGGTGCTTTCTCCTGTAAATAATGTTTTGTGTCAATATGGCTCTAATGTTTCTTTTTTTTAAGTAAATACTTGGCCTACATTTTGAAATACATGCAGTACATGCAGATATGCACTACCAGTCAAAAGTTTGGAAACTGTACTATTTTGATTGTTTTTGAAAGAAATCTCTTCTGCTCACCAAGGCTGCATTTATGTTATTAAATACAACAAAAGCTGTAATATTGTGAAATATTATTCAAATGTAAAATTACTGTTTTCTATTTGAATATATAGTAAAGTATAATTTATATCCTATGATCAAAGCTGAATTTATCATCATTACTCCAGTCTTCAGTGTCACAAATCCTTCACAAATCATAATAATCATCAACATTGGTAATAATTATAAATGTTTCTTGAGCAGCAAATCAGCATTTTAGAATGATTTGTGAAGGATCATGTGACACTGAAGAGTGGAGTAATGATGCTGAAAATTCAGCTTTGATCACTGGAATAAATTACATTTTAAAATATACCCTATTCAAATAGAAAAAAAGTTATTTTAAATTGTGTTTACTCTCCCTTGGATACTCTTGTATTATTAAAAGTTATATGTAAAAGGCATTTTTTTTCATCATGCGCTTCTTCCTTGGACACAACATCATAACAATAAATCTATCTTTGTTACCAATATTGTTTTGTTTTCTTGTAATCAGTTATTTATTTACCTCTCATACACTTTAAGTATCCATTCATTTTTTTTTTTTTTTGGCAAAAACAAGGTAAAGCAGCATTTATTTATTCATTCATTCATTTTATTGCATACTGTTTGGAATAGACTGTTTGAAACGTCTATGATGCATAAAAAATATCGCCAAGATGGCAGCTTTCTGGGTTTTGGAACAGAGCTACAGTCATAAAGAATGTAAAGGAAAAATCATTTCAATTTTGCCAGTAATATTGGGTCAGCTTTGAAATCTCTGCTTAACTGACTGTAATGCTGCTGGTTTTATTGGTGGAGTATTTCTAGTAACAGGCAAGAGGGATTGCTCTTGATTAGGTTTACTCACTGTATAGTGATGAGGTAGAGAATTCATAGTGTGCCCTGAGGCAGCAGAGAGAACACTTTTACTAACAGAACAGAGCCATTTTACTTTTTTACTGCTCAAAATGCAAAGGCTGTCTATTTTATTAGAATATAAGTATATATCAAGTTCATTTCCATAGTAAGAACTCTTTTAAAAAGTCTGCTTCACATGGGTTACCTGGGAAGATGCTTCACAAGGGTTACCTTATGTAAGAAACTCACAAATATGGTGTGTAGAATGAGCAGTCTTTGATGTGAAGACAATGTTAATGCAACGTACATGTCTGTTTCCACATTCATACTTGCATTGCCATAAATGGTGTAAAAAAAAAAAAATTAGTTTTAAGTTTTCTTTTACTATATTGTATCTGAATGTCTCTTCAGAAATATCAACTGGCCATATCAGATTTACTGTAACAGGAACTAGTTTTTTGTATGGGAAGAAACACACTTGCCAGTAGGGGTGTGCGATATTGACAAAAAATGATTTCTAGATATTTTCTGTGATTTTTCCGATAACGATATTTTGCATCATTCAAAAATGTTTTATTTGGCAATGTAATTGGTGACAGCGTTTGTTATATCTTTCCATCTGTCGCTTTTCCTGTCGTAAGGAACTTTCTTGCTAAATGATTCGGCCATAATTGTTGTGTGTGTGTTTTTGAGTTTGCTCTGTCTTACTCTTACTTGTGCCCCATGTTTACTGTACATCTTTCTACAGATATCAGCAAGTAAAGTAAAACAAAATTTATAATCTTTAAATATAATTTGTTACCATTTTTAATGTGCCCCTCTGGTTAAATACTGGCCCCCCTAGTAAAATTTGTCTAGAACCGCCACTGGTCTTTCATTTTCAACTGCCTTCTCTGCCTGCCTCGGAATTGTAGAATTTCTTCTTACAAGTCTCCTTCCAATCTTAGGAAACACGTTGAGGTATGCCATTTTTATTCTAGTGGTCATTTTTAAATGAGTAATCTAACAGTAGCTTGCAGAAAATGGTTTCATTGTTTATGTTAAGTTAGTTAGCTGTTTCACCGAAGTTTGAAATATTTGAAGCTCAGTGCTCCGATATTGATGTTAGCACTTTTTGTTGGAATATAAATTATATTTTGACTAGTTTAGCATGCATCGTATGACGTTAAAACAATTGGCAGGTGGAGTGGAGTGCCCCTTATTAACAGAGATCGCTTTTTAGCATGGTAGGGCTTATTTTTAGTCCTAGAAGGGCAAGAATGGACTCAAAAAACTTTGAGAATCAGCTCCTTCTCAAGCTGAATAAGTATATACTAAGTACTATTGCTGCGTGTGTTCAGAGTGTGTTTGACAGAAGTTAAAATGAGTGAAGAAACTGAAGCTTGTCAAAGTATGGCTCCAAATGCTAATCCATCTGAAAGCACTCCGAGTTTGAATCGCTTATAATGTACATTTGAAAAAGCAACGTGCATCAAACATCCTTCCAGACATGAGTAGCATTTATTAACATCTTGTCCAACGACAACATTTAATAATATGTTTTTACTCCAAACTCACTTCATAACGACAGTTGAGCATCCTTCTGTGAGATGATGTGGCTTCTTACACAGAATAAGGCAGTGGTGTGTTTATTATTCATGTTTAATCAATCTAACTGTTTCAATCTTCTGTTTATTCATCTCTACAGCGATACGACGCGTGTTATCTTCTGCTGCAGGGCATATTTTGAGTTTCTGCGCAAGAGCGCCCTCTGGCTTTCAGATGGAGAAGCATTTACTACTCAGCCGTATTGCTCTGACAAGCTGCGCATTGACTAATCACACAAGCTTCAGGAGTCAGCTGAACACGGCGCGTCTGAAGCAGACAGAGCAAACTCAAAAACACACACACAACAATTATGGACGAATCATTTAGCAAGAAAGTTCCTTACGACAGGAAAAGCGACAGATGGAAAGATATAACAAACGCTGTCACCAATTACATTGCCAAATAAAACATTTTTGAATGATGCAAAATATTGTTATCGGAAAAATCACAGAAAATATCGAGAAATCATTTTTTGTCAATATCGCACACCCCTACTGGCAAGTGTGTTTCTTCCCATACAAAAAACTAGTTCCTGTTACAGTAAATCTGATATGGCCAGTTGATATTTCTGAAGAGACATTCAGATACAATATAGTAAAAGAAAACTTAAAACTAATTTTTTTTTTTTTTTTACACCATTTATGGCAATGCAAGTATGAATGTGGAAACAGACATGTACGTTGCATTAACATTGTCTTCACATCAAAGACTGCTCATTCTACACACCATATTTGTGAGTTTCTTACATAAGGTAACCCTTGTGAAGCATCTTCCCAGGTAACCCATGTGAAGCAGACTTTTCAAAAGAGTTCTTACTATGGAAATGAACTTGATGTATACTTATATTCTAATAAAATAGACAGCCTTTGCATTTTGAGCAGTAAAAAAGTAAAATGGCTCTGTTCTGTTAGTAAAAGTGTTCTCTCTGCTGCCTCAGGGCACACTATGAATTCTCTACCTCATCACTATACAGTGAGTAAACCTAATCAAGAGCAATCCCTCTTGCCTGTTACTAGAAATACTCCACCAATAAAACCAGCAGCATTACAGTCAGTTAAGCAGAGATTTCAAAGCTGACCCAATATTACTGGCAAAATTGAAATGATTTTTCCTTTACATTCTTTATGACTGTAGCTCTGTTCCAAAACCCAGAAAGCTGCCATCTTGGCGATATTTTTTATGCATCATAGACGTTTCAAACAGTCTATTCCAAACAGTATGCAATAAAATGAATGAATGAATAAATAAATGCTGCTTTACCTTGTTTTTGCCAAAAAAAAAAAAAAATGAATGGATACTTAAAGTGTATGAGAGGTAAATAAATAACTGATTACAAGAAAACAAAACAATATTGGTAACAAAGATAGATTTATTGTTATGATGTTGTGTCCAAGGAAGAAGCGCATGATGAAAAAAAATGCCTTTTACATATAACTTTTAATAATACAAGAGTATCCAAGGGAGAGTAAACACAACCACTATCAAATGACAAATGCAAGACAAGGACTGAAAGAAACACAGGGCTTATATAAAGGGGACACAGGGAGCGGGCTGGGAGCTCAGGCGACCAGGGCGGCGACAGGGTGCAGCCGGGAGCTCAGGCGACCAGGGCAGAGTCCAAGGTGGAGTCCAATGCGGAGTCCAAGTTGGTGCGGCCTCCATGGCCTTCCCTGGCCTCACGGACATATGGCCCCCCAAAAAAATTTTAATGGGCGGAACCACGACGGGGACGGACTCTGGGCTGAGGGAGCTCTGCAGCAACGGAAGGAGACGAAGGAGAAACTGGAGACGCAGGAGATACTGGAGGACACGCAGGAGACTCAGGAGATACAGGAGGAGACGCAGGAGAAACATCTGGAGCGGACTAAGGAAACACTGGTGTGGGCTCGAGAATCCCTGGACCGGGCTCGGGAAACCTGGCACAATCCAAAAGTCGTTAAGCCACTCCTAAGCCGGTATGACCACCTCTGCTGTTAGAAGGCATGGCTTGGGTGCAGCAACTGACGCTGCGGCTTGCGACTGGGCTGTTGTTTTCTTCCCTGTGGGGCGGACAGAAATGGCCGGCGTTATTGAACCAGTATGTGGTGGATATCGGCGTTGGGTGAGTGGGCGCGGCCGTGTGTGTCTCCGATGAGACGGGATGCAGATCACGATCCGTATGAACCTCTTCGATTTCATAATAGGAACCGTCTAAAAAGAGAATCAGATTAATGGACTCGATACGCAGGTTCATAATACCGGATCGTATCCGCATCCAACCCCACACAGAAGCACACATTCATCACAGCTCACCTGATGGGAAAGCTCGATGAATTCCATCAAACACCACTCCAACGGATGACCATTCTGCCGCAGACCCCACAATCGCTCTTCTGTCGCGGCCATCACAAAGACTATCATCTATCTCTGTCTATCTGGTTTGGGTCTTGTGTTCCCCTGATGACAATGAACTTATGACTGAATGAGTGGCAGGAAGAAAAAAAAAAAAAAAAAAAATCAAACAATGGGCACATGTGAAGACAGTCCAGACAAACATACACGTAACATTTATATTATATAAATAGTGATCAGTAGCGGCTCCTGTAATTTTCTGAGTCTTAAAACTAATTTATGCTAAACATTTTGTAAGCTTTATATTGTAATCGCTGAACACACGCAGAAGACTTTTGGCAGAGGTTGCATTACTGAGCCTGCATGTTGCTGTAATGTTGATGGACAGGCTTTAATTGCAAGACACTCGTAGATAGACAGAATGAATGTTGCCTCAGAATGTTGTTTTAAAATATTAGTCTACAAGTTGTGGAGGAATTCCAGTAAGGAAAAGAAAGCCATGTCTATTCTGAAATAAATAAAACAACATAACTATAAAAAGTCTATTTACACATTTAAACTACAGGATTTATACTTTCATTAATTGGATCCTACTCCACATAGGTAGAATAGATATGTTACAGACCTGATGCAGTCTAATACACATAGCTGAAGCAGATTAATATCATATTGGTCTGGAGTGAGGATTAAACTAATGTAAAGTGAAAAATTAGTGAGGCAGTCTGAAATCTGCCCCAATGGCTCTCAATTAGAGTGTATTGCAATTCCATTTTCACCACAGATTTACATTGGAAAATTATGTGTTGCTATAGAGCTGGGGAGTAATCTGACACTCTGTCATGTTTAATATAATACACACCTGCTGAAGCCATATGTTAAGTTTTAATCTAGCACGACTCACTTTTAACTTAAAGTCTGAAAAATATTTATTGCAGAATGCGGACTACATTTACTACACTATTGTATTAAATTACACTATTGTACTACAATGAACTACATTGCCTAAAGTGTTGCCAAATTCCTCAGAAGCAATTACTATCCAAAACCTTACAAAAACCTCAAAAGCTCACAATGACTTCAGTAATTACTTGCCATGCTTTTCACTTTAGAATACTGTTCCTAAAGCAGGAAATGTAGATGGGGAATGAATAAACAGCGCTTGCTTCCACTCTTATACTCACAACTGAGGTGCCCTTGAGCAAGCAGCACCGCAGCAAAAACAACTTTGTGCACACTTGTATGGGTGAAATACAGAGCACAAATTTCGAGAATGGGAATGAGACACCATACTTGTCTTCATGACACACCACTTTAAAATAAATTATTCCTACCAAAGAATTTGGTAATACTCAAGTCATTACTAGTGTGTTTCCATGAGCTTACTAATTATACATTAGTCCCATTTAATTATGAACCTGTATATGATAGAACTCCACTGGGAGGTATGAAAAAAAAGTTACTGATTTGCTACAATAGTGAACAACCACATTCAACTAGGCACTTACTTATAGTTTAAGCAGTTACAATAATGTTGATAGTGTTACGCATTTATTCCTGCGTGTAACCAGTCCACTGAAGGCAAGTTGCAGAACCCAAGTACAGTTTATTTCTTTAAATTCAGGCATGAGCAAAGACATGGCTTGGTGCAAAAGAACATCATAACTCACCCAAAATGGTACAGGGACAATACTAGACCCATACATGGCAAACATGAGGGTTTAAATGCACAAGGACTGATCACCAGACAAGGGACACCTGTGTACAATCAAACCAATGAACCAATGACAACATGGGACACATGACAAGGGCGCACATGGCAGGATCACATGATAACAAGGGAAACACATGGCAACAGGGACATGAAACATGACAATGACTACTACAAAATAAGAGCCATGAAACTATAAACATGAAATAAAACCCAACATTATCTGTGACACTGTGTAGTTATTCATTAATGACAGAACTGTATTCTAAGGTGTTATGGTAAACTTAGATGGAGCTTTTTAATACTTAAAGCTCTGAATGAAATATTGAACAAGCATATTTATAAGCAACATTTAAGGGTTCACACTTGTAGTTCGGTTGGTTTGGTTGGTTTGGTCCGGACCAAAAAACAAAAACAAAACATATAGTCCTGGTCACTTAGCGTTCACACTGGCATTTTTAACAGCGGACCTTAAGTTACCAAACCAAAGGCATAGAGATACAGTCACTACAGTCAACTTGATTGGTCGGCTTTTATGACGTATATTTCGCGACGGAGCTTGCTTACCAAACATTCAAAACAATGCTGTGTGCTGGATTAAACACAATCATTTTATGCGTGTATATATGCTTTATTTTTACCAGCTGAGAACTCACGAAGAGCTCATAAAATGTTCAAAACATTCAAAACAGCACCAGGATTTCCTCCGTTGTATGCAGAAACAAATATTGATGAGGCACTTTACCTCCTCGTTGTTCCACGTTTGCCCTCTACTCATTTTTGATACACTGATCTTTCCACGTCGTCAAATCAGCTGACTTGTAGCGTCGCATCTTGTTACATCACGTCCTCTTTTTGGTTCGTTTACATGTCTTTGGTCCGTGTTGAGTTCATATATCAATCGAACCGCACCAGAGATCGTTTTGAAGCGGACCGAGACCCATCTTTTTAGCGGTCTCGGTCCGCACCAGGGTTCGGATGGCAACGTTCACATATGTTCAAACGAACCGCACTAACTGAGCAATCGCACCAGGGTTCGTTTTACTCGAGCCAAACATGACAAGTGTGAACGCACCCTAAAATTCAAAATAGCTTGTCCTGATTTGACGTTGATGTTTCTTTTTTTTATTCTACAGTATTCACAGCGCTTCACTTTTTTCACATTTTATGTTACAGCCTAATTCCAAAATTCATTATTTTTCTCAACTATACAAACAATACCCCATAATGACAAAGTGAAAGAAGTTTGTTTGAAATATTTGCAAATGTATTTAAAAAAGAAGAAAAAAATCACATGCACATAAGAATTCACAGCCTTTGCTCAATACTTTATTGAAGCACCTTTGGCACCAATTACAACCTCAAGTCTTTTTGAGTATAATGCTACAAGCTTGGCACACCTATTTTTGGGCAGGTTCTCCAATTGTTCTTTGCAGAACCTCTCAAGCTCCATCAGGTTGGATGGGGAGTGTGGGTGCACAGCCATTTTCAGATCTCTCCAGAGATGTTCAATCTGGTTAAAGTCTGATCTCTGGCTGGGCCACTTGAACACATGGTGGGGTTAGCTCAGTCAGTAACCACTCACTTCTAATGCACCAGAGACCCGGGTCCAATCCCCACCAAGGGCAATCACAGAGTTTTCCCGTAGCTACTCTTTTTGTTATGTTGGCTGTGTGCTTAGTGCCGTTTACTGAGGAGTGGCTTCTGTCTGACCACTCTACCATACAGGCCTGATTGGTGGATTGCTGCAGAGATGGTTGTTTTTCTGTAAATTTCTCCTCTCTCCACAGAGAAAGGCTGGAGTGACCATCGGGTTCTTGTTCACCTCCCTGACTAATGTCCTTGTGGTTTTCGGATTGTGGAGGCCACTGTGCTCACTGGGGCCTTGAATGCTGCAGAGATCTGTTCCTCAATACAATCCTCTCTTGGAGGTCTACAGACAATTCCTTGGCCTTCATGGCTTGGTTTGTTCTCTGACATGCACGGTTAACCGTGGGACCTTATATAGACAGTTGTGTGCCTTTCCAAATCATGTCCAATCAACTGAAATTTACCGCAGGTGGACTCCAATCAAGTTGTAGAAACATCTCAAGATTAATAAGTGAAAAATATGAGCTCAATTTTGAGTGTCATGGCAAAGGCTGTGAATACTTATGTACATGTGATTTTGTTCATTTTTTATTTTTAATAAATTTGCAAAGATTTCAAACAAACTTTTTACATTGCCAAAAAACGTTTTACGTTGCCATTATGGGGTATTGTTTGCATAATTTTGAAGAAAATAATTAATTTAATCCCTTTTGGAATAAGGCTGTAATATAACATAATGTGGAAAAAGTGAAACGCTGTGAATACTTATCGAATGCACTGCATATTCTTTTTATCGTTGGATTTAATTAATTGAAATTTGTTGTTCTTTGTCTGTTTAATGATTGTCAGAATTTTTGTTTTTATGCGCTGTAAACTGGATTGTGTCACAAAGAATTTTGTTGTTACTCTGTTACAATGACATTGAAGAAGTCTAAGTCTATTTCAGAATACTAAGAATATTAGGCCTAGAAGTACTGCATCAATTCAGCCATCCACATAGCTTATAGAAACAAATTAATTTAAAGCATATAAGCGCTGACACCACAAACTGCACCTTATTTCGGCATTGTATACAGCTGTAACAACTGAGACAAATCAGACACTATTATTTGTCATATTTAACAAATATACTCTAAAACTCCGCCTCAGATACCATGGGCACCATCTGATAAGGTTTACGATCAGAAAAAATTTGCAAAGACTTGGGATTCTGACTTAATTCTTGTTGAGAAGGACAAATAATCCATTTCAATCCTATGTTTTCCATATAAAATCATGTGAGAAATGTATAAACGTGTATCCAATTTTTCCTTCTCATGATTTTATTTTTTAAGGTTTGGCCAATGTATTAATTGGGTTTGGCCTATGTTTGGCCTCACTGTTGAACTCCTTTGTATTAATGTTTCAAAGTTGCATACTACTGTACAGTCGTGGCCAAAATTTTTGATAATTACATAAATATTAGTTTTCACAAAGTTTGCTTTGTTTCAGTTGTTTCTGTGATGTACTGAAATATAATTACAAGCACTTCATACGTTTCAAAGACTTTTATCGACAATTACATGACATTTATGCAAAGAGTCAGTATTTGCAGTGTTGGCCGTTCTTTTTCAGGACCTCTACAATTCGACTGGGCATGCTCTCAATCAACTTCTGGGCCAAATCCTGACTGATAGCAACCCATTCTTTCATAATCACTTCTTGGAGTTTGTCAGAATTAGTGGGTTTGTGTTTGTCCACCCGCCTCTTGAGGATTGACCACAAGTTCTCAATGGGATTAAGATCTGGGGAGTTTCCAGGCCATGGACCCAAAATTTCAACGTTCTGGTCTCCAAGCCACTTAGTTATCACTTTTGCCTTATGGCACGGTGCTCCATCGTGCTGAAAAATGCATTGTTCTTCACCAAACTGTTGTTGGATTGTTGGAAGAAGTTGCTGTTGGAGGGTGTTTTGGTACCATTCTTTATTCATGGCTGTGTTTTTGGGCAGAATTGTTGATTTAGGTGCAATCTTAGTAGCCACAATATCCTTGCCTGTGAAGCCATTTTTATGCAACGCAATGATGGCTGCACGCGTTTCTTTGCAGGTCACCATGGTTAACAATGGAAGAACAATGATTTCAAGCATCACCCTCCTTTTAACATGTCAAGTCTGCCATTCTAACCCAATCAGCCTGACATAATGATCTCCAGTCTTGTGCTCGTCAACATTCTCACCTGAGTTAACAAGACGATTACTGAAATGATCTCAGCAGGTCCTTTAATGACAGCAATGAAATGCAGTGGAAAGGTTTTTTGGGGATTAAGTTAATTCTCATGGCAAAGAAGGACTATGCAATTCATCTGATCACTCTTCATAACATTCTGGAGTATATGCAAATTGCTATTATAAAAACTTAAGCAGCAAGTTTTCCAATTTCCAATATTTATGAAATTCTCAAAACTTTTGGCCACGACTGTATGGTTAACTAAAATCACATGGGTTGCGTGTTTGGTATCGATGGACTCCAACTTTACCATTTGGTAAACGACCACCACCACCACCACCACCATGTGCTTACCAAGGAGAGAGAAGGACTCTTTCTCATCTGAGTGAACTAACCATGCAAGTTTGTCATCGTTCCTTCATTCAACGCAGAATTGCAGGTTCAGCACCATCGGACCTAACTCTCAGGACTTTCTACTGCAACCGTATATTCGGATGCTCTTCAAAATCCTTTGTTAACAAAGCTTTGTAATGAATACTGATAATTCTTTCCTGGGTTTTGACTTTGCTCCATAACTCCATTTCCTGTTCTCATTTCTGGTTCCACTCTATCATTTCTCATTTTATCTATTTATGTGTGTATGTATGTGTTTATTGGTTTGGTCATGCGTTCGTGATTTAGTTAATAAAACTTGTGCACAATACATTTTTGGTTCTGACTCCAAAAAAGTTGTCACTTAAATGATCGATCTGGTTACACACTGTAAGCGCTGTAAATGCTAAGAAAGAATTATTTTTCCGTGCCCATGAAACCTGTACCCTTCTCATATAATTAATAATCAATGCTGAGTGTTCACAGGATGAACTGATTGATGGATTGCAATTGTAATGTAGCTACAACAACTTAATCTGATTAACTGATTCAAATGTTCATAACTATTAATATTTCCACTTTGAGCTAATTCGCTACATACCACATTTTTGCATCAGAGGCTGTTCTTTGAAGCCATGCAAAACTAACATCCTCCATTTCCTTGCCTACCCTTTGGCCAATCAGGGAAAAAAAAAAAAAAACATTTTAACAGATGGCAGATTTTTTTTTTCTTTGTAAAATTTTAGACGGATTCCCCCAACGACAAAAAACAAAACAACAACAACAACAAAACATGATGGTTCTGCACAAATTGCCTATAGGCTGTGTGTCATATTTTAGCCTAAATAACTAAAATTCACCAAAAGAATTTAGCATTTGATAACATGACTCACTGTTCTATTTACAGCAGTGTGATCGTATACTTCAAAGGGTTAATTATCAAATGTAAAAATATTATTTTTGTCTTTTGGAAGCTGCTTTCATATCCATTTGGCTCAAAAATCTAAGGGGTTACTTGCCAACTCGGTTTGAATGGGCATGATACCTCTCGTCATTACTAACCAAAACCTTACAAAAATTTAAAAAGCTTATAATGACTTCAATAAGTTACTCTCATTAATTATGAACCTGTATATAGTAATTCTTAGTATCCCTCTGGAAGGTATGGTATGAAAAAGAAATTGTAGTTACTGCACAGTAAAAACCCCAGAGTCAAATCAACTCTGTTCAGATAACATTTGGTCCCTCTCTAAATAGTGTTAAAGTAACACTGAAGCAGAGTTAAAGTTAATGAGATAATTAAGCAATTAATTAAGTGATGACTGAACATTAATGATGAACACCTGCTGTTAACAAGCAGAATCACTGAAGAAAAGAGAAACACAAGAACTACAACTGACTTCAGCCACAGCCTTAGATGAAATCAACTGAAGATAAAAGACATTCAATCTCTAAAGATCTGATTCATCAACTCCACAAACAGCATTACCAGATTCACTTATTACTGACCAGACTGACTTTATTTCCACATGTCTACAGAAGCTCTTATTGAGAACTAACAGAGGTTTAGATGTTTTATTGGTCAAGAAAAATAATATAAAATAAAAAATGACACCACCATCATGGAGATCAGAGTTTGGTTTAGTTGGGCTCTTGACCCTTCTTTTATTGTGTTAGATTTCTTTCTGTAATGATGCATGACTTGTTGTGAAGTAGGGAGATCACTATTTTACCAAGTGCAGATATTAGCTGCTTTTATATGATGGTTTAGTCATTGTGAAGTTGCATCCAAAGCTATTAATTACACATTTATTTATACAATTTGGTTTTGCCTGTGAAACCACAATATGAGTAGAAAGTGTTACAGCAAACAGGTATTGAACAACTTTAAAACCTTACCACACATTTCATTTTTTTTAACTACTGCATCACTTCGACACACACAGACATCAAGAATCAGCATATGAATCTCAACAATGGTGATAAAAAAAAAACGCTTCACGCTGCAATGAATGCTGGGTATCACCATAGGACAAAACTCCCATCATGCACTGCAGTATGAATAATTATTGTCACCACTGTTGAGGATTGTATGCAATGTTTTCATGTATAAGCCTGAGAGGTAATAGTTGCCCTTTTTTAGCACTGAACCGTTATGGTGGCATTTGTATAATGTATCTTTTTTTTCATTTCTGCAATAACTGAACACCAAAGAGAAAAAAAACCTTTTTATAAAGTTCACTTGAAACAAATTGCAAGCAAAGCATTCAAGCTAATCTGTTCCTTCAGTCTTCTGATTCAGCACTGTACAAGTGTTTGTTGTGAAACACTATTGCAGAAGCGCAAACATAAGTTGTTTTAAAGCTGTAAAAGGGTAAAGATCCCAACTAAAACAAACCCTGACCACCATGATGGTGGCATTATTTTTTGACCAATAAAACCCCAACATCTAAACCTCTTTTAGTTCTCAATAAGAGCTTCTGTAGACGTCTGACAGAAATAAAGCCAGTCTGGTCAGTAATGAGTGAATCAGATGTTTTAATCAGATCTTTAGAGATTGAATGTCTTTTATCTTCAGTTGATTTCATCTAAGACTGTGGCTGAAGTCAGTTGTAGTTCTTGTGTTTCTCTTTTTTTCAGTCTCTTCTGCTTGTTAACAGCAGGTGTTCATCATTAATGTTCAATCATCACTTAATTAATTGCTTAATTATCTCATTAACTTTAACTCTGCTTCAGTGTTACTTTAACACTATTTAGAGAGGGACCAAATGTTCTCTGAGTAGAGTTGATTTAACTCTGGGGTTTTTACTGTGTGATTAGCTAAAAGTTAACTACCTTATTCCACTGAGTGCTACTACTATATTAATTTGTTAATCAGAGTTTTTTGTTATTAAATGGTAATTACTAAAATATTAATATTGCATCACACATTTGTTCAGACAATCTAGTTATTCATCAATGACTGAACAGTATTCTAAGGTGTTACCAAAAAATCTTTTAAGCAATTATAGACATTTACTTTATGGTCCAGCTCAAGTGCAATGTTCTAGAGTGAATGGCAAAGCAGTACCTTTAACAATGTGGTGAATTGAAATTGAAAGGCATAAGCTGTTTTTCTAAGGAGAGAGAAAAAATACAATTTCACCATACTTTTACACCGTACTTTTGTTGTTTGCAGATGATTCATCCTGAGTTCAGATGAGTGCATGTTAATATTGACTTTGGAGTCAGGGAGATGTGTCAGCAAACACTGGTCAATACTTAATAGCCACCAGGGCATAAAACAGGATCAGGACAGGATCAGCATTGATCAGCAGCTTAATCGCAGTGTTCTGAGCGATAGAGTTTGTGTGTGTGTGTGTGTGTGTGTGAGAGAGAGAGAGAGCGAGAGAGTGTGCCCAATGCCCCATTAAGTGTAAGTGGGTCATACACTCTGATTTATCTTCTCAAACCCAAAATACACCATATCATGATACTCCTTGATACAAATAACAGCAATTCAAGTAACCCCCAATTTAAGTCACACATCAAACAAATTAGGCCGCAGTGGCCGAGTTTTTACACATGCTATTCCTGAATCACTCTCTGCCCTCCCTATGACCAAGACGTTTGCTCGCCAACTGACTAAAATACATAGTGACCTGAATGATTCAGGGTTTTTTAATTTATGAATTTGGCAGATGCAGAAACACATCCCAATCCTGGCATTTGCATGCAAATACCCAGCAAAACTAACCGGCTTAACTTTTTTAGCTGGTCATAATGTGAGTTGTAATATATAACTTTGCAGAGAGTTGGTAAACTATTCTATCTCACTAATCTCATGTTACCTTATAGTGGTTTTACTTCCCACATCATTGTGATAAATGTGTTAGAGATACTTATGTAAATTTGTTGGGGTTGCTTAAACCAGTGGTTCGCGAAATGGTTCACAAGTCTGTAAGCAATGATAATTAAAATGTGTTTTTCAACTATTTAATCTTGACAGTAAGGATGGAAAATGAATTTGCTCACCAACTTCACATCATTGAAAAACTTTAACAAAGCTACATAAAGTAAATGAAAATATATTTTGCTTATGCTGGTTATAAATAAAATGGTCTGTTTTCATTCCACTGCAAAGATCAATAGTTATTAGTCTAGTTAATTTATGTATATCAGCACTGGAGAAAACAGTGATATAATCGTCCGGCTCAGCTCAGTTCGCATACAACGGCGCCAATGCAGGCATACCAAAAACACTGTTGAATATCAAGCAAGTGTACCCAACTTAAGCAAGCCAAAGGCAACAGCAGCAAGGAACCAAAACTCCAACAAAATGGAGAAAAAAACTGTGGGAGAAACCAGGCTTAGTTAGGGGCCAGTTCTCCTCTGGCCAACAGTGAACACTTGCTTGATACTCAGGCAGAGTTACAGGTCATAAGTCCGATTTGGGATCAACAGTCAAAATATTTAATCCAGTTCCATCTAGTTTAAGATCTTTTTCATCATGCCAGTATGGGACGGTTTGCTGGGGATCTGTGCCACTGGCTGATGTGTCAGTAAGGCCCTCAAAGGGATGAGCTAGTTGACACAGTCTCCACTGACACCCCAGGGCCACGCTGCTGCCGTGCACAGGTGCAGGTTCCCCATCCGACCCGGACACGGCCCGGATCCAGCCTATCACTTTAAATGGTAAACTTGGGGATAAGCAGAGAGACAAAAATTAGCATAGACGCCATTCTTCTTCTGATGTAACGAGTACATCCTCTTCCTCTCCTATTGCAGTGAATGAATGGAATTTTTCCTCAGGGATACTACAATTCACTGTCTGATGTGATACTGTAGTAGACAGTTGCATGGCTATAATTTTCTCTCTAATATTGTCAATCTTGCAAGTAAAGAAGTTCATAAAGTCATTACTGCTGTGCTGTTTGGAAACATCAGAAGTTGAATCTGTATTTCATGTTAATTTAGCCACTGTATAAAATAAATACTTGTATTTATTTTCTTCTAAAAGATTTGAAAAAAAGCAGATCTTGCGGTTTTTAAGGCCTTTCTGTACTCAATCATTTTCTATCTTCATGGAATACAAAAAACTTCTAGTTTTGATTTTTTTCCCACTGCATTTTTATTGCTGCTCTCTTTAGGGCCCGAGTGTGCTCGTTATACCATGGCGTTGGACTAATATCCTTAATATTTTTTAAGCTCAATAGAGCGACAGAGTCTAGAGTGCTGGAAAAGAGAGCGTCAATAGTTTCTGTTGCAACATCGAGTTCTTCTAAGTTGTCTGGTTTGCTAAGACGATGAAACTGATCAGGAAGATTATTTATAAAGCAATCTTTAGTGGTAGAAGTGATAGTTCTACCATGTTTGTGGCAGAGAGACTGTTTTGCAGCCTTGGTTAAATGTAGCATGCAAGAGACTAGATAATGATCTGAGATGTCATCATTCTGCTGCAGAATTTCAACAGAATCAATATCGATTCCATGTGACAAAATTAGATCTAAAATATGATTACGACAATGAGTGGGTCCTGACTAGGGTTGGGTACCGAAACCCGGTGCCGCTATATAACCGGTATGTACCGGATCGAATCAGAATGCGAAGGTCGGTGCCTTATTTCGGTACCACTTAAATGCCTGAAGTGATTGAAATATTTGTCCTCTGGTGCTATGACACGGACGTAAGAAGCATCAGATTCATCAACACGCCTGATCGCTAGTTAAATTTAAATACTGCGTTCATGGGGTGTCAGAATGCTCGGAAAAATTATTTCCTGAATGAGAAAACTCACGTGAACGTTGGAAAGCTTTGATGATACAAACCCAATACATCTTTGTAGTAATGTTACGGTCCATTTTGTTTTCACATTTCGAATTAAAAATCACAAATCGTCGGGAAGTGAGACCATCCGTGAAGCGCGCGAGCGCAGCAACTACACTTGCGCTGACTGTAGTGCAGCAAGTGGTCTACCGTTAGCTTAGCTAGCTAAATTAAACGCGCTTAAATTAAAATGCCTAAAACTAAACGCTCCAAAGTGTGGCTATATTTCACGAGAAAGGATTCCGACACCGCGACGTGCAGCAAATGTTTTACAACAGTTGCGTGTAAAGGCGTTAACACGTCAGACCTAATGAAACATTTGAGGGCACGTGGAATAAACTTGAAAGCAGAGGGATGCACTGTGTTTGACAGGTTGCGGACATCAGCTGCCACTATCAGTGTGGATGACCTCAGCCCTAGTAAGCGGGACAGTCTTCCCATATTGTCTGCACTTTCAAACACATACCTGTGTGTGCAGGCCTCATCGACACCTTCTGAGAGAGTTTTCTCCTGTGCAGGACATGCAATAATTCAGGAGAGGTGTCGTATTATGCCAGAGAAGGCAAATGATATTTCTTCCAAAAAATTGCTGAAATTTATAGCTGTTAAATTATTGTAGTTGAGCTAGTTGGCTTAGGTTTTACTGTTGTTGTGTTTTGTATTTACTTATATATATATATATATATATATATATATATATATATATATATATATTCATGTATACTTTAAACTTTTAATATATTGTTTAATTTAAAGAACTTTTTTTGTCCAATAAAAAGGTATTCTTGACTGAGTCATCCACCATCATTTTGTGGATTTTTTTAAAGTATCGGTTCAGGCACCGTTTTGGCACCGGTACCGTTTTAAAAGTATCGATTTGGCACCGGTATCGGAAAAAACCCAAACGATACCCAACCCTAGTCCTGACACGTGTTGTCTAACTCCAATAGAGTTTAGAATATCTGTAAATGCCAATCCCAATGTGTCTTTTTCATTATCTACATGGATATTAAAATCACCAACAATAAGGACTTTATTCACAGCCAGTACTAACTCCAACAGAAAATCTGCAAATTCTTTGATAAAGTCTGTGTGGTGCCCTGGTGGCCTATATTGTAATGAATTCGGTCTGTTGTCGTCTGTCCACTTGCCACCAGATGTCGCCCTCTTATTCTATGGACTCTGTCACACGAACTACATTTCCCACAAGCCCCTCACCCAGTCACTGATCACCCCAGCCAGCTGTAGCACATTACCTTGATCTGATTACGCTCACATCCCATCATTAAATAAGCACTACTCTCACTTGCATTCACTGTGAAGTATTGTTAATCCTAGCATAGCAATTCCAAGCGTTATATCCCTGTCTTGTTTACCTTGTTTCCTGATCCTGCCTGTTCCTTTGCTTTTTGATATTTATCTGCCTGCCTTTTGACCTTTTGCCTGGATTCTCATCACGAGCCTGCCTGTTCTCTGCTACTACTGTTTTCTGTTGAGTTGACCATTGCCTGTCTGACTACGTTTATAATTAAAGCTGCTTTTGGATTTCAACCCGCTGACTCGTCATTACATATATACAGTAGCCAGCACAAATGTCAAATGGGATTTGTCACTTACATTATATAACATTACATAAAGCACCATTACTTCGAAATAATTATATTTGAAAGACATTTGAGTAATACTGAAGATATTACTATAGATTACAGCAACACCTCCCCTTTTATCTTTCCGACGAGATTTGTGTCGATAATAGTAACCTTGAGGTCAATACTCATTTAAAGTAATGTAATCGTCTGGTTTTAGCCAGATTTCCATCAAACACAGCACATCTAGATTATTTTCTGTGATAATATAATTTACAATAAGTGCTTTTGAAGAAAGGGATTGAATATTCAGCAACCCAAGCTTTATCATTTGTTTATCTTTATTATCTCTGTTTTTTACTTATTGAACATCAATTAAATTTTTACCCTTAAATGGGTTTGGAAGTTTTTTGTATTTATTAATTCAGAGTACAGACACAGTCTCTATGTAATGATATCTAGGTGAACGAGTCTCTATGTGTTGGGATTTATCTGACTTCTGTGACGTTAGACAGCTAGCAGGCGGTCAGTTTAGCCAGTCTGTCTGCTTCCTGACCTGGGCCCCAGTTAGTCAAGGTATTTACTAATCTTGGTTAACGCTAGTTAATGTGTAATGAGAAGTCATCGGAGTGAGGATCCTTTTGCAGCTTTTATTGTAAACAGAGTCAAACAAAGCAGGGTCAGAAAACAGCAAAGGCATTGACGAAGGCAAAACAGAATCAAAGACAGGGACAGGCAAAGGGTCGAGATTGGCAGCTTGGTATCACAGTCCAGGAAACAGGCAAAGTGGTCGAGTCGGGCAGCTTGGGATCAAAGTCCAGTAAACAGGCAAAGGGGTCGAGACAGGAGGCTTAGGATCAAATAACGAGGAACAGTCCAATATCAAAACAGAATAGCAATCCACAATAGAAACGCTCAGAGATGATCACCTTAGCAAATCAAGACTTCGCACAGTTGTGTGTGTGCAGTTTGATTTAAATAGTGTGTGTGATGTATAACAGGTGTATGTGAAATCAGTCCTAGGTATGAGGCATTATGGGAATTGAACTTTGGAACAGTCAAATTATGGCAGAATTTATTGAGGAAGTGAAGAGGGAGCCTCACCTGTAAGATAATGAAAATACAGTTGTTCATTGTTTGTTCGTGTTAGTTCACAGTGCATTAACTAATGTTAACAAGATTTTAATAATGTATTAGTAAATGTTGAAATTAACATGAACAAAGATTAATAAAAATTGAATAAGTGCAGTTCATTATTAGTTCATGTTAACTAATGTAGTTAACTGATGTTAACTAATTAACCTCATTGTAAAGTGTTACCAAATTTGTAAGCACATAACACAAGACACTTTTCTTTAAAAATATAAATGACACTTTATTGATTATTCTAACACAAACTAACATCTAACACAAACACACGCACACACAGATTCATGCAAGTTGCAGAAAGAAAGGAAGTGAGGAAAGAAACGAGTTTTAACCCTTTCGCACGTAAGTTTAAAATATTCTGGCTGAGCGCCCAGCGTGAGTTTTTCAAGGCGACCGTTATTTAGAACGTGTCACTTTACTGTTTCCATGGTGACACGTCATTGCTTGTCACGAGACACATGGCAACCTCAATAGCGCTGTATGACTTATGATCTGCTTTTATTTAATTTTTCCTTTTTTATTCAAAATATTAACAATATTAACAATAATGTTTCAATGCACCAGTTCAGACATCGAATCTGGAGGTACTTGCGTTTGTCATTTATGTCTTTAAATTGGGATTCCTTGTTGCGTCCTTGGCTTGGGGTTTCCCAGGTTCGTTGATTGATTCGGATTGATATTGTGGGAAGCCAAATGAAATGTGCTGGCAAATGAATGTAGTCTCCTTCATGGCTGAAGTTTTAAGTTGAGGCGGGTAAGTAGAGTCGTTGATTAAACTCTGCAGTAAAACTTATCTTAGAACACGAGACTCTCAACGGAAAGAAACTTTGAATTTGCTTAGAATCATGAATATTGGTTTATGCTCATACCAAGCAAGGCACACTTTCAATCAACCATTCAAAAGTTAGATAACAATTACATGAATTGTGAGTGATCAGAGCATAATAGTGACATGTATAATGTGCATATGTAACCCCTCTACCCGGGTCCTACTCGACCCGCTCTGAGCGGGCTTCCAACCCGGCTCTTCCGGCATGAGAGTCGGACACTGTAACAAGGAGGCTAAAGGCTGCAACCTCTAGCATCTGTCGCTAGAGCATTTAGAGAAGTGAGGTTTACTCGCACAGCAACCGTTACACATACATGATATAGAATTATGCAGTTGAACGATGTTTGATTTCAAGTCCGTTTAGAATTTGATGCCGTTTATATATAAAAGAGTCCATGTGGGGTTTTCTATGGACTTTGGTTAGTAGACTTAATGGAGCCGCAAATGACAGTTTCTCTGATTTTGGGTCCTGCATGTTGATTTGGGATCTTCAGTGTTCAGATGAGATTTGTGCGGAGTTATGCTTGATAGAATCTTCTGAAATATTCATTTGTCTGGTTTGTCCTCAATTCTTACACACATTACTTTAACAGCTTTAATACTAACTTTGTTTAACTTCTGATTCCCCATTCTACAAAAAATTGCTTAAGAAAGCATGTCTCTTTATGAACCCCAAACCACTAAATAAAAACCCCTGAAATGGAAGAAGCTAGAGGAACTGTGAGGTTTACTTCTTCTTGTTGTTATTATTATAGGAACTCACCATCCCATTTCTGAGCATGACCTTTATTTAGGAATCCCGAGAAAGGGATTCATGAAGAAGGCTATCATCACTAACAGTGACAAGGATTGCTTCTACTGGTTGTCATTTGAAGGTCAGAGCTAATTTGAGCTCTTCTGATGAAGGGTGTGTGGTGGAAAGACTGATGTGGAGGTATAGTGTGAACAAGAGAGCAGAGTGATTGGAGAAGGCAAGTAGAGACAGTGATAAAAGGATGAAGCCTTTTTCTCCTTTCGCTATTGTCTTTCATTAGTGCTGTCCTTTCCTAACATCTCAGCTCTGTTGTAATGACAAGCTGAAAATGAGGTGTTTGGTGAGCCACATGAGCAAACAGCATTCCACAAAGCAAACAGCCTGAACTCTGACATCTAACAGAATATTTAAGCATGAACTGTACAAAATAATATCATGGAAATAAAAAGGTTAATGAAATATATTTTACAAGAAAATGTAAGTCTTTCCACTTAAAAAATTCAGAGTGTTACTTGTTGCTTGTTTGTAATTATTTGTGAAATTTACCAGCAATTTCTGAGTGAAAATTGTTTTCAGTGTAATACTTATTGCTTTATACATCATTTAAAAAGTATTATGCATTAAAAGCATACAAAATTGTGTGCTTTAATACATTTTACTCTTTTGAGAATGGATGATTTCTACCACAGCATTTTAGACAAACATCTTTCTTTTTTTCTTTTTTTTTTAGAAATAGCATTTAAAACAAATTTGATTCCTGTCATAACCTGTGTCTAGTTTCATTTTCATGGACTATTAGTTTGTTTCTCATCTGTCACATGTTTCCGTTTTTCTATTTTCCTGCCACTATCTGTAGTGGGTATTCATTAATGATCGCACCTGCTTGTATTAGCCTAGGTATTTAAGTTCCCCATTTGTTCTCTGTCATTATCCGGTATTGTTTGTATGTGCATGTTACATATGCTGTTACTTTGCCTTTGCTATCTTGGATTATCCTATTTACATTGTTTATTAAACTGAAGTTTGATTATAATCTATCTTCATCTTCCTTGGAACTAATACATTACAGAATACCAGACCAAATATAAATTGCTGCAGCATTTTCTGCCCTCACTCAGGAAGGGCTTTCTTTTATGGAATAATCATTTAAATTTTTTTCCAGCTCTGCCAGCAAACTGCCTTCCATGATGAGACTCTAAAGTCTCTGCTGTGGATAGGGGCAAATTACCATCACCCAGTAGACCTCCCAGACATTAAAGGGGACCCGGAGGGAGGCTGTCCTCAAATGTCTGGTGAGCATTTACCACCAACTGGAACTATCCGCCACATTGCCAAGCCAAGAACCAGACCCAGCACACACGCCCACTAAAGTAATGGATCCTGAACCCACCACAGACTGAGAGACTCAGCTTAATCCCGCCACGGAGATAATGCCTGAGCTGATACACACTACAGAGCCAAAGCCTGAAGCCACCATAACATCTCTCCCAGTGGGAGTATTATTGAAGCTGGACATTGATGAGTTTACCCTTAACTAATGCCGATTGACTAGTAAAAGGGGGTAGTGCTTCCCATCCCTTCCTGTAATATGTTCATCACCGCTGGTCCTGCCTAGCACAAAGCCTCTATCATTGCCCTATATGGAGATTGTGTTGTCATCACCGATCACACTGAACCTCTCTCAATGTCGCCAGCTTCGCTAAGTAAAGTGATCCCCAGCTTCACATTCAGCCACTGATCCTATTGCTCCACCACAGCCTATCACCCTTTCGGCTCCCCTTTCGCTCCTTCCTCCCTCGGTTTGACTTTTTCCCTTTGGCCTTACGGTTTCACCAGGCTCCCTCATCTTGCCGTCTCCACCTTGGTAAGCCATCACCCTGCCTACACTATGGACCTATGAATCGTCCGCTCTCTCCGCCCCTTTGTCTTCAGCAGGCTCCACCTAGGTTCTCTGTCACACCGGCTCCACTGCAGTCCTCAGGCAGAATGCCACCTTCCTAATACCGTCTCTTCCTTGTACGCTCATCACCATGGCTCCTCCCAGGTATAAGGCCCGCCCACTGGTCCAATGACGGTTTCCAATAGAGCGGGTGAAGGGATCTGCGTGTTGCTGTCTTCCTTTATACAACGCAATATCAACTGAATTAAATACATTTATTTATATACATTAGCTCTATATTTTCATCTGACTCCAATTATGAAAAAGGTTTAAATCATATTTGATTCACTATACATTTGAATAAATGTTTGATTATTCCTTTTAACCCTTTATACTCGTTCGTTCGGATTCCGATAACCCTTTGAGTCTCGCAAAGATCGGGAATACGATCTCTAATCACAAACTCGTCAGTCTTGGTCATCTAGACAGAGCCAAATTGACTGATACTTTTAGACGCCGCACCATGCTTGCTTATTTCTAAAAATATGTGATTCAGTCCCCATAGATCTGTAAACACTTAATTAGAATAACACTATATCTAGCCAGAGGTCATGACCATTGTCATAGAATCAAGTTGACCAATCTAACTCCCTCTGATGACAACTTTACATAATCATGCCGTAGTTTCCCACGTACACTTAGTTAGAATAATATTACAATAATCAGAGGTTGAGGCTGACCCGAATTCAGATTGGTCTGACAACCCTTTTGTTGTTCTGAACGGAAAAACCCATATTAGCCTCTACAGTCTAAGTACACGTGACTAATGCCAATGTGTTAGTCGGAGCTCCAAGTTTTGGTCCGTTACTAACCTGAGAGTTTAATAATTTCAGAGTCAATCAGAATAATTTCAAACATAACAATTTATTAACCAGGTAATAGAACAATAATTCAACTCCAATTCAAAGAATAAAACATACATCAAATCAATAATAAAAGAACATAGAAACATTTACCTGGCAGTGAAATAGACTACACACAGTGTTTGTGCAGGAGATCTGCCTACAGACTTCCAGAACCCTTTGCCAGTTCTCCCTAAATACCCAGATAATTCAATAAGACCAAATGGTGGTGTCTGCAATTGTAATTAGGTTTGGTCCCCTGTTCAGGGGGGTCACAAATGGGCAATCAGCTTGAATGGGTTATTGGTACCTGTAGAAGGGGGCACTTATTTGCATACAGGAGGTAGTTTGAATGAAGGTTCTAGGGGTGTGTACATCTGTAGTGGCACACAATATTGCTTGCTTTCTAGAACTTCTTGGAAGTTCGTACTATGTCTGGGGGAATGAGACCATTTTACCAGGCGCACTGAGACATTTCAAATGATACCAAACATGTATATTCATTTGTTGTACACATTCAGATTTGGATTGAGTTTTAGGTGAGGGGGAAGGAAGGGAAACAGGATGGTATGGAGAGCGTAATGGTGAGGTGTGAACTGCTCGGCATGGGGCGTCTCGGATGGTGCTGTTACTTATGCAGAAGAACATTCAAATGTTGATTGTCAAGAAAAGTTGTCCTTCAGTCCAGACAATTCGACTCCAGCCTTACACAGGTCTCCAGTGCCTTTGGAGTTGCTCAGTCCCATCTGCTCTTGGTCTGCGCCCTGGGCTCCACTACCATCAGATCGATCATTGTAAACTGTCCCCCTGGTGTTGTCAGCCAAGATTCCACAATGGCTCCTCCCTCCATCGACTCTACTGTGTGCTGTCATCCTGGATGCCATCTGTGTCCTTCCACCATCTACTCCATCCTGGGTCCTTCTGTCTACTATCCTTCCTGTTTCCATCCCTTTATCTAGACCCCTAATACATGCTCAGCCATTTTACAGCATGAGGCCTTCCCGTGGAAGGGGGCACTATGTCACAATGTGTGTATTTAGTTTTGTTTTCATGGACTTTATTTTGTTCATCAGTCATGCTTCCCTTTGTTCTGTTTTTCTCACCACTATCTGTTACCATAGACATTTATGATCACACCTGTTTGTATTCTTTTCATCATTAGCCTGGGTATTATTTAAATTCCTCTTTAGTTCTCTGTCATTGTTTGTGTGTCATGGGTGTCAGCTCGTGGCAATGCTTGGGCTTCAAAGGAGCATACTAAATAACCAGACCATATTGAAGGTTAAACATTCTGCTCAACCTAAGTCACGAAGGCGCAGGGCTGATAAACACAGAGCTACAAGTGAAGCACTCAAATAATACATTGTTTTAACAAAGGAGTACTATAGCATGACTCTGAGAATGCTACAGGGTAGATGCCTAAACAAGGGACCCTACTATAACAGAAAACATATCTGCACCCAACCCTAGGGGAAGAGGGCTTTTTCTCTAAAAAGCCACCCACTATCAACCCAACGCTTGAACATTCAGTGTGCAAAAGGCAGAGCCTAGCTAGGGGCCTAACTGTTAACTAGCTTATGAAAAGCGGACCACAGCAAATAGCACTCTATTCACAAAGTGAAAGGAGCTCACTGAAGCTGGAGGATTATGGCTAGAGACCAATTATCAAGCCAACCACGAGCAGTCTCTCTCCTAACGCGCTGCCATGGCAACTGTAATCTGCCAGCAGCGCATTCCATCACCTCCAGTAACTCAGCATACGTGGGGCAGGGTGGCTGAGAGGATTCAGTAAACTCACCTTCTCTATCCTCCTCAGCCATCTTCTGCTTGGCTGGAAAAGCACTCGCTGCAAGCTCCATCTGAGAGCCCCATGATCTGAGTTTCTGCTCTGCCTCGGCTCGAATGGGACCAGAACCACCAGGTCCAGATGCTAAACTCTATTCCCTCAAGAACAGAGTCAGATAAGAGCAGACCATTTTCAAAGGAAAAGCTCACAATTCGCACAGGCCGTTCCCTTCAGAATTTCCCGTGCGTGCTCTTCCCCCAGACAGAGAACAGTTTGTGTGTGTTGTGATTTGATAAGCAATTCAGACACCGGTACACGTTGAGGCATTCCCCCTAGCATCTCGACGTAGTGCGAGTTCCCTTCTGAAAGGGAACTAAATGACACATAAATGGGGCCAATCGGTAACTAGGGAAACAAACAAGCGAACCCCAGATGGCTCTTGTAGCTGGAGCCTTGGGTACCAGGTGGAGACCCCAGCACAGCCGAAGGGATGTTAGACCAGGGTGACATTGCAGGCCTGAATGTTCAAGGCAATGCTGCCAGCTTAAGGGAAAAGGCAAAGATGGGGGCCTGGCAGAATGCGGCGACATCCGTGGGAGTGAAGACCAAGGTGGAGCCAGAGGAAAGGAAGAACCTTGCGAAGGGGTGGAAAGCTCAGAAGCAGCAAGAGGCCCGGAAGTCAGCTGTGGAACCAGGATGATTAGAAACCGAGGTGAATCCGGAGGGACGAGGGAGCTCTGTGGACAGGGTCAGCTCCAATGGGGCCTGGCCTGGCCACTTCGGTCATAGCCTCCTCACTTCTGGTCAACTTTACCACACAGCCCCAGGGTGGGTCCCTGATTTTAATTTGTGAGTCAGTACTGCCCTGGGAAGATCTCACTCAGATGTACGAGATGGGGAGTGGATGGGTGTGTAGACTGTTAAATAAATGGATTAAAAATATATTGTTTTTATTTCAGTTCATTCTAGAAAAAATATTTTTTAATGATTGAAGATAACAACAAAAATTAATCATTGCTCTTTTTTCTTTTTCAGGGACAGATGCAGTTGTAATGTAAATATATAATTTGTGAAGCTATTTAACATTTTTAAATGGTCTACACAGGAGCGCGCCTTCAATTGCAGATGCTTTAGCTTCAGATAATGACTCTAAAATTCTTTTAGAGCTCCTTGGATTCAACACACTATTTTTCTCATTGTTTTGAAATAAAATTACATTACATATTAATAAACTGTAGGCTATACACACAATTATTTTATTATTGAATTAGTTATTCATAAAATTATAACTTATTAGATAAGCTAAGCTGTTTTAGTTAAGCTTTTTATTTGTCATGTATGATTGACTCTGACAATTAAAACAAAAATCAGGCTTGTGTGTTTATGACATCAATTAGTACTTTATTTGTTCAGAAATGGAAGTAACTTAAAATGTTTTTTGTAATTTTTATATTTTTAGTATAGCATAGCAAAACTACAGCGCTTCCAGTAGGCTATTTTACGGAGATGTCAACACTAGAAACTCAGTTGACAAAGAGGTGGAGCCAGAGGGAGTCAGTAGCATAGGCGGAGCCGAGGAGCTGCAAGACACCAGCGGAGCAGGTGAGTCCAAAGAACTGTATGGCGAGAAAAAAAAAGAAAAGAAAAAGAAAAAAAAACTTTGTGTACAAACCTTCCTGTGAGCAAACACTTCTAACAACAAGGTTTCTTTGAAAAGATTCTACATGTGTTATCTTTTTAAATATTTATAGTTTGTCGGATACAACTTTGTCCTCTTAAAGGCATCTTCACTAATGAATCAAATCTTATGGCATAAACAAATAAGAGATAAGAGATGTCTTGTGTATATCCTTCTATATCTCCACAATCAATGAATGATGGGGTGTTATCACAGCTGAGTGTGTATGCATTTATCAAAACTTCTCACGTGTATTTTCACACATACAGTATGAACAAAGATAAACAGTGTGTGCTAAATCAATTCAATCTGCAAAGATTCACACGAACGTTTTTCATACATTCTCCATCCTAAAGATATTAAAATTTCCTTTGAGGGAGAGAAAGAGAGAGAGAGAGATACAAAGTTAGTGTGTGAGTGTGTGTGTGTGTGTGTGTGTGTGTGTGTGTGCATGTGCATAATGAATAAAAACAAGTTACTTATCTCTGTTGCCTCAGGGTGGGAATTAAAACATTGAAGAAGGGCGTACATAAGGAACGCCTTCCAAATTGCTCTCATTACTGCATGCATTCACCATGGCAAACCAGCCACACAACTGTTATACACTATAATCCATCTTTATAGCTTCATAAGACTTTTTCCAAAAAGCTTATTTCCAAATCATTTGTTGTTCTAGGACTTTGATAATCTATAACAAGTTTTTCTTAGAAGTCAAAATGCAGATACCCAGCTAACAAAAATATGTTCTTTGAATGTTTTGCTAACATTACCATTAAGTTATGAAAGCGTCATTTCTGAAAGTTTTTTAAACATTCAAAACGTCCAGTTTTTATTTTTATTTTTTTATGTATTAAGAATGTTTTATTCTTGGTTTATGTGAACATTAAAGGAATATTACATTCTATCATATTGAAAATGTTGTGAAAACTTTATTTCCGAATGTTTTCTGAACATTCAAAACATCCCGTACGGATGGCCAGTTCATCACCGGGGTCACACACAGCATTTAGCATTGCCAGTTTACCTACACTTCATGTTTTGTTTTTTTTTACCTGTGGTGGAAACTGGAGTACCTGGAGGGAACCCACACTGGCAATCTTCTAACTCCTGGCTCAGCCGGGACTTGAACCGGATGTTCCTTATATGCTATTCTAAGAACGTTTTCTCTTAACATTATGAGAACATTCATCAAGTACAAATAACGACATATGGGCATTCCAAGAAAATTGTTCTAACAAAATTTTTTCTCAACATTACAGGAACGTATATTAATTATTAATAACGTTTTAAGAATGTTACTTTTCAAACATTTTGTCCTAACATTTACATAACTTTTTAAGAACGTTAGTCAAAGGTATGGGAACGTTCCCTGTTGGCTGGGCAAGTCCTTGTATTCATGCAAATTCAGTCAGCTCTTGGATCTACAATTTATGATTGTGAACAATTGATTCACTTGGAAAAACAATGCTAAATTCAAATAATAAAGTGTGTACATAATCTGTAATTGTGCAAAAAAATTATATTTTGTTTCAAGACTGCAGATGACCCCAACAAAGCATTGGCTTACAGGACATAATTATCACGGGTGTGGTTGCAGGAATGAGTGCACGAAACAGTTAGACTGAATTAACATGAAGTAGTTTAATCCCAAACTGGATACAGACAGGATAATCCACACAGGTAACGAATACCACAAGTAACTTTACCACACAAGCACATAACTTTAACAACGAACCAGGACTGGACAGACACAGAGGATATAAATACACAGGAACACACGAGGATAATGAGCGGGGCACAGGTGACAGACATAACTAATTACAAGACACAGCTGATGCAAATGAACTAATAAAGGTGACCATGACAATTGGGGAAAAACGGGAACTCAAAAAAAAAAAAACATGTGACAGATGACAGGACTGAAGAGCTCAAAAGAAAGACCACATGTTACACATGACAGGACTGGGAAACAGATAGACACACAGAGATCTGACCGTGACAGTACTTACCCCCCTCCAGAAGGCACATCCTTGCGCCGAAAAAGTCCAATCCGGGAGGGGGGGCGGGTACCCTGAAGGCCGTGGGCAGGTGTTGGCAGGTCAGGTGGCCTCCAGGGTGTCTCCTGGATCTCAGGGCACCATGGCGGATCAGGGAGTTCACGTTGCCAGGGCAGAGTTCTAGGTGGAGACAAGGGCGAAGCCGGGAGCTCTTTGTCCATCTGGACGCCATGGCCACATACACAGCCAGGCGGTGGATGATAGGGAGCAGACCCTGGCCTCGGGAGCATGACCTCTGTGGTCATTTCAGGGCAGACAGAAAGTTCAGGGATGACAGAAAGTTCAGGGACGACCTCTGTGGTCGCTTCAGGGCCAACAAAAAGTTCAGGGGCGACCTCCCTGATCACTTCAGGGCAAACAGAAAGTTCAGGGCTGACAGAAAGTTCAGCGATGACCTCCATGGTCACTTCAGGGTAAACAAAAAGTTCTATGGAGGATTCTGGGACAACGGGCAGAGTCACAAAGTTTATGAGCTCCTCTCGGCCGGCCATCACAGGGCAGGCGACGGTCGCGTGGAAGTGTGGCTCAATTGCTATGGCCTTCTTCCGACGCGGCTTGCACCTGCGTCGCGGCTGTAGAGTGGACTCAGGCTGATGAACTGGAGCGGATTCAGGCTGACAGACTGGAGCAGGTTCATGCTGATGAACAGGAGATGGCTCAGGCTGAAGAACTGGAGCTGCATGTCGAGGCAGGGAGGCGGACTTAATCGCCGACCGGACCGATTGCAGCGGTGGGTCCAAAACTTTGGACCCCAGGGCCGTGCTGCTGGAACCTCATCCATAGTCACGGGGTTGGCTAGGCAGGCAGACAGGGATGGCTCCATTGAAGGGGTATGTGAGAGGCATCGGCTTGAGGTGGATGGGCGTGGCCATGGGTGTTTTGGATGGGACTGGACGGAGAACACATTTTTCCTCTTCAAAATCAGATCCGTTTAAATCTAGGATTAAATTAATAAATTTGACTAGAGAGAAATTACACATGGGTTCACTAGGGCGAATGATATTCTCATCCAGTCCCAACCAAAATACAGCATTAAGCGAGGCATCCGGCCAGCCCACCTGATGGGAGAGCTTGACAAACTCCCCTACATACTTCTCCAAAGGACGTACGCACTGCCGAATGCCTCACAGAAGATCTTCTGCCTCAGTTTGCATCTTTGTTGTTTGTTTAGGTTCGTCGTTCTGTCACGGGTTATGGTTGCAGGAATGAGCGCACGAAACAGGAAGACTGAATTAACATGAAGTAGTTTAATCCCAAACTGGATACAGACAGGATAATCCACATAGGTAACAAATACCACAAGTAACTTTACCACACAAGCACATAACTTTAACGACAAACCAGGACTGGACAGACATAGAGGGTATAAATACACAGGAACACACAAGGATAATGAGCACAGGCGACAGACATAACTAATTACAAGACACAGCTGACGCAAATGAACTAATAAAGGTAACAATGACAACTGAGAAAAAGCGGGAAATCAAAACAAAGAACACATGTGACAGATGACAGGACTGAAGACCTCAAAACAAAGACCACATGTTACACATGACAGGACTGGGGAACAGATAAACAGATACAAAGAGACATGACCCTGATAATAATATTGTCCTTGTAATCGCAATCATTGTGATCACAAGCTATTTTTATTGTGTTGATAATGCTTCTTTTACAAAAGTGGTGCTAAGTACTAAGTAATAATGGTAATTACTAATGTGAAACTAGTTTCTCTACCAGGTTAAACTCAGGGTTTAGAAAACAAATAACCAAGGGTTAAGTGCATTGTGAAAAGCCCTATTGACAGGAACAGAACAAGGTTTAACAAACCATGACAAATATTACTGCAAGTTTTTCTGGTGTTTTTGGAATAATAATGATACTAATTATTGAAGAAAAAAAGTAACCCTAAATAAACAGTCAAGCATGTGCACTTTCAATAATCAGACAGAACCTTGCTATTCTAAGCATACATTCTAGTGGAGATTTGAGCCAAGGCTCTCCATGGTCCCTCCTCCTAAACATCTTTCATATGGCTCTTCAAAAGCACTGGGCATCTTCCCTGTTTGGCTGTCAACTTAGTGATAAGTCATCATGTTTGCTGATGATATTTAAATTTTTAGACTCAATGCTTTTTCGAGTTTCAACTTTTCTTTTTTTAGATTACAAAATAAATAAATAAATAAAATACTAATAAAAAACCCCCAACATTTTACTGTAGCTACTCTCACTCGTTTCTTTAGACACAGAACCGTCTGTTTAAGAATCGCTTCTTAATCGCTTATTTGTTTTCCTCACTTGTAAGTTGCTTTGGATAAAAGCGTCTGCTAAATGACTAAATGTAAATGTAATGTAAATGTTTACGACAACAACAAATGGGAGACTTTTCAGACACTCCAACTTTGCCAAAGGGCCAGTCGAAAGTCAAACTAGCACGGAAAAGGTACATGTGATAAATGAGCTTCAGTAGTCAAGTCAAGTCAAGTCATCTTCATTTATACAGCGCTTTTCACAATACAGATTGTCTCAAAGCAGCTTCACAGTGATAATAGGAAAATTATTGGACAGAGACTGTTTTGGCTTCGCAGCAGCTCTAAAAAAATATAATTATCAAGCTAAAGCAGGTTTTTGATTGAATCACTTCTATTGTATAAAATGCTAATTATTAAATTAGGGGCCACTTATGTAACGATTGTCACCATAAGTGCCCGCTATAACCAGCAGATTGCACTCCACCATGGACTCAGCACCACACACTCACTCACTTACTCTCCCCTTCAGGCAACTACACTTCCCAGAAGCCCCGTAACAATCACACAATCACTCAGACACACACACATTACAGTTCCCAGAAGCCCTTGCATTATCTCTGATCTCCACAGGCAGCTGCAGCACATTATCAGCCTCATATAAGCACACTGCACAAACACATCGGGGCGAGCTCTTGATATTCCTTGTGTTGTCATTTCTGAGCGATTGTCCCTGTCTTGTTTTTCCCGGTCATTACACCTTTTGTTTTTCAATTCGTGTTTGTTTCTCTGCCTGCCTCTGGATTATTGCTTTGTTGTACTGCACTGTGATACTTGCTGCCTACCTTGACATCTTTGCCTGTTTGCCCACTATGATTCTGCCATTCCTCTGACATACCTATTTGCTGTTCTGTGACCTTTGCCTATTTGACTACCTCTGTCAAAATAAACCCTGCATTTGGATCTGCACCCGCGTTGTCACGCACCTCTTCATTACAGCTTAAATGACACCTTTCCAAGTGAAAACCAAAGACCTTTAATGCATTCTTGCTGTTCATTTACATGTTTAGTCTATAGGTTTGCACATTTGAATGTGTATGAGCACAGACACTTAGCCTTTTAATAAAGTGACATTGCCAAATTAGTCATGTCCACAGATCTATGCCAGCTGGAATTTTGATAACATTTTATCTATACATAGGGAAAGGAAAGGAAGCCTTCACAGATAGTTTAGTTGACACTTCAGGGCTGCATTGTCATCGTGTCTAGGCTCTTCATCTCATCTGTATATGGCCTGTATCTGGCAGACTACAGCAAACCTCAGGATAAACACAGAGAGAGAGAGCAAGCAGGGCAACCACCCAGTAGAGCGTTGTAGTAATCTAGCTTTGAGGTCATGAACGTATGAACTGTTCCGCATTTGTCATTGAGAGCATATGCCATAGTTTAGATACATTTTTAAGATGCAAGAATACAGTTTTATATATGCTAGAAATGTGGCTTTCAAATGAAAGATTGGTATCAAAGAGCACACCCACCTAACTGATGATGAAGACTTAACAGAGCAGCCATCAAGTGTTAAATAGTATTCTAGGTTATTATGTGCAGAGTTTTTTTATCCAATAATTAGAATCTCTGTTTTTTTCTGAATTTAGTAGTAGGAAATTACCAGTCATGCAATTTTTTATATCAGCTATGCATTCCATTGGTTTAGAGTTAGAATTGGTAAGTTTCATCAGGGCGCAAAGAAATATAGAGGTGAGCATAGTCAAGTTAAGTCAAGTCCCCCTTACTTATATAGCGCTTTTTACAATGCAAATTATGTCAAAGCAGCTTTACAGTAATAATTGGCAAATATTTTTTTGGCTGCACTGCAGCTCCTAAAGAAAATGGTGTCAATGCATTTACATTCTTGCCTGGGTGTTTTCATCTGTGTTGCTGGGTTTATTTACATGTGTGGGCCTCACGCATGTTTCATGTCCTGCATATGCACAGCAGTTATGTGTGTGTGTCAGGATTGCCAGGTGCATGATTATGGGACGTGTTTAGGCACCTTGGGGTGACTGTTCTTCTCTGGCTTACAGTACCTCACTGTGACTGTATTGGGCAACTGGGGAGCTGTCCATGTCTCTCCTAAAGGTCGAACAAGGTCTCTCCTAATCTCGAACATGAGATGATGAAAGAGAACAAAGCTGCACTCCGCGTTACAGTGATATTGAGTTTGTTTTTTTTCTGAATGACATACACAAAAAGACTCATAACTCCAAGACTATAGCAAGAAGAGTCAAAAGGTAGGTATCGTTTAATAAAACATTTTTTAAATGTTTAAAAAATATAAATTATATTATAATTGGACATTCTCATGCTGAGAAACTGCTGATAAAATACAAACAAATATATAATTTTTATTATGATATTATGACTTTTTATTTGACATGCAATAATTCAGGAAGAAAATAAGATAGGAGGAATTTGTTTTTGATGCAGCTCTCCTACATGTGAGCTGCATCTGGATCAAATTTTATTGTTTGTTTACAAATACTTAAATAACTAGGCCCCATCGTATCTGGCAAATCTTTAAATTACATACAATCCTTCCTACCAAATCGCTCTCAATGTTCAAAAGATGTCATATACTTTAAAACTTCTACTCAAGTAATATTCTAATCATTGACTTTTACTTCAACAAGTCATTATCTGGTAAGATATCTATACTTTTACTCAAGTATGGCTTTCAAGTACTTTATATACCTCTGCTATGCTTGATAAAGCAGGGTAGATGGAAAAATATCCAAGGGAAGTGTTTAAATATATGTAGTATATAATATAATTTCAGTATCAGGCAGCACAATGATTTAATCAAGGGCATATTGAGGGAACGGATTTGGCTCTTGGGCTGCTAGTTGTATTTTCCCTACTTCTCTACAGCAAGTAACCTTAGGAAATTGCCCAACTTTATTTCTGTAGGTATTGTAACATAACTGGATATCATAGTCTCTGTCAAACACACACTGACTCTGTAGGGAGCTCTTCACACCCACACACTAGCACATGAGAACACTCGAGTGGCTTCACTACCTGCTATCCTCTGGCATTTACTAGAAGAAAAAAATGGAGATGAAATACTAACAAATGGAAAGGAGAGTGCCCACATTTTCCCATGATCTTAGGTCTGTTTCCATTTGGTATTAAAGGGGAAATCAGACGTTATTATGATTCTTTAGGGTATTCTTGTAAAAATGTGTAAAATACTTTGGTAAAAATTCACAATTGTCTTGTAAAACAACACCCTTTTCACCTTGTAAAAAGCAGCTCTGTTCACACAGCGACCCATTTCAAGTGGTACTCGCTGCAGAGCCAGATGGGAGGAGCTGGAGCTCCAGCTCCACTTCGCTGAATTAAGTGGCACCGACTGTAATTGCTGACTGAACACGACTGGCTCTTTTGAGCATGAACAGTTAAAAATAAATAAATAAAAATTGTACTCCCTTTGGAGGTGAAGCTGGATCACGAACAGTTGGTACCGATCCATTCTTCAGAAAGTCCCTCATTCAGAAAGCAGTCTGAAGTAAAATGATTCGCATGAACATAAATACATTTAGGTAGATCGGGGGGTGGATTCCCTCCAAAAAGTTAATCCACTGCGTCTTCAGTGGCTCAGCTGTCGGGAGTAAATGATGACTGCTATGTTCATTCTCAAAGCCAACAACAAAACACCTCAGCCGCTTAGGAGACATTTATGTCTACACCTGCTCCGGTATCAAAACAATGGCGTTCTGTTACAGCTCACTCAGGGTAGGTCTATGCTAAAATGGCAGTGTCCGCCAAGAGTCGTCGGAGGGGCCTATGCAAAATTACGTCACTTTACCAAGAATCTGAGAATGGCTTGATCTGAGAAAGTGCTTATGATTTATGGGGATTTAGAAAAAAAAAACACTGGGTGAATTTTCATCATTATAGCATCAACATATAACACTCATTTATGTCCAAACACCATATAACAGTGAATTTTGCATTTAATGTCCTCTTTAAGATGTGTTTTCAATGATCCAATCACAAGCGGTCTGAAAAAAATACCTTAAATCCCGTGACCCCTTGTGTTCGTATTTTGTCTACATCCTGCCCTCTTATTTTGTCACATTCTACATGAATTTCACAAGAGTGCTCTCAGGCATAGACAGGGAACGAGGGTAAGTATAATGTCTTTTATTTGCAGACAGACACAATGGTAACACAGGTTGATGGAGGTGAGTCAAACAGTCTCTGAAGTTAAAGGTGACTTAGCTTTGAAGGTAACTGGTGTTTTCTCTGTGTTCCAGATGGATAATACTTGTCACCAAGGCTCGAGCACACAGGACAATGACAAGGAACAGACGAGATGACAGGAACTAAGGGGCACACGGGTAAACAGGCAGCACACAGGTAACTAGCGACAGGTAAGTCTGTTGTGTCAGGGAATGACGAGACCAGACACCGAACTGGCTGTGAGGTGTGTATTTATGGTAGGTTCTGGTGATGAGGGACAGGTGCAGGTGCTTAGAATTCTGGTGATAGTGATCGACTGGTCGATCTGGCAGTGACGATGTGAGGGGCATGGTGACTCACATCCGCACTGCCCATTGCAGATGTACGTGGGCTGAGTCCCATACCCTCTCGCTCTGGTGGAACCAGTCTTGAGCAGCTGGAACCTCTGATGGTTCCCCAGACCATGGGAACAATGGTGGTTGAAATCCTAGGACGCACTGGAATGGAGTCAGGCCGGTGGTGGATTGTCTCAGTGAGTTCTGGGCGTACTCTACCCAGGGTAGGTACCGGCTCCAGCTGGTACCTCAGGTACCTCCCAATCTCCTGGATTTTCCGCTCAGTTTGGCCATTGGTTTGGGGATGGTATCCTGATGATAGACTGATGGTGACTCCCAGAAGTTTGAAGAAGGATTGCCATACCCTGAAAATGAACTGAGGACCACAGTCAGAGACTATATCTTCGGGTAGGCCAAAATGTTGGAAGACTTGGTTGAAGAGAGCTTCTGCCGCCTGAAGGGCGGTGGGTAGTCCTTTCATGAGTTTGCAGAAGTTCAAGAACCAGTCTACAATAGAATGCCGATATGGGACCAGGAACGTCTTGGTAGGAGTAATGGGACCAGTTTACCCATGGGAAGTTGTCGAGGAGAGTTGGTGATGGCGCAGACTGAGCAGCCCTTGATGTATGGGGAGATATCCTGAGTCAAAGAGTGCCACCAGTAACGTTGATGGAGGAGTGAGAGGGTTCACTGGCTACCGGGTGTTGAGGCATTTTGCATCCCGTAGGTAGGCGTTCAAGGTTGCGATGGTCAGTGATTACCTCAAACTAATGTACTGCCCCCTCCAGCCAATGTCTCCATTCTTCTAGGGCCAGCTTGATGGCAAGGAGTTCCCGGTTACCTACATCGTAGTTCTGCTCCACCGGGGACAGGTTCTTGGAGAAGAAGGCGCATGGAAGAAGGCGTTGAGGGTCCCCCTGCCACTGGGAAAGGATAGCTCCAAGGCATTCACCTCGACCACGAAAGAAAGATTTGGGTTTGGATGCCGTAAGACGGGAGCGGAGCTGTAGGCTTCTTTGAGGTTGTGAAATGCCTTGGTGGCTGACGGATTCCAGGACAGAGACTTGGGATGGTTTTTAAGGAGTGATGTGAGTGAACAACTGATCATACTGTAGTTATTGATGAATCTGCGGTAGAAATGAGAGAATCCCAGGAATTGTAGGAGTTCTTTAATCATACTTGGAATGGGCCAGTTCCGGACGGCATCCACCTTCCTCTGGTCCATCTTAACTCCATGATGATTAATGATCCGGTGGTGACGATGTGAGGGGCATGGTGATTGACTCTGTGACAAGTGCAGAGTATGGCACACAAATATGATTGAATGAATGAAGCCAATATGCTGCTTATTAGCAAGCTGGAAAGCAAGTAAATGGAAAGGATACGAAAAGTTGCAGCGATTTGATCGCAATCTATGTTTTTTGGCAAAATATAGCATAGTTAGAATCAATTGTTTTGGTGTTCTTTCTTAAAACGTATTAGTTATAACACTCATATGTTAGGTCAGATGGTATTTTGTAGCTGTTTGATCATATTCAACCACAAGAGCATCTACACTAAAAATGCAATCCGGATGAATCAATTTTCGACTACCTCTGGAAGTGGTTGAAAGTGGACAAGTACAAAACTTCTTAGACCCCATTTACACCTGTGTTTAGCATCATCAATTTGTGATCGGATCAAAAAAAGCATTTTAATACCTGGTGTGAATAGGGGCTAAAAATGTTGTCCCACTGGCTTACTTGATCTTTGGGGGGTTGGGGGAGGCACAATTGTCAAGTGTTTGACAGAATTCTCATCATCTTCCTTTCTGAGTTCTGTCACACTCACTGATTCCAAACCAATTTTGCATTGATTTGGAATCCTTCAGATACTTTCATCCACTCATCTGCTGTTGTAGAGCACTGGAAAAGAGAATAACACATTCTCTGTGTAAATAAACTGTGAACTAATAATAATTTAACTAAACAATAATTTACAGGACTCACTTGAGGAGGGTGAAGGTGATGACAGAGGTGAGGATAAAGAACAGGATAAAGAAGACAAAGAAGAGGAAGAACAAGAGAGGGAAGAGGAGGAGAAAGAGGTTGAGCCTAAAGTAGAGAAAAGGCGTCATAAAAGAAGATATTCATCTGATCCTGCTCAAGCCCAAGACCTTGCCATTCTTGGGGCTATAAATGAAACACTCAAAGTTCTGACAGAGAAGCACCACCAGAATCTGCAGCCACTGAAGAATGAAAGCATACACTGTAAAAACTGTTACTTAAATTCAACTCAAAAAAATTAAGGCAACATTTTCCAATTACTTTTTGTAAGTTTAGTGAACTTCTTGGTATTTTGAGTTCGTAAAAATCAGTATTATGTATTTTACTGTATGCTAAAAAATGAAGTAGAGTCTACAAGATAAAGCAAAACATTTGAGTTTAACCATTGTGACAAGGAGTAGCATATTGACCAAATCATACTTAGTTAAAATAAGTAACATTTAAAATAAAAAATTAAACTTTTAGATTTTAATCAATTAATGTAGACATTTTTCATCATTTAGCAGACGCTTTTATCCAAAGCGACTTACAAGGGGAGCAATTAGGGGTTAGGTGCCTTGCTCAAGGGCACTTTAGTCATGGTATCGAAGGTGGTTAAAGTGCTGTTTATTCACAATCCCCACTTTCAATTCCTGCTGGCGTGGGAATCGAACCGGCAACATTCAGATTACAAGCCCGACTCCCTCACCACTAGGCCACAACTACCCTACCTTATTAATAAATAAGGAAAGAGTTTCCAATGCTCTATAACAGCTGCCATATACAAACAATTGGGTGCACTTTAATGTTAATGTAACACAACAATGGTAATGTAAACATTTTAACATTAAAAATTACAGAAACTTCTGACCATCTTTAAGTGCAGCATAGAACACCTTCAAAGTGCAATCACGTTGTATAAAGCCCTCAAAAACTCCACAGAAATCCGAAATTAATCAAATACTGTATTCTCCCCGCCCTTCTTTCAGCCAATATACAGCTGCATATTTACATCCGCTGTTATCCACAAAGCACTTAATCGCATCTAAATTCAAAGGGTTTTTTGGGGGGGATGGGGGGGGGGTTATGGCTGGTACAGGTTCAAGTCTATCTCTGTTTGTTTGTTTGTATAGGCTTATAATTATACCTGCATGTATTTTCGAACTTTATTCAGTTCCATGGTTTTACAGAGCATTTAAGTAAGGATTTAAAATAGTAACTGACTATTTTAAAATTAAAATTATCTTAACAGCAGAAAGGAATGTAGCATTTGATAACAGCATTAGGAAAATGCAATGCTTCAGCAGTCTTTATCAGCAAATCGAGAAGGAGGTAAACAACATGCATTTATATTGCATGCATTAATCTCTGTGCATAGTTTACCATTAAAATAAAAATAAATTTACAATGGTTTAATCATGGTAAAACCATGTTATTTTATTTATATATTCTTTTGCTTATTGATAACCATTTGTATAATCACAGTTTTATTTCAAAAAACATGATCAAACTGTGTTTTTTTTTCTCGTAAATTCATTATTAATTTGTTGTTAACATGGTATTACAATAAACCTTTTTTTTTATTTGCAGAAATACCATGGTTAATTTTCATAAGGGTAACGCTGACCCTATTATTGAATCATAAGTGCTGACAACATTGGCTTTGTTCAGCACCACTGGACAGTTCCCATAACAATGCCCATACTTCACTTAAAGCGAGAAGAACAGAATGGATTTCGGCATATTTTTTGCAAAAAGGTAATTGAATATGGACATATCAATTAAACCAAAGATGTGAGGATTGGAATGCCTACCTCAAGATGTCTTTCTTTGAGAATCTGATAGATGGCTCTACATGTTTCAAGAAAAAGCTTGCTTAAAGTTTAGCATCCGATGCGAAAGCATAGTGCAGGCTACGAAATGATTCCCCTGTGAATCAAACAATAAAGAAAATGCTTCTAGAATTGTAATACTGAAAATTTCAAACTATATCTGGTACAATATACTTAAACTGATGGAAGTTGAATACTTGTTGCCAAGAAGCGAAGAGTTATCATTAGGCGTTCACAAGGTGAAGTGGCATCTCTGTAATTTGTATTTTGCCTTTGAATGATTGGTGTAAAGTCTGAAACTGATAAGGGACCACCCGAGCAAAATTTTGAAAGCTTTGTAAATCTTCCCACTGTAGTTCTTCGCATAAGTTTAAGTAGGCACCCCGTCTTCCCCGTCGCAGCAACCACAGCTTCACCCACAGCCTGTTTCATTTTACTCGCTGTTTTTTCAGGTGAAGAATGACACACAAAGACATTAGTAACAGTAACATTTTGATTGTGGTAACAAGATCATCCATTTTTTCCCAGTCAGACTTGACTCTCTCTGACCTGAAGTTTGTCGGTGTCTGTTTGGCCAGTGTGAACACGCCAGTTATTTTTCATAACATTCTAAATCCAATGGCCAACTTGTTCATTGGCTTTTGTTGATGTTTGTTGGCATTTGTCAGTGGGGTGTGATTTGGCCTTAATTAGCGCAAGTGGAGAGCATTCAGTTAATAAACAACCAACGACAACAGGTATAAATACAGCACCCTTACCTCTGTTCGTTTGACAGTTTATCAGCATCCATCCTCCACCCCATCTCCTCACTTGTAGTTCTATTTTTATCACAACTGGGGGGATTAATCTGGGTTCTGGCCAAAATTCCAAGCTCAGAGCTGTCCCCTGGACAGCACGCCAAATACGCATAACTTTTACTATAGGTAATTATTTGTCAATGTGATTGTGACGAGCAGGGTGGGCGAGAGCCGTGAGGGAACGGAGCGAGGCCGGTGACGCGAGTGATAATGATAACGTATCTCTCACGGAGGAGCTCCGGAAGCATAACAGAGGAGTGACGACAATGAAGGACGAGAGAGGACCAGGCCTGGAGTTTATTTTGTGCTTTATTATGTTTTTTTGTGCTTTATTAAGTTTTACTTTCGTTTTATTGTTTGTTTATTTGTTTGATTAAAGTTACATTGAATGTTCGCCAGTTCCCGCCTCCTTCTTCCTGTTCTCATTGAACCCCATTACAGTGATCTCGTGAATTGTCATGGGCTGAATTAGAATGCAGTTTATTGAATTTACTTTGTGAATGTGCGCAATTGTGTTTGTCTCTGTGGATGTAAATGTTCTTGTGGAGCTTTAGATAAAAAGCTAAACACAGACTAATCTGTCTTAGTTATTTAATGTGTAGGAGGTCCATAGAAAAAATGTTTGGTTACACAATCACCATGGAGGAACAATCAGTGTTTTTAACTGAAAACCAACCCAATCTCACAGGATTTATTATTATTATTATTATTATTATTATTAATTTAATTTATTTAACGTATGAATGGGACCGTACAAGTTCATGCAAATTAGCCACCAATTTGCCAACATGTAAAATAGTTACGAATTGCCATGAGATTGTGTCGGGGAAAACTTTCGGCAAGTACAGCAATCTGTCATGACACATTAAAGAACCACTATACGGTATTTATTGTTTAAACTTCTTTAAAAAATTATAATATTTTCTAGAGCAATAGCACGCCTTGCCCAAACCATAATAACAGATCCAGAGCACCCCCTTAACTTCCACTTCACTCTCCTTCCCTCCGGGCGCAGGTACAGGACCCCGACATGGAGAAGGGCTCGTTTCAAAAAGAGCTTTGTACCATCTTGTAGCAAATTTAGCTCAAAAGAAATATGAATAATTAATTATAACTTATTATAATTAATTATAAATATTTGGATCAGTTAATAGAATTAACTTAACGTAGTACAATTAATTTTACAGTCAATTAACCTGTTTGTCCAGTGGACACTTGGTTAATTGTTTATTAATTCTAAGAAATGTTCATTTCCTGGTTATGGGAAATGACATTCTTACTCTACAGTACTACTTAGAGCATGTAGTCAAAATCTGCATGATTAGGGACTCCAGTATATGAGCATGAAACACAGACAACTTCGCATGTGACATGCACAAGACTTTATTAACCAGACTAAACACTTAAACTACTCTAACATTCACACACATACATACATGCATACAGTGTACCAAGAGAAAAAGAGAGCTGATGCAGAATACAGGAAAGCAAGTTATAGCATTGTTTGAAAGTCAACAGATCAACAGCCTTGAGCAAACCATCAGTTTAGTTCTAACACACCCTTCTTTAAAAGGGGTAAGGATACTTGATGTATCAAATAATGAGACTAAGTGTGATACTTGCATGTCTCGCCCATTTAAATTAAACTGTCCTGATGCAATTTGTGGAGGCTCCGTTGATCTTGTTGATGTTGTCTTGATGAGAGAGAACCAGTTGGATTCAGAGGATCTTTGGTGAATGGAAAGACAAGACCGCAGCCTGGCACAAACTTGGGGGTCTTCAGAACTTCTAGCTCAGCGTCATCTTCACAGCGTTTCCTCAGTACCAGAAGAAGAAGAGAAAGATGATCTGAGCTAGAAGTTCTGAATTCTATTTACTGATCCAAATATTTATAATTAATTATAATAAGTTATAATTAATTATTCATATTTCTTTTGAGCTAAATTTGCTACATATTGGTGGAGAAATGCGGGCGTCATTTTAAACAATTGTTTGCGGGCAGAACCAGTAATCAATCGTGTTGTGCATAGGCTTTATTGACACTCTATACATGCACGTACAAGTTTCTGATAAAATCAGTAAAATTATAGCTTGAATGCACCTTCCTATGAACAGAAGAAGGTTTCTCAATGCTATAATGCATGTTTAAATTGTACGATAAGAAACTAACCTGATTTTAGCGAAGAAATCCTAATCTCAGTTGTTTAACGAGCGTAAGCCTTCCTCTGGCGAAGAAATCCCAGAGTAGCAGCGCGTATAAATGGAACCAGAATAAACTAACCTGATTTTAGCGAAGAAATCCTAATCTCAGTTGTTTAACGAGCGTAAGCCTTTCTCTGGCGAAGAAATCCCAGAGTAGTAGCGCGGATAAATGGTACCAGAATAAACTAACCTGAGCGTGGACGAAGAAATCTCCACGTTCAGTTCGAATGCGTAAGTCTTTTTCTGACGAAAAAATTCCAGATTAGCCGCATAAATTTACCTGTGTGACGAAGAAATCTCACTACAGTGTATATAATAAGTGATCTGAGCGATACTCCTCAGTCACTGATTAAAGGCCTTATTATCATTCGTTACGTCATCGTATTCATAGTGATGTCTTGGACCACTCATGAAACAATCACGTCGAATTTGTGGTGTAAATTCTAGCCTAGCTAACTAGTAATTCACCATTGTCTGTGAAGTGATGTGCCGTTTTGATTTATGAGTTATGCGCGATACGTCATGACTGACCACGTTAGAGTTATCAATGCATGCTCGCAGCGCGGCACGAATACTGCTCTATTCGTGTTGTGCTGTAGGCTGGCATTGGTCTCTTGGCAGCGCATGACAACAGAGTGTGAGCAGACACTTCTGATAATCTGATAGCAGCCCCCACTTCACAGACCTTTGTGCAAACAACAAACGTATGTAGCCAAAGCTAGCTTTGTAGCCTACACGTATATCCTACAAGTTAAAGCCCTCTACCTCGACTAAAAGCTGTTCGCATCCTGCTAACACCTAGACACGTGTGAGCGTAGAGTGTATCGTTCGAACCAAAGACACTTTAGACTAAGGGATTGTGATTTCAACTGTTGATGGGGTACGAAGCTTTGTGAAGCTCCGAATCAAGTGAATCAATTGCGTCACAAATGATTCACTGTTTCGAACCGCTAAAAGTGCCACAAGTTGGTGATCCCTGCTGGTTAGAACAGTAAGTGCAGCGGAAATTTAACTCAACAAGACATCTATAATAAACCAGTCACAAATGTTTTATTGAAGATGTAATCGATTGAGGCGATCAATGAATCATTTAATATCCTTAAACATGAGGTTTCTGTTAAGACGTGCTATTTCAGTAAACTGCAGGGCTCGTTTCATGAAAGCTGGGTTAATCAGACAAATAAGAGAATTTTAAATATGTCTCTTCTCTTTATCAAATTCATCATGTAAATGTGTTATACACATTTCATGTACAAATCATATATAGATATTGATTCATGAGGCCTAGAGATGAATCCTTGAAATTTCAAATACTTTTGAAACAGCTATGACGCATCACAAAGCCTCGTTTACTGAAATCACGTAACTTTAGCAGTTTGATACACACTTTGAATCACTGAATTAAGACAAATGATTCACACGGGTCCCGAAGCTTCGCAAGGCATGCCTCAAAGGCACCCATCACTGGTTTAAACCATTTGTGTGTGTGTGGTTGTGTATTGGACCTTTCCCACCTCTATTTCATGTAATGTTAGCTCCTTCACTCACTTTGTTAAGCCTGAGTATCCCTATTCAGCCAAGTTGAATTTAATTAAATTTGAAGTTTAATTAAATCAATTTGTTCATTTACCTATCCTTTTAGTCTCCCTAGAGCTATAAGGAAACTCTAATTTCATTTTCATTTTTTTACTTTACTGCTATTTTCATTTCAACTCTATTCCTCCTCTATTTTTTTTTTTTTATCTCATTCACCTCCCCTTGTTCAAGCCTGAATATCTCTATTCAGTCAAGTTGAATTTAATTAAATTTGAAATTTAATTGAATCAATTTGTGTATTTACCTCTCCTTTATCTCCCTAGAGCTAAAAGGGACCTCCTGCTTTTCACCTATTTTAGCTATTTTACCACCACCATCTTCCCTCTTGTTATAGGATTACAGTAACTCTGTTATTTCCTTAATGAGGTATAATGAGTTATAGGTTATTAATATCTTAATTCCTATCTCTTCGCTACCCCTCCTCACTCCTTAGTGCCAGGCCGAGTACATGAAGTATGTCCACCGTCCGATGCACTAGAGGTCCCAGAAAGGACTAGAAACACTTCCCATTGTTTCTTTTTCTTTTGATCTTGAGGTATTTGGTGTCTCTGTTAAGCCTAGCTGACAGTCTAACTCTAGGTCTATGACTTGACGGCAGCAATTACTTGAACCAGTGACAGCTGCTTAGCCATATCTTCTAGCAAAACTAAATAGGTAAAACCCTCTCTTCTTCCTTTCCCCTTTCTGATTTCATCTCATTGTTTATCTCAGTTTGTTTGTTACCTGCATGTTGACAACCTGTGGAAGGAACCATTAGTATTCCGAGTAATAGTTTGACGACATGTATCAGCCTAGTCATCAGTTGACGCAGCTTACAGCCGGCAACCAAGATACTCAAACCAATTAGTTGTGTTCACCAACACTAAGTCTCATACTAGCTCCCCTACATCAGCTATTCAAACCTTACACGGCCTACATAGCCGTCCTCCCAAACAGATAGCTTTACCCCCTGGTACGAACTTGAACTTGCATTTGCCTTTGCCATCTCTCTCTCTCTCTCTCTCTCTCTCTCTCTCTCTCTCTCGTGTCCCCACAATTGTGCCACTTGGCTTAGGACATCCAGCCCTGCCACCCAGTACCCCCTTGGAGACCCGGCAGAGCAGTGTGCTGGACCTCCTTCAGACCAAGGCAGCCAACGACCTGTGACTGTAGAGGAAGGAACTGGGAGATGTTGACACAAGCGGACACTCGACACCCAGCCTGAGCCACAAAGAGCCTCAGGTTCTCCTTAGCCCATGCTCTTATGGGCTTCCAAAAGGAGGCAAATGAACTAACGCTACGAGTCACAGAGTTCCACGGCAAACCAACCCGCTCAGCGCGAGACAGCATGGGACAGATGCAGTGAGCCTGGCAGAGTGCAGCAAATGAGGGAGATCACCAGTCTTCAGGAGGCTCTGACAGCTGTTGAACCCAGAGAGCAGCTGAAACATGCCACCAAACAAGACCTGACAGGGGAACTTTTTCTCTTAAAGAACATAAAGAACTGTTTGAAGTTAAAGAGACACTAATACTAAGGCCCTTAAAGGTCATTTGCGTGCTGCCCGAGCCAAAATCCAAACATTGACTCTGTAATTCAGCCGTATTAGAGACGAACTTGTTGTGGTCCAAAGAGGAGTGAAACACTCCCACCAACTGCAAATGGACCACACAAGGAAAACGCACCCTGATGGACTTCACCGCAGCAGTGTAAGCTCTCCCAGCCCTGCACAAAGGGGGGAGGAGCCAAAGCCCTCGGCTTAACACCTAACCTGCCAGCTTCCTGAGAACCTCTGCAGCCGCAGAAGGAAAAGGATAAGTTCAGACAAAACCTGAACACACCTGACACATGAAGTGACACTCAAAGACATCAGACAAATGGCCAGACACATCCCTGCATTCACACCAGAGCTTGCAGGAGACAACATCCACGCCAACCTACGAGACCTCGATCTGTACCGCAGTCTGTGAATGGGGTGACAAATCAAGACAGACTTCCTTTTCTGGATCATGTGCAGTTCAGAGTTGCAATGCTTTCTGGCTTGGCAGCCAGAAAATCTCCAATCAGACTACCAGCAGCTGAATCCAACCAGCATAAAGGAATTCTCAGACCCAGAAGTCTGAAAGCGGACTGAGTGCCCTTGACACCAAACAGGGCAGATTTGAAAGTCCCTATGTTACTACCACAGACTCAGACAGACCTGGAATGGAAGGAGGACACCAGCCTTTGTCTCCGACACCAGCTAGTTACCTTGTAGGCAGCACAGCCTGCCCCCACACCATGCCAGTCATGTGTTCACACAAGACCCCTCAAAAGTGGTTCTTAAGACCCCAATGACTTTGAACTGTAAAACACAGAAGCCAGAGTAGGCAGCAGAAGGCACCCAGCATGGCCACAATCCCTTCTACATAGCTTCTACAAAGTTCCTAGTCAGCCTAGGGCATAAGGCTTTGAGAATAGGTGAAAATGTGTGTTTGCAGAGAAACAGGAGTCTGCATTAGTAAAAATTGAATTTACTGATCAAAAGAAAACCTCTATTGAATGTGTAGTCCTCAAATACCTATGACCGTCTCTGACTATGCATGGCTATTTGAAACATACAGATATTTGATATACACTATTTGATTTGGCACTGCTGCGCATTGGTTTCCATGACAATGACTTTTCAAGGGAAACGCCAACTCCACATAGCGCATACGCCACTGTGACGGCAGATTGAGCTCATTAAGCTAGTACGGCCTTGCGCCATTCGCTTAAACCACCGTCCACCTAAAAGTGTGCTTTTGATAGTTCCGACATTTGACACAAGGTTTGAGTCGCATATAGATCGCTAGTTGCTGGCTTGTTAGATGCAGATAAAACAATAGCTTGAATTGACATCTCTGCTGTAACAGAAAGAGTCTTAACACATCTTAACGTGTCAAATGGTATCAGTACAAGGTCAATCTGACTTTAGCAAAGAAACTCTAATTTCAGTATTAAAGCGTAAGTCTGTTTTGACCAAGAATCTCAACTCAGCAGCATATAAACTGTACCAGAATTAATTAGTCTGCTTTGGTTGAGGAAATCCCAATTGCAGTATTACTTAACCTGTTTCTGATGAAGGAATCTCAGTACAGTACTATATAAATATAGATTTGGGTGATACTCCCCTTTCTACAGTGTAAAGGCTTTAGGAACTATAGTCAGGTTGATGTCATTCATCTAAACTTTAGCTGCATCTACAAGCATAGCTACCTGGTGCTCAATACTATGTTGCATTCGCTTATAGAAGCATCAGTATTCATTCACAAGATGGATGTAATTCTGCGTTCTTAACAAGCTTTGATTTGCGGCAAATCTGTTTAATGACTCTTTAAGCAAGTACAAGTACAAGAAGTTGTTCAGAGTAAAGAGAAGAGGTTACATGAGTAAAATTTGCAAATGTAAAACCATATTTGCATTTTACCGAATGTAAATCTTTTTGAACATCTTAAAGTATCTTAACTTGATGCATAACTCGTTTCAAAAGTGCGGACACTCGTCATGAACCGTTGAATTGCTCCAACATGCACTGCTTCCCATGAAAACAACCTGTCACAGGAAGTGCAAACTCATCACCTCGTGACATCATTTTGTAAACAAAGCAGGCTAGGGAGCTAAGCTAACACAACCTAGCGGTCTTGCAGCTAAGGCGTAGCTAACTAATAACTTCTACAGTTGCAGTTAGCATCATTTACTTGAAGCCTTTAACTACAGCTGTGTGTAGGCAGTGTGAAAGTGAGCTAAATCATTTTCCCGTAGTTCCATTCCGGGGTTATGATTTCTCACTTTCTCTTTCCTTACCTTGAATTCTTCTCAGTTAATTTCACATTCACCATTTTAGGGGTACTCCTTCCTGAACCTAAATTTGCAGTTGCTCTAATTAAATCAAACTTAATTACATGTAAACTGCCTAGCTAGAGAAGAATCCCTGTAGTAAGTCAACTATTTCATTCATGTATTCTTTTACCTATTTGATTTATTCACACTTACCCTTATTTCTAGTAAGGTACTTGTTTCCCCATAGAGCCCAAAAGGAACCAGAGGCACTTTTTGTTTTGTGATTCTGTTTATTCTTAACAGGTGTACTAAGTTCTATGCCCCTGCCACACAAGTAATCTTAGTAATTACTAGGGCACAACTATAGTCTGGAGCACTGGTAATGAACATAATCTGAATAGAAAAGCTGTTCTTTTTCCTTTTTTCACCTCTTAAGAGACCTAGCCTGTTGCGAGTCATCCGGAGATTCTGAGAAATAAGTGACCATAAGAATCATCTTAAGTCATTTATTAAATCACGGCTTACTCCTTTCCGAAACATTCTCCGAACCACCCAAATCTTAGCATCCCAGGATCCACAGCTAAGATAGTGATCATATGAGACTCATTTTGATGGCAAGCTATGCCCAAAGCATCAAGCTGTATGCTATGTCCCTAGCTGACCCATTAAACTTTAAGCTATGAACTCTTTAGGGTCATGCATTAGTCCCTCACCCTTACTCTCACCACAAGTGTGCCAAAATGTTGCAGATGCTCAGCTTAATCTTCCAGACGGGAGACCTAAAGGACTGGCAAGCCATCGCGGCTGCTGACGACCTACAGCACCTGGGCCAAGCGCAACTGGACAATGAGAGGAGAGGAGAAGACCAACGACACATGACCCAAGCCAGAGTTCCAGCCACACCAGGCTGATCTCCTTAGTCCTAACTCATGGATCTGAAAACAGAAGGTAAACCACCTCACATAACAGATCAGAGAGTCCCACAAGGAGCAGACAGGTGCTGAAAGCCTCACAGATCAGCACCGAACTGTCACCATGGCAACAACCAGAGGTACCAGCCAAGACCTGGGAGAAGCCATGGAAAACAGCACCCTCAACCTGCAGACACCACAGGATATCCCACAGCCGTCAACTACAACATCCTCCTCCAAACCCTTCACACGGGTGTCAAGAGGAGGCTGCACGCGGACAGCTGGACACCTTATCTCAGGCAAACAGGAGCTGTGGACACGAGGAAAACAGCTACCTGAACAGGACTCATCTGAGGAGTGCTGCGAAGTACAAGCTTCCAACGCCTTGCCCATCAGAGCTCAAGCAAGCTCAAGTCGGCACTGCCACAAAAGCAGAAGCCACACTCCAACCTTCAAACTTCTGGTGAGTTCTTGTTAGCGGAGGCCAACTAGCACCTGCTGACCTCCTGCCACCTGCACTAGGTCAGTCTGAAACCCTCGTCATGATACACAGAGACCTAACCACTTCCTGCAACCACAGGCAAACACCTTGCCCAAATTTCAGGATGACAAATGACACACTGTCAGGCACTGGCCTCCTCGACACTTTCAGCACAAGCTCAGAGACATGAACTTGTCTACTGTCTACACCATCCGCCATGGAACGACCACCACTCCAGGAGACACCAAACACCCAGAGCCCAACAAGGACTTCCAGCCTTGTGTGCCAGAGGCGTGCCTGATCTTTCTACACCTTAAACGTCGTTCGTTGTTGCCCATGGGAAGGACAACAGCGATCGAAAGGGGGGAATTATGTAACGACTGAGACAAATCAGACACGATTATTTGTCATACTTAACAAATAATCTCTAAAAACTCACTCTGAGGTCTGGGGAACCCTCCCCCGTGGACACCATCTGATAGGGTTTTACGACCGTAAAGAATGTGCAGAGGACGTGACTTCATTCTTGTTGAGAAGGACAAATAAACCGTTTTAATCCTATATATATTCTATATATAACCACTTGAGAAATGCATAAACGTGTATCCAATTTTTCCCTCTCATAATTTTCCTTTTATAGGGTTTGACCTATGTATTAATTCTCTCTTTTGAACTTTTTGTATTAATGTTTCAGAGTTGCATATTATGACTAACTATAATCACATGGGTAGCACGTTTGGTCTCTCTGGACTCCAATCTTCGCTCCCAAGCTCTTAATTTACATTACATTTTGTTAACTCTGACACATCAAGTATAATAAGAATCTAGAAGGTTCTTCTCTCATCCATCCAATATGATGTCTTATGCAAATATCTTGCTAGAGAACAAAGGGTCATAAAAGTTCCCTCCGAAGAAACTAATCCTTATTGGCTCAGTCACCTCCAGAGGGTGTGACATCTTCACACTTTAAAAATCACTGATCACAAGATCAAGCTCTCTCTTATCGTCGACTGTTCCAAAGACAGCTCCCTCGGCCCTGCCCGGCCATGTGCTCACATGAGAAAGAGAAGACAGCAACAATGCAAGCTTGTTATCATTCCTTCATTCAACACAGAAGACATCGATTGCAACTTCAGGACCATCGGACCGAACTCAGGACTTTCTACTGCAACCGTATATTCAGACGGTCTTCCATCTCTGAGGCAGAATGCAAGTATCGTACGATATACTAAATTGCTGCTAGTTATTTAAAGTTGTGAACCTCCTTTGTCAACAGAGGAGCTTTGTAATGAATGCTAATGATTCCTTCCGGGTTGTTGACTTAACTCCATTTCCTGTTCCCACTTTCGATTTCACTCTCACTTCCCCTTTTACCCCTGTACGCGTGATTTGTGTGTATGTATGTGTTTGTTAGTTAGTTATGTGTTCGTGATGTAGTTAATAAAATTTGTGCACAATATATGTTTGGTTCTGACTCTGCCTACGCAGGTGAATTGTCACTTAAATGATTCTGACCCTATACATGTTTTTAAAAGTACCAGAAACGGGACAGAAAGATTATTCTTCTGTCAGGGGAAATATCCTTCTCTTAGAATCAATTAATAATCAACATTGAGTGTTCACAGGATGAACAGATCGATTGATTGTAATTTGAATGCAGCTACATTAAGTGTAACCTGATTAACTAATTCAAATATTCATAATTGATCATAATGAATAATCATAATTAGTTATGAATAATTATTAATATTTCCCTTTTGAGCTAATTTGCTACAATCTGCAATTTCAATCCTTAACAGGCTACAAAGCTGAACATTCACAATTTTGTGCTTTTGTGTTGTTGTTTTTGTGTACATATGCTTTTGTCAGTTGCGTGTACTGTATGACAGTCTGTGAAAACAAATTTCCCGTTAAGGGACAATAAACTGTTTATCTATCTATCTTATCTATCTAATATTTTAAATATGAAACTGTTTCATATCAAACGTAACATGCTTTGTCTTGTCTGTGGACGCGTTGTCAGTGTCCCCTTTGCCCCGCGATGTATTTTTCACTGCGCGAGAACATGACGTGTAGCGTGAGAGCGCATAGCTTGTCGGACATAGCAACAGTAACTGAAGGGGGTGGGTCTTTGCGAAGGGTCAATTCACAACTACATCTGTTTGATAATGTGTGTTGATAAAGTAAAAAGTCTGCACAATGTTACTACTCAAATATATTTGTTTTAATCTCACCACAAATGTGATTTTTAAAGTAGAATGTTTATTAGAATTGTTATTTTAGTCAAGCACCTGAATGATCCTAACGTTGGATGAGCTTTACGTGATCTGTTATTGCATGTTTATACCAGGCACTACATTTATGGAATAACACAGGCAAACTCATACAAATGATGTTAAGTGTTGTTTTGTGCATGTATATGTATTAGCTTTTCAATTGTATGGTTGCTTTTTTTAAGGACAGGTGTGGAATGCCTTTGGTGGGTCATCCTCCTTTGTTTTGGGACAATGCATGTTATGTGAGAAAACAGTTCAGGATGTATGATTGAGATGAGCGGAGATGGATGTTGAAACTTACTATAAATGGGGTCTTGGAAATTTGGTGTAATGCACATTCTACATTAGATTCCTTGTGAGTCAGGCAAAATATACAGAAGAATAAACATCTGTGCAGTTTTGTCAGTAGTGTCTATTTGACTCACATTTTTATTAAGCATTATTGGTTAGGACTTTGCATATGGCAGTTCACTGCTTCATTTGAAAGGTGGGACTTCATACTGACAACCTCCATACTTTAGAACTAATTCGACACAATGTCCAGCTGCTCAGCCAAACAAATCCACATGTACCATCTGTTACCACATGCTAGGCTGAACGTCTTTGAGTTGTCAAGCAGATAAGTTTTTTTCCCACTAATCAATGTCTGTGGATCCCATTAGCTAGACATCATGCACATGGAATACAAATGAGAACCAAATACCACATTTGTGCTTACACAAGATGAAACTATAAAAATATTTTTTCTATGACATGAGTAAAATGATCAATGTGTCAATAACACTCTTCAGCCACTCCGGTCTTTATTGGCCACAGGCTGTCTTGCATTTAGGGAGAGAGTCTATAATAGTTTGATGAGATTCCATTGAAGAAGACTGACTCTGCAGTGCTTGGCAACTGTAGCTGTCCTCTGCTGCTTTTTTGATGTAAGACATGTACTTTTCCTTGTTTTGCTAGCAGCGATGAAAAAGCCTTGGACACTTCCACCCATTCTGCCTACGTCTCCAGGTTTGGTCCATTTTGCCTGAGGCCAGCATAGTGGTGTGGGAGGACTCCTCTGTGTTCACAGCCTCTAGCTACATATTAATGCTAACAAATGTACAGATTGACCCAGAAAACTTGTAAATTCCTATTTTCAGGAATATGGTAGTAAGTACAGTATATAGATTGTAGCAACTGTATTAGTAGATGCAACTCTTCCAATTTGGCCTTACACAACACACTAAACCTTCTGTTATGATTTTAGATTAGCCTCACACAAGGGCACCACAAATGTAGTGATTTTGGATTAAATGTTAATATTTGAGTAGGATTATTTTGTACCACATTGATATAAAAATATAATGACAATGAAAATATATTCTATTCTTTTGTTATTAACAATGTGAAGTGCATAGAAAAATACATTATGTTATGATTTCCCAAACTGGGCTTGTGAAGGAACCACACAAACTGATAACTAATTAAATCATGAAAATGGGCAATTAAAATAAATAATTTTAAATAAATGAAAATAAAACCTACATGTCATGTGATCATCAACAGACATCAGAGAACCGTGAACATGCAATTGTGTTGTTAAATTATTGAACTATTAACTTCTATTTCATTTAAGTTAATAATACATTAAGTAATTGTTTTAGGTCAAAGGTGTTCGACTGACAATAAATAAATAAATAAAATATCTGGAATCCCTTGGTTACATGAACAAACATTAATAAGCATGAAAACAGCAATGACAGTACACAAAGTCTTCAATGTTTAAATATTTTTGTCCAGACCTGCAGAATTAATAAGTAAAGGTCATTGGATAAGATGAAGAAATAGTATTTCAAAGACATTGACAGTGTTTAGTAACCTGCATACATTTATCCCCAAATTCAGAAATGCACCACAAATTTATTTCCATAACAATTCAAAGAGAGATACAAACCAACAGATACAGATGAATATCTAGGCCCTCCATCAGACACAGAGTCAAATATGTTTGTATCATGGGAGAGTATAATTATGAACCGGTATTTTTGCATTTTAGCATTAAAAAAAAGTAAAAGAGCCACACTTTATAGGTAGTGTAACGATTGTCAGCTGAAGTGCCTGGGACAACCTCTAGAGGGCACTTCACTTTGGACTATACACCACACACTCACACTCTCTCTCACGCACTCACTCTCACATACTATATTTCCCAGAAGTCCTGTACCCAGTCACTGATTACCGCACCAGCTGCACCTCATCACCCATTCACTGATTACTTCACCAGCTGCACCTCATCACCCACACCACATTTAAACACCATTTTCACACAACATAAACTGTGAGGTCTTGATATTCTGTTAAGTTGTCATTTCTGAGCATTATTCCCTGTCTTGTTTTCCTGGTTTTGATTCTGCCTGTTTTCCTGGTTTCTGATCGTTCCCTGCCTGCTGTTTTGGATTTATTGCTTTGGATTATTGGACTGTTGAATGCTTGCTGCCTACCTCGATCTACTTTGCCTGTTTAACGTTTACGACTCTGCCTACCCTCTGACATTCCTGTTTGCTGTTGATTTGACCATTGCCTGTTTGACCACGTTGCTCAAAAGCCTGTATTTGGATCTCATCCTGCTGTCTCCGTCATTACAGGTGGCCATAGTATGAACTGACATTAAATACCAACAAGATTATGTATTAACTACATGTAATTCTAAAAATAAACTCTATATTTATTGAGAAAAAGTCTGAGGTATGGTTAGATTGAGGAGTAAGTGCACAGTTACACTGTTTAAAAAAAATTGTTTGTTAAAGTTACCTGGTTGCCTGACCTCACTGACGTTGTGACTGAATGGATACAAATCCCTGCATCCACGTTCAAACAGTCTAAGCTGTTGTAACAGCAAAAGGATGGATTAATCCTTGTTGCCATGCATCTGAAATTAAATGTTCAACAAGACACAAGCTTCAGAGAGGTCAAGCACTGATGCTGGGAGATGCTTCCTTGTTAGCGGTTCCTATATCTGATTTGGATTTGTATTTATACACAAGAGCATTGTCACTGAAGAAAAAACCCTCTCTCCACACTATTGCAACAAAACTGGTAGCACATAATGCTCTAGACAGTGATTGTATGCTGTAGTATTGGAATTTATTTTTCACAAAAAGTCACATAACCATTGTTTGAAGCCCGCTGTAACAAGCAGTCCACTGAAGGCGAGTTATCTAAACTCAAGTGTTTATTAAACAACATACAAGAACAATCCATGAAACAACCACAAAATAAACAAAATACTTGACAGAGCTAAACATGACATGACATGACTTGACGCATGAACTAAACATAAACAAACAAACTCACCAACAATGGGTTACACAAACAAAGCTACACACGGAACACGGCCATGAAGAGGCTCTGGCGTGGCGTCCATGACGTGAAGAGGCTTTCGCATGGTGACCATGAGGCTCTGGGGTGGCAGTCATGAAGTGAATAGACTCTGGTGTGGCAGGTACTGTGTGATTGCAGGGCTCCTCATCTGCAATTCCTAAAGTAAATGAACAAAGTTATATATATATATATTGAAGTTCAAAGTCGATATATTGGGCCAAAGTCCAGTGTGAGTCCAGCAATAGATAGGCCAGGTGATAGGCCAAAATATAAAGATTCTTGACAAATTCAAGCCTTTTCATCTCTCTATGTAAATTTCAGAACTGCAGTGATTTATTTCCAAATGTGTGGGAACTCTCAGCTGCACTGTAAAATCCAATAGTGATTTTAACTCATACTTTTTAGTTAATTTTACTTAATGTCTTAACTTAATTGCAAAACTCTAGTAATCTGGACTATTCACATACTATGTCTTGTTTTACTCATAAACCCCAAGTAATGATTAATTGATTGGTTTGAGTACCACTTTGTCAAGCAAAAAAAAAAAAGAGTTTTGTGGCGGGGCTTTTCTTAATAGACTCTTCCCCATTTCCTCCACTTCTGCAGTTATCTGTCTCTGTTTGCATTCACTGATTTGCCAAAGTCATCTTAAATGTTCAATTGTCAATTCAACTGAAAAATTTGAGAGAACATCACATAAGCTGACTTCATAAATTGACACTGATTTTCCTAAAATGTTTTATTTAGACTAACCATTATGGTGGATGGTGTTTCCTTTGCTTGGGCACTTCATTTATATTCTGCATTTATATTATGCAGTGTTGCAACAAGAAATCACAGGTCATATTCATATGTGAATGAAATTCACAATTCATATTTAATATATATATGAATATTATATATGTTCATATATTATTAAAATATGAATTAAACATGTATGTTTTATATATGAATGATGTGACTATGTATTTTTACCAAATAATAATCATTTATTAAGTTAATAGTAGCATTTATAAACACATATGAGCAGTTGGTGAAACTTTTAAGTGGGTTGATGCAATTCTTCTAAATTTGTGACAATATTTAGTAATTGACTACACTTGTGTCACACAGACTTCAACATTCAGTATGCTAAACACAACAATGGTAACAAATTTTATTGAAAGTAAATTATCGAGTACACTCTACAGTTCTTTTTTAGTCACTAGAACTCACGTGTAAGTCAACTATACTTACAAAGCTTTAGTCAGTACAACATACTATTCCTATTTCACTTTACTTAGTTTTTTTTAAGGCAATCGGTTTCCTAATTTTTTCCTAGTTATGTGAACACTAATAGAAAGTTAACTCAAACAATGATTTTAAGTCAACAGTACTTCACTATACTTAACAAATTGTCTCTACAAATTGTGTTAAGTTACACCAACTAATCATTAATACTCGGAAATTGTAAGGCAATCGGTTTCCTGACTTTTTCTAAGTAAAAAGTCAACTTATTACATTTTACAGTGTGGAAACCCCTGACTGTCATATGCTCAGGTACACTGACTGTATTGGCCCAGTATTCCTGACTATAGTGTTCCTGTATCTACTGATTTATTTTATTGTTTCAACTGATGAGCTGATTTATTTATTCACATAAATATTATTTAAATATTATTAGTATTAGACCTTTTTATTTACAAAAATATTGAAAATATCTTAAGACGGCGATGGCACTGCCTGAAGTGGATGCTGGCTAACAATCTGATTCCCGTTTCTAATGTCAGTGTGAACCTGAGAGTCTCTTGTGCCCTGTGACCTTTTTTACCAGCAGGGACATACAAAAAGGATCTTGGTACAGTAAAACCATATTCATTTTTACATGGTAATACAAGATTTCTTTGAAGTACATACCATCATGAAAACGCTCATAAGTGTGATAAAGAACCATTATCTCTGACACATTGCTGTTACACAATAGTGGTAGGGTATTCATAGGGGACCTATGAATGACAGCAGCGTCCTCATGTTACCCTGCTTTCAGGTCCACTTTGAGTCACATGACCAGGGCAAAAGAAAGACCTACTAGAGTGCTGTTAGGATGATATAAAACTGTGCATTTCCACTTCTGGAAAAACAGTGTTCTTTCCATGACTAAGTGCACTCTTCATATAAGAGCACTCTTCCAGATGAAGAGATGTAGTGTCATTAGATTTCTCAAGGCTATTGAACAAAACACATCCTATATTATCAGTATACTGTACTTTGAGCAGTTGTTGACATTTTTGGCTTGCATGGTGCACTAAAATGAAAAAATAAAATAAAACAATACTAATAAAATGTGTATTATGTCTGTATTGCATGTGGCACCAAAAAGAACTGCACAAATTTTCAAATAGGTTTATCCCCTTGTCTGAAATTGGTTTGGACAAAACAAGTAGTCCCGCCAAAAACTCATGCCATTGGCTGAGCCAGAATGTCAGACTATTCATGCAAATGTTTTGAAGGGGCCACAAAGTTTACACTGTTTAGAAACTCTTAGTACATTACACATGAACTACCAACCTCCACCGACACACATTCCACTCTACACTTCCTTCTCTCCCTTCATAGAGAATGAGGTCTCTGTCAAGTCCTCCTCTTGTTCAAGTTCCAAAGGACACTAGGACAAGTCAAATTTTTGACTCAATCACTTTTAATTTTCTTTTTGGTTTTGTTAGTTGATCCAAAAAATTCGGTCGTAAAGCCTTTAAAGACAGAAAAACAAAAGTTACCAACTTAACTAAACATTTTCAAATGTTTTAGTAAAGTTTTAACATTTAACAGAATTTTAACAGTTTTAACTTGTACTAGCTTATACATTTAAACTCAAAATGAAATTAACAAACTAAATAAATTAAATCAATGCTGCAATGTTTTCCTAAACAGTAGCTAAACACACCTGAACATATTAAACAGCATTTCAAACACTATGAAATTCAATAAACATTTCACCGACCATTGGCATCTTTGGACTGAACCTTCGGGTTAACTTGGAGTGTCTTCTCTCTGAAGTTTCTTTTTCTGAATGAATGAGAAACTCCATTTTTATAAAGGTGCTCTCAATCAGTGACAAAGACTGATCTGGTGATAAGCAGGCAGTTTGCTGCTGCTGGTGCACTCTGGGAAATGTAGTTTTTTAAAACCCATTCCTGAGATTTAGCTCAACAGTCTCCAATGTTCTCAGTGCCAGTCATCCTACAACCTGCCCCTATCCCAGTCTTATCACTTTTGATAGGACAAAAATCCAGGGGAAAAAAAGGAGCAGATACAAGCGATAAAAGCATTGCTTACACATGTTGTAGTCTTAGAAAAAAAATCTCAGCTTTTTGTTCAAAGTATGGGATTAAAAATGCAAGGTACATCTGTGAAACACACATTTCTGTAATGTCTGCCTGGAAAACTAAACCTGCCCATTGGCAGGGCAAGTATAAATGTTTGAATATTTAATAATTAATTTATAAAACTGAGGGGAAAAAAAATCAATTGAACAGAAATCAGTAGCAGTACTGGTATCAGTAATACCGGCCTTTATTTATAGAACTTAGGAAAAAAAGATGCCATTAAACACATATTTCAAATAAATAATTAAACATATTCATGTTGTTTCTACATTAATTTAGAGATTCAATATGAAATTACTACAAAATAAAAATGTATTGAAAATGTAGGTGCGATTAATCATGATTAATTACAGAAAATGTGATTATAATTAGTTATTTTTTAATTGATTGACATCACTAATTTTAACATAAAAATTTTTACAATCGCTAGGACACATTTCTCAATGCTAAGGTTTTTTTAAAATCTTCACACAGTTCTCCTTTCAATCTTTTAGCTTAACACAGCAGTTAGTTTCTCATTCGAAATGCACTAAAACTACCAAATTACTTCATACATGCTTCAAATCAACTTATGTCCTTAGAGTTTTTCTCAATAACTTTAGTAGATTTCTTGAATCATCCTTAACATTGCAAACCAGAAATTGCAGAACTACACAATGGATTACCTGCAAAAGCTGTAATTTGATTAAAATCCTTAGTTAATCTCTCAAAAGTAAGTACTTATGTTATTTTATGTAAAAACACATATCAGTGCAATCAATATGACAAGTAATTTTGCCACTGTTCACATACAAGACAGTCAAGATGTTTAGCCATGTTGTCAATATAACTGTCACACCCATGAACTGTTGTTTGTTTAGTCCTGTCATTTGTCACGTGGTCTTTGTTTTGGTTTTGATCTGTCATTGTCTCATCATTAGTTCATTGTCTTCAGCTGTGTGTTGTAATTAGTCATGCCTGTCACCTGTGCCCCGCTCGTTATCCTCTTGTGTTTCTCTGTATTTATTCCCTCTGTGTCAGTCCAGTCCTTGTCGGTTCTTAACGTTACATGTGTGGATGTTCCCTGCCTGTTTCCTGTATACATTTCTATGGATGATAATTAAACTGTTTTACGTAGCAGCCTTCGTCTTTGTGCCTTGATCATAGTCTACACGTGACAATAACAGTGTACTTTGTCAGTATTTCCTGATGTAAACTATGGTTACGATTTGGTAGCAATGACTGCAAATGCACAAGGCTGCACTTTTTTTGTATGGCATAATAAATTCAGCAGTACAAAATACAATACTATATGTGGGATACTGACTGCAAGATGATTGCACATAATTCACATTTACACTTTTACTGTTGATCAAAAAAACACAGTACAGTGTCATATAGAAAAGAAAAAGAGGAGACTGTTAAACTGCACGCGCACACACACATAGGTTTGTTTTGCTATCAAAGTGAGGATGGACATTCCATAGGTGTAATAGTTTTTATACTGTACAAACTGTACATTCTATCTCCCTACACTGACCCTACTCCTAAACCTACTCATCACTGAAAACATTCTGCATTTTTAATAAAACATTGTTTAGTATGTTTTTAAATCTTTTATTAAATATGAGGATTCATGAAATGTCAAAATTTGTGTCCTCATAAATCACAAAAACGCACACACACACACACAAAAATCTAAACAAATAGTAACATCCCTTAGGCAGAACTGTACATGCAGCTCATTGGAATTGCAGTGCAGTCTGTCTATATCTCCTGACATCCCAGTCTGTCAGTCCACAGATTCTCATTCACATCACAATGGATATTTTGGAATGTCTTATTCAGCATTTGCATGCATCGGCTGTGATGTCCTCACAGGCTGTATCCTTGCCAGCCAGCAGGGTCATCTGAGTATGTGGCCGGTGATCATAGACCTTCCACCTCCATGATGAGTAGAACTCTTCAATAGGGTTAAGGAATAGGGAATAGGGTGGGAGGAATGCCATTAGCATCCTGTAGTGGGTCACAAATCATTGCCTGCTGGTGTTTGAGCAATGGAAACTCACATTATTCTATATCCACATGTTTTGGAAAATGATCTTGTAACATACCCCTCTTATCATCAGGTATAAGAGCCATGTAGAGGATATGAGATGAGGAGATTCTGTGTGTTTTATGGCCCTATAAGCGGAACATGAGTTAACACACCATGCTCTGAAACGGCAGCACACATGTGATGTTCCCTCCCTGTTGGCCTGGCAAATCAACAGTAGTTCGGTGGCCAATGACATTTCATCACAATTTTCTCTGACCATGGTGCAAATTGCCTTCTTCTGTGAGGCGGCCTCTACCACCCATGTGAGGTAGTCTTGCAGTCCTATGTGGGAAAAATGCTGTAAATTGAGGAAAAATACTGTAGATTACAGTTTGTTTTATTTTTTTATTTATTTATTTTTTACAATTGCTAACAAGCGTTTACCAATACTTAAAATACTTTTTCTAAACTCTTAACACAGCAACTTACCTACAACACGATTACGCAAGTAATTAATTTTCTGCCCCAAACCATATTTTGTTAAATAACTCCACATTCCAAAATGTTAAAAACCACATGTATATTTTCTACATATACAGGTGGTGGTCATACAATTAGAATATCATCAAAAAGTTTATTTACTTCACTAATTCCATTCAAAAAGTGAAACTTGTATATTATATTCATTCATTATACACTGACTGATATATTTCAAATGTTTACAGTTTTTGCCTTTTTGCTTACACACTTTTTGCAAAATTTGGCTCATTATGTCAAAACTCTACACACAAGACAATCACACAGAGCACTTGGAGATTAACAACTCACATATATGCCAAAATGAAACACTGCAATCAAAACTTACCTTTCTAAAACCTTTCTAAAAATGAAATTCTTGCAACAAAACCATACCCACAAGCACCATTTGAATTACTCTTTCATATCAGCAGCAACACACTGATGGGCTTTATATAAAACACTGCAGTCTTTGTGTTTCTATTTTTATTGTCATTTTCTCAGACTCATTCTTCTGTAAAACTCAAAAATTTAGAGTTACAAACATTTTTACAGAAATAAAGAAAATAAAATCACAAATCATCAAATTTAGCAACAAAACAAAAGTAAAAAAAAACAAACAACTACTGGATAAATTGGTATTGGGGGGAGAAAAAACATATACTTTGTGTGTGTGTGTGTGTGTTTGGGGGGGGGGGGTGCTGGAGGCTTATGGATCCCGCATTCTGTTCGGATCTGGACACAAGACCTTGTCAGCATCACAGGCGATGTCCATTGATCCCACCTCAATGTCTCCGCATGACTCCTCTGCAAGCAATGGAAGAGGCATAGTAGTCATTGCGATCATATGCTTTCCACCGTCACGCAGAAAAGAATTCCTGGATTGCATTTAGAAAGGGGCTGTAAGGGGGCAGGTATAAAAGTGTGAAATGGTTATGGTTGTTGAACCAATTTTAGACCAGAGAAGCCCGGATGTCATTTGGTCCTTGTCTTTGTCCTCGTCCTCTTCCACGTCCGACTCCTGTCTCCCTTTGTTTTCAGGTGTGTATGGAAGTGCCTACAATTTCCAGATGAGTTTTGCATTTTGAACAGAGTATTTTCCCAATGATAACAGGTGATTTTGTTTTTGAAAAAAGTGTCTAATGTAAGAAATGTGTGTAGTGTTTTGCAATAAGTGTGTTATAGATTTGCAAAGAAAGTGCAAAGTTGACAATGTGTTTAAGCTGTGGTTACCCTGTGTTTAAGGTGTGCTACAAGAAGTTTAGGTATTGAGGCTTTGGTCTAAGCATTCGGTTTTAGTGTGTAAGCAATGGGCAAAAACTGTATTTCTTTTCATTTTTATGATTATAACTGACAACTATGGAAAATCCCAAATTCAGTATCTCAGAAAATTAGAATATTACTTAAGACCAATACAAAGAAAGGAAATCTTGGCCAACTGAAAAGTATGAACATGAAAAGTATGAGCATGTACAGCACCCAATACTTAGTTGGGGCTCCTTTTGCCTGAATTACTAGAGCAATGCAGCATGGCATGGAGTCGATCAGTCTGAGGCACTGCTCAGGTGTTATGAGAGCCCAGGTTGCTCTGATAGTGGCCTTCAGCTCTTCTGCATTGTTGGGTCTGGCATAACGCATTTTCCTCTTCACAATACCACATAGATTTTCTATGGGGTTAAGGTCAGGTGAGTTTGCTGACAAATTAATAACAGGGATACCATGGTCCTTAAACCAGGTACTGGTTGCTTTGGCACTGTGTGCAGGTGCCAAGTCCTCTTGGAAAATTAAATCTGCATCACTAAAAAAGTTGGTCAGCAGCAGGAAGCATGAAGTGCTCTAAAACTTCCTGGTATACGGCTGCGTTGACCTTGGACCTCAGAAAATACAGTGGACCAACACCAGCAGATGACATGGCACCCCAAACCATCATTGACTGTGAAAACTTTACACTGGACATCAAGCAACGTAGATTGTGGGCCTCTCCTCTCTTCCTCCAGACTCTGGGACCCTGATTTCCAAAGGAAATGCAAAATTTACTTTCATCAGAGAACATAACTTTGAATCACTTAGCAGCAGTTCAGTCCTTTTTGTCTTTAGCCCAGGCGAGACGCTTCTGATGCTGTCTGTTGTTCAAGAGTGGCATGACACCAGGAATGCGTCAGCTGAAACCCATGTCTTGCACACGTCTGTGTGTAGTGGTTCTTGAAGCACTGACTCCAGCTGCAGTCCAGTCTTTGTGAATCTCCCACAAATTTTTGAATGGGTTTTGTTTCACAATCCTTTCCAGGGTGCAGTTATCCCTATTGCTTATACAAATTGTTCTACCACATCTTTTCCTTCCCTTCGCCTCTCTATTAATGTGCTTGGACACAGAGCTCTGTGAACAGCCAGCCTCTTTTGCAATGACCTTTTGTGTCTTGCCCTCCTTGTGCAAGGTGTCAATGGTCGTCAGCAGTCTTCCCCATGATTGTGTAGCCTACAGAACTAGACTGAGAGACCATTTAAAGGCCTTTGCAGGTGTTTTGAGTTAATTAGCTGATTAGAGTGTGGCACCAGGTATCCTCAATATTGAACCTTTTCACAATATTTTTATTTTCTGAGATACTGAATTTGGGAGTTTCCTTAGTTGTCAGTTATAGTCATCAAAATTAAAAGAAATAAACATTTGAAATATATCAGTCTGTATGTAATGACTGAATATAATATACAAGTTTCACTTTTTGAATGGAATTAGTGAAATAAATCAACTTTGTGATGATACTCTAATAATATGACCAGCACCTGTATTATCTCTCTCAAAACAAAGCAAACCTGATTCAAAATAGAGTAATTCTGTCAAAACACTAGCACTAGTTTCTATCCAACTGTAATGTCTGGCTTTGGTTTTGTTGTTATTGTCATGTGTCATGTTTATGTTTACCATGTGCTCCCTTATGTTATGTCATGTGATCCTGCCATGTGCTCCCTTGTCATGTGTCTCATGTTGTCAATGGTTTATTGGCTGATTGTGCACAGGTCTTGTGTTTAGTCCCTGTACCACTGAGGTGAGTTTTATATTGTTCATGCCATGCCAAGCCATGTGAAGACTTTGTTTTATGTTGGATTTATTTTTGCTTAAATAAACTGCACTTGGGTTTACACTACAATGTGCCTCCAGTGGATTCCCATTGCACCAACATGAGCTTATAGTCAATCATAGCGCAATTACTGTCAAAATAATAACAGCTGATGGCATTAAGAAAACTGCATTACTTGTTGTGTTTCAGTTCAACCTGTAGAATATATGAGATCCATTGTTTTTATAATTCAGTTTCCTTTTACTGCAGTAGATTGATTGATTGTTGAATGTGTGCATTATTGGCAACATACATACATATAAAAGTGAATCATTACTTTAAAGAATGTACAATAGAAAAATGCTGACATCCAGACCTTCTGACCGGGTTGATAAGTTGGTGTTTCGAATCTGTGAAGGTCCATTGGTGTTTCGATCCACTGCACTTTGCAGATAATGGTGAGCATCGTCCCAGACCCTCTGGCTTTACCGGAACCAAGTAAGCACTGGAAAGGAGCGAGTCCCGTGGAACTCCGAACACTTTACAGAAATGATCAAGGAAGCTGGGGAGAGTTTGTTACACAACACCAGCTTGTGACCAGGTGGTTGTGGCCCATTGGAGTGCTCGTCCTGATAGCAGGGATATAATGAATGCAATCTTTACACGATCAGTTGGGAAGAGCTGGTTTAACCATTTTCCATGTAATGACTTTTTGATAGACACTTTGAATGGTATGCCTATTCAACAGAGAATCAGTTTAATATATTTTTATCAACAACATAAGCGACTGATAATATGTTCAATTGTCTGCTGGTACCTATAACAAATTTCATGATGTACCAACGCATTGACAACTTGATACACTGAGAAACTGCTTTTATGATGTGCAAAAAGAAGACAAGATGATGTGGAAGTTGAGCAACTAGTTCCTTTTTGAGGGAATTGCAACAGTCCATCGTGATTTTGACTCTATGGGAAAGCTTCCAGTATGGCCGATATCTGAAGATGCAGCATGGCACATCATCAGGACTATAAAAGGGCACCTGCATCATGGAATCGTGAGCTTCTTTGCCTTCAGGAAGCTGCATACCTGCTTCAGTATGATTGTTTGTCAAATTGTACGTCCTGTTCAACTGTTCGAATACTAAAGAATGGCAAGCAAGCAATTTTGGAGATGTGTGGTGATGATGGAGACGTGAACCAGCCTCCTTGGTAAAAAAATAAATAAATAACCCGAAGCCAATTGAGGGTATAGACGGGAAAGAAACGAGATTGTTATAGAAAAAGGATATAGGCCGTTCTACTGTTTCAGGAATGTTATTCATAACCTGAGTTTGTCATGGCATGCCTGAGTTGTGAAAATGAGGTCATCTAGCATGTGAACCAAAGAGGTGAGTGAGAGGAGATGTGAAATGAAACCTTGTAGAATGATGTGCATTGCAAAATTTAAGTCACTGAGCAGGAATAGGAGTTTGCGTTTGCAACAATTTGAGCTGTCTAGGAGGGTAGATGAGATGAGGATTATTCTATCGATTTTTTGCTTGGGCAGGGAAGCCTGGGATTTTACTGAATCTAAGTTAATGCGATCGAGGTTAAACTCTATGGATGTGGTGATCGAGTGTTTTTTTTCCTGGACGATGGGGGATTCCAAGCTTGGAGGAAACTTTTTGAACTTTGAGGATATGAGCGGCTGGGATGTCATCGGGAGACTTTTTTTAATATAGAAAATCATCTAAGAGGTGAGGTGAGGAATTGTGTAATTGTTCGACAAAATCCAGCAAACAGCTTCTGATAACATGTCGAAAATTTCAGGGCTGCTTTTGCATCCCAAGTTAAGCGTACACCAGAATAGGATGTCGATTGTAACAAGCCAAGCTCCCCAACCCACAATTTGAATCATATCGACCACCTGATCTATGTCGTGGTATTTGGGAGAAAATTTATCAAAAGGGATCAAGCTGTTAATGCTTGGCATAGCCTAGAATTTTGAGCACTGTTGAGCAGATTCTTAAACACCTCTGATTGGCCATTGTGTGTTCATGCACTTGGCATATATGTCTGTGATTGGCTACAATGATCAACGCTTCCAAAACATATTGTAAATAGACATCTTTTGCGCTCTTCACTGAGCACTTCAGATTCACACGGGAGGGTTTGAAAACAGGCGTCAATCAAAGGATCTTCAGATAAACGAATCCGCTGATGGATGCCTGCTTTCAAATGTTCTCATGTATATCTGGGATAGCACTCAGTGAAATACATCAAAGATGGCTATGTTTGTCACATCAATGATATAAAAGCCTAAGTGCATCCAGTCTTTGAGCTTAAACATGGCCAGGGCATCTATTATTTTACTCACACTGCTGTCCGTTATCCCATTAAAATCCTCTTATTCTTAAACTAGTTACTTTCTGTTTCACGTTTTGGGAGTGGCTCTAGGTGACATTGGTGTTGATGTGAAGGAGAGCTGAAAGGGATAGGAGCCAGGGCTGCAATTGTCAACGGAGGCAGCCTCACACTTGAATTGGCCTCTGGGGCTTGGGGAGATAAATTGAAAGTAGCATGTGAAGGAAAGGTAGAAAGAAGATTGCTTCTTGCTTGAGCTGCTGGAGCTGCAGGCTATGAAAAAGGGGAGGGGCAAGTGACAGTTGAAGGAAAATACTGAAATGCTTGGGCCTAGTGGAGACAGCCTCATGCTAGCATCTGCAACGGGTGCTGGAGGCCTGAAAAGGAAAAGGGCTAGAAACAGCGGGAGGAAAAGACAGAGGCTGAGGGCAATCCTGCAAACAGTGCTGTGGTAAGAAAAGCTGCCATGAATGGTTGAGTGGGTGAAGTCTTGCAGCACTGGAATCTGGCTCCCTGAAGGCCTGCCGCTGTGGCCTGAGGCTCAAAGTGAGCTGGATCTTGTGCAGGAAGAAGACAGTGGTGTCGAGCGAGGCAAGGGGGTCACATGTTTGTCCGCTTGTAACACAATTCATTTGATGATCTCATGTTAACCCGGTGTCACACCCATGTTATGTTTACTTTTAGTTCTGTCGTGTCTTGTCGTTCTCTGTTCATTTGCCCTCTGTGTGTGTAACCTGTCTAGTTAATCATCCGCACCAGTTTCTGTTCTCCCTGATTATGTTCTCCCTCGTTAGCTCTCCTTTATAATCTTCTCGTGTTGTTGAGTGTTTGTCGGTTCTCGTCTTAACGTTGCTGTGTGTACCTGCCCATCTGCTGTTTACCTTGCCTGTGGAATTAAAATTACCTTTTGATGTATCTGCTTCGTCTTCATGTGTTTACCTTCACCGCAGCCTGACAGAAGAACTGACCCACTGTTTGTGAAGTTTAGCAGCGTTTTTTTCCGTTTGTTTTTTAGTTTAGTTTTTGTTTGTTGTTTTTTCCCCCTTCATTATGGATATCCCTGGTGTTCATCTCCTGCTTTTGGAACATGGGAAACCAACGTTAGAGGACCACACACGGACCTTCCTGGACATTGCACAACTTATACACTTCCTGGACAACAGCTTCTGCATGTTCTACCAGGTGAGCTTGAATGCCACATGCAGAGGGCAGTTGTCTAAAGAGGGTCTGCGTGTGGATTTTGCTGCCTTTGTGGAGTGGGTGCTTGCGAGCTGCAACTCGTCTTTCACCGTCTGCTGGGGAGAAGAGAATCTTACCAGCCCCACTCTGGACCCAGAGCACGACCAGCCACCATCTCGAGGCATGGAACACCTGCACGAGCCATCGCCGAGTGGAACGACAGAGCCGAGGTTCGCCACGGAGTCAGAACAACGGAGTAAGTTTGACCAAGTGCATGAGCCAGCTACAGCGTTAGTGAGGGAGCCTGCGGTGGAGAGCAAGGGCACTGAGGATGGCCCCGCCCACTGCACCACCGCTGAGGGTGAGCACGTGCTGTGCTCAGAGGACTTGCTTCTAATTTCAATGTAATCCGAATTCACCTGTTTCCCGTCATCAGTTGATCTATCTGCCTGCTCTGATCCATCTGCCTGTCTGGATATGTCTGTCTACCCTGATCTGTCTGCCTGTCCTGAACTGTTTACCTGTACAGAACCGTCTACCTGTCCTGAACTGTTTACCTGTCCAGAACTGCCTGCCTGCCCTGATCTGACTGCCTACCCAGAACCGTCTGCCTGTCTGGATCTGCGTGCCCTGAAATCCCACCCAGCCTCCCTCTCCCATCTTCTCTCATCCATCAACCATCTCCGCTGCATCCTGCCAGCACCTCTGCTAAATCCTCAGCACACAATATGCAGCGTGAGCATGCAGTGGGCCTGTTAATCTCCAGCTCCATCTGGGTCAGTGGATCCTCGGTCTCCGCCTCCAGCCTCCTCGACCAGGACTCCTCCTCGGCCTGTCGGTCCACTAGCTCCTCCTTGGCTCCAACCACCCTCGTCTCCACCATGGCCCTTCAGTCCACCAGCCTCGCAGGGCTTCCTCATCCCTCCGGCTTTGCCTTGGTCGTTTGTCGACCTGCCCTTGCCGCGGGACTGCACTCCTCTGGCTGCGCCTCGTTCTTTTGTCCCTCTGGCTCCGTTGGCTTCCTTACTCCCCCCAGCTATGCCTTGGTTTTTTGTCGCTCCGGCTCAACCACAGCCTTCAGGATCCCCGTCTGCGCCTCAGTTGCTAGAGCCGCCAGCATTGCTGCGTCCCGTCGGATCCTCAGCATCACTTTGGCTCATCTGCGTTCCGGCTACGCCCTGGTCTCCTTTGCCACCTGTTCTGCCGCAGTCAGTCGCCAGCCCTTCCTCCACCATGGCTGCTCCCTTCATTGGCTACACCATGGGTGAGGGGCTTGACTGCGGCCTGGGTCCAGTCCTCCTGCTCCAAGTCCCGCCTGTCTCCTCCCTGGCTCCTCCCACCATCTGTCGTGTAACTGCTGTCCTGTCCGCCCTTCTTCCCCTTCTCGTCCTCCACCTGAGCCCCCCCGCAGTTGGTCCATCTACGGCACAAGGAGGTGTACTGTCACACCCATGGACTTCCTCCTTTATAATCTCCTCCTGTTGTTCAGTGTTTGACGGTTCTCGTCTTAATGTTGCTGTGTGTACCTGCCCGTCTGCTGTTTACCTTTCCTGTGGAATTAAAACTACCTTTTGATATATCTTCTTCGTCTTTGTGTGTTTACCTACACTGCAGCCTGACACCTGGAAGCTCTTTTGGTGTACATGACGACATTTTTTCTGAAACGGTATCTAATTCTAAATTGTAAAGATATTTATCAGGCAATATATTGGTGATGTTTCCACATATAGTGATAGAAACACACACTCAGTATATCTTCCAAACCATGTAACATCTTGTCTGGTTTATTTACTAACTGTATTTCTGGCAAGACAACTCTATGAGAGTTTGGCATGGTAATACATATGACAATGTTGATATGTTTGTTCTTGGTGGATCTGCTACAGTGCAGCTGCTGATGCTTTTATTGCGGCAGCAGGTTATTGCTGCTGCTGTAGAGCAAGTACGGGACTTGCTACTGCCAATACATACATGACACGCTGCTGTGAGCAAGCCATTATACAGCTGTATAATATAGCATACATGAATTACTCTCTAACAGAGTGACATGATATTTGAACAATACTAGCCAAGTGTACTGCACGTCAGAAAATCCCCCAACCCGCTGGAAGCAAGTTGATGATTCACCCTCCAACCTGGCCCCGGGTGAAAAAATGTTATAGACAGCTGAGCAAATAGTGAGCCCTGGTTAAATGCTATACAATTTCTCATGATCATTTTCTCATTTCAGCTATGCTTAGTCGCAGTAATCTTACATAAATGGCTTTCTGCTGCTGTATAACTTGACATGTATCGTTGCTACTGTATGCTGAATTTTGCTAATCAAATGCAAGACTGTAAACTCTTCTAAAACAAATAAGCATTGTTTGTTGCAGATACTGTGTACGCAATTTTTCTACCATAAGAATAGTAATTAACCATTAAGCATTAAGTTTTAAGTCATTAATTTAATGTTATAATAATATATAATAAATATATAATACTTCTTTTATATTTATTGTTACATTGCTTATGTGTTACTACTTTGCACATCATATCTGTCACAATAGTTATGTCAATCAATGCAATTTGAGAGTGAAGTTCAAAGATGACCTCAGTGATCATGTCAGGGTGGTCAAATTGGTCAAGAACGACCTCCTTGGTCGTATCAGGGCAGACAGACTGTTTGAGACTGACAGAAAGTTCATCTGCAACCTCCGTGGTTGCTTTAGGACGGACAGAAGGTTCAGGAGAGATCTCCGTGATCACTTCCGGGCAGACGGGATCTTCGGAGACAATCTCTGTGATCGCTTTTGAGCAGACAGAACGTTCAGGATTGACAGAGAGTGCAGGAACGACCTCCATAGTCGTTTCGGGACAGATAGACAGTTCTGGGCTGACATAAAGTTCACTGCTGGATGTCACTGACACCTCTGGAGGTTCTATAGTGATCCTCTCAGCGCTTACAGGAATGACCTCTGTGGTCATGTCAGAACAAACAGACATGTCAGGGATGGTCACCGTGGTCGTATGAGAGCAGACAGAAAGTTCAGGGCTGACAGAAAGTTCGACCACGACCTCCATGACCGATTCAGGACAGACGGGAGGTTCAAGGAACTCAGGTGCCATGACTGTGTTAGCAGGATGGGTGATGTTTGGATGACCAGGCTCAGATACAGGGTCAGAACCCTCCTCGAAGGTCTCAGAAGATGGTACCGGACCTGATTCGAGACTTGCTGAAACGTTCTCTTGGTTAGTTGCGGGCTCAGGAACTGACTCGGTTGCGCCCTCTTGAGCTGCACGGGAATACTCAGTGCTTAACTCTGGGACTGATTCGGGAATTTCCTTTTGGGCTGTACTAATGTGCTCAGGGACTGACTCAGTAGCGCCCTCTTGGAGTAGGTCAGGGGCTGTAGTCTCCTCTGGAGGCTCGGAGGTTGGAGCCGACGTGTGTGTAGCCCACACACACAAAATGGCAGTAGCCATGATGGCCAGAGCTGCATCCTCTGACAGTTTGGGCCTAACTGACATGATGTGAGCCATCTGAGGCTGAGCAGGCGTGGCGTGAACCGTCTGAGGCTGGGCAGGCGTGGCTTGAACCTTTGGTTGCTGGGCGGACGTGGCTTGAAGCTTTGGCGGCTGGGCAGATGTTACGTGAACCGTTGGCCGCGGAGCAGGCGTGGTTTGAACTTTTGACTCAGACGGCGGATAGTCTGGCGCTGCAGCGGACTCGTGGGGCGCTGGAGTGGCCTTCTTACGGCATGACTTGCGTCTGTGTCGAGGTTGAAGGTGTTTGGTGGTGACTTTACCTGGTTCACAGTGATCTAGGACGGTTTGACTTGACTCACAGTGATCTAGGACGGCTTGACTTGACTCACATTGCTTCAGAATGACTGGATTTGACTCTGGACGAACAGCTGCGGCGTGCTGTGACTCTGGACGAACAGCTGCGGCGTGCTGTGACTCTGGACGAACAGCTGCGGCGTGCTGTGACTCTGGACGAACATCTAAGCGAACATCTGTCGTGATCTAAGCGGCTGATTAATGCCCTCGCAGAAAAAGTCAATGAGGACACAGTCCGGCACATCAGAAAAATAAGCAATATCCAGATATTCCCATATATAATCCTCGAGCAATCTCTCTCCCTCCTCGAGGGCTAACAAACACTTAGCTATCTCCATACCTGACTCAACTCCGTTTGAGAAAGCCACTGGATCTAGTTGTGGCAAAGTCTTCTGTAATGACGGGCTAGTCAACGGATGAGATCCAAAAGCAGGCTGAGTGAGTGAGTGAGAGAGTGCGTAAGTGAGTGAGTGAGAGAGTGAGTGAGTGTGAGTCCATGGTGAAGTGCCCTCTTGTGGTTTTGGTGGGCACTTCAACTGTTGATCGTAACATTTACTATGCATAACGTCATCTGCATATCATTTTCATGGATATTTCCATCCATGTGACACCATTGTTAACACCGTCAAAAGTACAAGACATTGGGAAATATTACATACGGATTATAAATGCCATTTGCACCAAACACTTTACATTGCTAAAAATCATCCAATATCCTTGTTGTTTTAGAATAAATATATGAATATCCATAAAAAGAAAATTGTAGCTCAAAAATACTTCTCGGATATAGTTTTTGGAATAGAGTTGATTCATTAATTTCCACTGTCCAAATAGTATTTTAATTGTTTATGCAGTTTTGTTGATAAGGTGAACATATCTTTTTGGATGTTTAGGCTTTTTTCAGAGGGAAAGATGAATGCAGTATTGTATAGAGACGTCCTTGATGAAAACCTTCTCCAGAGCGCTCAGGACCTCAGACTGGGGCGAAGGTTCCTCTTCCAACAGGAAGCCTTCCGTTTTTCCCTGATCTCCACACCAAGGGTAAAAACCCGAGCTAGTCTTGGATCATCACCTCTGCCTCCTCGAATTATTTGAAGGTGGCAGGGTTGAACGAGTATGGCTATTTTTATTTACAGGTACAGCCTGTTTATCCTTTGATGTGGCATCGTCATTGAAGGCTCCGGCTTTGCCCTCCAAAACATGTAGTATAACATCCAATCTGGTGGGCAAAGCCTATGTGGCAGCAGGTCAGGCTAACAGGTCTGTACACACTATAGCACACTTGGGTCCCACACATGGGGCATATTGCTATTTCAAGTATTATGAAGAATGCCCTGCCATGGGCTAAGGTACGGTCCTGGAGGGCCATCCATCTCATGGTCCTTAGAAAATAGATAAAGAAACGAAGCAGGCTGAGGTCCAGGGAATGGTGTGCCACCTGTGGGTGGTTAGTCTTTGAAACAGTTTAATAAAAGGTTGAAGACATTTTATCATGTGATACAGATGTTCTGAACAAGAAAGATTTCTCATTTACATGTTAATACATCTGCATACTGCTGTAAGTACACTGTGTTGCTGTAAATAAAATATGGTAAATCACTATTTTCTCATTTCCCAGTTGCTGTAAGTAAATCCCAAATAGTGGCAAGTGCTGGCCACAGCCAGTAAAGCTAATATTGTCTTTGTCATCACAATTTCTGGTTTGGCAGAGAAAGATGACTTTGGATTACTGTAATGAGAGTCTTGAGGAGGAGATTTGGTAAATATGCTATTGCTCTTTTTATTCCTGAAGTAATTTGTTTGCCTTTCTCTGCCAGCATCTCCAATCAATAGCAGCCAAAAGCCAGAGAGTCAAACAACTGTATTCCTCTCTCACCTATAAATGAGCCCTTTAAATGATTTGGGATTGTGTGGATTTAAACATTCCTTTTCATAGCAGTTATTTTCTTGTCCTTCATTGATAAAATATCTCAGCTTTTATTTAATTCTATCACTTTGGCATTCAGTATTTTCTCTGCTTTTATGAAGAGTTTACACAACAGGACTGTGAATCCTCATATTCATATGATAACAGTAAAAATACAGGTATTTGTTCATTTATGATTAAAACGGTTACATTCAAATGAATCTGACACAATTAGAATACTGGTACTTCTGAAAACTTCAATGAAACTAAACCCAGATTAGTGTAACAACACCAACCACATAATGATTTACATAAGGATTATGGTTTTCATCCATGTACTTACAGCATATTTATTACAGTAAGTTAATCAGCATTAACTTGACCTGCAAACTAAAAAGAACGATGTAAAAGGATCTTGTTGTGGCTTTATGGAATGTTGACTGTTTACACACTGCAAAATCTCAGAAGATGCAGTAGGTCATCTGTGGATTGTTTGAATACTGCATCATGAATATTGGAGTATTCAGAATATGGTGGATGCCGATAAAACACAATGCTTATATCACTTTAACTTCATATCCGTGCTAAACAGTGTACATGTAACGGAATACAGACTCACAGAGGATCAGGTTAGTATATTTTCTTTTATTTGAACACAACGGACATTGAGAACAATGGTGAGTAATGATGAGAGAGTGGTTAAGCTGGTTGAGATAGATAGAGATACTGATAGTCTGTTTGTTGTTTGTAGATGATGGCATGAGAAGTAGATGACACGGAACAGAGCACACACTTCAGAACAAGGAAGACAGGACAGGTGAGTACCAGCAGGTATGAGCAGACGAAGACTGAGACAGACAAAATCCACAGGAGACAGAGGGAACCAGCGACGACAGGGAAACAGGATAATCCAGCATGCAGCGCAGGTAAGTGAGTCCGTAATCCAAAGTTGAGACCGGACGAAGAGCTGATGTGGAGTGTGCGCTTATGAAGGGGAGATGATGATGAGGTGATTGGGAACAGGTGATGGTGATCAGTACTCCGGTGAAGGGGTGCGTCGTGATTGGTTTGTGAACGAGCCTGACCGATCTTTAACAGTACAACAACAGACCGCTGTTGCATAAACACATTCAGTAAAACTACCGCCACATGTACCAGTGATACACTCGAGCTTCTGTTGACATAACGCTAGTTTAAAACTGTAAAAACATTTTTTGCTGTTTTAATTTTGTTATCAATAAAAGCTGCTGTCCCTAAATAAAGCTCCCTTGTTTCATCCTTGCTGCAACCGCTGCTGACACCCCTGTGAACCAAAAGATTCCATGTTTCCTTCCCATCTGAAAGTACTGTTAAAACTTCTTTGAGCCCTATAGCTTGTTTCTGCTTTTGATCAAAGGTCTTTTAGTTCATTCTCTCTTTTTTCCCTTTTTTATGTTTGTTTTTAAATCAAAACTGTTTAAATTTGAATACATTTTTGTAGTTTTTGTGAGTTTTGTAGTTATTAAAATAGGCAGAGAAGGGAGTTTGTACTGTTTCAGTACAGTGTTTGAGTTTACAGTACAAGTCAATAAAGCTCCATACTAATCTAAACTATTCTCACAAAAACAGCATCAGAGGAAGTATTTACCCTGGTTGAGATATTGATTCTCTCAGATCTCAAATGATTGAGAATAATGTTGACATAAAGCAATGTGTTTATGTCTACATTATTCTCAATCAGTTGACAGACTGGAACACAAATCCTCTTGAATCAACAGCAGGATAGGGTGTTGGCTGTTGTGCCTGATGTATACAGTAACTTTGATGTATACTGTATAGCTCAAAAACTGTATAAACTCAAAGATTTTATTTTATGGATGCTTTCCATTTATTACCCAGAGTCTGTCATTGTTAATATCTGACTTGAAACATTGTTAAATGCTTGTTTCTAAGATGAGGTGTTTATTAATGAACTGCATTGCTATGAATTAATTTCAGGTTTATTGACCACACTACAGCTCACAAGCAGTCAACACATTGTTGAAAGCTTGATTCCAAGGTCCTGAGGTGTTTATTTAATGTCATGGCTATGAAGTAATTTCAGGTTTTTGACCACACAACAGCTCACTATTACTGTCACATTCTTTATAAATTCCCTGTTTCAACAATTAACAGAACTTTAAAAACCATAGTGTATCATAGCACACAAGACAGAAAAAAAATAAAGACACTGGAAAAGCAAATTGAACTAACAATTTTGTTTTGTTAAATATACAAAACGCACTGCAATATTGTACATGTGGAATTAGTCCTTAACACCTTTCTCTCTTTTTTTTCTTTGTAATTTTTATTGTTATTTTCTCAAAGGTGACCAATTTTGTGGCATTTTATTCTGTCGCTTAAGTCTACATACAGTTTTAGTTATGGTTTCTTCATGACCATTTTGCACTCTCTTTCTGATTCTTTTAAATTAAATTGTTTTTGGGACTGTACCTTGTTTTTTTGTCATCACCTCATAACCCAGTAATTCTTAGACTTCCTTGGTTACGCCAACATAGTCCCCTCATCTCTTGGAGGGAGGGTCGGATCCTCAAGTGGGACTCGTGGTGTCATTCCAATTGTCTCACTAACAGCTCTTCACTCTCTGTTCAAACTGTAACACTAAAGGACGAACCTGCTCTTCTTCCTACTCTGCCCACTGAATATTCCGACCTCGCCGAGGCTTTCTGCAAAATCAGGGCTTTGGAACTTCCTCCTCATCGTTCAAGTGACTGCTCCATTGAACTGATACCAGGCACAGCACCACCTAAGGGTTGAATTTTTTCCCTATCACAACCCAAATCTGAGACCATGAAGAAACATATTCAGGAGGAACTGTCAAAGGGATTCATTAGAGCATCTACGTCACCTGCATCCACAGGCTCTGCGTCCTTGCATCGACTACCGTAATCTCAACGACATCACCATCAAGTTCCAATATCCACTGCCTCTGGTACCAGCTTCCCTGGAACAACTTCGCAAGGCCAAATACTTTTCCAAATTAGGTCTCCGCAATGCCTACAATCTCATGCGCATCAAGGAAGGTGATGAATGGAAAATGGTCTTTTCTACAAACACTGGGCACTATGAATATTTGGTTATGTCCAACAGTCCTTCAGTATTCCAATCATTCATCAACGGCGTCTTTTGGGACATGCTTGACCGCTGGGTAATCGTCCTTATCGATGACATTCTCATCTATTCCAGCACCTATAAAGAACATGTACAACACTTAAGAGCAGTATTACAACGACTCTTTGAGCATCAGTTATATGCCAAAGCAGAGAGGTGCGAATTCCACCAGACTACCACATCAATCTTAGGCTACAGCATCAGCCAGGAGGGAGTCGGGCGATGGGACGATAGGAAGGTCAAAGCTATTATAGACTGGCCACAACCAGCCACCTTAAAAGAAGCACAACAATTCTTGAGATTTGCTCATTTTTACCAACGTTTCATTAGAGGTTAGAGGTAATCCATGGGAAGACAAGACACAGGAATAAACCCTCAGAGATGTTCACCAAGGCAAAACAAAACTTCACAATAAGGTAGATTCTGAGAGCAGCTTAAATAGTCCACTGATGATATCATTTCAAAGCAGCTTTACAGAGAATGGATGTCAACATTACAATTTAAAGGATGCAGTTAGCAAATAATATAATTTAGGTAATTAATTTACAATCAGAGTTAGCAGTTTAACTGAAGGTAGAAGCAAAGAGCTCCTGGAGAATTACATTAACAATAATTAGGATATAGAAATTGGGCAATGTGCATGTTGATCCAGATGATTGCATCTTCTGAAGTCCTCGCAGGAATTGGCGCTGTCTCTTCACAGGTGATGGTCATCTGAGGTCTTCTTAAGAGGCTGGATCCAAACTGAAGCTGATGTGCTCTGTAATCACCTCGGGGCGGGTGTCCCGAGGTAAAACAGAAAAGCAAAAGTGGAATAATTAGTGTAGTTGCTGTTCATAACTTTAAGCAAAGATAGTCATAATGAGCAATTGATCTGATGCATTATGTGAATGCTTGGCTAAAGAGATGTGTCTATAATCTAGATTTAAACTGGGTGAGTGAGTCTGAGCCCCTAACATTATCAGGAAGGCTATTCCAGAGTTTCGGAGCCAAATGTGAAAACGCTCTCCCTCCTTTAGTGGACTTACCTATCCTAGGTACAACCAGAAGTCCACAGTTTTGTGATCTTAACCATTTACACCCTAAGGGTATTTTCAGAGTTTTTTTTTAATTTGGACATTCATATGCTGAGAAACAGCAAATAAACAACCCAAAAAAATGGAACAAATGAAAAAAATTCATATATTTATATTTAAAAAGGAATTAAAAATGAAGAAAATATGGTTGGGAGTTCATTCTTTTTTTTGTTATGTTCCTCTATATGTGAGCTGTATCTGGCTCAAATTTTGAGGTGATCGGATAAAGTTTTCAAAAGTTACAGCATTAGGAACAAATTTTTATCTTATTTTTGACATGCACTGAAATAATGACTCATAACTCCAAATCTCTTACAAGGAAAGTCAAAAGGTTGGTATCATTTGAAACATACGTTTTTACTCTTTTAAATAAAAAAAAAATAAAAAATTAAATTCTGACAATGTCTTGCTGAGAAACCGCTGAAAAAATACAAAAAAAATTTAAGTTTGCTCATTTCATATTTCAAATATTTCATATTTGATATGCAATAACTCAGAAATGAAATGAGGTAGGAGGAAAATTTTGGGGATGTTCCTCTATATGAGACCTGTATCTGGATATCTAATTTGTGGTGATCCCATGAAGTATTCAAAAGTTGGAGCATTTGGAATCAAGGTGGCCTTTTTTGTTTAGCCCTTGTCGCCCCCTAGTGGGTATTTTTTAAAATCGCACTTTCACGTGGAGTAGCGCGTGATCCACACATGGGAATCCGTTGATCTTGGAGTCATTTCAATCGGGAGCATCCACTGTAAGTAATGATGTGCTATTTTCCACAATCTATGCCTGTTTCATGAAGTTTTATGCTGAAATGCCACTTGATAGCTACATTTAGTTTTAGCTATAGCAGCTGTGCGCCTGTGGTGGTTTATGTGTCGTAATTGCGTGATCGATATCTCGTGATCGCTTCATTGGATTATGACGATGTTGGACTCATTTTAATCATGAGAATCTGCTGTAAATAACGATGCCCGATTTCCCACAATCGGTGCATGTTTCATGACGTTAGGAGCCAAAACGTGACATAAATGCTGCATCAGTTTATTTTTTACATTTGGGTCTTGTGGGGTTTCACGTACAAAAAAATCACTCAAGTTTAGTCAAAGCCCAAAACAATTATGCTCGTTGTATTCTACTCCATGAGACCTTTCAAATGACATATAATACAGGATTATCTGAGCTATATGATGCTTTTGACACATTGGCGTACATAATAATAATAAAAAAATCATAATTTATGAATTGTAAAATTCAGACTCTAAGCTTTCAAATGACACCTATTTTGTGATGAAGAAGGCTGGAGTTTTGAAAAATATGATTATTAATATTTTTATAGGTAGGATTTGCCCGTGGGCGGTACACTCCGGTACACTGCTGTTAACTCAGCACTCGTTAAGAGTTGAAAGCAATGACTGGATGCATTAAAAAGCTGAGTTTCTAAGCTTTAAAATGATACCTCTTTTGTGTCATTCCTCCTAGTGGTTGCTTAGTAATATGATTATGAATTTTTTCGCGGGGGGGGGGGGCAATTTGGGTTTAAAGGGTTAAAGAGTGTGAAGGATTGTAGGGCAATAGAACATCGGTTAAGTACACAGGAGCTAAACCATTTAGAGCCTTGTAGGTCATTAGGAGTCCTTTATAATCGATACGGAACTTAATGGGTAACCAGTGTAGAGATGAAAAAATTGGTGTTATATGATCATATTTTCTTGACCTTGTAAGAACTCTAGCAGCTGCATTTTGTACTAATTGTAGCTTGTTTATAGAGGAAGCAGCATGGCCAGCTAATAATGCATTACAGTAATCTAGTCGAGATGTCATGAAAGCATGAATTAACTTTTCTGCATCAAAAATAGATAACATATTCCGTATCTTGGCAATGTTTCTGAGGTGAAAAAAGGCTGTTTTTGTGACATATGAAATATGATTCTCAAAGGACAAGTTGCTGTCTAATATAACACTCAGGTCTTTAACTGTCGAGGATGGAGTAACAGTACATCCTTCTAAATGCAGACTGTAGTCTGAGAGATTCTGTGTACAGGTCTTTGGTCCAATAAGTAATACTTCAGTTTTATCTGAATTTAATAGAAGAAAATTACTAGTCATCCAATGTTTTACTTCTTTAACACACTCTGTCAGTTTGGATAATTTAGAGATTTCATCTGGTCGTGATGTAATAAATAACTGAGTATCATTGGCATTGCAATGGAAACTAATTCCATGTTTTCTTATAATATTGCTGAGTGGCAGCATGTATATTGAAAATAGCAGAGGGCCTAACAAAGATCCTTGCGGAACTCCATAGTTTACTATTGTTATCTTAGATTTTTCCCCGTTTAAATAGAGAAAATTGTGTCGGTCTGATAGGTATGACCTAAACCACCGTAATGCCCTGAATACCAGTGTAATTTTGTAGTCGGTCTAGGAGCATTTTATGATCTATAGTGTCGAACGCAGCACTGAGATCAAGTAACACTAGTATTGAGACACAGCCTTGGTCAGAAGCTAGAAGTAAGTCGTTTGTAATTTTAACGAGCGCAGTTTCTGTGCTATGATGAGACCTGAATCCTGACTGAAATTTTTCATAGATAGCGTTTTTTTGAGCACAATTGGGCCGAAACCACTTTTTCAAGTATTTTTGACATAAATGGAAGATTTGAAATGGGTCTGTAATGTAGTAATTTGCTCAAATGGATGAAATATATTCACAACTGAATCATAACTTGTGACTAATTATGATTATGAATCAACCACGAAGGGAATTAGGTATATATAGATAATCAATTACAATTAATTAATTATAATTAATCATGAACATATATGGTCTAAAATAATTTCTAGGTTTAGAATTAATTTAGAATTAATTTAGAAAGACTGGTTTGTTTTGTCCAGCAAAACTATCAGTCCGATTTTCTTATCGATTCTAGAAAGGAAGTTTTCTTCTCTGGCCACGAAAAGGAAACTTATTCTAGTATTTAAAAAGCATATAGCTAGCGAAATCAAACGTTAAAGTGACTTGGTTCATGTATGAGTTACCCAGAGACAATGAATTGTGTGAATACAATGTGTTTAATATATGAATATATGATATATATACACAAATACATACAACTAAATCTAAGCAGAGCATACAATAAAATAACGAAAGGAAAGAAAGGAAAAGTTGATCAAAGAAAGCAAGATTACAAACAGTTCAACCTTTTGAGAGCCAGCAACGAAATCACTTCAGACAATAAAGTTAAAGCGCATCGAAATTAATTCAGATACTTGCATTTGTACTTTGTGCTGTGGTGAATGCCGTTCAAACTTCCGTGCGGAGCTGGAGTTTCTATTGGTTTCTTTCTCAGGTGATTCTTCAGTGGGAATTTCAAAACGGAATTAACTGTTTGTAAAATGCCGGAAAATAAAAGAGTAAGGATGTCTCGTCTAGGATAAAGCGACTGAGCATGGATAAGCTCGTGTTTAGGTGTTATAAAGATAACTCCGGTCACACCTATTTTGGCCGTACAGACCAATAGGGAACATGGACTTTTACCGGGAGAGCTTTCCTTTGTTTCTTTTTATGGCCTAATTTGCATTATCTACAGAGGTGCTTAAACTGGGTTCTTTTTCCTCCAAAGTACCTTAAAAGTAGAATCATGCATATTATCACGATATAACACCAATATCTAGTTATGAAATTCACAGAGGAATGTTTTGCATCCAAAAATCATGCGTTTTGGACTCTCTTTAGGACATATACATTCTTACATTTAAATATAAGCATTTTACAGTGAAACTAACACAACTACAAGATGTAACTAAGTGGGGGTAATATAGACATGCATACAAAAAGAAAAGCACAGGAAAAACACTTGGGAATATTCATATTTTGATGAATGTCTCTATGTGTGTGCGTGGACTCCTTGTCCCTGGTCTTGTGTGGGGGAAAGAATTTGGTGTGAGCTGATTAGAATCTTTTGAAGTCAGGGAGACTTCCAAAGAGATTCTGCCTTGCCTCACACCATGCCACTTAAAATGTGTGTATGTGTGTGTGTGTGTGTGGGGGGGGGGGGGTTAAAAGCTTTTCTTAAAACCTAAAAAAAAAGAATTGCTCATCAGTGATCCAGTCCAGACGCTACAGTAATTTGCCAATACATTTGGATCTAATTGTGGCTTCTTAATGAGAGGCTTAATAACTGCTAGCTTGAACGGTCGTGGGACATGTCCTTGAGATAAGGACGAGTTGATATTATTGAGAAGAGGTTCTTCTGCTACAGGTAACAGTTCTTTCAGTAGTTTAGTGGGTATTGGATATAATAAACATGTTGTTGGTTTAGATGCAATAATAAGTTTATTTAGCTCTTCCTATCCTATAGTTGTAAAGCGCTGCAACTGTTCTTGAGGGGTGAATCATAAAACTCTGTTAAAGGTTGTACATTTACAATTGTATTTCTGATACTTTCGATTCATAAAGTCATCACTGCTAAACTGTAATGAAATGTTTTGTGGTGGTGTCTGTTTATTTGTTAATCTAGCTACTGTACTAAACAAGAACTGTGGATTGTTTTGATTATTTTCTATAAGTTTGCGGAGATGGATGGGGTAGTCGTGGCCTAATGGTGAGGGAGTCGAGCTTGTAATCTGAAGGTTGCCGGTTCGATTCCCATACTGGCAGGAATTGAAAGTGGGGATTGGGAATGAACAGCACTCTCTCCACCTTCGATACCATGACTAAAAAGTGCCCTTGAGCAAGACACCTAACCCCTGATTGCTCCCCTTGTAAGTCGCTTTGGATAAAAGCGTCTGCTAAATGATGATAAATGCTCGGCCCTGGCTGCTTTTAGAGTCTTTCTATAACGGGACGAACTGTCTATCCACGCGATTCTGAAGACTTCTAAACGGGTTTGTCTCCATTGGCCTTCTAGATTACGAGTTTCTCTTTTCATAGCGCGAGTAATACTGTTGTACCATGGTACAGTATTTTTCTCTCTAACCTTTTTAAATCTCATTGGTGCAACAGTATCTAATGTACTAGTGAAAATGCTGCAAGTCATTTTCTTGAGATCATTTGCGTGTTTGGGTACGATAAGCAGCTGAGACAGATCAGGCAGGTTATTTGTGAATTTATCTATAGTTGTCGGGAGAATTGTTCTGCCTAGTCGATATCGCAGCACAATTTGACAAATATCATCAGTATGCAGTGCGCAAGTTACAAGATAGTGATTAGAGACATCATCACTTTGCGGTAGAATTTCTATATCAGTAGGATTTATTCCATGTGATATAATTAAATCTAGAGTATGATTAAGACGGTGAATGGGTCCAGTGACGTTTTGTTTGACCCCAAAGGAGTTTAATAAATTTGTAAACGTAGCCCCTAATGCATCATTTGTATTGTCTACATGAATGTTAAAATCTCCAACAATCAGAGCTTTATCGACGTTGCGATTGCTACACATTTAAAGAAACCCCTTCCTCCAATACTCCGGCCACGAGTCGAGTGTTTTCTGCCTGGGTCACACCCACGCAGAGGCAGTGCTTGAAGGGTTGGACTGTCCCCACTGTGGAGATTTGACATGCAGGATATGATATCTTTCAGAGCTATGGAGGGCACAGAGGATGATGTAATTTCAGTGGCAGCGTCTGCGAGAGAGAAATGTGTGGTCCAACAGCCCGCTGGATTGTACTTCGCCGCACAGCAGCAACGAGGGGGACCTCTATCCGAGTGATGTGGAGCTCCTACGCTTTATCTCCAAAGCAGTTAATGAGCTCAATTTGGACTGGGTGCCTCCTGCCGAGCCGACAAGAAGCCATCTTGACAAATTATTCCACAGCCAAAAGGACACCCAGCGGAGGCCCAGCCCCTTTTCCCCGAAGTGCACGATGGAATGCACCGCTCACAAATCGAGATGTAGAAGACATGTTCCTTACAGTATTAGTATCTCTTTTGTTGGTTATTTCAAGCCAGTATGTTAAGAAATTGTCTTTCTCCTGAGCCCTTTCTTTTCTTTGTTCTTGCTGTGCTCTAGCCAGAGCCAGTTTTGTGGCCCTGAAAGTCCATGTTTGTTCACACACTGGTCTCATGCATGGAGGGCTAAGGTGAACAAAGGCAACTTGTGATGAGATTATCCTGTGATCAATGAGCCATTGATGTTGTCTTTCCTGCCCTCCACCTTTGGCAGTCCTGATTACAATAGTCATTTAGTTGTCGTTGAGGGTCCTATCACACTCTTTTGTATTAATCAAAGTGGGATAAAAGGATATCCGTTGTGAAGCTCTGGTGCCTTCACGCAGATGGTGCCTTCACTAAATGGATAATTTCGTTGAAATTAACAAAACTTTAACTGATTTTTAAGCGATGACGCTGGCGCCACTGTCAACTCCGCCCCTGGTATGACATCATTTTGGTTGCCGGCCCACTTTACTTCTACATGGTTTCAACTAGGTCTTGTAGACTGTGTGTGTGTGTGTGTGTGTGTTTACCAAGAGCGCCAATATCATTGCTACTCTCATTATGACTCTCTGTGTGAAACTTGACATACCTAGTCAAGCCATGATCCCTCACTGTCACACGGCATGATTTTATAAGTCTCCCAGATATGTAGCAATCACAATGTCGAAGTGACCGAATCGAAAGGGAACGTCTAAGTTTACTAACGTAACCTCGGTTCCCTGAGATGAGGGAACAAGACATTGCGCATACTGCCGTTTCACCTAGCTTAGCATCTAACAATGCTAAGTTGCTTCAGTCAAGACTCTGAATGGATGATGTCCAAGCATTGCCTTGTATAGAGAGTGAAGCCCCCTCATATTTCGCATTCTTGAACACCACTGGCCAGCGTTACAGGCAGAATTCAATAAGGCTTCAGTAATTATTGGAGGAAGGGGTTTCCGCATATGCGTAAAAATCACAATGTCTTGTTCCCTCATCTCAGCGAACCGAGGTTACGTGAGTAACCATAGATGTTTACTGCACTGATTTCAAATGTTCATTGGCATTCTTGTGACATGCCATGTTTTAGTGGATTGAAATTTGAATTTTGAAATGAGTGTGAGCCTTCACGGAGAGAAGCCAGATTCATTTTTTCATGGATTAATAACTTTTTGCTCTGTACCCCATAAAAAACTATTACCTTCAGGGAGGACTACTTTTGGTTCCACTTTTGACATTTTCACAATAAATAAATCATAGTGATTATGCTTAATTGTTTGTCTGTTATTCACTTATTTATAACAGTACATAGATATAAGAAAGAAGAGGTTTTGTGTAGGTTTAGGGGTAGGGGCACAAAATATCGTTTTAATGCTAGATTGTTACTAAATTTGTAGTTTTCCTGCACATCTGTCCATTATGTTCTACTCGTTTAATATTATTTATTAATTACTATTTAATAATATTGACTTATTAATATTTAATAAAGTATGTTTAGGTTCAGGGTGGGGTTTAGGGATCTTACAATTATCTATAAAATGATAACATGGATATTATACATATATCTTTATGACATGAAAGATTCAATACAAATATAGTATAAGTATTCAAAACTTAGTCTTACTTCTGCTAAAATGGATCACAGATTTTCATGACATCAAAGCGCACTTGAGCTTCTCATCAAATCTTCTGTCCAATTAAATGGTCTCTAGAATCTGAAGTCCTGCCCCTACAGTAGTATAAACAGACGCTGAAGCTGCAGCTGAAATCGGTTACTTGTTCAGATAATTACTAGTTTCTATATGGTGAACTATATAGAGGATAGGGAACGATTCAGACAGTGTAAATATGCTTTTCACTGACGCAAATGTAGTCTGTTTTCACCTTGGTGTCGCGCAGCATGAGCACAGTCTGCTCCAGAAACATGAGAACACAAAGCGGATCATGTGCGACTCGGCGCAGACCACAAAACATATTGGACCCATTTGAATTCTGCACAGAATGCTGTATTTTAAAGCAATAATGAGGAGATTAGGGGGAGAAACGTTTAGAGATTAGAAGGAAACCAAAGCTTTACCAAGCTCATCAGCTCTGGCCAAGCTGTGATAAACGAAATGCTATTGGCTATTTGTAAAAAAGGGGCGGGGCTGTTCCAAGACACTTCAGTGGGCCTTAACATTGAAACTAGGCTGGTCAAGCCTACGAAAGTATGTATCCACCTCTCACTGCACATACCCTTTCCTGACCCCCTCATACACACCTCTCTCTTCTCAGAAAATAACCGTGTTCTATTTCAACTGTAGGAACACCCACCCTTACAGTGGAAAAATAAATTAAAGGAGGGGAGGTAGCTGAGGTTCAGAGTGAGAGATAGACTGCTGCTGACAGCTGTGGGTTTTACCGGGCAGGAGGTCGAGCGAAATGTCTTCTCTCATGACTAGCACCCATAGGCCTCTATTACTGCAAGTACAATAACAAAAAAATATCCACACAGAAATTAAATATTTCATAACACTGTCGATACACATTCACAGTCATTCACATGGATTTGCACATACTGAGGTCCTGTACCTATTTTAGAAATTCCCTGTTTCTAAACATCTCACTGTTGTCAAACCCCTTTATCTAAACCTCACTACTTAACCGTTGGTCTCGCAAATGGTCATGGAAAAAAACAGTTTAAATGTGTTTGTAGGGATATTATTATTTATTTTTTTCAATTGTTTGTAGTTTGTAATTCTTAACCAAATTCTGCTCCAAAGTTCAATGGGTTGGGCAATATTAACTGTTAGAGCGTTGATGGACCTTAAAGTGCCCTTATTATGCTATTTTAAAGGTTCCCAATTTTGTTTAGAAGGTCCCCTAAAACAGATTTGCATACATCAAATGTCAAAACCCTTTAATTTTCTCATAATTTATATTGCACATTACAACATTATTCACTGATGCTCAAATGACTCCTCTGATGCAGCCTCTCTAAATCCCCCCTTTCCACGAGACTGGTCTGCTCTGATTGGCCAGATGGCACATTCTGTTGTGACTAGTCTACTGCTTATAGCGCCTGACAACAGCAAAATGCTATTACCAAACCAGAACTTCAGTACTGATCCGGAGGCTTCTGGAGCTCAGCGATTGTACACACTGTAAAGACTGATGGCGTTGATTTTACCATTTCAATCTGACCGCAAGTCCGATGATGAAACATTGGAAGAACTAGTTATTCAACCCAAACCTCTATCGCAAATAAGGCTGCAATGGCTAACGTGGCGTAATGACCTTCATCATTACAGTATGCTAATGCTTATCAAGTGCAAGGTATTCATCAATATGCTGATTGAGGACTGTTGGGACACTCCAGGAACAGGATGGTTCTGTCTGGGGAGACAGAGTCGTTTACACCTCAATGACACATCTGTACTATTTGCTTCACATGACATCTGCTTTCAACTACATTCTGTTTATTTACTAGTGTTTCGTAACTTGTAACTATGGTCATGTTTGGTCTCATCTGACAGCTTATCAACTGAACTGATTGGTAGTGAACTTAATAGAGATATTAAAGTATCCCAATGGACAATCAAGGTATTGCTTAAACATGCATTGAGGAGAATATGTTAATGTACTTCTCCCCCTCTTGATCACCGCTAATTTGCCATATTTTCTGGTTTCCTGTCAGCGGGTTTTGGGTGTGGGTATTCCACTCATGTATAACAATGCTTTGCTCAGGGTATAAGAAGGAAAGGTAACTGTTGATCTGGGAGAAAGGCTTTAACTCTGCCACTCCCGCACACTGGTGCGTAACCTCTTACTACAAGAAAGGCTTTTATGGCCTCTTCTGCACAGCAGTGCATTATTTGCTACCAACTAAGTTCTCTATACAGTATGTTGTTCCATTCTACTTTCTGTATATTTAAACATGTAACTTAATAAATAACTTTGCCTGCTTTAAAGGTTTTGAGAATCTTTCCTTTTATCACTGATAATGTTGAAAACTAAGGTTATTGTTACTTTCGTTATCTAAACGTTCAGGTTAAATCCTACGTTTTCCTATCAGTTCTGAGAAAGACTTTTACCCTTAAAGAATAAGAGGTTAAAGAATAACAACAACTTTAATGGAGTCAGATAAATAACTGAATTATGCACGCCGTCCTTCAACTGCTTTTTGTTGCCGATTATTGGTTCAAAATAGTAGCGTAAGCTACAAGCCTTACAAATGGAACACGGTAGAGAGGGAGACAATTAATGTTCAGTGCAAAAATTTTGCTGAAATATCTGTTGTTGAAAGTTCAATTTAGGTTTAAAAATCAGTACGTCATTCAAGTATTTCATGGTAGTAACTAGGGGATAACAGCATGTAATTGAATAAATGTAAGACGTTTCTATTATTTATACAGGATAAATAAATGACAGTGAGGTTGTGTGTGTGTTCCTGCTGAATATTTTTCTTGCCTGTTGGTTAATACTTTATTATTATCTTATTTTTTAATGTAGAGATTTAGACTATATTCACTATAAACAGAGCTTAAATTTATTAGACTACCACCACCTAAAGTTTGTGCCGCAGCTTCCCTAAACTAACAGTGCTGGTGATTACCAAAATCATTTTTATGTTTCTGTAATGGTTAATCCACCAGTATGTGTAAGCAGTTTAGTCACAATAGTATTTCTAATGATAAAATATAAATATTGTTGTCATGAATTTTCAAATTTACTGTTTTACAAGAAAGACAGAAAAAATAGTAAAGCACTATTTTCAGATGCTCAATTACAGTCAATAACAACAGAGACTGTGGAAAAGTACAAAACAATGCCAGCAAGAATGCAAGCTGCTATCAAAGCCAATGGAGGCCAAACAAACTATAAAGTTTTTTGGACATTATGTGTGAATAATGACTTTTTGTCAGATCCCTAAAATATCTGTGTTCTCTTTTCTGTGACAGGCAGTCTAAGATATTAAGCACTGTATGTTTTCATAGCATTCAATTGGCATGTTTGTTTGAAGGACATTGGACAGGATGTGCAATAATGTGTTTTTTTGTCAATAAAATAATAATAAAAAAGAAAATTAGGATTTTTATCCGATTAATTGAAAAAAAATTATCGGCCAACTAATCGATTATTGAAATAATCATTAGTTGCAGCCCTAATCGCAAGGATGACTTCTCAGGATGTTTCTCAGTGGTACACAACTCAGTTTGATGTACAATATGAGGTGTTGCAACAGTAATTCCTCTACATCAGCTTGTAAGAATTTTGATACTTGAGAATTTTGAACACTCGGTAGAAAATATATACATCTATAATTAATTAATTGTACTTACAGGTTGTGATTCTGAGGAGCAAGTTGGTCCAAATACAGTGTGTTCTGTCCCATCTTTAATGGATAAGCATTTTGTAAATCCCATTTAGACCTCACGGAAATTTGAGACACATCCTCAACCTTTGGAAGTGTTTACATAAAAGAATTTGCTTTTAAAGAGCAGAAAACAGCTTATTATTTTAGTTGTTTCTTTTTGTCGAGGAAAATAACACAGTGAGAACTTTAATTTGATGTGTAATACTCTGATGACACAAGTACCTTTGGTATTACTGGGAAAGCACACAGCTACAGATCAAACAAACAGGTTGCTAATTGGGTCTGTGTTCCTTAAGAAGCAATGTCAAGAGGCCCATTGATCTGTTGTGCTTCCAGGTTAAGTGTCAAAGTAGAGATTTCAGCATCCTGATCAAAATAGTAACCATTCTTCCCCCTAAAGGCAGCCTGGAGGCTACATGCTGGGATGATCAGATTGCATTTGTGCACCATACTGTTAGGAAGAGACAGCGGGGAGGGGATCCAAATGCAGGCTTTATTTAACAGAAGTAGTCACACGGGCAATGGTCAAACAACAGCAGACAGGTATGGAAGAGGATTGACAGAATTGTGGTTGGTAGGCTGGCAACAATGTCGAGGCAGGAAGCAAGTTAACACAGTACAGTAAAACAAAGCAATAAGTTCAAAGGCAGGCAGATAACACTCAGAAACGGCCCTACCGATAAACAGACAGGAATACAAGACAGGAACACTCAGAATTGTTGCAAAGAGAAAACAAGACCTCGTGCCGAGTGCAGGTCACAGGATATCTTAAATAGACAGGGTAATGCGCTACAGCTGGCAGAGGTGATCAGTGACTAGGAACGGGGCTTCTGAGAAATGTAGTGTGAGTGTGTGATACAGAGTCCGTTGCAGATATGATAGTTCAGGGTGGAGTGCCCTCTAGTAGCTATTACGGCACTCCAGCTGATAATCGTTACACATACCATGCCTACCCTCTTTCCTGATGTAAGAAGAACATGGCTTATTCCACAGATACAACTCAAGAAAATCTGTTTCATGAATGTTTCCTCTGATTTAAGGTCAACCTTAATTAAAAATAAAAAATAGAACTTTACAAGAAGACCATTTATATAAATACTAAATAACCACATAATTAATTAGACATGAAAAAGTGACATTTTTCATCATAGTAGTATATATCCAGTAAAATTTGTTGCTGTAACAATTTCCTGTCTAGATTACCTCCAATCATCACAGAAGAAATTTTGTAAGGTTAACTTTCAAGGGAACTCGCGTCGAAGACGCTGTGGGAATGCTTCTGTGTGATAGCGTCGTGAAGCACATGTGAAATCAGTCCAATGGCATGACAGAACATCATAGGTGATTGACGTCATGACCAGGAAACTATAAAGCAGGGGTTCTCAAAGTCTACATTCAAAGGTCCAAATCAGAATTTTCTTCAATGCCAAAGGTACAGAATAATTGTTTAGTACCAATTATTTAATTTTTAAATAATAAACTTGTTTTTAATAAATATGCATAAGTCAACACTAATTTTTCATGAAGAAAACACAACAAGAGGTAACCAAAAGCCGCTTGTCCACAGTTGAGCAGAACGGTTCTCATTGCGAAACCATTCAATTCTGTGCCGATCCGGGTCAGTTGGTACGGTTACGGTTTCATTTTCCACTGTGGGGCTTGAACAGTCACACACCTTTGTGCCATTCCTGACACAGTTTCTATTCAACATACCTGTCATTTCCAATGTGTTTGCTTTTTCATTTTACCATATTCATGCAGTGCAGCTTCTGATGTTGGTACAGCACTCTCGGAGAAAAATAGTTTGGATATCAATCATGTTCTTCTTCTGAGGTAAATTCAAGGTAAATTCACAGCGCATCTTTCAAACTTGATGAAACGCAGAGGAATGATGAAGCTGATGCTTGGTTTTGAGGTGATGGGGCATTTACAGTTTTGCATGCCTCACACATGGACGATTAGCATGTTAAAGGCTGTGCTGCTAGTTTGTGATCACATTACAGATAATGAGGCCAGGCAGGGAAGATTGTACCTCTCGTTGGTTTCATACAGATTACATAAACAGAGAATATTTGTTTTCAGTATGACTTACTTAATTTAAAAATAGACACTTCAAACTTTCTAAAAACACATCTCATGTGTGGCAAGTATTCGCTGAGTTACAGTTCATTTTTGAAACGCATTTCAGAAAAAAGTTCACAGAGACTGAGGCGGCAGAAAGCACACCCTGTTTGTTTTCTTAATTTTACAAAAGCACAAAGTTTTGTTGTTTTTGTGAGTTTACAATCAGTTTCGAATGATGTATAACACTTGTATAACACTTATAACAACAAAATCGACAAGTATTTTTAGTCTCTTTCGCACTGATAAGAAAAAAGCAAAGTGGTATTACCGGTGCGACCACCGACCCCAGGGAGTTAAAGGCAATAGTGAAACATGCTCAAGAGAGCCTAACAATTTGCCACTACTGGCTAGTCGAGCTCTAAGGACAGAGGCCTCAGCATAATGACTCACTAAAATGAGAGGAGGCTGCCAATGCCTAATGCTAAGAATAGCTATCAAGCAACATAATACTGCTTCGGCGGTGGAACTCTGAGGAGAGGAAGCCTCAGACCTCTGTAAAGGCATGGATCAAGGAGAGCCTCACAGAGAGCCTCGTTGACACTACTGCCTGGCCAAGCTCTAAGGATGGAAGCATACTAGAACCCAGATGATCATATTAGTCTGGTTCTGTCAACACTGCATTGGCTCCCTATTAAACATAGTAATTGGCATGATGAAACTGTATACTAACAAAGCACTAAATGGTTTAGCTCTTAGCGTATTATAGTCCTTCACATCTATTGCGATCTCAAAATTCTGACCAGATGATAATAACTAGAGTATCAAAATCAACTGCAGGTGGTAGATCCTTGTCCTATTTAGCACCTCAGGTTTGGAACAGTCTTCCTAGCATTGTTTGGGAAGCAGACACACTCTGTCATTTTAAATCTAGACTAAAAACAGATCTCTTTAACCTGGCATACACACAACACGTGATCAATTACTATTTTTCAAATCAGTTAAAGGTGCACTATTTAGGTTTTTTTTGTCTGCTAGGGGTTGCTAAACAATTCAAAACAATAACAAAAGCTTAGATTTATGACGCAGTGAATATGGAATCATGGAACTTGTCGTCATGCCGATGGATCTAATAAAATTTATGGGGAAATAATGTTTATGGATGAGTGAATGCATGTGTTTGCATAATGCATAATGTTTGAACGAAACAACAGCAGCGTGCTGCAAGACGTTACGCAGCTGTCCGTGTCTGTTGCCATGATTACTATGCAGTACAAGAAAACCAGGGATAACGCAGATATTACGTCATTGACAGACGTAAGTGAGATGGGAGAGAGAGGGATGGGGCACTATTTAAAATTGTGATTTTCTCTGAATTTACAAATTCTTGGAAACATTTTGGATAATGTAAGTACACAGCTGAACGAAATATATAACACTGTGCAAGTGGTTTTTGGATATTTTAATATGAAAATTTCACATATTATACCTTTAAATGATTGTTAAGCTACATAAATTAGGTCAGCCGGAACCGGTTACATTTCCTATAACATACACAGTAAAAACCCCAGAGTCAAATCAACTCTGTTCAGATAACATTTGGTCCCTCTCTAAATAGTGTTAAAGTAACACTGAAGCAGAGTTAAAGTTAATGAGATAATTAAGCAATTAATTAAGTGATGACTGAACATTAATGATGAACACCTGCTGTTAACAAGCAGAATCACTGAAGAAAAGAGAAACACAAGAACTACAACTGACTTCAGCCACAGCCTTAGATGAAATCAACTGAAGATAAAAGACATTCAATCTCTAAAGATCTGATTCATCAACTCCACAAACAGCATTACCAGATTCACTTATTACTGACCAGACTGACTTTATTTCCACATGTCTACAGAAGCTCTTATTGAGAACTAACAGAGGTTTAGATGTTTTATTGGTCAAGAAAAATAATATAAAATAAAAAATGACACCACCATCATGGAGATCAGAGTTTGGTTTAGTTGGGCTCTTGACCCTTCTTTTATCGTGTTAGATTTCTTTCTGTAATGATGCATGACTTGTGAAGTAGTGAGATCACTATTTTACCAAGTGCAGATATTAGCTGCTTTTATATGATGGTTTAGTCATTGTGAAGTTGCATCCAAAGCTATTAATTACACATTTATTTATACAATTTGGTTTTGCCTGTGAAACCACAATATGAGTAGAAAGTGTTACAGCAAACAGGTATTGAACAATTTTAAAACCTTACCACACATTTCATTTTTTTTAACTACTGCATCACTTCGACACACACAGACATCAAGAATCAGCATATGAATCTCAACAATGGTGATAAAAAAAAAACGCTTCACGCTGCAATGAATGCTGGGTATCACCATAGGACAAAACTCCCATCATGCACTGCAGTATGAATAATTATTGTCACCACTGTTGAGGATTGTATGCAATGTTTTCATGTATAAGCCTGAGAGGTAATAGTTACCCTTTTTAGCACTGAACCGTTATGGTGGCATTTGTGTAATGTATCTTTTTTTTCATTTCTGCAATAACTGAACACCAAAGAGAAAAAAAACCTTTTTATAAAGTTCACTTGAAACAAATTGCAAGCAAAGCATTCAAGCTAATCTGTTCCTTCAGTCTTCTGATTCAGCACTGTACAAGTGTTTGTAGTGAAACACTATTGCAGAAGCGCAAACATAAGTTGTTTTAAAGCTGTAAAAGGGTAAAGATCCCAACTAAAACAAACCCTGACCACCATGATGGTGGCATTATTTTTTGACCAATAAAACCCCAACATCTAAACCTCTTTTAGTTCTCAATAAGAGCTTCTGTAGACGTCTGACAGAAATAAAGCCAGTCTGGTCAGTAATGAGTGAATCAGATGTTTTAATCAGATCTTTAGAGATTGAATGTCTTTTATCTTCAGTTGATTTCATCTAAGACTGTGGCTGAAGTCAGTTGTAGTTCTTGTGTTTCTCTTTTCTTCAGTCTCTTCTGCTTGTTAACAGCAGGTGTTCATCATTAATGTTCAATCATCACTTAATTAATTGCTTAATTATCTCATTAACTTTAACTCTGCTTCAGTGTTACTTTAACACTATTTAGAGAGGGACCAAATGTTCTCTGAGTAGAGTTGATTTAACTCTGGGGTTTTTACTGTGTATGTACTTCTGTTTATCCTGAGGTTTACCGTAGTCAGGCTGTATCCAGATCGGATGGAGCACCTATGCTTAAACGTGAGCACAACACATCCCTGAAGTGTCAGCAGAGATTGTGTCAATTACACTGTCCCCTGTGAAGGCCTCATCAACACAACATCCAGTGGCACAGATGCTCCACAAACCCATCTCCATACCAGCGTGACATATCCAATCTTCAACCAGATGGAACTCGATTAAATATTTTGAATGTTCCTATCCAATCTGACTTCTAACCTGTAATGCTGCCTGAATCAGCAATTATGCACTGTTCGATTGTTGGCTAGAGGAGAACTGGCCCCTCAACTGAGTCTGGTTTCTACAAACAATTTGCATTGTAAAAAGTACTATATAAATAAAGGTGACCTGACTTGACATAATCAGTTTCTAAAGCAGGAGGAAACCTTTTATGCCATACACTCAAGACAGCTTCCCAAGGAGGCTCACAGAGAGACTAACAACTCGGAACTGCTGTCTCATTTGAGCTCTAGGAAATGGAGGTCTCAGAAGGAAGATGCTCAAAGCAAGAGGAAGCCTAGCAACACCCCAGACCCCAAGCAGCCAATGAGGCTCACAGAGAGTCTAACAAATTGGCACCACTGTCTGGTTGAGCTCTTAGGACAGAGGCCTAAGCATGACGACTACCTACAGAGAGGAGGCATAACTACTCCCAATGCTCAGAACAGTTTACCAAGGAGGCTCCGCAACACCTAACAACATGTACCCGTTATTCTTGTGGAGACCTTAGGGAGCGGAGGCTTCATAAGATACCTCTATATAGTAAGAGGAGGTCAAACGATGCTGCACTCTGAAAGCAGTGGCCAAGAAGGCTTGCAAGGAGCCCAACAACTCAGCACATTTCTGCCTGCTGAGCTCTGGTGACAGAGGCCGGATTATGATGACTCTCTAAAGAGAGAGGAGGTCTACGTTCAGAACAGTTTACCAAGAAAGCTTCACAGAGCCTAATAATTCAGACCCACTATTCAGGCGGAGCTCTAGGGAGCAGAGGCCTGAGAAGAATGACTCTCTATAACGAAAGTGTCACAGAGCCATCTTCACCTTCACGATCAGCCCCGCCCACTCTCCCCGGATTTCTGATTACGATCACCTGCCATTAATCATCATCATGGACAACACAGACTTACCCGCTATTCTTACCTGCATTCATCCGCGTCTTCCAAGGAGTCTTCTTCCTCGACTACGATCCCAACACTGCAAGCGAGAGCGTGAACTGTTGAACTGTAACCGGAATACCTGCAAAACAAAGAAAGGACAATTATCACTTAAGCTAAGTTACCCGTTTACTTTCTGGATCAGAGAACTTACCATACCTGACCGTTTACCAGTTTGTTGTGCCTGGTTGTTCAATAAAATCACTTGCGTTACTAATACCCCTGTGTCTGTGTCTGACAGAAAGGAGGCCTAACCACGCTTCACTATTGTAAAAGCAGTAGCCAAGCAACCTAGCATACTGCCCAGCTGAGTTCTGAGGATGGAGACCTCAGCATGATGACTTTCTAAGCTGAGAGGAGGCCTAATGTCAAGTCAAGTCAAGTCACCTTTACTTATATAGCGCTTTTTACAATGCAAATTGTGGCAAAGCAGCTTTACATTAATAATTGGCAAATCATTTTTGGCTGCACAGCAGCTCCCAAAGAAAATGGTGTCCAGCTTATTCTATATATTATTGATTCATTCCGTTGCAAAGATCAGTAGTTATTAGTCTAGTTAATTTAAGTATATCAGCACTGGAGAAAACAGTGACGTAACCGTCCGGCTCAGCTCAGTTCGCATTCAACGGCGCCAATGCAGGCATATCAAAAACACTGCTGAATATCAAGCAAGTGTCCCCAACTTGAGCAAGCTAATGATGTCCTACGGTCAAAACTACCAAGAAGGCTTCTCCGACAACTCGGAGCCGGTATTCAGGTGGAGCTCTAGGGAGCTGAGGCCTTAGAAGAATGACTCTCTATAATGAGAGTAGGTCAACGCTCCACTACTATAAAGGCAGTAGCCAAAGAGCAGGGCAGTTTTGTCCAGACAGAAATTGTTTTCCATAAAGTCTGTCTCATGCTGCCAAATCTGTCATTGGTGCAGAACATATCTTTCCACAACTGCTACACAACTACAACACTTTTCCTGTCCACATAGAATGGGAATTCGAAAGGGAACAACACATTTAGTCCTGGTTTGCTTAGCATTCCCACTCGTCATTTTTTCAAGACCGAACCTACAGAGACACACACACACACACACACACACACACACACACACACACACACACACACACAAAAATACATATTTTGAGATGAACATCCAAAACAATGCTGTGTTCTGGGCTAAATGTGCTTGTTGTATGTGAATATATATTATGTCATTTTGACCAGCTGAGAACTAGTAGAGAGTTTTTTAAAATGCGTGAAGGGGTCAAAACAGTGGCAGAAATTCCTCCATTGTACACATTCTGTCCTTTCAGTCATTTCGGTCGTATCTTGCGACATTACGTCCTGTTTTTGGTGGTTTTTCTTTGGTCCATGTTGCACTCATATTTCAGTCAAACCGCACCAGAGTGTGTTTGAAAGCAGATGAGAACCTTCTTTTCAGGGGTCTTGGTCGGCTTGTTTGGTGCACACCAGGGTTTGGATGTCAGCGTTCATACTTATTCAAATGAACCACACTATCGGAGCAATTGTGCCAGAGTTTGTTTTAATCGAACCAAACCTGCCAAGTGTGAAAACACCCTTAATTGCTGTTTAATTCCCATCTTAATCAGTTGAACACAAGCTATTGTAGACCTCATATTGTGTTTCTTTTTTTCTTATTTTTAATAGCAAATTTTCATTCTGTACAAGCTCCTTTTGCTTCTTGTGACTTCATGAGGCAGGCCAGTCTGTTTTTTGTAGCCTGTTTTCTACCTGAAGAGAGCAATCTGTTCTTCAATCAGCCTTCTCCTTCATCTCAATAGTAATTGCTATCCTAGTCAGTTCAATGGAAAAACATGCTTTTTCATGCATATAATGTAATTATGGCATTTATACATCATACTTTTTTCCTTACTCATAGTTCTCTCTGTTTCTCGCAACATTGGTCTGTTTAGGGGATCTAACTTTTCTACTTAACTTTGATTGGTGCTTATAAAAACAAGCATGCAATATAGGAAATAAACATAATACGGCTATGTACTTAATATCACAAAGAACCATCACCAGGCACTGAGATTTTCATTCTGACTAAATGGAAAATCCTTTTTTTTTTAATTCTCATATGCTTTGGTTCCATCACAAAAAATTGTACTTAAGCAGCCAGAGTCACTTTTCTTCCTGCTGTTGGTTTTACATGCACATTATGTCTCAAGGATCTACAGTGCAAACAGCCTTGTGTTTAGAATCACAAAAGAGCTAGTCTGCCCAAGAAAGAAAGAAAGAAAGACTAAGCGAATTTGAGATTTGTCGTGTGCAGTGTGGCTGTTCATTGACAATATTTCAGTTGGTCCAGACAGGTATTGTAGATGTCTGATAAAAGATTGTTCCTCTCCAATGACACATTAATCTGTCTTGAGACTGGTCCAGCATGCTGATGGCGTCAGTGCAGGAAAACAACCTTAAGTACAAAGAAAGTAGCTTGATGCTTAGCAGGCTAATTGCAGTGCTTCAGAAACTCGCTTGCCAGCGGTGATTGTATTAGCTTCACTATCATCTGTCAATCATTATACAAATCTTCCTTGTTTTAATGCAAAGTTCACCTGTTTTGACCATTATGATCATGATCATTATGATTTTGGAGCAGAATGCCAATACTATACTTAGATGGGAACAAGTTAAGTCACCTTTATTTATATAGCGCTTTTTACAATGCAAATTGTGGCAAAGCAGCTTTACATTAATAATTGGCAAATAATTTTGGCTGCACAGCAGCTCCCAAAGAAAATGGTGTCATTGTCCAGCTTATTCTATATATTATTGATTCATTCCATTGCAAAAATCAATAGTTATTAGTCTAGTTAATTTATGTATATCAGCACTGCAGAAAACAGTGACGTAATTGTCCGACTCAGCTCAGTTCGCATACAACGGTGCCAATGCAGGCATATCAAAAACACTGCTGAATATCAAGCAAGTGTCCCCAACTTAAGCAAGCCAAAGGCAACAGCGGCAAGGAACCAAAACTCCAACAAATGGAGAAAAAAACTTTGGGAGAAACCAGGCTTAGTCGGGGGGCCAGTTCTCCTCTGGCCAACAGTGAACACTTGTCCGATACTCAGGCAGAGTTACAGGTCATTAAACCGATTTGGAATCACAACAGTCAAAATATTTAATCTAGTTCCATCTAGTTTAAGATCTTTTTGATCACTCCGGTATGGGAGGGTTTGTTGTGGTATGTGCCACTGATGAGTCGGTAAGGTCTTCACAAAGGATGAGCTAGTTCACACAGTCTCCGCCGACACCCCAGGTCCACACTGCTGCCGCACACAGGCACAGGTGCCAAATAGGAAAAGGATCTACCGCCTGCGGTTGATTTTGATATTCTAGGTATTAACAACTGGCCAGAATTCTGAGATCGTAATAGACGCGAAGGACTATAATGCATTAAGAGCTCACTCAGATACTGGGGAGCTAAGCCATTTAGTGCTTTGTAAGTAAGTAGCAAGATTTTAAAATCTATACAATGTTTAATAGGGAGCCAGTGCAGTTTTGACAGAACCGGGCTAATATGGTCATACTTCCTGGTTCTAGTAAGGACTCTAGCAGCTGCGTTTTGGACCAGCTGTAATTTGTTTATCACGCGAGCAGGGCAACCACCCAGTAGAGCGTTGCAGTAATCTAGTCTCGAGGTCATAAACGCATGAACTAGCTGTTCCGCATTTGTCATTGAGAGCATATGTCATAATTTAGATATATTTTTAAGATGGAAGAATGCGGTTTTACATATGCTAGAAATGTGGCTTTCAAATGAAAGATTGGTATCAAAGAGCTCACCCAGGTTCCTAACTGACGAAGACGACTTAACAGAGCAGCCATCAAGTGTTAGACAGTATTCTAGGTTATTATGTGCTGAAGTTTTTGGTCCAATAATTAGAATCTCTGTTTTTTCTGAATTTAGTAGTAGGAAATTACTAGTCATCCAATTTTTTATATCAGTTAACTTCTGTTAACTTTGAGAATTGGTAGGTTTTGTCAGGGCGCGAGGAAATATAGATATTGCATTATTAATATTGTCACTTACATTATATAACATTACATAGAGCACCATCACTTCAAAAGAGATATATTTGAAAGACTTTTAAGTAATACTGAAGATATTACTATAGATTACAGCAACACCTCCCCCTTTACCTTTCCGACGAGGTTCGTGACGATAATAGTAACCTTGAGGGCTAGACTCATTTAAAGTAATGTAATCATCTGGTTTTAGCCAGGTTTCTGTCAAACACAGCACATCTAGATTATTTTCTGTGATAATATAATTTACAATAAGTGCTTTTGAAGAAAGGGATCGAATATTCAGCAACCCAAGCTTTATCATTTGTTTATCTTTATTATCTCTGTTTTCTACTTGTTGAACATCAATTAAATTATCACCCGTAAATGGGTTTGGAAGTTTTCTGTATTTATTAGTTCAGGGTACAGACAGTCTCTATGTGATGATATCTAGGTGAAAGAGTCTCTATGTGTTGGGATTTATCTGACTTCTGTGACGTGAGACAGCTAGCAGACGGTCGGTTTAGCCAGTCTGTCTGCTTCCTGACCTGGGCCCCAGTTAGTCAAGGTTGAGCTCTAAGACTATGTGCCATATTACTAGAGAGAAGAGCGGCACCGCCCCAGGAGGGATGAATACCATCTCTTTTCAACAGGTCAGGTCTGCCCCAAAAACTTTTCCAATTGTCTATGAAACCTATATTATTCTGTGGACACCACTTAGATAGCCAGCCATTGAGTGATGATAGTCTGCTAATTATCTCACCACTCCTACGAGCAGGAAGAGGTCCAGAAAAAATTACAGTGTCTGACATTGTACGTGTGAGTTCACACACCTCTTTAATGTTAATTTTGGTGATCTCCGACTGGCGAAGTCGAACATCATTAGCGCCGACGTGAATAACAATCTTAGAGTATTTACGATTAGCATTAGCCAGCACTTTTAAATTTGCTTTGATGTCAGGTGCTCTGGCTCCCGGCAAACATGTGACTATGGTAATAGACTTGCACTTTTACGTAACAGTACACTCTGTATCCTCTGACTAAGAGTCAGAACTGACGAATTTGTGATTGTGGCCCCGCATAATGAACGGCTGGTGCGAGGTCCCTGAGCGACTGAGACCCGAATGAAACAGTAATAAGAGTAAAGAGTTAAATAGAATAATCAAAAACCAAAATTAATACATGACCAATGATTACTACTACTTTTAATTCATAAAATACGAATTAAAAGTGGTAATAATTTGAAATTGGAGTCAGATTAAGTGAAAATTTAAACTAAATCCTAAAAATTAAGTGAACTTCACGTGGGCGCTGAAAAGGCAAACACGCATCATAACTTCACCCAGGCCATCAGAGTCCATCCTTGTGTCAGACACAGACAAGAGGGATGTAAGTTCACAGTGTTTATTAAAACACAACAGCAACACAGTGCAACTGAACAAAAGCAGATATGTAGATAAAGTCTTTCAATAGGAGAACTTAGCTTCAATATGGTAAAGTCTTTCTTGTGATTGCAGAAGATCCTGAGTTCGGGGACGGGTAGCAGAACCAGAGCAGGAGGAATGGATCGGGATGACAGGTAGAGAAGAGCAGGTAAGTCTTTAGTGTCCATCAACGACAAGACCAGACAAAGAGGAGAGTATTTAAAGGGAGTGACGGTGATGAGGATCAGGTGCAGGTGATTAGAATTCAGGTGAGGCAGACCGTGTGATAGGATGATGTGCAGGATTGGTGGTGGGCGTGTCGGCAGGCTCCGTGACAGTGCCCCCTCCTCCACGGCCGGCTCCTGACGGACGAAATCTCTGACGACAGGGACGACCACGGCCTCTGGGAGCTGGCTTAGTAGGATGATCCTGGTGAAACTGTGTTAGCAGTATGGGGTCAAGGATGTCGTTACGAGCAACCCAGGATCTCTCCTGCGGTCCGTAATCCTCCCGGTCCGTCAACTAAGTACTCCAGTGTAGATCCCCGTCGACGGGATTCCAGGATGGTACGTACTTGGTAGATCGATTCTTCTACAGCCAGATCCGGAGGAGGAGGTACACTGCCATCACGCAATCCTGTGGAGGGTTTCAGTGAAGGGTTTTAATAATGAGACATGGAATGAAGGTGAGATAAGATACGTGGCCGGAAGCTGTAGACGGTAGGTCACTTCATTTAGCTGCCTCTGCACTGTGAATGGACCTATGTAGCGGGGACTCAGCTTGCGACAGGGCAGTCGGAGACGTATATCCTTGGTAGACAACCACACTTTCTGACCTGGGAGGTATGTAGCTGTCTCGGATCGACGTGCGTCTGCCTGGTTCTTGTGTCTCTGAACAGCCTGTTGGAGATGGATGTGTGCTGAGTCCCATACCCTCTCGCTCCGTTGGAACCAGTCTTGGACAGCTGGAACCTCCGACGGTTCTCCGGACCAGGGGAACAACGGTGGCTGGTAGCCTAGCATACATTGAAAAGGGGTTAAGCCTGTGGTAGACTGACACAGAGAGTTCTGTGCATACTCAACCCAGGGTAGGAAACGGTTCCAGCTGTCCTGGTTCTGCTGGCAGTATACTCTCAGGTATCTCCCAATCTCCTGTATCTTGCGTTCAGCCTGCCTATTAGTCTGGGGATGGTAGCCAGATGAAAGGCTAACGCTTACTCCTAGGAGTTGGAAGAAGGAATGCCAGACACGAGATATGAATTGGGGTCCCCGATCTGAGACAATATCCTTGGGGAGGCCGAAATGACGGAATACGTTCTGGAAGAGTGCCTCGGCAGCTTGTAATGCTGTGGGTAGTTTCTTCATAGGGATCAGTTTACATGCTTTGGAGAATCGATCTACCACGACGAAGATACAGGTGTTATTGTCAGAGGATGGTAGATCGGTTATGAAATCGACCCCTATGTGGGACCATGGACGTTGAGGTATCGGTAGGGGAACCAATTTACTAGCTGATAGCTGCTGAGGGGTGTTGGATATGGCACAGATCGAGCATCCCTTGATGAATCGGGAGATATCCTGAGCCATAGAGGGCCACCAGTACCGTTGACGTAAGAGCGAGAGGGTTCGCTCGCTACCGGGATGTCCAGAGCCCGGAGAGGTGTGAGCTGAATCCAGAAGGGCTTGACGACAGGACACGGGGACATAGGTTAACCCTTCTGGACCTCCCGGCGGAGCAGGTTCGGTTTCGGAGGCTTGACGAATTTGTTCATCAACATCCCATAGGATGGGTCCGATTATCATGGTTGGAGAGAGAATGGGTTCAACAGGTTGTGGATTGAGATCCGCTCAGTGAAGACATGATAGTGCGTCAGCTTTAGTATTCTTCTCTCCAGGGCGGTAAGTCACCACAAAGTTAAACTGGGTGAAGAACAGAGCCCATCTAGCCTGACGGGGATTCAGGTGTTTGGCTTCATGTAGATACTCCAGATTACGATGGTCTGTGATTACCTCGAAACAGTGAGTGGCTCCCTCCAACCAGTGTCTCCATTCCTCTAGTGCTAGTTTTATAGCCAGAAGTTCACGATTCCCGACATCATAGTTTTGCTCCGCCGGGGACAGCTTCTTGGAAAAGAAGGCACATGGAAGAGGTTTAGCGGTGTCGCCCTGCCGCTGTGACAACACAGCTCCTACTCCTGTGAGTGAGGCGTCCACTTCTACTATGAAGGGTCGGTCCGGACCAGGGTGGTGTAGGATAGGAGCTGTGCTGAAGGCTTCTCGGAAGGTGTTGAAGGCTGAAGTAGTGGCTGGTGACCAGGACAGAGACTTGGGTCGATGTTTAAGCATGGAGGTAAGAGGTGCGCTAATTTGATTACAGCCTTTAATGAACCTGCGATAGAAGTTGGCAAAGCCTAAGAATCTCTGGAGTTCCTTCACCGATGATGGAATAGGCCAGGTTTGGATGGCTTCTACCTTTTTCAGGTCCATTTTAACTCCCTGATTGTCAATAATGTACCCTAGGAACTGTACTGAGGAGATGTGGAATTCACATTTTTCCAGCTTGAGATAGAGCTGATGATCTCATAGGCGTTGGAGAACCTACCGCACGTGAGAATGATGTTCTGACAACGAAGAGGAATATATTAGAATATCGTCTATGTAGACAATGACAAATCTTTGGAGGTAGTCCCAGAAGACCTCGTTCATGTAGTTTTGGAATACGGCTGGTGAGTTGGATAGGCCGTACGGCATGACCTGGTATTCATAGTGGCCAGATGGGGTAATGAAGGCCATTTTCCACTCCTCGCCTTCACGGATGCGGATCAGGTTGTATGCGCTACGGAGATCGAGCTTGGAGAACACATGAGCGCCACGGAGCAGTTCCAGAGCAGCGGGGACCAACGGGAGAGGGTAACTGAATTTGACAGTTTGGGTGTTTAATACACGGTAATCAATACAAGGTCTCAAGCCTCCGTCCTTCTTGGCTAAAAAGAAGAAACTTGAAGCGGCAGGGGACGTAGAAGGTCGAATGAACTGTTGCTGTAGCGCTTCGGTGACGTACTCTTCCATGGCCTTCTGCTCCGGGATGGACAATGGGTAAATCTTGCCTTTAGGTAGAGTGGCCCCCGGTAGCAGGTCTATAGCACAGTCCCATGGCCGGTTTGGTGGAAGACGTGTCGCCAGATTCTTACTGAACACGTCCTGGAACGCCCGATACTCAGGAGGGATTTGTAGCTGACATTTCAATGGATGTAGAATGGATGGCGATCATGGAATTCTTATATGGAGGCTGGTTGACAGGACCAGAGCTGGGAATCTTGGATACCAGTGTGATGCAGGTCTGCAGAAAGGAATCGCTCCATTTGAGGATTTCACCAGTGTTCCAATCAATGACTGGATTATGTTCGGCCATCCACGGGTGTCCCAGGATCATGTCAGCGGTGGACCCCTCCAGCACCAAGAAGCAGATTTCCTCTGAATGTAGACAGCCTATGCGGAGCGTCAGTGTGGGAGTGTGGTGGTTGATATGCCCTCGACCCAGCGGTTTCCCCAGGATGGTTCGGATGGTCATGGTTTGTGGGTTTTGTTTCAGGGGAACTTGTAATGCTTGGAGGAGGTTGCGGGAGATGAAGTTCCCAGCGGCTCCCGAATCGATGAGGGCTTGTGCTGGAAGAGACGTATTTTGGGTTAGAACAGTCACTGGTGTACGAATTAGATGGCTTACTTTAGGATATAATTGGATTGTACTCACCGCGGGTCGAGGGATACGTACGGGACAGGTTTGTAGGTGGTGACCACTACCCCCACAGTAGAGACAGAGATGTTGTGCCAGTCTTCTTTGACGCTCCGCAGGCGCTAGATGATAGGAGTCCACCACCATGGGTTCGGGTGCTAGAGGGGTGGCGGCCTGAAAGCTTGGCGGAGGCTGCGAAATAGGTAAGGTTTGATTGCAGGCAGACAAGCGCTGGGATACACGGATTGTTTTCTGTATGAAGGTTTCCAGACCGATGACATCATCGTAGACGATCATGAACTGTCGGATTTTTGGGTTTAATCCTTGACGGAATGCAGTTAAGAGAGCGGTCTCGTTCCATCCACTCGCGGCTGCCAGGGTACGGAACCGTAAAGCATAATTACCCACGGAGTCCGCCTCCTTTTGTTCCTTTCTTTGTTGCACAGTTCTTCACCTTGGGTCCCACTCTAGGTATGTTGATGTTGCAAGATGCTAACAACAAACGCTTCCCGTACGGGCTGGGGAGCGGTCTTAGGTGGCCGTTCAGTCCAAAGGGATATAGTGAAGTCATCTTCTCGATTGGCACATCAATTGCCTCGAATCGATGGCTGTATTTCTGGTCCTGAAATACTACCTCCACCTCAATGTCCAGTGCAGGTGGACATCATTACGGTAGCCTCTAATACAAATTGCCAGCATGCAGTGTATTCTGCTTTGGGCTCTGGAAAAGTTCCTGTCCCTCAGAGCGATTTTATATCCTTGGATCCAATATGGGAGCAGATCTACTGTCCAGATATAGCATACCGACGGGGGAGTAGAAACTCTACTCTGAGTAGTGAAATAAATCTGGTAAAGATTTTACGAAATGGAGATAGCCCTTTGGCTCCCAACAGACAGTGCAATGTCCCCTCTACTTCTCTCTGAGTCACCCAGCTCCTACTGGGTCTGGATGTGATGGCGCATACATGGCCAAGAATGCACCTGTATGCGTTTTCCTCCAGTTTCTCTGCTTCTCTTCTCTGAGTTCTATCCAGAGTTCGTCAACAAGGGTCTTGCCTCTCGGAGATAACTCTCCTTGACGGCTCACCATGGGCGATGTGTTCATGTTTGGCCGCTAAGGGGAACCAACTGAGGGATACAGGGCTTTCACCTGATGTTATTGAGACCATTCTAAGCGCTAGGCCTCCCTCCACTAGATCAAGTTATGCTAATAAATGGGGAGTCTTTGAAAATGGTGCACTGCACACAATGCAGATCCAGTAAACTGCCAGATTGCTACAGTTCTGGACTTCCTCCAGGAGAATTATCTATAGGTACATGCCCCGCCATTCTCAGGGTTTATGTGGCCACTCTTTCGGCTTGCCACGCTCTAATTGACGGGGTGCTTTGGGCAAGCATGTCCTGCTCTCTCACTGCGTTTGAGGAGCCATCCTGCTAAGACTTTGCCCCAAGAATGGTGAAAGCTATTTTGCATCCCCATCTTGACTATCTGCCTATGGTTCCTTTCTCGACCTTGCATCCGGTTACTCTCGAAGCCTTCTGCCCTCCGCCGTTCACTACGCCAGATCAGGAGAGACTTCACAGACTGTGTCGAGTCCGTGCTCTTCAGGCCTATGTCCACCACACTAGCAAGTGGCATAAGTCAGAGCAGCTGTTTGTTTGTCATGGAGGCAGTTACAGGTTCTGCCGCAACGAAACAGACTGTCACATTGGGTGAAAGATGCTATTGCCCTTGCCTATGAGGCGTGTGGCCCCACTTCGCCAGTAGACATCAGGGCTCATTCCACCAGGAGGGTTGCCTCTTCTAGAGCTTTGCAAAATGTTTGTGATGCGGCAGGTTGGTCCTCTCCGCACACATTCATATGGTTTTATAGTTTGGATGTTCATGTTACTCCGGGCTCTTGCGTCCTTGAGTCAACATCACAAGCTAGTGTCTGAGACTCTCTGCGCTTTGTGACACTCTTCACAGCCACACAGTGTGGCGATGTGGGTATTCTCGTTCCCATAGCGCTGATCAAAGCGCAGCTCGAGTGTAACTTTTGATTGGGAACGCCCAGGTTACTTCACTTGTAACCCTGTTTCCTGAAAAAGTGGGAACGAGAAGAAGCGGCGCATTCTCATGACGTCACGTAGGCTATAAATATAGGTAAATTTCATTGACAATTTAAACACATATTCACAGCTGGTCACGACTAAAGATGTTCCCATAGCGCTGAACAAAGTGCAGCTTCTCGTTCCCGCTTTTTCAGGGAACAGGGTTACAGTGAAGTAACCTGGTCGTTCTGTTTAGAGCAGTCCTGTCATGTCTGCACCTGTCCTCATTAGTGTTTGATTAGGTAATCTTTGTCCAGCTGGTCTTGTTTAGTGCCCTCATCTACTCTGTGTATATATTCTCCCTGTTCTGGTCAGTCCCTGGACAGTTATTATTGGTGTAACATATTATGTTGGATTAAAGACTGTGTGTGTCCTACTATTATTTCTGTTGTGGGCTTTTTAAGCCACCAACGCATTACAGAATAACCGACCTCTCTAATACGAGACATAGTATTCAGCGCTGCGTCTCCTTCTCCTCCCGGAGAACAGTCCGGGGTACCTGGCCTGGATGCTCCTGAACAGCGGTCTCTTTCTGTGACAGCCAGCGAGCCTGAGGTGCCCACCAAGGTTGTTGTTGTGTCACATGTTATGTTCTCCTGTTGGATTAAAGACTGTGTGTTTCCTACTATTACCTCAGTCTTGTGCCTTTTAAGCCACCAATGCATTACAGTTGTGAAGTAGCTTTGGTATAATCAACCTTGTTGAACTTGTGCTGGTCAGACAAAGTCCAGATGGAGTGGGATGAAGTTGGATGAAGCAGACGAAGTCTGAGTGAGCATTAAAATTATTCTTTAAACCCCACTCTTTTTTTTACCATCACTTTGTCTCTTGCTTTCTAGATGTAGCTGTAGCTAACACAGCTGATTTAAATAACTTAAAAACCTTAAACTGCCAAGCCAAGGTCTCACTACTTGCACCTGCACAGACAAATTTATTCAAACTTAACAATACAGACTTTACAATATGATACTCACCATGCATAGCAAATAGCTTGCTTTCTTTTGCAATGCTAAACTACAGTAGCTGATGTAAGCTTTTGGTTTAATTATACTTCAAAGAAAAATGAAAAGGACATTGTCTAGACATTTTCTTTTTGCTGCAAGAATTTGGCTAATAGGTATTACACCGGTCTGAGAGCAGAGTATCTTTAGACTTCATGTCTAATCATTTCATGCCCCCAGGTCACACTACACAGAGCAGAGAGGAGCAGCAGATGCTTTATGAGAGAACACTCAACCTGGGATACGCAAGAAAGATACCGAAGCCACAGCTACAGCCTGGCGGATACAATATTTTGAAATCTCTTCATTTGTTTCAGTTTATTCTGATATTCATGACTTGTCCTGACCGCATGGCTTAACGTTGGAGAATTCAAAGGACATGTTGTACCAATGTAGCCCTCATCAATAGGACCATAAGTCAGAGGCATTGAGCATGTTTACATCTTTACAAGTTTACAAGTACATATTCTTTAAAAAAAAAAAAAACATTTACCTGCTCCATAGTTTTTGTACTAATAATGTTTAGAGCCAAACTAAGACAGGCACATTCCACTCCTCCTATTCTCCCATTTCTTTGGCATTTTAGACAGCAATTTAAATCAACTAAGTAATTGTTTTCATGTACTTAATGGTGCATTCAGTTGTTCTTTAGCTTTAGCATTTCTTTTGTAGTTCAATAGCATTAGCATCCCCGTTCTTCAAAACTTTGCTTATAAATATAACAAAATATAATTGGGAAAAACATGATAATATATAGAAAAAGCACAATGAACAATTGTATTTGCAGTGCCTTTTCTCAAATATTCAGAAGCCATTTGTGATAGTTTTTGCATTCTTCAAGGACACTGTAGAAACATTTTGCTTTTTGCCAGTTTGTTCTAAATGAAAATGAGGAACTGAATCCTTTCACAAGGAGCTGTAAAGACATTGCTAAAAAAGTGCTTTAAGCTTTTAAAAAAGGTAAAACAAGCTAGTGAACGTTTTTCACATACATTTGAAGAAAGCTTTCTTCACAGTTACAAACATTTTACGTAGGGTCTATAACATTAATAACTTTTAAAATGATGCATATTGTTAAAGCACAAAGGCCTAGCCAGACATTTTTAACGTTATCAGAAAAATGTAAATCAATTTAGAGAATGTTTTTCACACGTTTTTCATACAAATAACAGAAAAGGGTGAAAATATGCGTTATCTGACAAGTTTCAAACGGCGCATTAGCGTTAAACATATCAAGCAACAGTTGTTAAAAAACCAAATTGTTTCAAGCAAAACATTTTAACTACAATTTGCTGCTAAAGTTTTTTTCGTTTTTAGCAAAAAATAACTCAAAGTTCCGAGCAAGACATGTTCACTCACCAAAGAGTAGAGCAGAATGAGAATCGATCTGCGTGTTAAGCCACACCCAGTCTCCGCCCACCAAACACATCCCCAACACCGGAGAATAGACATGAGCTCAGGTGTGCATTTAAATTTTAATGAAATAATTAAACAAAACAACGTTTTTTAAAATAAAGTTTTAACATTTTTTAGGTCATTAACTTATTGATTTATTCACTCTCGGATAGCATCATCCATACCCCCCACTGGGGGAGTTTATGTACCACTGTTTTTGGAGCAAAAATATAAATTGAAACTATGTGCTTTAAACTTTAAAAAATGAGAAATGCGGGAGGTTTTTCACACACATGTAACACTTTCACATACAACTTTAAAGTGATGCAGATCACTAAAAGCAAAAATTCAGGCATAGTAAAATGTTATCAGAAAAAGCGTTTCTGAAAACCATAAACATTATAATTTAAAATTTAAGAATGTGAAACAATGTTTTGAGGTTAAATTACTGAGCAAAAACAATTTCTAAAGCTAGGGCTACTAAACATTAGATCGTTGACACCTAAGGCAGTTAATGAAAATAAATAAAATTATCACAGATAATAGTCTTGATGTAATTTGCCTTACTGAAACATGGCTTAAACCGAATGATTATTTCGGTCTTAATGAGTCTTGTCCACCTGGCTACTGTTATAAAAATAAATACTAAAATACTAGAAAAATTGGTTTCGGCCCAACTGTGCTCCTTCTTGCAAAAAAAAAACGCTATCTATGAAAAATTTCAGTCAGGATTCAGGTCTCATCATAGCACAGAAACTGCACTCGTTAAAATTACAAACGACTTACTTCTAGCTTCTGACCAAGACTGTGTCTCAATACTAGTGTTACTTGATCTCAGTGCTGTGTTCAACACTATAGATCATAAAATACTCCTAGACCGACTACAAAATTACACTGGTATTCAGGGACAGGCATTACGGTGGTTTAGGTCATACCTATCAGACGGACACAATTTTGTCTATTTAAACGGGGACAAATCTAAGATAACAATAGTAAACTATGGAGTCCTGCAAGGATCCGTGTTAAGCCCTCTACTATTTTCAATATACATGCTGCCACTCAGCAATATTATAAGAAAACATGGAATTAGTTTCCACTGCTATGCCGATGATACTCAGTTATATATTTCATCACGACCAGATGAAATCTCTAAATTATCCAAACTGACAGAGTGTGTTAAAGAAGTAAAACATTGGATGACTAGTAATTTTCTTCTATTAAACTCAGATAAAATTGAAGTATTACTTATTGGACCAAAGACCTATACACAGAATCTCTCAGACTACAGTCTGCATTTAGAAGGATGTACTGTTACTCCATCCTCGACAGTTAAAGACTTGGGTGTTATATTAGACAGCAACTTGTCCTTTGAAAATCATATTTCATATGTTACAAAAACAGCCTTTTTTCACCTCAGAAACATTGCCAAGATATGGAATATGTTATCTATTTCTGATGCAGAAAAGTTAATTCATGCTTTCATGACGTCTCGACTAGATTACTGTAATGCATTATTAACTGGTTGTCCTGCTTCCTCTATAAACAAGCTACAATTTGTACAAAATGCAGCTGCTAGAGTTCTTACCAGGTCAAGAAAATATGATCATATAACACCAATTTTGTCATTTCTACACTGGTTACCCATTAAGTTCTGTATCGATTATAAAGTATTGCTAATGACCTATAAGGCTCTAAATGGTTTAGCTCCTGTGTACTTAACCGATCTTCTATTGCCCTACAATCCGTCACGCTCTTTAAGATCACAAAACTCTGGACTTCTGGTTGTACCTAGAATAGCTAAGTCCACTAAAGGAGGGAGAGCGTTTTCACATTTGGCTCCGAAACTCTGGAATAGCCTTGCTGATAATGTAAGGGGCTCAGACTCACTCACCCAGTTTAAATCTAGATTAAAGACACATCTCTTTAGCCAAGCATTCACATAATGCATCTCATATCAGATCAATTGCTCATTATGACTATCTTTGCTTAAAGTTATGAACAGCAGCTACGTTAATTATTCTCCTTTTGCTTTTCTGTTTTACCTCGGGACACCCGCCCCGAGGTGACTAGAGAGCACATCAGCTTCAGTCCGGATCCAGCCTCTTAAGAAGACCTCAGATGACCATCACCTGTGAAGAGACGGCGCCGAATCCTGCGAGGACTTCAGAAGACGCAATCATCTGGATCACATTGCCAAATCTATATCCTAATTATTGTTAATGTAATTCATTTTCCAGGAGCTCTTTGCTTCTAACTTCAGTTAAACTGCTAACTCTGATTGTAAATTAACTAAATTTGCTAACTGCATTCTTTAAATTGTAATGTTGACATCCATTCTCTGTAAAGCTGCTTTGAAATGATATGTATCGTGAAAAGCACTATACAAATAAATTTGAATTGAATTGAATTTAATTAAATATTGCAATCAAGGGTGTTTTTTTTTAATAAAAATCGTTTCACATTTACATTTGAAAAGTGTTTTCCCCCCACATACAACATTAAAAATGTTAAAAACAACAACAACAAAAGACAATACGGTTACAAAGTTTTTTTTTTTCCACGTGATGTTAAACAATCTTAGAAGAGGTAAAATGTGTTTCTAAAACATGTTGTAACGCAAAGTTAAAATGTTCCATAGTCCAGAGAGAAAAACAGTGTTTGTACCGCATAAAAAGATGATGTCGTATTCTCCCCAAGGTTTGATAACTAAACTTGAACGCCATCACACTCGTCTGAATTCATGGGGATTAAGTGAGAAAAAAAGTTCAAAGAAAACATTCAACTCAAATCTCAAATAAAAACAGGAAAATTAAAGCAAGAGACATGGCCATGCGCTGTTGTCATTCTCAACTCAAATTAAAGCGAATATGTCTGTTACAATACGTAAAACATTAAACATAACACGCAACAGCGTTTAAAACTATGTCCAACAAGAACTTTTCACGTTTTTAACATTTCATATCAAGTAGCTTAATCTTTTCCGCTTGAGACATCATCACTCACAAACAACAAACGTTTTGAAAGAGGATCATGTGTAAAGCAGCACGCGCATCCAAAGGAAAGGTACGCATACACAGAACAAACAAAACAACGTAATAAAATAGCATTTAAAAATATGATTATGATGAGGTTAATGTAGTTATGTATTTTTTGAAACCTAATACTTTCAAGTCTCTCCCCTTCTGCAACAATAACAACACCACACACACACACACACACACAAACACATGATGTTTTATTAACAAAGTTCGGGAGGAACATATTCAAATGATCTAACTAATCATCACATCACTCCAAACAGCTGTCATTAATCAGCAATCAACATGTCTGCCCAATCAGCATGAGCAGAGACCTATATATCGACGCAGTCCACTCACCTATGCTTTTAGACAGTTTCAGCATTTGGCCCAGCTCAACATGCCCGAAATCGAGCTCTTCCCGCTCGACGAAAATATTTCATCCTCGAGAAATCTTTGCCACAATCCAGCTGGTCTAGGAGCGATTATCCTCCATCTAGCACCAGCTATCTCGCGGGCGTCAGCCCAAACAAATGAGTCCCAGCACAACGAGATCGACTCGCGCACCACGGGCGAAACATCCGCGGTCTCCTTCCCCGTATCTCTCTGCTTCAGCACATTCAATCATTCCTGCCATAGAGAAACGGACAATAAGGCCAGTCGAGCACCAAGCTCGCGTCTAGAGCAATACCGCCCTCTTCCCGCGATTGAACGGGCTTTTCTCCAGCGTCAGGCCGCCGCATCATTGGGAAAGAGACACTGCACAGACTGGTAGGACAAATTCATAAAAACGTTTGTTATTACTGAATACAGTTGGAAGTGTTTCTTTTAAGTAATTGTGTTGTGATCCTTTAGTGATTGTTGAACGCGATTGAATAAATTCAAGGCGGACATTTTATTATACAAGCTTTCAACTTTTACCATAAGTCTCTTTTGAACTTGATTAATGTGCATGTGCCATGCAAACCAGCGCAGATAAGGAGCAAACGATCACAAATTAGACTGTACTCTGTTGTTTGACGGTTATCCAATATCAACCAATGATTACAGTATCAAACTGCGTCAGAGGTGAATATGCGCAGCATGTTTTAGGTTTCTCATCATATAAGTGTGTTATCACTTTCATAAAACCTATGGAAAAAACAAGAATATTACGAACATCTAATAATCAGCCCACGTGGATTCCAGTTGTCTAGGTTGAAACCATGGGTCCAGCCAAATCCAGTGAATTCAGGGCATTAACTTGGATATTGTTCACTTCCAGAGCTTACTGCACAAGGGAAATCGAAAGGATTTTTCTGGTCTGGTCTGCTTTCCTAGACAGTCTAATTTTCCTATAAATGTGAACTACTGTACGATAAAACTCATTTCACTGCCTTTTCCTCCACCAGTGGCCTACAGCTCTTTCAGCAGACCCTAGCGTGGACAACAGATGGACAATTTTCCATCCCAGCTTTGCTCTTCCTTCACCTTCCCCCGTTACAACCCAAGCGTGAGGCTGCCTCCGCTCCCCAAACCATTCCTTTCTCCACAACACAGAGCCTCATATCACCGAACGCCATTGCTTTGGAATCGCACCCTTGTCGCTAGCAACATCAGAGCACAGATTTAGCTAGAATTCAGGCTACTGGCTCCAAGCCGGACTCAAACCCAGTTTCTCACTACTCAGAACTGATCTTCCCATAAATCACCCACTAAAACCCCTCCATGATGCATTTCTGTTCAATTCTTCTAGCCATTTCTCCTAGAAATCTCCAATCCTTCCTAACGGCAAAGAAGTGTTTTAAAGCTTTCCACTTCACATACAACCTGCATTTCCTGATTTTCTCTGCTTACCATCACCTCATTCATGTTTCATCTCAATGGCATCAAGAACCTACAAGCCAGCTCCATCTAGGGTTTCCTGAACAGAATCCAATATTTGAACTCCTTTTCAGTTCACCCTTCTCGGCAACAGCCAATTCACAGACATCTCTGCTCATCAAACGTATCCAAAGAACCCAACCCACCCTCCGCTGAGGCTATTATTCCATCAACATCGCCCGAATACTCAACGCAATCTTCATATTGGCTTTTGTTTTCCTCAGGTGTTCTAACTACATGCTCACCTTATCTACTTAACACCACCAATCCACTAATAGTGTAAATATTTCCATCCTAACTGTGGCAGAAACATCCACCCATGTGCTCCAGCAGGAACCAACTTCACTATTCATCTGCTGCAACAGCAATACTACCTTAAGCTTCCAGAGAAGATCCGCTTTTCTATCAAAGTTGTCTCGAAGCAACTTTTCTCCACTGCCGCAGCAGTGACGTTCTTTCACACTCCTTCTGGAGCTCAAGAATCGGAATCATTAAGCATTGGAATCGCAGTTGGAATTAATAAAATTCAAATTGTAACTTTAATCGGTCACACTACTATCATCATTATCATCAGTCACTATTGTCATCATCATGATCATCAACTTCAACAGCCAGCATCATCATCACTAGCTATATGACCATCATTACCGTCAGTCAACATACTGTAATTATGACGATTGTCATATCAAAATTATTGGCATCATTCTCTCTCAACTTCAACAGTAATGTTCCCTCTGCTACCACAGGAGCTCAGTTTCTTTGGAAATTTTACCACTGCCGCAGCAGTGATTTTCATTCACGCTCCCGCAGGAGCTCAAGAATCAGAATCAATAAGCAGAATTGGAATGGTTAAAATTCAAATATTACCCCACCTTAATCATCATCATCATCTGTCACCATTTTCTTCATCGTCATCATAATTCATCTCAACGTCATCATCGTCATCTCTCAACATCAACACCATCATAGTAATTGTCTTTCAACATCATCAATAGTAATGTCCCTTCACACTCCCACAGGAGCTCAGTTTATTTGGAAATTCTCCTGCAGCAATGAAGTTCCTTTTCGCTCCCGCAGGAGTTAAATAATCAGAGCCAATAAGCAGAATTGGAATCATAATTCAAATGATACCCAACCTTAATTATCATCATCGTCTCCCAACGTCATCAATAGCGATGTTTTCTCACTCTCCCGCTGGAGCTCCATTTTCTCCGGCAAATTCTACACCACTGCATCAATGTTGTCTGTAAATTTCTCCACCTCCGCAGCAGTGGTGCTCCTCACGCTCCCGCAGGAGCTCAGCGGCTTTAATGCCTCCACTGCCGCAGCAGTGATGTTCCTCACGCTTCCACAGGAGCTCAGTGGCTTTAATGCCTCCACTGCCGCAGCAGTGATGTTCCTCACGCTCCCGCAGGAGCTCCGTTTTCGCCGGCAAATTCTATACCCCCGCACCAATGTTCTCTGGAAAATTTCTCCATCGCCACAGCAGTGGTGCTCCTCCACTCCTCAGCTCCCGCAACTTTCTACAGCCGACTACCAGCGATGCTCACCTTTCTGAAGCCAAGGCCAAACTCTCACAACGCAAAAAGCCCTCCCGATCCAGTGACTAACCCCTCCCTACGATTAGCACACTTTCAGCTTCACACTCTGCTAGTTTTGGGGGGTTAGCAACATTCTTTCCGGCTGCTGTCCCTCGTCAGTTGCAGCTTTTTGGCGGGAGTACTCTGGGCTCAGGCCAAATACTGAGCTCGGAGCCCTCTCCTCGGACAGAACGCCAAATATGCATACTAATTACTCTATCTGATTATTTGTAAGTGTGAACTCGTGAAATAGTCTAAACTTTTACGACATTGCGAGTGATTGCATCATGCTATTAGATAACGAGTGTCACATGTATGTCTTGTTTTCATTTAGTTCTGTCTCGTCGTCATTAGTTTGTATTAATCACTGTGTCTAATTAGTTAAGTCCTGTCAGCTGTCCTCGTTTAGTCCTCGTCATCAGTTTATTAAGTTCCCTCCTATGTTCTGTCCATGGTCGGTTATTGTCTGTGCATATGCACACTGTGGCGTATGTTTTCCGTGAGCCTGTATGTTGTAAATTTATCAACCTTTGGACTTTATTCGTCTTCTGTCAGACCCCGTAGCGTTACAATGAGAAAGGAGGTCTGGTCTGAACGCAGAATCAGTGGCGCATGGATATGAGCTCTTCAAAGGCTGTAGAACAACCAAGGATGTTTCGGGGGGCGTTTTATAACTGGTGAATCTGGCATTGTGAACTTCTGATGGCATTGTGAACTTTGTTTGGCATTGTAAGGTTATCTACAAAAAATTGTGAAAACAATAACATTAATGCAACTTTTACTTTATAAAGTACTGTGATTTTACTGAAACGAGACAAAAAGAATAGTTATTTTTCCCAGTTGGCCATGCAGTTATTCCTTTTTTGTACTTTTCAGACCTAAAATGTTGAACACTACAGGCGTTGTTCATGCACTGCCCAAGAAAGCTCATCTTGGTATCTTTGTGAGCTCTACCCATAGCACAAAACTTTGCGTTGGGTGATCCAGAAAATTAAAGCTTCATAAGAGAAAATATTATGGAAGTCATTTTCAAACTGCGAGTGTACTTCAACATGTTATACAATATTTCCAAAATTAATAATTGTTACGGAATACAGACTCACAAGGCAGGAGAACAGTTGACAAGGTTTATTGAGCACACCGGGATTGACAAACACTGGTAATGGTAAATGCAATGAAGGCAAACAAGATGAATGAGTATACTGACAGTCTCTTTGGTTGACAGGGGAAGCGATGATATGATGACTGAGTGATACTGAGCACACACTCCGATTAAGGATGGGCTGACCTGATGGATTCCGGAGAGTGAAGACAGACGTAGACTCAGACTGACGATGACTCGACGGGAACACAGAGGAGAGGATCAGACGACGAGACAGGAATACCGACTGGTAGGTTACCACAATCCTTTAACGGATATGAACACAAAAATTGATAATGCGTCAAGTGTATGCCAGGTTAAATTGATGCGTTTTTAGTCTAGAACAATGCTAGGAAGATCTTTTCCTATTTGGCACCTAAACTCTGGAACGGATACCGCCTGCGGTTGATTTTGATATTCTAGGTATTAACAACTGGCCAGAATTCTGAGATCGTAATAGACGCGAAGGACTATAATGCATTAAGAGCTCACTCAGGTACTGGGGAGCTAAGCCATTTAGTGCTTTGTAAGTAATTAGCAAGATTTTAAAATCTATACAATGTTTAATAGGGAGCCAGTGCAATTTTGACAGAACCGGGCTAATATGGTCATACTTCCTGGTTCTATTAAGGATTCTAGCAGCTGCGTTTTGGACCAGCTGTAATTTGTTTATCACGCGAGCAGGGCAACCACCCTGTAGAGTGTTACAGTAATCTAGTCTCGAGGTCATAAATGCATGAACTAGCTGTTCCGCATTTGTCATTGAGAGCATATGTCGTAATTTAGATATATTTTTAAGATTGAAGAATGCGGTTTTGCATATGCTAGAAATGTGGCTTTCAAATGAAAGATTGGTATCAAAGAGCACACCCAGGTTCCTAACTGACGAAGACGACTTAACGGAGCAGCCATCAAGTGTTAGACAGTATTCTAGGTTATGTGCTGAAGTTTTTGGTCCAATAATTAGAATCTGTTTTTTCTGAATTTAGTAGTAGGAAATTACTAGTCATCCAATTTTTTATATCAGCTACACATTGTTATTTTTGAGAATTTGTAGGTTTTGTCAGGGCGCGAGGAAATATAGAGCTGAGTATCATCAGCTTAACAGTGAAAACTAATACCATGCTTCCTAATGACATCTCCCAAGGGTAGCATGTACAGAGTGAAAAGTAACGGCCCTCGAACTGAGCCTTGTGGTACTCCATATTGAACTTGTGATCGAAATGACATCTCTTCGTTTACTACTACAAACTGATAACGGTCGGATAAGTATGATTTGAACCATGCCAATGCAATTCCACTAATGCCAGCATAATTTTCTGGTCGATAGTGTCAAAAGCAGCACTGAGGTCTAGTAACACTAATAGAGAGATACAACCACGATCTGATGATAAGAGCAAATCATTTGTAACTCTAATAAGAGCAGAGTCAGTACTATGGTACGGTCTAAATCCTGACTGGAAATCCTCACAGATACCATTTCTTTCCAAGTGGGAACACAGTTGAGGTGAATACTGCCTTTTCTAGTATTTTTGACAGAAAAGATAGATTGGAGATCGGTCTGTAATTGACTAATTCTCTAGGATCAAGTTGTGGTTTTTTTAATAAGAGGTTTTAATAATAGCCTGCTTAATTTTTCGGTACGTAATCTAGTGATAAAGATGAATTAATGATCTTAAGAAGAGGATCTATGACCTCTGGAAGCATCTCTTTCAATAGCTTAGTCGGTATAGGGTCTAACATACATGTTGTTGATTTCGATGATTTAACAAGTTTAGACAATTCTTCCTTTCCTATAGCAGTGAATGAATGGAATTTTTCCTCAGGGATGCTACAATCCACTGTCTGATGTGATACTGTAGTAGACGGTTGCATGGCTATAATTTTCTCTCTAATGTTGTCAATCTTGCAAGTAAAGAAGTTCATAAAGTCATTACTACTGTGCTGTTTGGAAACATCAGAAGTTGAGGCTGTATTTCTCGTTAATTTAACTGTATTAAATAAGTACTTAGGCTTGTGTTTATTTTCTTCTAAAAGATTTGAAAAATAAGCAGATCTAGCGGTTTTTAAGGCCTTTCTGTAGTCTATCATTTTCTCTCTCCATGAAATCTGAAAAACTTCTAGTTTTGAATTCTTCCAGCTGCGCTCCATTTTTCTGGCTGCTCTCTTAAGGGCCCGAGTGTGCTCGTTATACCATGGCGTTGGACAAATATCCTTAATCTTTTTTAAGCGCAAAGGAGTGACAGAGTCTAGAGTGTTGGAAAAGAGAGCGTCAATAGTTTGTTGCAACATCGAGTTCTTCTAAGCTGTCTGTTTTGCTAAGATGATGAAACTGATCAGGAAGATTATCTGTAAAGCAATTTTAAGTGGTAGAAGTGATGGTTCTAACATATTTGTGGCAGAGAGACCGTTTTGCATCCTTGGTTAAATGTAGCATGCATGAGACTAGATAATGATCTGAGACGTCATCGCTCTGCTGCAGAATTTCAACGGCATCAATATCGATTCCATGTGACAATATTAGATCTAGAGTATGATTATGACAATGAGTGGTCCTGACACGTGTTGTCTAACTCCATTAGAGTTTAGAATATCTGTTAATGCTAATCCCAGTGCGTCTTTTTGAAGAAAGGGATCGAATATTCAGCAACCCAAGCTTTATCATTTGTTTATCTTTATTATCTCTGTTTTTTACTTGTTGAGCATCAACTAAATTATCACCCTTAAATGGGTTTGGAAGTTTTCTGTATTTATTAGTTCGGGGTACAGACAGTCTCTATGTGATGATATCTAGGTGAAAGAGTCTCTCTATGTGTAGGGATTTATCTGACTTCTGTGACGTGAGACCGCTAGCAGACGGTCGGTTTAGCCAGTCTGTCTGCTTCCTGACCTGGGCCCCAGTTAGTCAAGGTTGAGCTCTAAGATTATGTGCCATATTACTAGAGAGAAGAGCGGCACCACCCCATGAGGGATGAATACCATCTCTTTTCAACAGGTCAGGTCTGCCCCAAAAACTTTTCCAATTGTCTATGAAACCTATTATTCTGTGGACACCACTTAGACAGCCAGCCATTGAGTGATGATAGTCTGCTAATTATCTCATCACTCCTAGGAGCAGGAAGGGGTCCAGAACAAATTACAGTGTCTGACATTGTACGTGCGAGTTCACACACCTCTTTAATGTTAATTTTGGTGATCTCCGACTGGCGAAGTCGAACATCATTAGCGACGACGTGAATAACAATCTTAGAGTATTTACGATTAGCATTAGCCAGCAATTTTAAATTTGCTTTGATGTCAGGCGCTCTGGCTCCCGGCAAACATGTGGCTATGGTGGCTGGTGTCTCTATTTTCACGTTCCGTGTAATAGAATCGCCAATAACTAGGGCACTTTCAACAGATTCTCAGTGGGTGTGTCACTGAGTGGGGAGAACCTGTTTGATGTTCTAATCAGAACGGAAGAGTGGTGTTTTTTCCCACAACTAGGCTGCCTCACGGTCACAAAGTTGCCCTGCTGCACGGGCTCTACAGCTGGAACTGAACAATGTACAGAGTTCGCTAAGCTAGTCGCATCCAAAACAGTATCTGAAGCCCTTGCATTCTTACTATCCTCAATTAAAGTTTGGATGCGTGTCTCTAATTCTAAGATTTTCTCTGTCTGACCATTTCCCTACATTTATGACATGTGAATCCCTCATCGCTGACAGAGAAAGCTATACTATGCATGTGACAGGCAGTGCAAGTAACAATGAAAGGAGAAGATGACATAGCTTACCGTGTTTGTAGACCGACCCGTCTTACCAGTTGTTTGATGAACTTGTAGAAAAAGGAGAGCGCGACAGAAATGATGGTGGGCACGGATAACACAAACTAGCGTAATGCTAACGCGTTGTGATAGTGATTTAGATTAAAAGATTAAAACTAGCGATGTCAGATTAATGTGAAAGGCAATATAAGACTATCAGATATATAGTGAAGATAAAGTAGACAGCAAACAATGACAATAAATAGATTCAAAACCAAGCTATACGGAGCAACAGACTCAAACAATTCAGCAGCGAGGCAGACAGGAGCAATCGATCACCAGAGCCAAATTACAGAGATGTATGAGCTAAGGAACTTATCTGACCACAAGTAAACAGGTAACGGTTTGTTTAAAGTGACACAAAATGTACAGTTAGAGATGCTCCTACTTCATATGTGTGTAAATAGGTGTGCTAAAATCTTTGAAAAGAGCCAATTAGCTACAGTCGTGGCCAAAAGTTTTGAGAATTACATATATATTGGAAATTGGAAAAGTTGCTGCTTAAGTTTTTATAATAGCAATTTGCATATACTCCAGAATGTTATGAAGAGTGATCAGATGAATTGCATAGTCCTTTTTTGCCATGAAAATTAACTTAATCCCAAAAAAACCTTTCCACTGCATTTCATTGCTGTCATTAAAGGACCTGCTGAGATCATTTCAGTAATCTTCTTGTTAACTCAGGAGAGAATGTTGACGAGCACAAGGCTGGAGATCATTGTCAGGCTGATTGGGTTAGAATGGCAGACTTGACATGTTAAAAGGAGGGTGATGCTTGAAATCATTGTTCTTCCATTGTTAACCATGGTGACCTGCAAAGAAACGCGTGCAGCCATCATTGCGTTGCATAAAAATGGCTTCACAGGCAAGGATATTGTGGCTACTAAGATTGCACCTAAATCAACAATTTATAGGATCATCAGCAACTTCAAGGAAAGAGGTTCAATTCTTGTAAAGAAGGCTTCAGGGTGTCCAAGAAAGTCCAGCAAGTGCCAGGATCGTCTCCTAAAGAGGATTCAGCTGCGGGATCGGAGTGCCACCAGTGCAGAGCTTGCTCAGGAATGGCAGCAGGCAGGTGTGAGCGCATCTGCACGCAGTGAGGCGAAGCCTTTTGGAAGATGGCCTGGTGTCAAGAAGGGCAGCAAAGAAGCCACATCTCTCCAAAAAAAACATCAGGGACAGATTGATCTTCTGCAGAAAGTATCGTGAATGGACTGCTGAGGACTGGGGCAAAGTCATATGCTCCGATGAAGCCCCTTTCCGATTGTTTGGGGCATCTGGAAAAAGGCTTGTCAGGAGAAGAAAAGGTGAGCGCTACCATCAGTCCTGTGTCATGCCAACAGTAAAGCATCCTGAGACCATTCATGTGTGGGGTTGCTTCTCATCCAAGGGAGTGGGCTCACTCACAATTCTGCCCAAAAACACAGCCATGAATAAAGAATGGTACCAAAACACCCTCCAACAGCAACTTCTTCCAACAATCCAACAACAGTTTGGTGAAGAACAATGCATTTTCCAGCACGATGGAGCACCGTGCCATAAGGCAAAAGTGATAACTAAGTGGCTCGGGGACCAGAACGTTGAAATTTTGGGTCCATGACCTGGAAACTCCCCAGATCTTAATCCCATTGAGAATTTGTGGTCAATCCTCAAGAGGCGGGTGGACAAACAAAAACCCACTAATTCTGACAAACTCCAAGAAGTGATTTATGAAAGAATGGGTTGCTATCAGTCAGGATTTGGCCCAGAAGTTGATTGAGAGCATGCCCAGTCGAATTGGAGAGGTTCTGAAAAAGAACGGCCAACACTGCAAATACTGACTCTTTGCATAAATGTCATGTAATTGTTGATAAAAGCCTTTGAAATGTATGAAGTGCTTGTAATTATATTTCAGTACATCACAGAAACAACTGAAACAAAGATCTAAAAGCAGTTTAGCAGCAAACTTGGTGAAAACTAATATTTATGTAATTCTCAAAACTTTTGGCCACGACTGTACAAATAAGTAATACAGAAATCCTCTCTCCTGGTCTATTGTGGAATTTTGTAAATATGGTTTTCTAAATTACATTTTTCCCCCACTAATCGATGATGCTGTTTGAATTTTGTTTCTTTGTGTTTGTACAGTTGATCAGTTTGTAAACACTCTGAGCGTGGTCAAACATGTTCATGGGAGTTAATGAAAACAGAACAAATACAGCATAAAGGGAATTAAAAGACAGCCCTCCTACATGACATTGCTTAAGACTAAACAAATGATATTTCTTAGGTCATCTTTCTGGTCTGTCTTCAATGTGGGATTACAAGACATGACAACCCAACGTAAAAAGTGAGTCTTGCTGTTTTTCTGTCACCATACAACTATTACACTTCAAACTTTTCTTACTATTACACTTAAAAGATAGTTAGATGCACAGTTCTTTTGTGCATGTCTCTAAACAAGTAAATGAATTGCAGTTGATAAATAGTCTTTTTTTAATTTATTTTTTTATTACTATTATTCTGTCCACACCAATACTTTGACACCATTTTTTTAGGTCTGTTCCACAAGAGACATTGTATTATGTCTTTTCATGAAAACAAACCAATTTTTCCCTCATCGGCAGAATACTAAAATGTTTTAGCATGTCGGAAATTTCAGTAGTTAGCTAGCAAATGCAACTATTTATTACAAAGACTATTTACATACGTGAAACATGATTAGTCACATTGTTATTGCCTCACATGTTTAACACTGCTAGTGTTCTTTGCCTCATCAAAGTTCACAAAGTTCTCATTCACAAAGTAGCACACTGACTTTGAAACTAGACCAAATACTCGCATGTAACAGTTTGGAGACATTTGTGTTTTTATGCTTCTTTGATTTTGTACATGTTTTAATTTTACTCAATATTTTAATGCGCTAAAGGTTTATAACTGAACTTTAACATCTTAATCTTTGGTAAATGTTAACTTAATGGCCGCACTAAATGAAATACACCCTATCTACTTTCTAAATCCGTGTTATGGATCTTATTGTGAACAATACACCCATTTTTTGATTGTGTAAACTTTAATCAAAATATGCTAACTGAAAATTTTGGTCAAATTAATAGACATCTCTGCTTCACTGTGGCCTACCTTAATCCTGTATAGTTGTTTATGAATTCCTGATGACAACCCCCCCCATGCATCACCCTCAGTGGGCAAGGGCTTAGTGTCCCGATAAACTCACAGAGATACACAGAGCTCAGTTGCTCTCTTAACTGAGTTGACCTAACCTTTCAATGCAATACCTGCTTGACTAAGTGGACTCCTGTGCTACTGCTACATCTCATTGATTAAAGGCTGAAGGAACATTGTCTGCTTGTTACATGGATTGCCTAAGTCACCTTCAACATTCCTGTTTGTTTGAGACTGACACAAACTGCGCTTCTTCGACTAAAAACACTTTGGGGGATCTGATCCATAAACCCAAACTTCAAAGCGTTAATTCACACGGCTTGGACAATTGTGGTTTAAGGACTCAGTCACAGGGTATCATTCGGCATTGAATAGGGGAAAAAAGATTATATTGTGCATAAAGTTGAGTTCTGAAGAAGCCATCTTCAACGCAGTGGATTTCTGAAATGGCTATGCAAAAACTGATGGAGTGCGGAAGTTCTGACGATGCTGTGCAGAAGCAGCTGCCAGTGTGCGAGTGCACCACAGGCTATGTGTGTCATTTAAAAGCTTTGTTAGACTGTGTTTGTAAAGACCATTTTAGAGGACAGATGGTTGACTTGATGAAAAGATCATCGATGCTGCATGTGATTCGAATAGCGATCGTAGATTCTCATTATTGGACCAAAAACTTCTGGACATAATAACCTAGAATACGGTCTAACACTTGATGGCTGCTCTGTTAAGTCGTCTTCGTCGGTTAGGAACCTGGGTGTGCTTTTTGATACCAAACTTTCATTTGAAAGCCACATTTCTAACATATGTAAAACTGCATTCTTTCATCTTAAAAATATATCTAAACTACGACATATGCTCTTAATGACAAATGCGGAACAGCTAGTTCATGCGTTCATGACCTCAAGACTAGATTATTGTAACGCTCTACTGGGTGGTTGCCCTGCTCGCTTGATAAACAAACTACAGCTGGTCCAAAACCCAGCTGCCAGAGTACTTACTAGAACCAGGAAATATGACCATATTAGCCGGTTCTGTCAAAACTGTACTGGCTCCCTATTAAACCTCATATAGATTTTAATCATAACACATGACACATTATCAATTTTCAGTCTTCATATCTGTTAAATGATTGTTAGGTTGCATAGAACAGGTCAGCCAGAACTGGGAACACTTCCTATAACACCGGATGTACTTGTTACATCAGAAGAAGAATGGCGTCTACACTAATTTTTGTCTCTCTGCTTATCCCAAGGTTTACCAATTAACATGATTGGCTGGATCCGGGCCGTGTCCGGGTCGGATGGGGAACCTGCTCCTGTGCGCGGGAGCAGCATGGCCCTGGGGTGTCGGCGGAGACTGTGTGAACTAGCTCAAACCTTGTGAGGGCCTTACCAACTCATCAGCCAGTGGCACATATTCCCAACAAACCGTCCCATACCGGCGTGATTAAAAAGGTCTTAAACTAGATGGAACTGGATTAAATATTTTGACTGTTGCGACTCCAATCGGACTTATGACCTGTAACTCTGCCTGAGTATCGGGCAAGTGTTCACTGTTGGCCAGAGGAGAACTGGCCCCCCGACTAAGCCTGGTTTCTCCCAAGGTTTTTTTCTCCATTTTGTTGTAGTTTTGGTTCCTTGCCGCTGTTGCCTTTGGCTTGCTTAAGTTGAGGATACTTTCTTGCAGCAGTGTTTTTTATATGCTTGCATTGGCGCCGTTGAATGCGAACTGAGCTGAGCCGGACGATTATGTCACTGTTTTCTCCAGTGCTGATATACATAAATTAATTAGACCAATAACTGCTGATCTTTGCAATGGAATGAATCAATAATATATAGAATAAGCTGGACAATGACACCATTTTCTTTGGGAGCTGCTGTGCAGCCAAAAATGATTTGCCAATTATTAATGTAAAGCTGCTTTGCCACAATTTACATTGTAAAAAGCGCTATATAAGTAAAGGTGACTTGACTCGATTGTATGGGGGATACCAAACGTGTGACAAATCTCAAAAATGAAATGGACATCGTAAGAGGACTGAAAAGTTCATGGTCTGATACAATCAGTCATATGACGAGTTTGTGTATTATCACCAAAGAGTCAATCTGGGTAACTATTAGTAAAGTTTTGGATGTGATGTCTGAATGTAGTGACGAGTTCAGAGATACCGAGGTTCTCTGTATGTGTAAATATGTAACAGGTCTATGTGTCACTGCTTTCAAAAAATAAGAAATTCTGTGAAACCCGTGAAATAGTTTAAACTCTAGTAAGCTATACCCTAGAGCAAAACATGATAGCCTGCAGAGATTTTCTTTTCTGGCTAGACACCCTGTAATGCCATTATTACTGTTTTACTGTTTCTATCTAATGCCATTTTTTAATCATGTTCTTTACTACTTCAATGTATAAGTATATATATTGTTGAAATAAGTTCAATCAGTAAACTTATTTTTTGTGCTCATAAAAACGGTATTACACAACTTGCAACCCTGATTTAAGAGGTAAAAATAAAATATTGATTTTAAATTATTTAAAATGCTACACAGATATAAATATTTCAAAGCTCCTTGTGCTGCATTCTATATCCACTTACAGCCTCAAAATCTATTTATGAACACCTAAAGCTCACTAACATTACAGCAAATAAAACATAGTCGTTGTTTTTCCAGAAAAGTATGAGGAAAACAGGCACAAGCACAAAACATTACAATCACACAGAATATTGTTAAAAAAAATGGTAAATAATTTCAAAAACAGTTTGTTTCAGTAGAAATTAGTACAAAATCGAAGAAGCATAAAAACACAAATGTTTCCAAACTGTTACATGCAAGTATTTGGTCTAGTTTCAGAGTCAGTGTACTACAATGAGAACTCTGATGAGGCCAAGAACACTAGCACTGTTAAACATGTGAGGGAATAACAATGTGACTGATCATGTTTCACGTATAACTGTAAATTATCTCAATATTAAACAGTTGCATTTGCTAGCTAACTATTGAAATTTATGACATGCTAAAACATTTTGGTATTCTGCAGATGAGGGAAAAAATGATTTGTTTTCATGAAAAGACGTAAAATACGATGTCTCTTTTGTGGATCAGACCTAAAAAACTGGTGTCAAAGTATTGGTGTGGACAGAATAATATTGTTATGGTACGTGTTCCCTGGGAAGCACAAGACAATGGAATTAGAGATAGAACAAAGTCTTTTAATAATCAACTGAAAACTGGAACACATCTTGACACCAACGAGCACAGGCAAGGACTGAGGGAAAACACAGGGAATATATACAGGTGCAAACACAGGGGGAAATGAGGTAATGACAAGACAAAGCTGATGATGATGATGAATAATGAGTGGCCAGAAAAAACAAAACAAGCACATGTGACAAAATGAAACCAAACAGAGTCCAGAACATGAAGACATGTACCAAATAGTAATAAAAAAATAAATTAAAAAAAGACTCAACTGCAATTCATTTACTTGACTCTTGTTTAGAGACATACACAAAAGAACTGTGCATCTATGACTGTGCTGTGAAATGCACAGCTTTAAGTGTAATAGTCAGAAAAGTTTGAAGTACAATAGTTGTATGGTAACAGAAAAACGGCAAGACTCTCTTTTTACGTTGGATTGTCGTGTCTTGTGATCCCACATCGTAGACAGATCAGAAAGATGACCTAAGAAATATAATTTGTTTAGTTTTAAGCAGTGTCCTTTAGAAGGGCTGTCTTTTAATTCCCTTTATGCTGTATTTGTTCTGTTTTCATTAACTCCCATGAACATGTTTGTAAAGACTCTCTGAGCGAGGACAAACTGTTCAACTGTACAAACACAAAGAAATAAAATTCATCATCGGAAATGTAATTTAGAAAACCATATTTACAAACTTCCACAATAGACCAGGAGAGAGGATTTCTGTATTACTTATTTGTAGCTAATTGGTTCTTTTCAAAGATTTTAGCACAACTATTTACACACATATGAAGTAGGAGTATCTCTAAATGTACATTGTGTGTCACTTTAAACAAACCGTTGCCTGTTTACTTGTGGTCAGATAAGTTCCTTAGCTCATACATCTCTGTAATATGTGTTGTCCTATGTGCCTCACACACTTTTGCAGCAAAATGATCTTTTGAATTGACTTCTGTGCAAACATAATACCTATATAAATATTATGTTTGAAATGTATCTATAGCCTTTACGAGACTTTATAGTTCTTAATGTGTTTTCATTACAGTGGTGTGGCATAGTTCCTCTGCTCTTCTGTCAGCTATATTAAAGATTTTGAGCACATATAGTGGCTTTATTTGAGTCAAATAAGATGGTGATAATAGTGGAAACAAGTGGGATGTTGAAAGAAATGTTTCTGCAGACATTAAACACCTAAGGAAAAATAATTTGAAATGCTGATTTGTAGTTACCTATGTAGGAATTGAGGACGAACCAGACAAATGAATCTTCCAAATGATTCATTCAAAAATAATTCCATATAAACTCATCTCAGTTATTCAAAGCGTCACTGGACCCAAGATCAATCAATGTATTCGTGGCTCCAGTCCGTCTGAAACCCCCCCAGCTATGCCCAGCTGAGGTGAGAGACCAAATGTTTAAAGACAATGCAACTGGAGCCACAAAAGGATAACACCAGAGTGTTTTGATCCTCAAAGAGAGGGATAAAACAGGCCACCTTGTGTGACCCGAGTGTCAAAATCAAAATCCACAGAAAACTCAACAGTGACTCCTATATACGAACTGCTTAAATGGTTCCAAAACCATTCTAAACGGACTTGTAATCAAACAGCGTTCGATTGCATAATTCCATGTCATGCATACACACTATACATGTGACCTATTATGCGCAGATCACTCACAATTCATGTAATTGTTATAACTTTTGAATAGTTGATTGAAAGTATGTGTTGTTTGTAATGAAACTGAATCCCCTCTCATAACTCAAAATATGGCTTGAATGAAATCTGTGTAAAATGCATTGTATTCTTTTTAGAGTAATCTAGACTAAACTGTACTCCTGTACCCCTCTGAAAGTTCAGATAACAGGTCGTAAACGACCAGAGGAGGGGACAGTCACCTCTGAAACAAAGACCGCATCTAATTGGTTAGAACTCCTAAAAGAGGTTGGACAAACCACAGTTTAAATGTTCAGTACACAAGAGTTTCTGGGCCTATTGTTTTATTTTGCATTTAACCTTTTGTTGTTTGTTTTACTTCTTGTTGTTTTTATTTCGCTTATGTTTTATTTGTTTGATGTTTTTTTTATCTTAAGTTATTTTATTATTAATATTTTAAGTTACAGCTTAGCAGAAGTTGTCTCATAGAATAAGATTATAACAAATTAGTTTAAGTCGAGACAAAGACCAAGAAACAGACGGTGAAGAGCAGCCAGGCAGTTTCATTCAAGCCATCCAACTGACTTTCGTCTCACTCGCTTTCCTTTCTTTTACTTTAATTTTCATTCTTTCCGTCGAGAGTCTCGTGTTTTAAGTTAAGTTTTGTCGCAAAGTTAAACGACTCTACAGTCTTTGCCGCCTCAACTTCAAACTTCAGCCACGAGGGAACCTCCATTCACCGGCAGCAATCAGGACCGGAAAGACCTTCAACAGATCAACGAACCCGGGGAACCCCTTTCTCCAAGCCAAAGGACGCCGACAAGGAACCCCCATTTAAAGACAGGCTACACGTGCAAGTACCTCCAGATTCTATAGCTGAACTGGTGCATTTATTTAAAATATAATAACCCGCCTAAGCAGCGATAAAAGGGTTAAATTAGTGATTGATGGTTCGTTCAGATCAGGTCTCATGAAATGCATATATTGCTAGAAACTTTTATCATTTCACTCTCTTAAACTCATTCTTTCCTCTCTTCCTTCCTCTCTGCAACTCGTGTGAATGTGTGTGTGCGTGTTTGTTTGTGTTAGATATTAGTTTATGTGTTAGTATAGTCAAGAAAGTGTCGTTCATATTTTAAAGAGAAGTGTCTTGTGTTATGTGCTTTTTAATTTAATGTCTTAAACTGCCGATCTATGTTACCTTGCTAAAGGGTGTTTTTAAGATAGTTGAAGTCGCGACAGAGCTTATTTACGCCCCGTGCAAGTGAATGCTGGACGATTCGGTTGCTCGGTTCGTGAAATAAGTGACTCGTTTAGAATTTCCTATAAATAAACTAATTAATAATTACTTTGAGCTTAATTAGCTTACACCTAAAACAAAACACAGAAATGTGAACAGCGTGGTCTGCTACATGAAGCAGATTAAATCTAAATATCTATTTAGTCAAACACTCTCAAACAGAAGTACTATGACTTAAATTCTTAATTTTCATTCATTCCTACAAACACTTGAATGTTGACAGCTCTCAAAGAATCTTCACCTAAAAACATACAGTCCAACAAACAAAATATGAATAGTGTCATCTGAAGAAGATGACTAAAATTAGTGGAGTAATAAAACATCATTTACAAAACCACATTTACAAACTTTCACAATTGCTCACAAATGGATTGTGTGTGTTTATTATAAACGGCATCATAGTGGTATGGCATAGACAAAATGTGTCGGTGTGTACAAATATGATTTTAGCACAACTATTTAAGAACATACAAAGCAAAACAATCTCTGTCTATACATTGTATCACTTTGAACCTTCCATTACTTGTTTCTTTGTGTCCAAATAAGATCCTTAGCTCATTCATCTCTTCAATTTGGAATGGATGTTGAAGCGTTAGTTGAAAAGTATTAGTAAATAACAAACAAAAAACCTTTAAAGCAACATGAAACCATAATATTAATTTTGAAAATATTATATAACATGTTGAAGTACACTCGCAGTTTGAAAATGACTTCCATAATATTTTCTTAGTATGAGCCTTTAATTGTCTGGATCACCCAAAGCAAAGTTTTGTGCTATGGGTGAGAGCTCAAAAAGATTACACCAAGATGAGCTTTCATGGGCAGTGCATGAACTACGCCTGTAGTGTTCAACATTTTAGGTCTGAAAAGTACAAAATAAAAGGAATAACTACATGGCTAACTGGGAAAAATAACTATTCTTTTTGTCTTGTTTCAGTAAAATAACGGTACTTTATAAAGTAAAAGTTGCATTAATGTTACTGTTTTCACAAATTTCTTATAGATAAAACCTTACAATGCCAAACAAAGTTCACAGTGCCATCAGGAGTTCATAATGCCAGATTCACCAGTTATAAAACGCCCCCCGAAACATCCTTGGTTGTTTTACAGCCTTTGAAGAGCTCATATCCACGCGTCGCTGATTCTGCGTTCAGACCAGACCTCCTTTCTCATTATCTAACAGCATGATACAATTACTCGCGATGTCGTAAAAGTTTAGACGTTCAACAATGTGTGTGTTTGTGTGTGTGTGTGGTGGTGTTGTTATTGTTGCAGAGGAGGAGAGACTTCAAAGTATTAGGTTTTGAAAGAATACATAACTAAATTAACTAAAATGAACAAAACTATTTTTAAATGCTATTTTGTTACGTTGTTTTTTTTGTTGTTGTTCTGTGTATGCGTACCTTTTCTTTTGGATGTGCCTGGCGCTTTACACACGATCCTCTTTCAAACGTTTGTCGTTTGCAAGTGATGACGTCAAAAAGATTAAGCTACTTGATGTGAAATGTTAAAAACGGGAAAAGTTCTCGTTGGACATATTTTAACCCCTGTTGCGTGTTATGTTTAATGTTTTACGCATTGATTACTGCAATGCTCTTCTGGCTGGTCTGCCGTCAAGTGCAATCAAACCTCTTCGAATGATCCAGAACGCTGCTGCACGTCTTGTCTTCAACGAGCCTGAGAGAGCCCACGTCACGCCCCTCTTCATCTCTTTGCACTGGCTACCCCTTGCTGCTCGCATCAAGTTCAAGGCGCTGATGCTTGCTTACAGATCCACCACAGGCTCTGCACCCTCCTACTGTTGATCTGAAATTACAGCTTTTGTCCCCGTATAGTTGAATCACAGGACCGAACACCAAGTTGCCTTGCCAAGGAAAACTTTTATTGTGTGTCAGGAGAGAAGTTTATTCTATATCTTCAATGTGTCTCTCTTCTCTGGGCTTCTCTGAGGAGCACATGTTACATCGATCTTTATATTCCATGACTAGGGATCATACAAGTCCTTACAAGGTTGAGAAAAACAAGTTGGTTTCTTTAAAATAGAACGTATGCTTCATGCTTACACATTCTACTTCCTTATAGGGAATACTGTACATCAGTTGTTTCATCATGGAGCCCCTGCATCAGCAGAAACATATGCAACATGTGCACCCTACAGTACACATTCCTGTGAAGCCAAAATTATCTCTTCTCCCCTGCATAACATGCAAACTCAACTCTCATGCATTACACTCTTTCAAATAGAATATACATTTAATTATAATATAAATAATATTAAAACAATGAAATTTTAATCTTCACTACCTCCACACACTGCTACAAAGCTACGTCCCCACCAGAAGCCTGCGATCACTAAAGGAACGAAGGCTTGTGGTACCATCACAGAGAGGCACAAAATCACTCTCCAGAACATTCTCGTTCACTGCTCCCTGCTGGTGGAATGATCTCCCTACTTTCATCAGGAACGCAGAATCCCTGGCAATATTCAAAAGACAGCTGAAAACTCATCTCTTCCGTGAACACTTGATCCCCTCATAAAAAAAAAAAAAAAAAAAAAAAAAAAAAAAAAAAAAACCCTATCCTTCCCTTTTTCCCTTCCTACTCTAGCTTATGGTACTGAGCAATGTATGAAACTTGTATTGTGAGCACTTCCTGTGCCTATTTGCCAATTCATGAAGAATCGGTTGTTTGTATTCCTCACTTGTAAGTCGCTTTGGATAAAAGCGTCTGCTAAATGACTAAATGCAAATGTAAATGCATTGTAACGGTCATATTCACTTTAATTTGAGTTAGAATGACAACTGCGCATGTGCATAGAGGGTGTGTCTGTAGGAGATGTAACGTTAGCGGGTGAGCAGCAGAAGAGATGGCCGTGTCTCTTGCTTTAATTTTCCTGTTTTTATTTGAGATTTGAGTTGAATGTTTTCTTTGAACTTTTTTTCTCACTTAATCTCCATGTATAAGGAACAAGTGTAATGGCGTTCAAGTTTAGCTATCAAACCTCGGGGAGAATATGACATCATCTTTTCATGCGGTACAAACACTGTTTTTCTCTCTGGACTATGGAACATTTTAAATTTGCGTTACAGCATTTTGTTTTAGAAACACATTTTACCTCTTCTGAGATTGTTTAACATCACGTGAAAAAAAAACTTTGTAACCGTATTGTCTTTTTGTTGTTGTTTTTAACATTTTTAATGTTGTATGTGGGGGGAAAACACTTTTCAAATGTATATGTGAAAAGATTTTTAATAAAAAACACCTTTGATTGCAATATTTAACATCAAAACATTGTTTCACATTTTTTTGTTTTTTACCGTTTTTTAAAAAACTTTATGTGAAACCCAGTCATCTTAATAGGAGACTATTGTCAGACACGGACAAGAAGGTAATGTTTCAATCAACAGTTTTATTGAACAGAGTGAAATGATAACAGGTAAGCGGTCAGGTATGGTGAGTTTCTGAGTTCGTAAACCATGAGATGACTTAGCTTGAGAATTGTTCGAGAATCCGAGGAATCTTTGCAGTTCCTTTACCGTCTGAGGTTCCGGCCAGTCTTGAATGGATTCCACCTTCCTCTGGTCCATCTTTACCCCGTCCTGGTTGATATAATAGCCCAGGAACTGGACCTCGGGAATGTGAAACTCGCATTTTTCTAGCTTTAGGTATAGACGGTGGTTCCGGAGCCTTTGTAGGACCTGACGAACATGTTCCTGGTGTTCCTGAAGAGACTGGGAGTAGATGAGTATGTCATCGATGTATACGATCACGAATTTCTGGAGGAGATCACGGAAGATCTCATTCATATAATTTTGGAAGATTGATGGAGAGTTCGCCAGGCCATACGGCATCACGAGATATTCGTAGTGCCCAGAAGGAGTGACGAAGGCAGTCTTCCATTCATCCCCAGAGCGAATCCGAATCAGATTGTATGCGCTGCGGAGGTCCAGTTTCGTGAAGATACTAGCCCCACGGAGTTGTTCGAGCGCAGCTGGAACCAGAGGAAGGGGATACCGGAACTTCACAATCTGGGTGTTAAGTTTACGGTAGTCGATACAAGGCCTCAAGCCTCCATCCTTTTTGGCAACAAAGAAGAAGCTTGAAGCGGCAGGGGAAGTAGAAGGTCTAATGAACCCTTGCTGGAGAGCCTCGGAGATATACTCATCCATGGCCTTCTGCTCCGGGATGGACAGTGGGTATACTTTACCCTTAGGAAGGAGGGCCCCAGGTAGCAGGTCTACGGCGCAGTCCCATGGCCGATGTGGTGGTAATTGGGTAGCCAGCCGCTTGCTGAACACATCCTGGAACGCCCGGTATACAACAGGGATGGAGGTTTTTGGAGTAACCTCAGGACTCTCCACCGAGGTGGAATTGAGGTGGAGAGCCAGAGTGATGGAAGGGCTGGCCGAAGAGGAAGAACGAGGTATTTTCTCAATGGGTTGAAGACAGGATTGTAGACAGTGCTGGCTCCACTTAAGGATCTCGCCGGTGTTCCAGTCTACCACAGGGTTGTGATCGGCCAGCCACGGGCATCCCAGGATGATGTCTGTTGTGGATCCTTCCAGCACCATGAACGTGATCTTTTCTTGATGGAGGCATCCGATGTGTAGCGTCAGTGGTGGAGAATGGTGGCTTATCACCCCTCGACCCAGTGGTTTTCCCAAGATGGTGTGGATTTTCATAGGACGGTCACTGCGTTGTCGTTTCAGATTTAATGTCCGGAGGAATTGACGTGAGATGAAGTTTCCGGCGGACCCGGAGTCTACGAGGGCTTGTGCTGAAACATAGGAATGATTTATGAGGAAGTATACTGTGGTTCGAATCAGGTGAGAAACTTTAGGTTGTATCTGGATTGTACTCACCACGGGCCGAGGGGGACGAACGGGACAGTTGAGACGCTGATGTCCCTCATCCCCGCAGTAGAGGCATAAGTGCTGGGTGATTCTCCGTTGTCGTTCTGCTGGGGTGAGGTGATAATGGTCCACATTCATGGGTTCTGGTGCTGGAAGGGCGGCTGGCAGACTGGTGGACGGGGACTGCAATGACGGTAGGTTACGTTCGCAGGCAGTGAGACGTTGAGAGATCCTGACTGTCTTCTGGAGGAAGGCCTCCAACCCCATAGATGACCATCAGTTGACGAATTTCCGGGTTGAGGCCTTGACGGTAGGCGGTCAGGAGCGCAGTTTCATTCCACCCGCTGTTGGATGCGAGGGTCCGAAACTGCAGAGTGTAATCACCAACGGTTGAATTGCCTTGACGGAGATGGTAGAGCTGATCAGCAACAGAGAGAGAGGCGGTGGTTTGGCCGAAAACTTCCTTTAGATGCGTGGTAAAGGCAACAAGGGATGATAAGATGGATGTGTTAGACTGCCAGAGAGCTTGAGCCCAACGTAACGCCTTGCCGGTAAGGAGGTTGACAATGAATGCCACTTGTGCTTTTTCTGATATAAAGAGATGTGGTTGTATCTCAAAATACAAGGAACATTGCATAAGGAATCCATTGCAGTCCTCCGCCTCACCAGAGTAGGGCGCTGGTCGGGCCACGGGACTGGCAGAGGCAGCTGAGTGGAACGACGAAGAAGATCCAGGTTGTGTTGCAGGAAGTGGGACGCGACCAGCTGGAACTGCATCGGAGAGGGTATTCGTGGTGCTGGTTGTCGGGGTCGTCTGCATGTTGTTGCGGTCTGATCTTCTGTCAGACACGGACAAGAAGGTAATGTTTCAATCAACAGTTTTATTGAACAGAGTGAAATGATAACAGGTAAGCGGTCAGGTATGGTGAGTTTCTGAGTTCGTAAACCATGAGATGACTTAGCTTGAGAATTGAAGTATTGTCCGTGTGTTTGTAGATCGGAAGATGACAGTCCAGCGGTTCGCACCCACGCCTGATCCAAAGGTCGAGATGACATACGAAGTAGTCGAAGAAGGCAGGTAAGATGAAGCAGGTAAGTCTGTAGTCCAGTAATAACGAGATCAGACAACTGACTGAGGATGTGAGGGCTTTTTATGGCGTGAGCGTGAGTGAAGACAGGTGCAGGTGATCAGTACTCTGGTGATTGTGAGCGTGTGGGTGGAGTTTGACGTGCCGGTGATGTTGACGGTGTGACAACTATAGAGTTAACGTGGATAACGCAATCTCTTCCAAGGTACTATATAGTATTGTTAAGAGAGAGTTGATTCAGAATTCTAATTAATGTGGAGGCAGCGGAGCTGTATGTTTTTTTTCAATGATTTGTGATAACATGGAGTGATGGAATTGGTACATTGATGTGAATACATGGAAAACTGAGTCTTTAGTAATTTACTGAGTCTTATCCCTTTTCTTGATGATTACTCATACCAGCACTAAGGATTCATCTTATGTGACAATTATGAAGAGATAATGTTGTGTACATGTGTCCTTTATTTGCTTTTCTTCTGACTTCACTAACTAAAAGTCCCTTTAAAAAATATTGATTTTGAGTATACATCTGCCTGGCACCCCAGCATAAATTTAATTTAAAGAAGGAAAATGTTACAATTTGACCTACCAACATCAGTTTTGTCACTTCAGTGCTATCCACAACGCCTCTCCTGTGGATAGTGAAGTCTATATTGAATGCATCTCCAGAATCTCAGCAGAAATAGTAGGTCATCTGGGTACTTTTCAGCCACTGTTTTTCGAATACCATGAGTCTGTACATTTAACTATTGTTTCAGGGTTCTGTCACTTCGGTCTGTTTATTCTTGGTTTGGTGTCAGAGTTCTGACAGTTCTGTTGCCTTGGCATGGTGAGCGTGCGGTTTTGAGTTCACTGAGTTCGGGCTGTTTGCACTGGATGTGCTCGTACACATGAGTTGTTTTGTGTGCGGAGCGTGGTGTTTGGATCCCAGTGTTCTAACAAATAATGCTACCCATCAAATTTTGCTACTAACACTGTATTTGTATCGTTGTAAAGGTAGGTTTAGGGTTGGGGTAGGTGTAGACGTAATAAAACCTCAAATTACAATCTGATAGAGAAGCAAAATTCGACAGAACACCGCAACTTCAGTCTAGTTTGGATTTGGTTTTGCTTCTGTGTAGGGATTCGAACATTCATGCTTTGTGTGTTTGTCTTCTGTTGTGTGCGCATGGGATGAGCATTTGCTCATTCTCCGTGCCCTCTATCTTGTTGTGAGTGTGTGGTTTCGAGTTCACTTGGGCCATACGCTCTTCTGCCCACATGTCGTTTGTGTTCAGTGTAGCACACGTGTTTTTCATAGGCCGCATGCTTTCATGTTGTCATGTTCTGTGTGGTCGCAGTCAGTGAGAGCTCTTATTGGCTGCGTGTTTTGTTTTGTGTACATGGTTTGTGATTGTTTGCACTGGCAAAGTTCTCATGTCATCTTTGTTTCTTTGTGACGTGCTCTCCTGTCTATTGTATAACCCTCCCCTTCTTGTTCTTTGATTATTGGTTGTTATGTCCCATGATGTTTGGAGACTGGTATTTGTTTTGTTCCTTCTATTTTTTGTTTCTCTCTCTTTTTTTCTTTGTTTTTACTTTCATTTCAGCAGGGTGATGCAGGTACCTGAGTGGACATCTTACATCTTTTGTAAATCGTCGTGACGCGTGGTGACGACAACGCACGGCTTCACCAATGAGGGCGTTCTAATTGACGATAAAAGAGCGCACTTGTGCAGGAAGCGGGAGGCACACATTGTTTTTTTTGGCGTTGACTCGTGTGCTTGTTGTCTGTACCATCCCTGTTTCATTTCTTATTAGTTGAATTTGTGTTCTTTGACATTTGTGTTAATTGAGACTCGTTTTTTCTCTCTCTGGTGTTTTTCACCGTTTCTGTTACGTAGTAGATAAAACGACATTACTAAACGGGGAAAGAGATAAAGAACAGGTAAGATATCACGTGATATACATGTGCTACACCGAGTTATCAATTATGTCTAGAACACTAGTTTAGTGAATCGTGCCACGTTTTGTATTTTTGGTTTTAGTTAGCGTAGAGCGTTTAGGGCGTCTTTGACGCTGAAGATTTTTCTTTTTGTTGAATGTTGGTGGTTGAGTTAGATTAGAAGTTTTTGTTTTTTGCTTAGTAAGATTGGTTATATTTTGTTTCTTTCTTTGATTTGGCACGGTCTCGTTCTTTTCTCTTTTCCCCGTTATTTTTTTTTAATTATTTTTTTTCTTGCTTGGTTACTAAATGTTTGTAAATATATTTTGGAATTAATTATTCGTTCACCATAATAAACAAACACGTTGTGACTCAATTGTGCATATTTGTGTTTTTTCCAGTACATGTTCGGTATTTTAATGTTGCACCCTTACCCTAGACATCTTTAAAAAGGGTTTGTAACATTAATGGGGGCTCGTCCGGGATTTTTAACAGCTTGTCCCGAACAATAAAGCACTGTTCATGTACTGGAAATTAAGGGATGGTACAGATTAGGGAGGATTTGTATGTTGGAGTAAGGTTGAAGTCGTGGGTTGTTGCTTGTTGGATAGGAGAAATAATAATCATGACTTCATTCAATTTGAAAACTTTTCTTGATGACCCGACTGTAGAGTTATTTGACAAATGTAGAAAGGATGATTTATTAGCCATTGCGAGTCATTTCCAAATTCCTGTAGCGAAACTATCGCTCAAGAAAGAGATTAAAAATGTTGTGTGGAATCGTCTGCTTGAATTAAAAATTCTGGTTGCGTCGGATTCAGACTCTGTATTAGTTGGTGCAGCAGGCGTTTCTACTCCTGATGTAACTGATTCGATTCTGCCACCGTTCGATCCGTTTTCGCCTGTTTCCTCTGGTTCCAAGGTGGATGCGAGATTAAAAGTTCGCATAGCTCGTTTACAGATGGAAGCTCAAGAAAAAGCTGATCAGCGACAGGCTGAATTAGATTTGCGCCTCAAGATACGTACACTTGAGATTGAGGCTGAAAAGCAAGTTAAGATGCGACAATTGGAGTTAGACGCTATGAAAATTGTTGGTGCTGCAGCAGTCGCGCCGTCAGTTCCTTCTCCACAAGTTATGTCAGCTCCTTCTCAAGTTCCATCTATTCCTTCTCGAGTTGCTACGGTCTCTCCGCCGGCGGATTTAAACTTAGTAGCGAGTACGTTTGATGTTGGTAAATATATTACATTAGTACCTAATTTTAGGGAAACTGAGGTTGATTCCTATTTTAATGCTTTTGAACGTATCGCGACTTTGCTTTGTTGGCCAAAAGAAGCTTGGACAATTTTACTTCAGTGCAAATTAGTTGGTAAGGCACAATAGGTTTTCTCGACTTTACCTTTGGAGGAGAGTTTGAAATATGACGCTGTAAAACTAGCCATTCTCGTGCGTATGAATTGGTTCCCGAAGCCTATAGGCAGAGGTTTCGTAACCATAAAAAAAATTCTAGTTCTACTTTCGTAGAGTTCACTCATGAGAAAAGTGCTTTGATGGATAAATGTTGTAGCGCCAGTAAAGTGGATGATTTTGCCTCACTGAGGGAATTAATTTTGCTTGAAGATTTTAAAAGTTGTCTATCGGAACGTGTTGTGGTTTACTTGAATGAACAAAAGGTATCATCGCTGTCACACGCTGCTGTGTTAGCAGATGAATTTGTTCTTACACATAAGACAGTGTTTTCTTCACGCACAGATAAGAGCACAGTTCGGCCTTCTCTTCCAATACTTGATCAGTCTTCTCAAGCAAAGGTTGTTCCTTCATCTAAAGATGCTCGGGAGTGTTTTTATTGCCATAAACAGGGTCATTTAATCGCAGACTGTAATGCTTTAAAACGAAAACAACAAACACAGCAGCCCAAAAGCGTCGGCTTACTGAATGCTATGTGTTATGCAGAACGTCTTAGTTCCCAAGAGACGGAGGATGCTCCTGATGTTGGTTATAAACCTTTCGTGATGAAGGGGTTAATTTCTTTATCTGATGATGCGAGTGATCAGAAAGAATTACAGATATTAAGAGATACTGGAGCAAATCAATCTTTCGTTTTGGCCGATGTTTTATCATTGTCACCTGACTCGTATTGCGGCTCAAGTGTCTTTGTCCGGGGCATTGAGATGGGAGTGGTTAAAGTTCCACTACATCGCGTGTACTTGAAGTGTGCGCTTGTTAGAGGTTACGTGAAGGTTGGTATACATCCTTCGCTCCCGGTAAATGGGATAACTTTCATTTTGGGGAATGACCTAGCTGGGGGTAAAGTCATGCCCATGCTGGAAGTTATTGACACGCCGAAAATGAGTCTAATCTCTGATGATTTGTCTAGAGTTTATCCAGATGTGTTCCCTGCGTGTGTAGTCACACGCGCACAATCACGGAAAATTGTGGATGATGTTGATTTGACAGATACATTCATGGTGCAGAATGTGATTGGTGAAGATATGACACAGTCTAATTCAGAGCTAGTCCAGAAGCATGAGTCTAGTTTAAAATACTCGGGAAAGGCGCTTGATAGTGTTAATTTAAAGCTGCCTATAACCCGTGACAAGATTATTGCTGCACAGAAACAAGACCTGACTTTAAGCAAGTGTTTCTCTAACGTTGTTGGCTTTGATGCTGTTAAAAAAAGAAACATTGCCTATTTTTTAGAAGGTGGAATGTTGATGCGTAAGTGGAGTTCAGTGGTTGACGCAGATCTTGATTGGAGCGCAATTTATCAAATTGTTGTTCCTAGTGAGTATCGTCAAAATGTTCTATCTTTGGCACATGAACATTTATTATCTGGTCATCTGGGAGTGACCAAGACATATTATCGCATTCTCAGACATTTTTTTTGGCCAGGAATAAAGAGAGATGTAGCTAAATTTTGTCGAACTTGCCATGTTTGCCAGCTAATGGGAAAACCGAATCAGTTGATTCCACCCGCTCCGCTTTCACCTATTCCTGTAATTGGTGAGGCCTTTGAGCAGGTGCTTGTCGACTGTGTCGGACCATTACCTAAAACGAAGTGTGGTAATCAATTCTTATGCACTATTATGTGTAGAGTTACAAGATTTCCCGAGGCGGTGCCTTTGAGAAAAATAACTGCTCCAGTGATCGTAAAAACGTTGCTCAAATTTTTCTCCACGTTTGGTCTCCCTAAGGTTATACAGACTGATCAGGGAACAAATTTTTTATCGCGACTCTTTGCACAAGTTTTAAAGTCGTTATCTATAGAACACAGAGTGTCCAGCGCTTATCACCCTGAAAGCCAAGGGGCTGTTGAAAGGTTTCATCAAACATTAAAATCTATGTTGAGAAAATATTGCTTAGAAACTGGAAACGATTGGGATGAAGGTGTTCCTTTAGTGTTATTCGCAATCCGAGAAACGGTGCAAGAGTCCTTGGGATTTAGTCCAGCTCAGTTAGTGTTTGGGCACACTGTGAGAGGACCGTTAAAAGTTCTTAAAGAGAAAATGCTGGAAGCTGATTCGAATTCAGAACTGCATATTCTGGATTATGTTAGTCGTTTTCGTGAACGACTGCATTATGCAGGCAGCTTTGCACAGAAATCTTTGGCAACTGCTCAGTCTAAAATGAAGAAACGTTATGATGTCAAGTCTGTGTATCGTTCTTTTCAACCTGGGGATGAAGTATTGGTGTTGCTGCCTATTCAGGGTTCTGCCTTATCAGCACGGTTTTCCGGACCATACGTTGTGTTGAGAAAAATCAGTGAGACTGATTATGTTATTCGAACTCCTGACCGAAAGCGCCAGTCGCGCGTCTGTCATATCAACATGCTTAAGGCTTATCACGCCAGAGATAATTCACAGAACAGATCTACTGAGGTGACCATAGGGCCCATGGAATCTTCCATGGTTCTGACTTGTGAAGGATCAAATCTGGAGGATGAGGTTAGTACAGATGATGACATAACCCTTCGTAATACTTCTCAACAGTGTGCTAAGTTGGACAATTCTAAAATTTTAAAAACTTTGTCGACTTATCTCTCTCATTTACTTGAAGATCAGAGACAAAACATTGTTGACGTTATTACTGATTTTCCTTCTTTATTCGGAGATGTTCCGTCGCAGACTACCGTGTTGCAGCACGATATTAATGTCGATGGCTCATCCCCTATTAAGCAACATTCATATTGGGTTAACGCTGTTAAGAGATCTATTATGAAGCAAGAAACTGACTATTTGTTGCAAAATGGGTTAGCTAAACACAGTAGTAGCCCCTGAAGTTCTCCTTGTCTTTTAGTGCACAAACCAGACGGTTCGTTTCGTTTCTGCACTGATTACCGTCGTGTAAATGCGGTTACAGTGCCTGATTGTTATCCATTACCCAGAATGGAAGATTGCATCGACAATTTGGACTCCGCCAAATTTGTCAGTAAGCTTGACTTATTAAAAGGGTATTGGCAGGTCCCGCTAACATCTCGCGCTTCTGACATCTCTGCTTTCGTAACGCCAGACTGCTTTATGCAGTATCACGTGATGGCGTTCGGGTTACGAAATGCACCTGCCACCTTTCAAAGATTAATACAAACAGTGTTGGCTGGAGTTCCAAATTGTAATGCTTACTTAGATGACCTTGTACTGTACTCAACTGAGTGGACAGAACATATGAAACTCATTCGTACCGTGTTTGAACGTTTGGAGAAAGCTTCATTAACTCTCAACCTGTCTAAATGTGTTTTTGGTAAGGCAAGTGTTACTTACCTTGGAAAAGAAGTTGGAGAGGGCCAGGTAAAGCCTGTCGAGACTAAAGTGGCTGCTATTGCAGATTTTCCTGTGCCTACTTCTAGGCGGGAGTTGAGACGTTTCCTGGGTATGTCAGGTTACTACCGTAGTTTTTGTAAAAACTTTTCTACGGTGGTTGCCCCTTTGACCAGTTTGCTTAGCCCAGTTAATTCTTTTGTCTGGACTGAGGATTGCCAGAACGCATTTGAGGCAGTAAAAGCTATGCTATCTAGTGCTCCAATCTTGGCTGCCCCAAATTTTGAACGGTCTTTTAAACTGGAAGTCGATGCAAGTACTATGGGAGCTGGCGCAGTGCTTCTGCAGGACTATGATGCGGGAGTCGATCATCCAGTGTGTTACTATTCAAAAAAGTTTAATAAACATCAACGAAATTATTCTGTCATTGAAAAAGAAACATTGGCATTGTTGCTCGCTTTGCAGTTCTTTGAAGTGTACCTGGGTTCTTCAAGTGCACCTATAGTTGTCTACACTGACCACAACCCTCTGGTCTTCCTTACAAGAATGTATAATAAAAATCAACGTCTTATGCGATGGTCTTTAGTAGTTCAGGAATATAATCTTGACATTAAGTATAAAAAGGGTTTAGAGAATGTGCTAGCTGATGCTCTGTCTAGAGTGTAGTTTGGAAGCTCTGTTTGAGATAAACATGATATGTTCTTATGGGGTGGAGTGTTACGTCCCATGATGTTTGGAGACTGGCATTTGTTTTGTTCCTTCTATTTTTTGTTTCTCTTTCTTTTTTTCTTTGTTTTTACTTTCGTTTCAGCAGGGTGATGCAGGTACCTGAGTGGACATCTTACATCTTTTGTAAATCGTCGTGACGCGTGGTGACGACAACGCACGGCTTCACCAATGAGGGCGTTCTAATTGACAATAAAAGAGCGCACCTGTGCAGGAAGCGGGAGGCACACATTGTTTGTTTGGCGTTGACTCGCGTGCTTGTTGTCTGTACCATCCCTGTTTCATTTCTTATTAGTTGAATTTGTGTTCTTTGACATTTGTGTTAATTGAGACTCGTTTTTTCTCTCTCTGGTGTTTTTCGCCGTTTCTGTTACCTAGTAGATAAAACGACATTACTAAACGGGGAAAGAGATAAAGAACAGGTAAGATATCACGTGATATACATGTGCTACACCGAGTTATCAATTATGTCTAGAACACTAGTTTAGTGAATCGTGCCACGTTTTGTATTTTTGGTTTTAGTTAGCGTAGAGCGTTTAGGGCGTCTTTGACGCTGAAGATTTTTCTTTTTGTTGAATGTTGGTGGTTGAGTTAGATTAGAAGTTTTTGTTTTTTGCTTAGTAAGATTGGTTATATTTTGTTTCTTTCTTTGATTTGGCACGGTCTCGTTCTTTTCTCTTTTCCCCGTTGTTTTTTTTTAATTATTTTTTTTCTTGCTTGGTTACTAAATGTTTGTAAATATATTTTGGAATTAATTATTCGTTCACCGTAATAAACAAACACGTTGTGACTCAATTGTGCATATTTGTGTTTTTTCCAGTACATGTTCGGTATTTTAATGTTGCACCCTTACCCTAGACAACTTTAAAAAGGGTTTGTAACATTGGTTAATTTGCCCCACCTGTCCTCCCTCGTTACCTGCTTTGTTTGCTCCCTATTTGTTCTTCTTGTGTTTTCAATCCTGTGCCAGTTTGTTATCATATTTACCCATTGTGTCTAGCCCTGTGAATCCTTGTCCTGCCTTTCCAACCCTTCCCTGCATGCTGCCAGTGTTTTCCAGTAGTTTTCATTTAATTTTATTTATCTATAAAAAAATCCCATTGTTTCTGCATCTTGAGCCCTCGCCTCATCCCTTACCCAACCCTGACATTTTGGCACACTATTTTTCACAAGCAATTAAGTAGGCAGGCATATTAGTGTAACGGTCGTCAGCTGAAGTGCCCATTATATCCACTAGGGCACTTCACCATGGACTATGCACTACACACTTCACCACCACATCACCACCGAACTCCAATTCCCTCTATGCATCTCACACTCACTCAGAAACATACACACACTACATAAGCGTTCATACCTGGACTGATTGCACACACACCTGCCATGAATCACTGTCACTATTTAAGCACCCTGCACACACACACACCATCACGAAATCTTGATTTACTTACTGTGGTCAATTCCGAGCATTTATTCCTGTTTTGTTTTCCTTGTTTTTTTGACTCTGCCTGTTATTCCCGTTGTTTGATTCCTGCTACCTGCCTCTTTATTGACCACGATTCAGCCTATACTTTAAAATATCTGTTTGCTGTCCATTGACCATTGCCTGTCTGACTACTCCTGTCTTAATAAAGCTGCATTTGAATCTCATTCCGTTGCCAAATCATTACAGAAGACTTTGCCACCCAAGATCCAGCGGCTTTCACCAGCATTCTCTGTCGCAGTATGGATTACTTCGACCAGTTAATGCGGCTTCAGCAAGGAGACTCACCAATTGAGGAATACATCTACCAGTTCTGTGAGTTGTCAGATCATGTTCCAAATGATGAGATTCAAATGCCTTTTTCATCGTGGACTTAACAAATCCATGAAATCCTGCTTTCCTGATGGAAGCTTTAATTGTAGTCTCAGAGACTTTACGGACTATGCACTCATCTTGTGTGGTTCTTCATTTACCTTGGAGGAGGCGGCACCTGACTTGGCACAATCGCTTGGCACGATCCAGCTTTGGTAGTGTCTAGCCCTGTGATTTATGAACATTTCTGCCCTGTGGCTTGCACACCTGAGTTCAGTCACAATATGGCGACCACAGCTGAGCTGGAACACAAAATGGCCGCCCGTTCAGAGTCACAGCACGCTGCAGCAGACTGTCCAGAGTCACAGCACGCCGCAGCTGATCGTCATAAACAAGGCCAAGTTACCATTGATCATCCAGTTCCCCAGCCACAACGTAGGCGCAAGCCGAGCCACACACCGAGCCACACATCTGCGCGGTTGCTGCCTGCACTGGGATGGCTGACTGAGAGGGGCTTATGAACTTTGAGACTCTGCCCGTTCTCCCTGAGCCCGCTCCAGCGCTCCATGAGCCCACTGCAGCACTCCATAAAACCGCTCCAGACTTTCTATGTCTCCCGGAGCCAATGCCCGCTCTAAACCTTCCTGAGCCTCGTCACTTCTCCGCAGAGCTTCCAGAGCCTCGTCATGTCTCAGCAGAGCTTCCAGAGCCTCGTCACGTCTCAGCAGAGCTTCCAGAGCTTTGTCAAGTTACAGCTGATATATTAGAACCTTTTCCTGTCATGGCTGCCACACCAGAATTCCCAGCATTCAGGGACAGTACACCAGAGTCTTCAGCCACCATGGATGCCACATCTGTGTTCCCGGTCGTCGTGAGTGCTGCACTTGAGGACATCAAGGCTTTCCATAATCCCCAGAGACTGGTCGCAAGTCTGAGTGATACGCCGCTGATGTCGGTACGAGCAGCTAGCATCGCCCAGCCTGGGGGCCTCGGAGTAGGTCCCTGTTGATCTGAAATTACAGCTTTTGTCCCCGTATAGTTGAATCACAGGACCGGATACCAAGTTGCCTTGCCAAGGAAAACTTTTATTCTGTGTCAGGAGAGAAGTTTGTTCTAATGTCTTCAAGCCACCTTCATGTGCCTCTCTTCTCTGCTCCTCTCTGTCTTCTCTGAGGAGTAGTGTGTTACATCAAGCTTATATACCATGACTTGGGATCATACAATTCCTTATGAGGTTGAGAAAAACAAGTTGGTTTCTTTAAAATAGAACGTATGCTTCATACATACACATCCTACCCAACCTTGTAGGGAATTCTGTACATCATTAGGTGTTTACATCATGGAACAACTTCCTTAACTAAAGCATGTGGTACGTGTACACTTTAGAATACAGTACACATTCCTGTGAAGCCAAAATTATCTCTTCTCCCCTGTGCATAACATGCAAACTCAACATGTCCATACAGACTTGGTTTGGATTATGAACATATAAATAATATTAAAACAATGAAATTTTAATCTTCAGTCCCACTATCTGTGGTAATTTCTGTTATGGCGATGGCTATCTGGTGTGTTTGGGCCTTGCACTGCTCTCCAATGGAGTCAATTCTAGAAATGACTCCAACCCATGAAACTGTTCCAGAGCCCATGTCAGCCTATGAGTCTGTCCCTGAGCACACCAGTGCAACCCAAGAGGGCGCTTCCTAGGCCAGTCCCTGACGCCCTGGAGGGCATTTCAGCAAGCCCTCCTGCTCCCGAACTGATTCCCCTGTCGGCAGCGATCCCCATAATGGGGGTCACGTTATGGTGTATCTGGGCCGCATACATCAATGCTGAATCTCCAGAGGTGGCGGCATATGCTGCAGAGCCTAGTGGGGTGGCGGAGCATGCTTTGGCTCCTTGCGCGGTGGTGGTGTCCAGCAACACACTCTCATTCTGTCCTGATACGGCCACGGAGGTCGTCTCTGATAGTTCTGTCTGCCCCGAGATAATCACGAAGGTTAGCCTTGAATTTCCTGTCTGTCCTGAAAAGACCACAGAGGTAGCACCAGAGTGTCCTGTCTGTTATGATATGGTCACGGAGGTCATCTCTGATAGTTCTGTCTGTCAAGATATGACCACAAAGGTCATCCATGACCTTTCTGTCTATCCAGATACGACCCCAGAGGTCATCCCTGAGATTCCTGTCTGCCCTGATATGACCACAGAGGTCATCTATAAACTTCCTGTCTCTCCGAATACGACCAAGGAGGTCGACTATGAACTTACTGATATAACCACAAAAGTTATTCCTGAGTTCCCTATCTGCCCTGCAATGACCACGGGGGCCGCACCTGAATTTCCTGTCTGTTCTAACACAACCATGGAGGTCATCTCTGAGTTCACAGTCTGTTCTGAGATAATCATGAAGGTCACTCTTGAATCTCCTGTTTGTCCTTGAAGGATCATGAAGACCTTCCCTGAGCCTCCTGTCTACCCTACATCTACCACAGAGGTCACACCTGAGTTCTCTGTCTATTCTGACACGACCACGGAGGTTGTCCCTGATTTGTCTGTCTGCTCTCGTAAAACCACAGTTGTCACCTGTGAATCTCCTGTCTGTCCTGAAATGATCACGATGATCATCCCTGAACTTCCTGTCAGCCCTACAATGATCTTAGAAACCGAACCAGAATTTCCTGTCTGTTCTGCCACAATCATGGAGATCATTCAGGAACCTGTTGCTGGCCTTGATACAACCACAGTGGTTTTCCGTGAACTTCCTGTCTGTCCTGATACGGTCACAGTGATTACCCACGAACTCCCTGTCTCTCCTAATACATCCACTGAGGGGGTTCCTGGACTGTCTGCCTGCCCCAATACAACCAAGGAGGAGGTTGTAGTCACGTGTGTAACGCTCATCAGCTGATGTGTCCATTATATCCACTAGGGGGCACTTCACCATGGACTATGCACTACACTCTTCACCACCACTTCACCACCTAACCCTAATGCTGCATTTGGATCTCATTCCGTTGCCCGATCATTACAATTAGTAAGTAGGGAAGAAGGCATATTCGGATGCAAAGCTTGTGTTCTTCTCTAAAACAGGAAAGCCTACTGGTAGATAGCCAGATCTCCATTAGGTGAATCTACTTGAAAATCTAATTGTAAATTAATTGATATTGAAATCATTGACGGATCAAAACAGTAAAATTCCTTAATTTCTATCAGTAGATAAGACATACCATAAACTACATTTATCCTTGTTTCAAGTGAACGTGTATTTAATGTCGATTCACTCTTTTACATTGCAAAGTCTTTTTCGAGATTGAGGGCATGTCACCTGACCTGCCCTTACGAAAAAGAAGTTTATTCAAGTGTGCTATTAGTATATTTATTTTAAACTAAAAATAAGAAAGTATACTTTCAGTCTACTTTTCATCTACTTGTCAAAAATACACTTTATGTACTTCTCAGAAATATACTTAAAATTGCACTCAAGTACACTTGACTTATACTAACAAAAAAGTCAAGTATATTTTGCGTTATTGTTTGATTGTTGCCTTTGCTTTACAGCTTATGTATGTAAATAATTTTGAATGTCTATTTTATTTATTTATTCTTGAAATTTAATTATTATTTTTTTTTGTTGGTATTATTATTTACATTTTTAACACTGTTATTATTATGTTTATTATTGGTATTGTTAGTTTGTTTTTGTTTTTTTTCTCCTAAAAAACCTCCTGTGGACTAGTGTTGAAAATTAGCATATGTGCTAAAACACTTAAGCAAGTGGTCTGTCCAATGTAACTGTGATGTCCATGTCAAATAAAGAGAGAATGAAATGAATGAATTTGTCCTATACTTGTACTCAATTTTTGAGTACAAGGTATACTTGAAATCAAGGTATACTTGAAAGTACAATTAAGTATTCACATAGTTTTACATACTGCCTTATAAACTTACATTGTTTGAAAATATTGATTTATAAAGAAAACAGATATGTGGTAATTCTGAATACCTGAGTTTTTGTGTAGGTTAGTCCACTGGTAGTGTACATAAGAGTTTACTTCAAATCCATTTTTCTCTCTTTTCTACTCTTTCCCTGCCATTGACTGAATTTTCAGGTTATCTATGTTTTCACTGCTATACAGTACAGGGTGCTATTGAGCATATTCTGAAAGAGTACAGAATTTCCAGATCAAAACACAGGTGAAGAAGAAGCTGTGCTAGAAGATTGCATGCGCAAATGTAAAGTAAAGCAAACTTCAAACAAACCACTTATAAATCAAAATTGCCAAACCTTACCTGATGAAATGTTGAACCTATGAGGAGGAAACGACTGTGAAGCTATGGGGGTGTTGATAGATTCGATCTATTCCATCTGTGTTGATAATCGTTCTAAAACCCATCTGGATAATGTCTGATTATAAACATGATAACTGACCCACATTCAAGTTTTGATTAAAAATAGGATGAAGCTAGAATAATTTCTTTTTTAAATGTAAAGTTAAAGTTAAAGTGCAGTTAAAGTGAAAAGTAAAAGAAAACTTACAAGTATACTTGCAATATAAAACCACTAAACTCGTAGTTTACTGAGAGATACTTCTGTGTACTTTCAACTAAAAAATGCACTACAAATATTAAAATAGTAAACTACTAGTATACTTATACTTATAAGTTCACTTGTACAGATGCACTGCAAATAAGAAAGATAGTTGTGCACTTAATGTATACTACCGTTACACTTATAGTACACTTAAACGTATACTTTTATATACTAAAAAGTGGGCCAATTTAGTCCCAAGCAGTATTCATATAGTACACTTACAAGTTTAATACTAGGACATTGATATTAATATACTTACTACATAAAGTATACTTAAAAATATTCTTGAACATTACTGAAGTGTACTTAATAAAAAGAATTTTAAGTTGAGAGCCACTGTTCTAAACTAGTTTGATGCAGCAGAAATATGTGGATGGAGTAGTGTGTGTCCTCTGCCTAAGTTGAGTGTGTGGATGTGTGCCATAGTACTGGAGTGGCAAGATCAAGCAGGAAGTTGTTGACCCCAAAGGCAGGTTAGAAGCAGAGAGGAAGACAGCACACACCTGATTCGCGACACATAAGCGTGGAGGCATTCGTTCCCACGTGTGCATCTCATCACGGATGGTAGGAGAGACAGGGAGAGAGAACTCCATGAATACCAAAACACAACCTGCAGTGCTGCATTCTAATCGACAATCAACTCAAAAAGATTTGTTCTTATATTGATTCTCTGACACTGTCAGTAAGTTTCCTAATTATTTCATAAAATATTGACAAATGCTTTATTTTGGAGTTTCACTGAATAGTCTAGAAAATATCTGTCACAGGCTGTTTTCTATCGTAAACCTTAAATGCCAAGATATATTTGGAATTACATTAAAGTGAATGCAGGGTCCTTTGCATGTATAAGCAAGTTGCATACTGCTTGTGTATGTGACAAATACTGCTTGTGTATGTAAAACACAAACGGTGTTCAAAAACTGAAACACCTAAATATGTGCTAGAAATTTTCTAAGGTTAATAAGACCTTGCAAACAAATCTAGCACAAACATGGCATGTATGAACAGGATATATGTAGGACAGGTCCCTAATGCCACGTTCTACCATACATCTTAATGTGGTCAGCCATCAAAACCAGCTCCCAGAGTACTTTGAGTCAGCAGCAAAGTTTGATTGGCTGCTAATGTGCCTTGGGATTGGCTTCATGATTGATGGACAACCCCACATGGTGTGATCAACAAAGATGACTTTTTTTTGTAGGAGAAAATTATTTTGAAGGACTATCATGTGGACAGTTGAACGTGTTATTGAAACACAATATTAATTACTATTTAAAAGAACCATATCATCTCATGCTGTTTCCCAGCATTAAAGAGTTAACAATGAGTTCAAGAGAAAGAAACCATAATTTTGTGCAGGGACCCTGCTGTGTCTGTCCAATGCAAAGCTTTTAGTGGAATGACAGCAATTACATTAGAAACTTCATTGCAGTATTGATTCTTTGATAAATGACTTCAAACACATCTGTTTGGCTCTAATAAGCAGATGAAAATGAACAGCTTGGCTCTAAATTAGGACATCAGTGTGATATTGGGAAAACATTGTGTTGAAGTGGTTGTGGTGTCCCATTTTAAAATATTGGTGGAATCTTTTAAAGAGGTCATGTTGTCCTTTCTGTGAGTATGCTACAAAGTAGGGTCTTAACCTGAAAAAAAAAATTGGGGTTAAGTAACCATCATAAAATGCAGTTTCTTATAAAATCTTTTTTTTCTTTTCTTTAAATCTGCTATGTTTTTGTGAAAGTTTTGGCTAAATACAGTTTAAAATTCTGATTTCTGTCATCCTGTATGTCTTTGTAAACATACACAGTCTACTCACCTTATTCTTAATGTAAGAGCGGGCTCATCCATTGAAACTTTCGGTCTCACCTACTTCTAGTTATTTTAGCTGTACCAAAACTGTCCTTTAAGCTGCTTGATATTACTGAAACACTATTTTTATGGTCCCTTTTGAACATTCTGTTGACTATAAGTAACTTTGCAACTACATGTCAACTAACACTCATTAGAGTACTAGTAGACTCTCTGTTTAATATCTGCTAACTCTTCATTGTGATGGTCCCCCAACATACATTCTGTTGACTATAAGTAACTTTGCAACTACTTGTCAACTTATTTTAACCCTAACCCTACCTGTGTACTAATACACTACTGACACCCTAATGAGAGTTAGTAGACCTTTAGGTGCAATGTAACTTATAATCAACAGAATCTGTTAAAGGGATCATCAAAATAAAGTGAAAGTGATATTACAAAACTGTTATTTATTATCTTATTATTGTAATGTATTCTCATAATCATAAACAATCTGGTTTGTAGCACAAATTATTTGACCATTTACTGTTTTGTTATTCTTCCACTTAATTATTATAACGACTAATGAATTGGAAGGGCCCACAAAATCACAGAAAATAGCTTACTTCCATCCTGCCACATAAGGTGAATAAAATTGAAAAAATAAAGAAAAAAGCTACACCAGAATGGGTAACAGGGCTGTACATTTAGCACAAAGTAGAAGCTAGCTTGGTACCAAATGTTGTTTTGTTACTATTGATAAACTTTTATTAACAATACATTTAAAAAAAATAATAATAGAAAAAAAACACTTGAGAATTTCTCTAACAATAGTAACATTTGATGAATGCAGTCATCATTACTTTAATTAATAATTTGTGAGAACAGAGAAAATGGCTGCACATGTTGCTGAGATTCCTACTTTTCTAAGAAAATAATTTTCATTCCTGTTACTGAAATACCAGTAAAGTTCTCCAGTTGATTTATGGTAATTACTCACCTGAGCATTAGGGGGCGCTCTATTGTGACAGATATGGGTTAACCTACTTAAAGGAACAAAGAAGGCGATATGGCAGGAAGTGATTCACTGCCTTTATGGAGAGGCTTATCTCATGGTGTTTGAGGCCTTTTTTTATTTTGTTTGAGGAACTTTAGAGTTCTAAGCTCATCCGTAAGTAATTGTCATTGTTTTTGGTATGTTAACAATTAATGTTTATAGAATGTGGTTATGATTTGGTTGTTTGAATTTTGTTACAGAGGACTTATGTTCTGAGTGTATATGGAATATGTGGGGACTTAAACCTCTGAGAAGACTGGAACTAGGATTTGACTTCCATTTACTGCTTGACTGTACCTTATCACCACTTTACGTCACAACTTGACAATGCTCTCTTTCGGTTGACCTTGCTGTGGAATAATCTGGGCATTTAAGTATTGTCTTTCTCTCTCTTAATTTTTAACAAAGACTGAGCAAAACTTATAGTACTAATTGAAGACGGTGCTTAGTGTTGATGGGCTGCATTTTTTTTTATTCTGTGGTTACAACTGTGATGTCAGATGTTGGCGAAAATGTTGAATGATAAATGTTCTGTGTACCTATATTTAATAAACTTGGCTCATGAGTAAAATTGTTTTGGTTGGTCCCTTATCTTCATGTAGCACTTAAAAGTTAAATGGACAGGTGTTACATAAATTGGTCAAGTCACCTTTACTTATATAGTGCTTTTTACAATGCAAATTGTGGCAAAGCACCTTTACATTAATAATTGGCAAATCATTTTTGGCTGCACAGCAGCTCCCAAAGAAAATGGTGTCATTGTCCAGCTTATTCTATATATTATTGATTCATTCCATTGCAAAGATCGTCTCGGTTACATAGGTGCAAGGGAAATATTCATTTTTCTTGTGTATTTAATCAATGTTGTGGTTTATACATGATTAATTTAGTTAATCTTACATGAGTTACATGGATTTTCTTTTATAATCTTTTCATAATCCTTTAAGCATGAGAAATCATTATATTTGATTGTTAACATATAGATATGTATGTAACCATTTATATGTATTAGACTTTTTGTCTTTTGTTGTTCATGAAGTTTTCAAAAGGGAGTTAACGTCTAAGAATGTGAGGCGACGAACTGAAGATAGAAAACAGACTGCCACCCAATGTAGGTTAAGCCACATATGCAGGGGTCAGATCTTGATGGATGAGCTTGAAGGGTACATGTGTTATCTATTCTATTTTATGGGTTAGGTTTGTATGTTTTACCATATATCCTTCATGGTATAGTTTCTCTGGTCAGCGACTTAAGAATTGATGACTCTTTCCTGCCCTTTAGGTCAGTTAGCTAGGAAGTTAAGATGTTGATGATGTCTGCAACTATTTTACCATGTTGAGGGGATAACTATTATGGGATGGTGATGAACCGGAATTTGTACCTATATGGTAAAAGGAAGTAGGATGGCTTTATGATAATTGACTTATTTGCATATCCAATCAATTTTGATTTTCTTTGTTTACTAAAAATTAATATGTATGATTTGACTGAATAAATACTCTGTTTTGTGTGAAGTTCACTTGGTAGCTCTCTGAGGTATGCTTTGGTTGTAAGAAAGACTACCCTGAATTTTCAGTAAAATTGGTTTGATAATTTTACTATTGAGTGGCCTGATTTAATTTCATAGGTGAATTTCCACCACATAGGTAACCCTCATTCCCTGAAGGAGGGAACGGAGACATACGTAGGTTGACCGACGAATAGGAATCTCGCTAGAGAGGCCAATCTACTTCGAGTGTAACTAAAACGAGCCAATGCATATTGGCATGCAATCATATGCAACAGCTGCTCACTTCGCAGCGCGGGTATATAATGAGCAGCAGGTGCTGTGGCGACGGGACGTACGTCTCCGTTCCCTCCTTCAGGGAACGAGGGTTACCTATGTAATCGAGAAGTTCCCATTCAGTTGGTCACTCCGACGTACGTTGGATGACCGACGAAAAGGAATCCCTACCAAAGCGCCACAGGTGCTGCCCCCTTCCAGCGCTCTGTTGTAAGCCACCTGAACCCCCTTGCCTGAGGACGGTGGGACAGGGCTAACACAGAGAGTGTCGATCACTGCTGTTCCCTAAAACCCATTCAGTGAGACAATTGGATAACACTGGGAAAGCGTACCCTTTCGTGGAAAAGGGACGTTGCGGAAGCCACATCCTTCCCCGAAGGAGTTATGTGGAAGAACATATGGACTAACCGTAGGGCTGTGCTACATATGGAAGAACTGGGGTCACTCCAACTCGATGAGAGGTGGGTTCTCCCAGAGGGAAAGACATGGGCTTCGATTAGGAGCAAACCGTGGATCCAGCCATATGGGATCCCCGTAGGGTCACTCATATAGAACCCAGCCTAAATCCGGTTCTCAAGGATGCAACGGAGAATAGGCCTGGCGCCAGACGCTCCGCTATGTCGGCTGCCGAAGGGAGATCGGAGGACTCAACAGGGTCTGCCTTGTAAGGACTCTCTGGAGAAAATAACCACATAAGAGCAGCAAGCCGACTCTAAGCCGGGGCCTCTCCGTGCCTCTGAGCTGAGGTGAGAACACGGGAGGAGACTGGCTTGACATGAAGGCTATAGAATCTAGCGAACGTGTTGGGTGTCGCCCAGCCCGCAGCTCTACAAATGTCTGTCAGTGAGGCGCCATGAGCCAGCGCCCAGGAGGATGCGACACCTCTCATGGAGTGCGCATGCAACCTGAGCGGGCAGGGCACACCCTGAGCTTGGTAAGCCAGGGTGACGGCATCCACTATCCAGTGGGCCATCCTCTTCTTGGAGACAGCCTTTCCCTTCTGCTGGCCTCCGTAACAGACAAAGAGCTGGTCTGAGGTCCTGAAGCTTTGGGTTCTGTCTACGTACAGTCGCAGAGCGCGAACTGGACAGAGCAAAGCCAGGGGTGGGTCTGCCCCCTCCGAGGGCAGCGCTTGCAGGCTCACTACCTGGTCCCTGAAGGGAGTGGTAGGAACCTTGGGCACATAGCCAGGCCGGGGTCTCAGTACCACGAGGCTGTCACCCGGCCCGAACTCTAACTCTTGATTTGTCGACCAAAAATGACTGCAGGTCCACTATCCTCTTGATGGAGGCCAATGCAGCCAGCAGCAAAGTCTTCATTGACAGAATCTTTAAGTCTGCTGACTGCAAAGGCTCAAAGGGAGCATTCTGGAGTGCTCTTGGCACCAGAGCCAAGTCCCAAGAGGGTATGGAGGGGGGACGAGGAGGATTTAACCATCTCGCCCCCCTAAGGAACCTGACAACCAGGTCGTGCTTACCAACGGATTTGCCATCTATGTGGTCGTGGTATGCGGAAATAGCAGCAGCATGGACTTTGAGGGTGGAGGGGGACAGCCTACACTCCAACCTTTGCTGCAAGAAGGAAAGCACGACTCCGATCAAGCATCTTCGGGGGTCTTCTCGGCGAGAAGAGCGCCACTCGACGAACAGGTTCCACTTCAAGGCGTAAACATGTCTTGTAGACGGTGCACGTGCCGAAGTGATGGTGTTAAGTACCTCGGGTGGTAAGTCACCTAGAACCTCCGCGTCCCATCCAGGGACCAGACATGGAGTTTCCAGAGGTCTGGACGTGGGTGCCCCATCTCTGAGAAAGAAGGTCCTTCCTCAGAGGAATGGGCCAGGGAGGGGCTGTCGCGAGGAGTGAGAGTTCTGGGAACCAGGTCCGGTTGGGCCAATAGGGCGCAACTAACAAGACCTGCTCCTCGTCCTCCCTGACTTTGCGCAGGGTCTGTGCGAGTAGGCTCACTGGGGGAAAACACTGCTGAATATCAAGCAAGTGTCCCCAACTTAAGCAAGCCAAAGGCAACAGTGGCAAGGAACCAAAACTCCAACAAATGGAGAAAAAAACCTTGGGAGAAACCAGGCTTAGTCGGGGGGCCAGTTCTCCTCTGGCCAACAGTGAACACTTGTCCGATACTCAGGCAGAGTTACAGGTCATTAAACCGATTTGGAATCGCAACAGTCAAAATATTTAATCTAGTTCCATCTAGTTTAAGATCTTTTTGATCACGCCGGTATGGGACGGTTTGTTGGGGATATGTGCCACAGGCTGATGAGTCGGTAAGGTCTTCACAAAGGATGAGCTAGTTAACACAGTCTCTGCCGACACCACAGGGCCACATTGCTGCCGCACACAGGCACAGGTTCCCCGTCCGACCCGGACACGGCCCGGATCCAGCCAATCACGTTAATTGGTAAACCTCGGGATAAGCATAGAGACAAAAAATTAGCGTAGTCGCATTCATCTTCTGATGTAACGAGTACATCTGGTGTTATAGGAAGTGTTCCCGGTTCCGGCTGACCTGATCTATGCAGCCTAACAACCCTTTAACGGATATGAAGACAAAAGTTTATAGTACGTCATGTGTATGCCAGGTTAAATAGATGTGTTTTTAGTCTAGATTTAAACTGACAGAGTGTGTCTGCTTCCCGAACAATGCTAGGAAGATTGTTCCAGAGTTTAGGTGCCAAATAGGAAAAGGATCTACCGCCTGCGGTTGATTTTGATATTCTAGGTATTAACAACTGGCCAGAATTCTGAGATCGTAATAGACGCGAAGGACTATAATGCATTAAGAGCTCACTCAGGTACTGGGGAGCTAAGCCATTTAGTGCTTTGTAAGTAATTAGCAAGATTTTAAAATCTATACGATGTTTAATAGGGAGCCAGTGCAGTTTTGACAGAACCGGACTAATATGTTCATACTTCTTAGTTCTAGTAAGGACTCTAGCAGCTGCGTTTTGAACCAGCTGTAATTTGTTTATCACGCGAGCAGGGCAACCACCCAGTAGAGCATTACAGTAATCTAGTCTCGAGGTCATAAACGCATGAACTAGCTGTTCCGCATTTGTCATTGAGAGCATATGTCGCAATTTAGATATATTTTTAAGATGGAAGAATGCGGTTTTACATATGCTAGAAATGTGGCTTTCAAATGAAAGATTGGTATCAAAGAGCAGGTTGTTATGTGCAGAAGTTTTAGGTCCGATAATAAGAATCTCTGTTTTTTCTGAATTTAGTTGTAGGAAATTACCTGTCATCCATTTTTTTATATCAGCTACGCATTCTGTTAATTTTGAACATTGGTAGGATTCGTCAGGGCACGAGGAAATATAGAGTATCTCTATATTTATCAGTATCATCAGTGTAACAGTGAAAACTAATGCCATGCTTCCTAATGACATCTCCCAAGGGTAGCATGTACATGTACTCAATATTGAACTTGTAATCGAAATGACATCTCTTCGTTTACTACTACAAACTGATAACGGTCAGATAAGTATGATTTGAACCATGCCAATGCAATTCCACTAATGCCAACATAATTTTCTAGTCTATTCAAAAGAATGTTGTGGTCGATAGTGTCAAAAGCAGCACTGAGGTCTAGTAACACTAATAGAGAGATACAACCACGATCTGATGATAAGAGCAAATCATTTGTAACTCTAATGAGAGGAGTCTCAGTACTATGGTATGGTCTAAATCCTGACTGGAAATTCTCACAGATACCATTTCTTTTCAAGTAGGAACACAGTTGTGATGATATTGCCTTTTCTAGTATTTTTGACAGAAAAGGTAGATTGGAGATCGGCCTGTAATTGACTAATTCTCTAGGATCAAGTTATGGGTTTTTAATAAGAGGTTTCAAAATAGTTTTCGGTACGTAACCTAATGATAAATATGAATTAATGATCTAATTAAGAGGATCAATGAATAATTATGAATGTATATATATATATATATATATATATATATATATATAATTATATAATTATATATATATATATATATATATATATATATAATTATATAATTATATAAGTACTGAATGGGAGGATAATAAATAGATTCAAAACAAAGCTATACGGAGCAAGAGACTCAAACAATTCAGCAGCGAGGCAGCCAGGAGCAATCGATCAGGAGCAATCCAAATTGGTGCCTGAACAGGGACCTGAAAAAAATCCAAAACCAAATTATAAGATTTGAATCAAGTTGATTTGGTTTTAAACGGACCAATTTTACTTTTTGAGTCATTATGTGAAATGTGTAGAAGGTCAGTGAACTTAATGATTGAGCAAGGACGGTAAGTTATTAAAGTATATTTAATGATTTAATTTGTGGAAGTTACACAAATGGCAGATCTGGGTAATGAGAGAGAGGGTGATGGTGTGACAGAACCAGACTATTCCACTGCACCAGTCACCATCGGACGAGAACCAGTTCAAGATCTAATACAATCTCTCAGTCATTTGTATTTGGAGAATGAGGTAGAACATGAATTATTACCGCCTCCACCACCTCCTCCGCAAGAGTAAGAGGTAACCACTTCCAATTCGGAATCAACAGTGAGCAAAACAGAATCCAGAATGGGTGAAATAGGGAAATCTTTTGGTGTGTTTTCTAATGGTGAGCAACAAGATATAGATAGGCAAAATCATAGGTTGATAGTGATAGAAGAGCAGAAGCAGGACCTTTTTGGCCAGCAAAAGGAGCATCATAAATGGATACAGCAACTGGAGAAATACTGCCCATTGAGCTCAAGTCTGAATGCCAACAGGTAAAAAACCTTAGAAAAAAAGTGTACACCACGTAGGACAAGCAATGATGGATTGTATGGCACGAAGGGATGTTCAGCTGAAATCTTTAATCCAGTCTACCCACACTGCAACATCCACTCCTCACTTTAGTTTACCCCAACAGATAGTTCAAGCTGTCCCATACATTTTAAAACACAGATCAAACTGGAGTTTCCAAAGTTTGGTAGTTTGGAGGGGGAAGACCCTATTTCTTACCTTGAAAAATGTGATGAGTATCTGGCAATTCAACCATTAAATGGTGCTGAGATATTGGCTATGTTGCCTTCTGTTTTAACTCATACAGCTAAAGACTGGTGCCTTGCGGAGGAGAAGAGGGTAAGAACTTGGTGTCAGTTCAAAAAAGCCTTTTTACAATCCTTCTTGCCTGATGACCATAAAGTTGAGGTTGAAAGAAGAATTAGAGAATGGAAACAAGGGTTTGATGTTAGTGAAGAAAGAGCCTATTGGAGACAGAGCCAAGCAGAGCATCAGTTAAAAATAAATAGAGCTAATAAAGCAGCAAAAGGGTAGGCGGAACAGTCAAACCCTCACATTGCGGTACTGTCAGGTAATATGGAGAGACAGTTTAACCCATTATCCCTACCAATCATCATCAAAAATTATAGATGTCAAGCAGTTTTGGACACTGGTAGCACCTATTCTTTACGTCAAGAATCTTACTGGAAAAAATTGAAGTCAAGCTCGGAAACTTGGCTGTCCAGCAGAGTTCAGACTTGCCAATGGTCATGTATAGACAGCTCTGGGAAAGGTAATCTGGAATTGTACACTTCATGGGCATCAATATCCATTCAGTGCCTTTGTTATGAAAGATCAAGATCTAACTTTGCCTGTTATACTTGGGCTGGAGTTTTTGATGGAATCAGGGATCCAGACTGACTTTAAAGACTGGTCCTACTTTCTGCCTGAGGAAGGTGAGGTAAAACATCCATTCATGCTGTATGCTTGTTCGGCAGCAATTAGTTTACATCTGGCATTACCATTAATTCAAGTACCTTCACCTTCAGGTTCTTACTCATGAGATGGTCGAAGCTGTTGTTTCTTACCTCAGGGGAAGAGTGCTTCGGTGACTCAAATCCCACCTTTTTGCAGCCATGACCAAAAAACGCTGGGAAAGCGTCCCTCTTGGGGAAGCTACGGAGACCACACCCTGCCTGAAGGGAGGTGACGTGTGGAGCACATATGCACTGACCTGCTGGGCATTATCTGCATATGGAGGGCTCCCTGAGGAAGGTCCTACCCAGTCTGGGGAGGAGCGCTTCACCTCAGGGGCAGAGCTGGCCGCCCAGGGAAGACACGGGTTTACCATCGGGGAAACCATACCGTGGACTAACACATATGGGATTACCCGCAGGGAATCACAGCATATGGGCATCTAGCCCAGTATAAGGACTGACCACTGGGGGCATGTACACAAGTACTGGACCTGGTGTCTGACGCCTCCGCTGCGTCTGACTGCCGAAGGATGCAGGAGGAACTCCACAGGGTTCACCAGCTGGGGAACTGACTGAGGAGTAGACCAGCGCTCGCATCTCCTCGTGAAAGGAGAATGGCGCAGCAAGCGGTCTCCCGTGGCTATCTAGCTGTAGACAGCACACGAGAGGACACCGGGTCCACTTGGAGGTTATAAAACCTGGCGAATGTGTTCGGTGTCGCCCAGCCCGCAGCTCTGCAGATGTCTGCCAGAGAGGCGCCGCGCGCCAACGCCCAGGAGGAGGCCACACCCCGAGTGGAGTGTGCTCTCACCCCTAGGGGGCACGGCTCGCCTTGGGAATGGTACGCCAAGGCGATGGCATCCACTATCCAGTGGGCCAACCTCTGTTTGGAGACAGCCTTCCCTCTCTGCTGTCCTCCAAAGCAAACAAAGAGCTGCTCAGAGCTTCTCAAGCTCTGCGTGCGGTCCACGTAAGCGTGGAGAGCACGAACAGGACAAAGCAACGCAAGGGCTGGGTCTGCCTCCTCCAGGGGCAGCGCTTGCAGGTTCACCACCTGGTCCCAAAAGGGAGTGGTGGGAACCTTGGGCACGTATCCAGGCCGGGGTCTCAGGATCATGTGAGACAAAGCCGGCCCGAATTCCAGGCACGCTTCGCTGACCGAAAATGCTTGCAGGTCCCCTACCCTCTTAAAAGAAGCGAGCGCCGTCAGGAGCACTGTCTTCAGAGACAGGTGTTTCAGCTCAGCTGACTCAAGGGGCTCAAAGGGAGCTTTCTGTAGCCCAGCTAGAGCGACAGAAAGGTCCCAAGAGGGAATTAGGGGAGGTCTAGGAGGGTTTAACCGCCTAGCACCTCTCAGGAACCTGATGATCAGATCGTGCTTTCCTAGTGACCTGCCATCGAGCACATCGTGATGTGCTGCGATGGCGGCCACATAGACCTTCAAGGTGGAAGGGGACAGCCTCCGCTCCAAACCACTTTGAAGGAAGGAAAGGACTGAACTGACCGGGCATCTCCGGGGATCTTCCCGGCGGGAAGAGCACCAAGCAGCGAAGAGACTCCACTTCAAAGCATAAGCGCACCTCGTAGAGGGAGCTCTAGCCGAAGTGATCGTGTCAACTACCGCGAGCGGTAGGCCACTTAAGTCCTCCGTGTCCCGTCCAGGAACCACACATGGAGGTTCCAAAGGTCGGGACGCGGGTGCCATATGGTGCCCCGTCCCTGAGAAAGCAGGTCCTTCCTCAGGGGAATTCGCAAGGGAGGGACTGTCGCGAGGAGCATGAGTTCCGGGAACCAGGTCCGGTTGGGCCAGTACGGCGCAACTAGCAAGACCTGCTCCTCGTCCTCCCTGACCTTGCACAGTAGCTGTGCAAGAAGGCTCACTGGGGGAAACGCATACTTGCCCCGGGGCCAGCTGTGTGCCAGTGCATCCGTGCCGAGGGTCCCCTCAGTCAGGGAATAAAACCACTGGCAGTGAGCAGATTCCTGAGAGGCAAACAGGTCTACCTGTGCGTCCCCGAATCTGCTCCAGATCAGCTGGACCACCTGGGGGTGGAGTCTCCATTCCCCCGGGAACGTGAGCTGTCATGAGAGCGCGTCGGCCGCACGATTGAGCTCGCCCGGGATATACATGGCGCGCAGCGACCTGAGTTGCCGCTGACTCCAGAGGAGAAGGTGGCGGGCGAGTTGCGACATACGGCGTGAGCGTAGACCACCCTGACGGTTGATGTACGCTACTGCCGATGTGTTGTCCGTCCGGACCAGTACATGCTTCCCCCGCAGCAACGGCCGAAACCGGCGCAGGGCCAGCAGTACTGCTAGCAACTCGAGGCAATTGATATGCCACTGCTGGTGGGGTCCTGTCCAGGAGCCCGACGCAGCATGCCCATTGCACACAGTACCCCAGCCGGTGGTGGAGGCATCTGTTGTGACAACAACATGCCTGGACACTTGTCCTAGGGGCACCCCGGCCCGTAGAAAAGCAAGGTCCGACCATGGGCTGAATGTTTGGCGACAGCTCGGCGTGATGACCACACGGAGCTTGCCATGGTGCCATGCCCACCTCGGGACTCGGCCGTGTAGCCAGTGCTGAAGTGGTCTCATATGGAGTAATCCGAGCGGCGTGACCGCGGCTGCGGATACCATATGCCCCAGGAGCCTCTGAAAATGTTTCAGTGGGACCACTGTTTTCTGCGAGAACGAATTCAGGCAGCTCAGCACCGACTGTGCACGCTAGTTGGTGAGACGTGCCGTCATGTTGACCGAGTCCAGCTCCACACCGAGAAAAGAGATCCTCTGTGCTGGACAGAGTTTGCTCTTTTCCCAGTTGACCCGAAGCCCCAACCGGCTGAGGTGCGTGAGCACCAGGTCCCTGTGTTCGCACAACTGCTCTCGGGACTGGGCCAGAATGAGCCAGTCGTCGAGGTAGTTGAGGATGCGAACGCCCACTTCCCTGAGTGGGGTAAGGGCCCCCTCTGCGACTTTGGTAAAGACACGGGGGGACAGGGACAGCCCGAAGGGTAGGACCTTGTACTGGTATGCCCGACCCTCGAACGCAAAGCGTAGAAACGGTCTGTGTCGAGGGAGGACCGAGACATGGAAGTACGCATCCTTCAGGTCGATTGCTGCAAACCAATCTTGTGCGTGAATGCATGTGAGCATGCGCTTCACGGTGAGCATCTTGAACGGGAGCTTGTGCAGGGCCCGATTCAAGACACATAAATCCAAGATTGGCCATAACCCTCCGCCTTTCTTGGGTACTATGAAGTACGGGCTGTAAAACCCTGACTTCATCTCGGCTCGTGGGACCAGCTCTATTGCGTCCTTCGCCAACAGGACCGCAATTTCCTCCCACAAAACAGTGGCATCTCTGCCCACCACTGAAGTGGATAGGACGCCACTGAATCTGGGAGGACGCCTGGCAAACTGAATTGTGTAGCCGAGTCTGACTGTTCGAATGAGCCAACGGGACGGGTTGGGAAGGCCTAGCCAGGCCCCCAGATACCGTACGAGTGGTATCATCCGAACACCAGAAGTACCCGCGGGGGGGCAGCATGGAGCACTGGGGCCCAACCCGGGAAGCAGAGCGTCCCGAAGTAGAGGCAGTGAGTGATGTGAACCCACTTGGCTCCGTGTGTCCCGTGAGGGACGAGGCAGGGGGGCATGGGGAGGCAGTGCGTCCCTGACATGCCCGAGACCTGCTTGTGGCGAAAGCGGGCGTGGTTGAGAGTGAGGCGGTGCGTCGCACACTGTCAACACAGACCCTTTTTGACTCAAAGATAGTGGAAATTGCTCTTTTATTGATGAGGTGGGTACCGCTGACCCCTGAAAATGGAACATAGGATTTACCCCCCGGCCCACTCCGGGGGGAAGGAGCGGTGCCTTCACCGTCTCCTGGGGCAGAGCAACTCCCACCATCTCTGGGCCACCCGTCTCAGGACCGCTTCTTCTGCTTCCTTTTCGCAGTTTTAGCAGCCTGAGTGGGTTGTGCCGCCTTCCTGTGGGAGGCTTGCGGGGGACGGGATTTCTCCGATCCACCTGAAGCCTGTGCAGCCGCAGGGGGGCGCCCTCGACGACGATCAGGCTGAGGGCCAGTCCTAGGAGGGACAGGTGCCGCATCTCGCTGAGGCAAGATGTGGCTGATGGCCTCAGTCTGCTTTTGCACCGCCGAGAACTGCTGGGCAAAGTCCTCGACGGTGTCGCCGAAGAGGCCGGCCTGGGAAATGGGGGCGTCGAGAAAGCGAACTTTGTCGGCGTCCTTCATTTCAGCCAGGTCCAGCCAGAGATGGCCCCAGACACATCACACAGCGCTGTCCCCCGTCAGATGAGGTCAGGAAACGACCACATCCAGAAACACACGGGCGAAAAGACATCTTGAAAAAGACGCTTTTCTCCCGTGCTGCTCTTTTAGAGGTGCTCTGCCCGCTGGAACACCGAGGGATGGAGATGCGCGCCGATCTGTTCCACACCAGCGCCTCTGCACACCACCGCTGCTGCTGTTGTCACGCCAACGGGAGAGAACGAGAGCTTGTAGAGGAAAATTGAATTAGCAATGAAAATTGCTGTTGAAGGGAACTGGTCCCTAGCAATTAAAATTGCTGTTTTCGCTCTGTTCAGTTTGGAGGTTGAAAGGAAGATCAGTTGCGATCGGCTCCGAAGCAAAAGTATGAATGAAGTGAGTAATGCCGGCTCTATTTATACCCGGATGCCGGGGGAGGGGCCCGGCATGTAAATCTCACTGGCCAATTCTCATTGGCTTGTTTTTTACTACGTGGAGGTGATTGGGCTCCCAGGCGAGATCCCATGACGTCAGTCCGACGTAACGTCGAACGTGACTGACTGATAGGGAAACATTGTTTTTTCCACTTCAAGCTACCAATATTTATGTCTTAAATTCTTCACTTTCAAATGTTCTAACCAACAATTAATCTTGTATTTAATTAAATAATTAAACTTTGGGGGAATACTTTTATTTTTTTGGTAAAATTCTATTAACATCTGAAATTATGTAAATGTGTAAATAAAGTGAAACAAGCACACATTGCATTCCCAAAACTGCTGGCTGGTGGACATAGACTCCGGAGCTCTGGAGAGTCATTTATGTTATTCGAGACTGGTTGCGCACCCTGTTTTGCGTTTATTGTTTTTACTGTGAATAAAAAACCCACCAGTCACAGTTACACTGACCCTGTCCTCTTACTTCCTGATTATTGACTTTGCTACACATATATTTTGTTATTATTGTTGTTTATGTGTGTTTGTGTGTGTGATAATTTTTGTGTCTAATTGGCTGTTCATTAGAATATTCAGACTGCATTCATTAGAGGACCAGCTGTCAGTCTTGATCAGGAATAGGCAATTCGGATCTTGGAGGGCCACTGTCCTGCAGAGTTTAGATCAATTATTAGGAATGGACCTAAACTCTGCAGGACAGTGGGCCTCCTAACCGGAATTGCCCATCCCTGGTCAGATGGACCAGTGCTACCCTCCCACTACATGGAAATATCCACAAACTGGCTTTAACATGGAATGGCATGGCTTAGTTACCACTAAGGAAAAAGAGCCAAGAACAATGTAGTGCTTGACCTCCTCAAGGACATGGCAGGGGACAAACAGCTAGCTGCAGGAAAGCACTTTAGGAAAAGAGAGCCACTGGTGCGGTTAATACAAAAAAGGAAAAGGAGAAAGAAAAAGATGAAAGCACGTTAAAAGCCGATGATGATGACTTCTAAAAATAGAAATGAAAGCGTGATATGTTATGGGCTAAGCTAGCAGGCTGCTTCAAGAAGAAGGATTGCGCTTTGGAGGTAGCGTTTATTTGGTTAATTCACAGTGATTATAGCTGCTGACAAGAACAAATCAATTTATGTTCCAGACAGCTAATTTTGAAGCCTATCGACTATGAATCATTCTTCTGAGAAAATTATGTTATTTCTGGCATACCTTCATGAATTATATGAAGGGATGTGTGTCCTTTGTATTTTTTATTAAGTTTGGGATTTATCTTTCGAGAAATTTTATAGGGTTTTTTTTTCATTATTATGTTTTTTAACCATTAGCCTTCAGTAATTTTTTGGGACAAAAATCTGTGTCGTGCAAGAAAAGTCATCAACATTTTTGGTCCTTTCTAGAGGAAGTCAAAGACTGTAGATTTTAAATGCATAAGTCTGCTAAAGTGTTTTATCTTTTAAATAAAAAAGTGCCATCAACCAATCAGCAATGTCATGACATCATTTTTTTGCTGCTTCAGATTAGTTCAGATTATATGCCATGTCAGATTAAACTTTATTTGAATTAAAATTTCAGTTCAGTCATGTGGTGCTTTTGAAAATACATATTGTTCTAATCCAGCTTTACAAATAATAATGACAAATAAATCCCCCAGTGAGCAAGCCAAATGTGATAGTGCCAAAGAAATCTTGTCTATATGAAGATAAAACTCAGATGGTGAATCTTTCGAAAAAAAAAAAAATTCTTCCATTATATAAATATTTGTAGTTTATATGTTGTTTGAAGAAAAAAAAGGATTTTGTCAGAATACTCAGATACTGTTGAATGGCCCTCAATGAAGAAGCTTTTAACCTGAATATACAGCTTCTACAAACAGGAGCAGATTGCCAAAACAAACCAGCAAAACTTTGATCTCACAATACAATTTATCTCACTGAATATCCTGTCATTCAGAAATATGTCAGATTACAGAAGATAAATGAGTTGTGAGCAGTGTTTTATCTCGATTTTAATCTGTATGAATTTTTTTAACAGATCATTTTCACTTTAATATAATAACATGCTAAACAGAACTCCATCACACAGCAGTGGAAATCGAGAGTTCAGAGTCACATGGAGATATCCTTTCTTCTAAAGTGAGCTGAGAATAAATCTCGTCATCCTACGCCTCCTCCTCAAAGAAGATATTAAATGTTGCCAAAGACATAAGGGCTCCCCTCTAGGCAAGCTGCCAAAGAACAGAAGCTCAGAAAAAGTACTTCCCATGACTAACAGGCAGCCAGGGCGATCAGACTGAAATTGCATGTTCTCACATGTGGCGGGATTCATTTCGGAGGCCTTAGCATAAGAGGGAAGCCCATTTCAAAGGTCGATATACTGAATTTTGCCAGCCATTCCACTGAGAGCAGTATTGTGTAAATATATTCCACTTACCTAAATCTCATTAAGATGAAGAAAGATGGCTCAATTATGCTCTGTGAAATATTATTACTGAAGCCATATGTACGCAAAGAGCAATACTGAGGATCCATGAGAGACTGCACAGACTAATTCAGCACACTGGCAGCTGATGCAAGCAAGTTTTCATGGGAAATGATGGAGCTTATTAATGCAGTCATGAAGCCAGTCATGAGTGAGTTGAAGAGGAGGTAACCTTGTCAGACATGACAGTGTGACATACAGCTGAATTATGAGTCATATGCTTTGATCATGTGTGTCCACACAGAACTGTGGGTAATCACATGCTACATGAATCTGTGCATAGTTAGCGCCACCTATCAACAAACTGAAAAATAAAAACATGGTGAAATGCTTGCCCATAATCTGGTAGATTTAGAGAGGTGTATGTATGTATGGATGCCCCCTTTCTATATAAAATACCCTATCAAGCAGAATGCTTACATTACAAGAAAATATCAATTTGCAATTAAAATGTAAGGCTCTAATTATTCTAGAAAAGGCATAAAGTACAACAAGACTGAGTGGCAAAAACAACATTTACCATGCAAAAACGGACATGGAAAATGACTTACAATAATTGTGTTGATATGGTGTAGGTTGTATTTTTTCATTAACATAATTACATATTAGTCGCTAAAAAAAAAAGCAGACTCTTTTGAAGTGTGGATGTAATTGCACATGGCAATGAAACAGCACCTCAAATCTGCTCCTAAGTCAGCAATATTTAATAATGTTGCCCATTAAAAGCTCACTAATTCAATTCAGAGGGAAAAAAAATAGCGGAAAGAAGCAAACAGTCTGCTGAAAGCAACAGTCAGCTGAAAGACTTAACTGAAATAAAGCAAGGTCAGAGCGAAATGTTGGCAATGAAAATAAATGAATTGCCCTGGAAAAAAAGAACAGTTAAATTGAAAGTTGATCAGAGTGACCTCAAGGAAAGAACAGCCTTAATTAAAAATGTAATTCATTTGGCAGTATTCTTTTGTTATGTTTAGGCCATGTTTTCATTTTATATGGTTTACAGGCTTTTAATATTATTTATTTGCCTCCAAGTAATGCCACAGATAAAATGTTCCTACTACTGTACCTGATGTTATGTTGCTGTAACTTCTGGCAAATAGATATATTTTGGCAATGCCAATGAATGACACTCTTGTAAGACAGCACTCTTTCTACTTGCAAAAGGGATGTACTGCTGAGAAAAGACCTCTTCAGATTTGACCTTGAGAAACAGGCTGTGCTATGGTCAGATGGACTAATGTTTTTCACCATGTTAATAAATAATTGGCAATGTTATTAGCTCAGGAGACGATTAGTTATTCCAGAACCAACAAGATAGAGAGACAGAAGGGCAATTATTCTGTCACTGATAAATGAGAACCAAATATATGATCCAGATAATCAAATACTTAATGTTACTCAGTAATCACAGAATTATTAATAATTAAAAAAAATATACATTTAATTGTATAACCTCCCCCTTACCCTTAATAGCATTGACTGCATGTACAGTGCATTTAGTTGCCACCACTTGCGCAAGTTCTCCCACTAAAAAGATGAGAGAGGCCTGTAATTTTCATCTTAGGTACACTTCAACTATGAGAGACAGAATGAGAAAAAAAATCCAGAAAATCACATTTTCTGATTTTTAAAGAATTTATTTGCAAATTATGGTGTAAAATATGTATTTGGTCAATAACAAAAGTTCATCTCAATACTTTGTTATATACCCTTTGTTGGCAATGACAGAGGTCAAATATTTTCTGTAAGTCTCCACAAGGTTTTTACACACCGTTGCTGGTAGTTTGGCCCATTCCTCCATGCAGATCTTCTTTAGACCAGTGATGTTTTGGGGCTGTCGCTGGGCAACATGGCTTTTCAACTCTCTCCAAAGATTTTCTATGGGGTTGAGAACTGGAGATTGGCTAGGCCACGCCAGGACCTTGAAATGCTTCTTCGAAGTCACTCCGTTGCCCGGGCGGTGTGTTTGGGATCATTGTCATGCTGAAAGACCCAGCCACGTTTCATCTTGCTGATGGAAGGAGGTTTTTACTCAAAATCTCACAATACATGGCCCCATTCATTCTTTCCTTTACACGGATCAGTCGTCCTGGTCCCTTTGGAGAAAAACAGCCCCAAAGCATGATGTTTCCACCCCCATGCTTCACAGTAGTTATGGTGTTCTTTGGATGCAACTCAGCATTCTTTCTCCTCCAAACACGACAAGTTGAGTTTTTACCAATAAGTTATATTTTGGTTTCATCTGACCATATGACATTCTCCCAATCCTCTTGTGGATCATCCAAATGCTCTCTAGGAAACTTCAGACGGGCCCCGACATGTACTGGCTTAAGCAGGGGGACACGTCTGGCACTGTAGGATTTGAGTCCCTGGCGGCGTAGTGTGTTACTGATGGTAGCCTTTGTTACTTTGGTCCCAGCTTTCTGCAGGTCATTCACTAGGTTCACTAGGGTGAGATCTTGCATGGAGCCCCGGATCGAGGGAGATTATCAGTGGTCTTGTATGTCTTCCATTTTCTAATAATTGCTCCCACAGTTGATTTCTTCACACCAAGCTGCTTACCTATTGCAGATTCAGTCTTCCATACCTGGTGCAGGTCTACAATTTTGTTTCTGGTGTCCTTTGACAGCTCTTTGGTCTTGGCCATAGTGGAGTCTGGAGTCTGACTGTTTGAGGTTGTGGACAGGTGTCTTTTATACTGATAACGAGTTCAAACAGGTGCCATTAATACAGGTAACGAGTGGAGGACAGAGGAGCCTCTTAAAGAAGAAGTTACAGGTCTGTGAGAGCCAGAAATCTTGATTTTTTGTAGGTGACCAAATAAACACCATAATTTGCAAATAAATTCTTTAAAAATCAGACAATGTGATTTTCTGGTGTTGATCTGAAATTACAGCTTTTGTCCCCATATAGTTGAATCACAGGACCGGATACCAAGTTGCCTTGCCAAGGAAAACTTTATTATCATTTGTATGTCAGACATAGGAGAGAAGTTTTTTCTGTTGTCTTTAGGCCATCTTCATGTGCTTCTCTGAGGAGTAGCGTGTTACATCAAGCTTATATACCATGACTTGCAAGGTAGAAAAACAAGTTGGTTTCTTTAAAATAGAACATATACTTCATACATACACATTCTACCCTCCTTATAGGGAATACTGTACATCGATAGGTGTTTACATCATGGAGCAACTGCATCAGCTGAAACATGTGCTACGTGCAGCCTTTCAGAATACATGTACACACATTCCTTCTTGTGAAGCCAAAATTATCTCTCCTTGTCTCTTCATACCATACGACACTACATGTTCATACAGACTTGGCTCATGAAGCTTATACTTTCTCAAACCCAATATACATTTGATTATGAACATATAAATAATATTAAAACAATGACATTTTAATCTTCACTGGATTTTTTTTTTCTCATTCTGTCTCTCATAGTTGAAGTGTACCTATGATGAAAATTACAGGCCTCTCTCATCTTTTTAAGTGGGAGAACATGCACAATTGGTGGCTGACTAAATACTTTTTTGCCCCACTGTATATATGTATATAATATGTAGATTTCGCATTTCACAGATTCTGCATTTTTAATGATTTACCACAGCAGAGGTTTTATGCTCTTTTGCAGATTTCTGAAATTATTTTTGGAAATTAATAAATATACATGCACACATACAGAAGGCACATAAAAGATCACATACATTTTGTCATGATAGGTTTAGATTTCAGTTTAATTTGCTTGTTCTTGTTTTTTAGGGGCCGTTTATACAACACCATTTTCAACTAAAAACAGAAAACTTTTTATGCATTTTGGTGTTCATTTACATGACTACAGCATTTTTTTTGGGGGGGGGGGGGCTGAAAATGCAAAATTTTGAAAACAGAAATTGTAACCATAATTGCTGCTTAATGTATATTAAATTGTAAACTTGAGATGACACAATGCAGTGGCTTGTTTTTTTAAACATTACTTGCCTGATATTTTTAAAATTCTACAAAAATCATCAAAGTGGTAAAGGCATTGAATTCATAGAATTGACCCTGTCAAAATTATCAAATTAAAGTAGTGGCAGATATTTTCTTCCTTATTGTAATGTATATCCAAGTGTAATAGATTCTCAAAAATGAAAGATTTAAGGCAGTGTCTTGGATCTATGCATCAGTGGTTGATTATATTTTGAGATGTCTGTGTTGCACTCAAAAGTGGATGCAGATGAACACTAGCTTGCAGGGGCGGGGTTTACACAGAATAAGTGGTTAGAAGTCCTATGTCACCAGAAAGAAGTCTGTTATTGTCACTTGAGTCATGACATTTTGATTAAACATTGTGAAACATTACACTCAGTGTTACATTGATCAAGTAAATGACTAAAAGTGAACAATTAGTTGTTTTGAGATATTTTCTGCAACCTGGTTTCTAGACCACATGGGAACACATTTGGATCTGTGCTCACACGCTTAGGCTTTTATGCTTAATGGAACTTATAGACTGCACACAACTCCTTGTGAATAGAGAGAGAGGCTAGTGCCAAGACAGGGGCAGAAGACAAGCAAGTGACTTTGGACTCAGACACACTCATACGTGTCAGATATAGATACTCCACATCCGCTCAGCAGGACATGGACACAGTAATTATAAAAAAAAAAAAAAAGGAAAAATGAAAAGAATTGACTTCATTAAATTCATTTAATGATCTAACATTAGAGCATAAAATAAGGTGATTATCTGATTCAAATTATACCTTTTCATCATGTAATATGAATCCATTGACCACTTTAATGTGATGCAGTTTAATCATTTGATGGTGTGAAAATAACATGAATATGAGGAAAGAAACTATTACAAGTAACACAGCCTGAATCTGAAATGTGCAGATAATTATAGGTTCATTCTAGTGCCATTTGTGTCCTTGTGACTTACTGATATAACATTCATAAATGTATTATATAATACAAGGAGTTAAAAATATTTATTTTTAAATATTATTGCAATATTTTCATTTGGGTTATGTTGGGTTTCAGTGTTTCATTCAAAATATTCATATCTTTTTGTTTTTTGCACAGTGCACAAAACTACTGACTGTGAATAATGTGATAAGATGATATTTGCTAGTTAAGGCAATTATCACAAATTTATTCATTTCTCAGTTTTTACAATGACCTTCGACGTTTTTAATGTAACAGGGCTGGCGGTTTTTGTTTTTTCGATCATAATGTGTGATTATAAGGCATGCTGAAACTGAGTGATAACCTACTATCAGAATTTATTCAATAATCTTTTGATTATGAAATAATATAATACAATAATAATGTAAATACCAAACTTACTGATGGGTTTAAGTAATTTAAAGCTTTAGGGCTAGGCTCATGATTACAAACAATAAAAAATATGAACAGTAACTAAAAAACATAATAATTAACTATATAAATATTGATATTTTACAAGCCTGTATCTGTGTATTTAGGATTGGAGGTAATGGTGAATGAACACTTGAAAAAACTTGTGGCCCTATGGTGGTAACCTGTGTGTCTGCATGGATTTTACAACTTTAGTACTAAGGTGAGAAAGTAATTTCTTCGTAGCTTATCAGTAACTTATTCAAGTTGTTAAAATAATAATAAAATAACATGAAAGGCAAAGAACATTTTCAAAGAACATGCCACTTATTTATGTGCAATATCACTGTATTAATGCTACACAATTTAAATGAAGAAAAGCATATATTTATTATACATTATAAGGTGGCAATTGCAACTTTTTAAATTTACTGATTTAACCCCAATCTGAATTTGCTCAAAATGAATGTCTGTTTATTTTGGATTGGTCCTGTGCATGGCATCACAGTGATGCCTGCAGCCACAGTAAGGTCAGACTAGAAAACAATGAAACTGACTCCATTCAGCTTAACAGGGCAGGAAAAATTCCAGAACCTGAATATCTCTTCCAGCAGTAAAAGCACTCAAGCTGCTTTACAGCTGGTATCAGCATGCAGCAACACACTGGAAAATAAAAAGCATACTAAAGGACAGTACATAAGAAAATTCATATAAAAAGTCCAAATTATTGTATATTTATGATCACCATCGCAAGTATAAACAATAATTACTGCCACAAAACATCTGGAAAAATATTTTATCATAGTTCTGTAATTTAAAACACAGTGACAGTATCATTCAGCATTTTTGCATACTGAGAATGGCAGACCTTATCATTGTAGAATGTATCTGCATGTAATGTTTTTCATACAAATAAAATTAACTCATTTCGTATTGCTCATATAAGTGAGAGCATGTAAATGTTTTCATGAATAATATTAAAGCTGCAATATGTAACATTTTAGGAGTAAAATATTCAAAAACCACTAGGCCAGTGTTACATATTTTGTTCAGTTGAGTACTTACAATATCCCAAATGTTTCCAACTATTTGTAAATAGTGAGAAAATTTCTATTTTAACCAAGGATCCGGGACGTGTGAGTTAGTCACCTGTCAATTGTGTCATATGCACGTTACCCTCAGTTTCCGGCAGAGACCATAGCAACACCAAAGACTCTTTAAAATATTAAATTTTTATAGACAAGGGAACATCTGTTTTGATACATTTATAGACAGAAAACTAATTATTGTTATATAGCTCAACAGTTTTAGTCTTATTTTTTAAATCTAATTTTCTTGATTTTTTGTGAGCACCATGCTTTACCATGCCTCAGAGAAAAACATTGCTTTTGTCAAGCAGCTAACATAATCATAATCAGATGCAGCTTTATTTTTAGTAACATTAATACAGAATTTTCTCCATCATACAATATGTTTTAAAATTAATTGCATGCCATTTATCAGCACAAGCCATCAGCATTTAATATGATATTCTAATATCGATCTATCTTACTGCAGTGTGCAACAAGTGTCGCAAAGCAGCTGGATGTGTAAATGTATCTAATATGATAAACAGAGCTGCGTTACGTCATACTCATGACTGGAAAAGCGGAAGTGGCGCCAACGACTGTGGCATAATAAAAGTGTGTGTCGCGTTCGTCTCATTAACAATTGCTCCAGCAGCCTCATTCAACTCCCACAACACTCGGCCCTGCTCTGCATCATACTACAGTAACGTAAATAATCGCATCCAGATCACGATTTCTGCTTGAGTCCTGTCCCAATTGTTTTCCACTATTTGTGAGGTGAAGACCACATTTCACAAAATTCCACATGCAAACTTGGCATCATCAGCCTACACCTTTGTTTTGAATAAGTGACCTCTAGTGGACGGAAAAACTACGTAGTGAACCTTTAACTAAACTTTCACATTTACAGTACAAATTTGGCCACCACAATGCTAGGGATTTCTGGGTGGCTGCCAGGGCAATGCTAGGTGGTAATGAGCAGGTTCAGGTGCTTGCTTGTGGCAGCTGTTATGTTGTATAGGATGTTTGCTAAGGCGTTATTTTCTGTGTCTTTTATTGAAGACTGCAACCTCAGGAAGTCGCATTTGTCCGCTGCATACATGATTGAGGCTGCCTCATTTCTGAAAAGTAACCATTACATTCCAAAGTAAGATATAAATTACCATAATTTACATTTCACAGCAGACAGCAGTCAATTTTATAATGGTTACTTATCTGAAATTAGACATCCTCAATGATGTATGTGGCTCATAACTGCAACCTTTGGAGGAAGCCACCTTTCAGGGTTCCATGTTCAGGGTAGTTGCTAGGGCATTGCTAGCCTTTTTCTGGTGTGCTTTGGGTGGTTGTCTGTATGTTACTTGATGGTTGGTTGCTAGGGAGTTGTGGGTTATTGCTAGGATATTCTAAGTTGCTAACTGGCCAAAGCCAGTCACTTCAAAAGCCAAGTCTCTCCCCTTCAGTTCAAGTATGTGGGATTTTTTCCACTTGTTTTATCGATGACAGGAAAAAAATCACTTTTGTCCAAACCCCAACCCCACGTATGAGCAATAGTCATGTCAAGTGTATAGCACTTTTCAGTGTGCACATTAATTCAAGGCAGTTTTACAGGAAGTCATTCTATTATGTCTATAATGTGTTTTACCATAGAGCAGGATGGATCTTTTAGATTGATCTTTCCATATTAAAGCATTCTCCACAATCCTGCTGTTTATTCCATACAACCAAGGAGTATGTGGAGGAGTTCCTCAAGCTTTCCCATCATGCTTACCGGTCTTCTGGTGTGGTTTAGATGACAATCTGTGTCAGAGTGTTCAAATGCAACTAAGCGATTTTATACTGGTTGGTGTTTTTCTGTTAATACATTTAAATGTTGGTCGGCTTTGTTCAAAGTGAGAGTAAGGGATTCTCAAAGTATTAATAAAAATATGATCGGATGTCACAATAGTAATAGTGACACTTGCCTTAGCAAACACCAATAATAATCAATAATAGAATATTGATCAGAAAATTATATTGTATATTATTATTATGAGAATAATATGCTGTGTAAAAAAGCATTCTATTGGGTAGCTGTGATACTTGTTCATTTACCAATGCACTCTGTTCTCTCTGCCCAGTTGCAGGAAGATGGGAAAATCGAAAATCTCTCTCTCTTTCCCTTTCCCTTTCTCTCTCTCTCTCTTTCTCCCTCATTGTCTCTTCCTTTCTCACCGAAACCAATGAGGCATTGCACAACCATTTTCAGGCTCTGTTCCTCTGTCAGAACTACCATCTGAAGGTGTCCCTTTCTCCCTCCCCCATCCCCTGCACCAAACCAGACCGGTCTGGATAATGAATTATGTAATGCCTGCTTTTGTAATCTTTGCCTCTCCTGCCTCCTGGCCCAGAGAAGAGAGAGAGAACTACAGGCAGTGAATGTGTTGCATTAGGGATAAAAATCACAATAAGGGCTCCACAAAGCTGTTAAATAAAACCCATTAACCTCAGAGACACTGGATGGTTTTATTAGGATTCCTGCAAAATGATGTCACCTTGGAGTCTCTGTTTGTGTGTGTGTGTGTGTGTGTGTGTGTTAACATGTCAGTTCATCAAGGTCAGGGAACTACTAGAGTAGATTCTGTGATGCAAGTAAAAAAGACTAGTCCTCATCATGGCTTATTATGCCCAAGAACCAGCCTCACAAACAGGAAGAGAAAGTGTGACAGATCTGTTAAGTGACTAGTAATTGTTCATTTTGTTTTTTTTATTACTATTATTTCTATCCATCCATAAGTGATAAGCATTATTTCAAAGATATAACACAAACTAAGCAGAATGTGCGGTCATGCTGAACCTTGGTGCTGCGCACTAGGTTTGATTAACTAATGACTTAAATAGCTATGTATGCCAGAGCCAATAACTCAAACAGAAAAGTGCACTATGTGTGTCGTTAAACAAGGTATCATGTTGCAAGCAACATGAGCATTTAGGTTTAAAATCTTTGTTATTGATAGTTGTCTTTGTCATTATCCTCTTACCAATTATCATCAACGTAACTGCAGTGAAAAATACTTACCTTTAGTCTACTAATGTCACGGTGTGGTTGCGGGAAGGAGTGCACGGAGACAGGCGACTTGAATAAAGAAGTACTTTTAATATAGTACACACTGGTAACGGACAGGAGAATTCACACTTAACACCATTAATGACGAAAAAAGACTGGACTGACACAGAGGGAATAAATACACCAGAGAACAAGAGGATGACAGGTGACAGACATGATTACCAACAGGACACAGCTGACGACGATGGACTAATAACGAGACAGGCACATGGTAAAACAAAACAAAGATCACATGACAGACCAGAACTCAAAACAAGGAACATGTGACTACGGACACGACTAGGAAACAGATAAACAGACAAACATGGACACGATTATGACAACTAATAAGCTATCAAAAAGTATATGGTAATAGCATAAATTCCTGTTCACCCTGCAATTGTGGTATAATATGCCCAGAAATAATTCTGCTGGAAAATGCAGCTGTTTGCTTATTTCATTTATTTTGATTGTTTAATATATTAATATTTCATATTAGAAAATAATGTTAGCATTGCATAATCAATGTTAGCATTGCAAATCAATGTATGACTCAAACCAATATGATCTTAGCAAGACGCTAGGCTACAGTTATATTATTTGACCAAATTAATATTCGCTACATAACTGTTAGGAAGAGGTATGCATGGATGCTGCTGATAATAATCTCAAACATTACAATTTGAATGTGCCTCCTGCTGATAATAATTTGCAAACAATGCAATCTAAATAGCTATGGATGCTGCTACTGCTGCTGCACAAAGAACTAGAATTGCTGAAACCCCTTGTTGAAAAGTGAAAATGTAAGCAAAGCCTATATGAATCATCACATCACTCCAACCAGCAGTCATCAATCAGCGATCAACATGTCTACCCAATCAGCATGAGTGGAGACCTATATATGCTCACAGCCGACTCACCTATGTTTCCTGACAGTTTTCAGCATCCCTCCACCACCCTGTCTCCTCACACTCACCTGGTTACATTCTAACCAGAAATATGGGGGGAGTACTCTGGGTTCGGGTCAAATGCCGAGTTAGGAGCCTGCTCCTCGGACAGCATGCCAAATATGCATAGTAATTACTCTATCTGATTATTTGTATGTGTGAACTCCTGAAACTCTGTCTACACATAAAAGGTAATTCAAAAGGGTATGATGTGAGCAACAAAACAAATTTCTATTCTGACCTACTTCGAACACTTGAGCTACTTGATATAAAATACAAGTGAATTTGCACATCTCTTGTCATGCAGTGTGAACAGCCTCTAGCTGTCAGAGCATGCACTCCAGTGCAGACACAGTGTAACAAGTTTACTATCACAATACTTTTCACTGTACACTTACACAGCTACATTAAGAGCAGCCGAGAGCATCAAAAAGATTGTGCAGTTCTCGACTTTATGCTAATAGCAAGAGGAAAACATGGCCTGCAGCCAATCTCTATGAGGTTCAGGTAGTGACTGTCTTGAGTGCTGAAAATATGTAGTGCATTAATCATATTGTTTACACATTGGATGTTTTGGAGTTGTTATATACATGTTAAATGCACTTTGGATCCTTTCATTGTGATTACTGGCTGGGCATCTAAAGGTTTATACAATTGACAGGATATGTTTACTTGGGGTATTTGGAAACAAAGCTTGCCTATTTCCATTATAACTGTTGTAAAAACTGTTGTAATTGTAAAAAAAAAAAAAAAAAAAAACATAGATTAAACACACTCCCTACAGACACACCCCAAAGTGGAGGTGTAATAGCTTCCCTTTCAAGGGAACTCGCGCTGCGTCGAGAGTTAACACTTTGGGAACGCTCCGCGTGAGTGCGTCATGAGGCACATGTGAAATCAGTCCAATGGTGTCGCGGGACGTCAGAGGCGGGTGACATCACGACCAGGAAACCATAAAGCACGCTCAAACAGTGCAACGCTAGCTTCTGTGTCTTCAGTAGTAGTGCTTTATGTGATCTCGTTTGTCTTATTTGGTGTTGTTCTGTCAGTATACACAAGCACGTATCATTATTATGGCAAGCAAGCAGCATTTTAGACTGTGTGTTCCTCCCTGCCCTCGTTACATCACGGGTGGGGATACACACAGTTTATGTGTTGTTTGTTTGGGAGCGGAGCATGCACGGTCAGCACTCGAGGGTGCTGGCTGTGAGCAGTGTGAGCTGCTTCCCTTGCGGACTCTCCACTCCCGCCTGGTGCTCTTTGATGAGGGCCTCAGGCTCGCGATCCTTCTGGTTCGGGTCCCGCTGCTGCCGAGGCACAGCGGCAATTTAGATCATGGGGATCACAGATCCTGAGATCTCTCAGGGTTTGGAAGCACGTGCTGCAGCTTCTTCTGCCTTGATTGAAGTGCCGACACTTCAGGTGTCCAGTTCTGAGGAGCTGGATTTCGAGGGTGTCGATTATGAGGACTCGCCATCCCATTCTCATGCCGATGAGGAGCTGGTGGAGGTTTTGTCTCGCGCTGTTGCCAAATTAAATCTAGAATGGCCAGCAGAGAGGCAGGACATTCATCCTAAAAGCAACTTGGACGAGCGATTCCTGTCCTCGCGAGCACAACACTGAGGTGTCGAGATGGTGGAAGAAACCAGCCTCATATCGCGTGCATAGTGCATTAACCTCCAGCAAGCGCATATCTCTGTGTCCGCCCGGCAACGTAGTGGTTCTGGGATGCTCGCTGCCTCTCATGGGGGTCCCAGAGTGGTTGGTTCGGGTGCTTCCTGACGGTTTGCCGTTACAGGACACCGAACTGACTCCGCTGCATCTGCAGGGCATTCGTGTTCTCAATTATATTGAAGGCTGGCTAATTCTAGCTCAGTCATGTCAGTTGGCGGTTCATCATCGAGATGTTGTTCTCACTCACATAAGAAAGTTGGGGTTAAGGTTGAACACCAAGAAAAGTGTGCTCTCTCCAGTACAGAGGACCACTTTTCTAGACGTGGTTTGGGACTCTGTTGCGATGCGGGCGCAGCTTTTGCCTGCTCGCATAGAATCAATCCTTTCTACCGTAAACTGAATAAGGCTAAGCCAGTCACTCACTGTGAAGCAGTTTCAAAGACTGTTGGGTCTGATGGCAGCAGCGTCCAATGTGATACCTTTTGGCCTGTTGTACACGAGACCCTTGCAGTGGTGGCTCAGGACCAGGGGGTTTTCTCCGAGGGGAAATCCATTTCGCATGATCAAGGTCCCGCAGCGGTGCCTACGTGCCTTGGTTGTGTGGAAGAAACCCTGGTTCCTATGCCATGGTCCCGTGCTGGGAGCTCCATGCTGTCTAATGACGGATGCTTTCCCCACGGTCTGGGGAGCGATCCTGGAGGGTCTCTCGACTCACGGTCTGTGGAGGGAACACCTGCTTTCCTGGCATATCAATTGCCTGGAGATGTTGGCTGTCTTTCTTGCTCTCATGAATTTCCTCCCTGACCTCAGGGGTCACCATGTGTTCATTCGTTCAGACAACACACCGGTGGTCGCCTACATAAATCTCCAGGGGTGTTTGCTCACCAAATCCTCCTGTGTCCCAGGAAAAGATGCTTTCTCTGAGGGCAGCTTATATCCCTGGGGCCCAGAATGTGGGAGCAGACATCCGGCTGAGGGCCCGGAATGTGGGAGGCAGGGGCTGAGGTCCCAGGGAGGCCCGTGGTGGTGGAGCTATGGAGGGTGTTCCCGGGGAGGCCCGTGGTGGTGGAGCTATGGAGGGTGTTCGGCCAAGCGCAAATGGATCTGTTTGCGTCTCGAGAGAAGTCTCACTGTCCACTCTGGTTTTCCTTCACGCATCCAGCTCCTCTGGGGCTGGATACCATGGTGCAGGCGTGGCCGAGGCTGCATCTGTACGCATTTACCCCGATTGCTCTGCTCCCAGGAGTTCTAGAGAGAGTTCACCGGGACCAGGTCCAGCTCACCTTGGTTGCCCCAAGATGGCCGGGCAGAGTGTGGTTTCCGGATCTAATAGTACCATCCTCCACTCTAGAGCTCCCTCCACGAGGAAGTTGTATGCCCTGAAGTGAAGGGTTTTCACTTCTTGGTGTAGTGTTCGCCAGTCAGACCCAGTTAGCTGCCCAGTTGGTACAGTGCTGGAGTTTCTGCAAGAATGATTCACAGCAGGGTTATCTCCTTCCACTCTGAAGGTATATGTGGCAGCTATTGCGGCATACCTCTGGGTGGTATGTCTTTGGGGAGAGACCCACTTCTAACGCACTTCCTCTGTGGTACCTTGAGGCTTAGGCCTGCAGTACGGGATAGGGTACCGTAATGGGATTTGGCCTTGGTACTCCATGGTCTTTCCCTGGCCCCGTTTGAGCCAGTTACCAGTTAAGTTTCTGACTCTGAAATGTTTCTCCTCGCGATTACTTCTCTTAAAAGAATGGGAGATCTGCAAGCCCTGTCGGCTTCACAACAACTCCGTGATTGTTCTTGAATGGCCCAGCCAGAGCCCTGACTTAAACCCAATTGAGCATCTCTGGAGATACCTAAAAATGGCTGTCCACCAAACGCAATATAACAAAGAGTGAAAAATTTAAGGGGGTCTGAATACTTTCCGTACCCACTGTATGCTGAATACTGTCTAGATTTTAGTGTTTCTTTGTCTCAACTCAAAACGTTTGATGTCACATTTCTTTTCTCTCAAAAGTACTGATTGTTTTAACCTTGTTAACATGAATTTGTTGCATAAACAACTCAAACTGTGAAACTGTGTGCATTTTAAAGCGACCCTTGAAAATAAAAGTCATTATGGGAGAATGTGGGTAAACAAATTTGTTTTGTTGACCATTGTATTCCATTGTAGAAAGAAAAAAAAACATCTAAAAACATCTTTTATAAATATGAGGTAAGAACAAAACACAAAACTTGGTTAAGGTATTTATCTGACAAAATTGTTTTGGCAAAAAATGCATAAACTATAGCTACAGGTTTTATTTTACTGTGAGAAAAAAATGCATAGAAAAACAAAAATAGGAATCACAGGAAAAAGCATACATTGACTACAACATATTCATTCATTCATTTTTTTTTCATTCATTTTCTGCCGCTTATCCGGGGCCGGGTCGCGGGGGCAGCAGTCTAAGCAGAGATTCCCAGACTTCCCTCTCCCCAGACACTTCCTCCAGCTCTTCCGGGGGGACACCGAGGCATTCCCAGGCCAGCCGAGAGACATAATCTCTCCAGCGTGTCCTAGGTCTTCCCCGGGGCCTTCTCCCGGTGGGGCATGCCCGGAACACCTCCCTAGGGAGGCGTCCAGGAGGCATCCGAAACAGATGCCCGAGCCACCTCAGCTGACTCCTCTCGATGTGAAGGAGCAACGGATCTACTTTGAGCTCCTCCCGAGTGACCGAGCTCCTCACCCTATCTCTAAGGGAGCGCCCTACCACCCTGCGGAGAAAGCCCATTTCGGCCGCCTGTATCCAGGATCTCATTCTTTCGGTCATGGGCTGTCTTGGCTGACACGCCTCTGCAGCATCGCGTGGCGGTTGGGGACAGTGCCTCTGGAGTGGCAGACCGGGGTGGTGGTCCCTATTTTTAAGAAGAGGGATCTCTTACTACAGAGGGATCACACTCCTCAGCCTCCCCGGGAAAGTCTATGAAAAAGCTCATGACCATAGGTGAGAGTAGGAACGTAGATTGACCGGTAAATCGAGAGCTTCGCCTTGCAGCTCAGCTCCTTCTTCACCACGACAGACCGGTACATCGACCGACTGAGAACCATGGTCTCAGACTTAGAGGTGCTGATCCTCATCCCAGCCGCCTCACACTCGGCTGCAAACCGTCCCAATGCACACCGGAGGTCCTGGCCCGATGGAGCCAACAGGACAACATCATCCGCAAAAAGCAGAGATGAGATCCTGTGGTCCCCAAACCAGACTCCCTCCGGCCCCTGACTGCGCCTAGAAATCCTGTCCATAAAGATTATGAACAGGACCGGTGATAAAGGGCAGCCCTGCCGGAGTCCAACATGCACTGGGAACAGGTCTGACTTACTGCCGACAATGCAAACCAAGCTCTTGCTCCGGTCATACAGGGACCGGACAGCCCTTAGCAAAGGGCCCCGGACCCCATACTCCCGGAGCACCCCCCACAGGGCGCCACGAGGGACACGGTCGAATACCTTCTCCAGATCCACAAAACACATGTGGACTGGTTGGGCTCCCATAGGCCCCCCAGCACCCTAGAGAGGGTATAGAGCTGGTCCAGTGTTCCACGACCGGGACGAAAACCGCATTGTTCCTCCTGAATCTGAGGTTCGACCATCGGCCTTATTCTCCTCTCCAGTACCCTGGCATAGACTTTCCCGGGGAGGCTGAGGAGTGTGATCCCTCTGTAGTTGGAACACACCCTCCGGTCCCCCTTCTTAAAAATAGGGACCACCACCCCGGTCTGCCACTCCAGAGGCACTGTCCCCAACCGCCACGCGATGCTGCAGAGGCGTGTCAGCCAAGACAGCCCCACAACATCCAGAGACTTTAGGTACTCAGGGCGTACCTCATCCACCCCCGCTGCCTTGCCACAAAGGAGCTTTTCAACTACCTCAGTGGCTTCAGCTTGGGTGATGGGTGAGCCCACCTCTGAGCCCTCGGCCTCTGCTTCCTCAGTGGAAGACGTGTCAGTGGGATTGAGGAGATCCACGAAGTATTCCTTCCACCGCCCAACGATGTCCCCAGTTGAAGTCAGCAGATTCCCACCCCCACTGTAAACAGTGTTGGCAGGGCACTGCTTCCCCTTCCTGAGGCGCCGGACGGTTTGCCAGAATTTCTTAGGGGCCGACCGATAATCCTTCTCCATGGTCTCACCGAACTCCTCCCATACCCGAGTTTTTGCCTCCACAACTACCCGGGCTGCAGTCCGCTTGGCCTGCCGGTACCCGTCAGCTGCCTCAGGAGTCCCCCGAGCCAACCAGGCTCGATAGGCCTCCTTCTTCAGCTTGACGGCATCCCTTACATCCGGTGTCCACCACCGGGTTCGGGGGTTGCCGCCACGACAGGCACCGGAGACTTTACGGCCACAGCTCCGAGCAGCCGCATCGACAATGGAGGTAGAGAACATGGTCCACTCAGACTCAATGTCTCCAGCCTCCCTCGGTATCTGGTTGAAGCTCTGCCGGAGGTGCGAGTTGAAGATCTTTCTGACAGGGGACTCTGCCAAACGTTCCCAGCAGACGCTCACAGTACGTTTGGGTCTGCCGAGTCTGTCCAGCTTCCTCCCCTGCCATCTGATCCAACTCACCACCAGGTGGTGATCAGTTGACAGCTCCGCCCCTCTCTTCACCCGAGTGTCCAAGACATACAGCCGGAGGTCAGATGAAACAACTACAAAGTCGATCATCGACCTCCGCCCTAGGGTGTCCTGGTGCCACGTGTAATGGTGGACATCCTTATGCTTGAACATGGTGTTCGTTATGGACAAACCGTGGCTAGCACAGAAGTCCAATAACAGAACACCGCTCTGGTTCAGATCAGATCACGCCCCTCCAGGTATCACTGTCGCTGCCCACGTGAGCGTTGAAGTCCCCCAGTAGAATGACAGAGTCCCCATTCGGGGCACTTTCCAGCACCCCTCCCAGAGACTCCAAGAAGGCCGGGTACTCTGCACTGTCATTCGGCCCATAAGCACAAACAACAGTGAGAGCCCTATCCCCGACCCGAAGGCGCATTGAAGCGACCCTCTCGTTCACCGGGGTAAACTCCAACACATGGCGGCTGAGCTGGGGGGCTATGAGAAAGCCCACACCAGCCCGCCGTCTTTCACCGCAGGCAATTCCAGAGTAGCGGAGAGTCCAGTCTCTCTCAAGGAGTTGGGTTCCAGAGCCCAAGCTGTGCGTGGAGGTGAGCCCGACTATCTCTAGTCGGTATCTCTCGACCTCCCGCACAAGCTCAGGCTCCTTTCCCGCCAGCGAGATGACGTTCCATGTCCCTAGAGCCAGATTCCTTGTTCGGGGATTGGGTTGCCGAGACCCCTGCCTTCGGCTGCCGCCCAATCCACAATGCACCGGCCCCATATGGTTCCTCCCGCAGGTGGTGGGCCCACGGGAGGTCGGCCCCACGTCGTTCATTCGGGCTGAGCCCGGCCGGGCCCCGTGGGGGAAGACCCGGCCACCAGACGCTCGCCCACGAGCCCCAACCCCAGGCCTGGCTCCAGGGTGGGGCCCCGGTTGCGCCATACCGGGCGACGTAACGGCCTTTGCTCTTACTGAATCCATAAAAGGGGGTTTTGAACTGCTCTTTGTCTGGCCCATCACCTAGGACCTGTTTGCCTTGGGAAACCCTACCAGGGGCATATAGCCCCCGACAACATAGCACTTAGGGTCATTCGGGCACTCAAACCCCTCCACCACGGTAAGGTGGCAGTTCACTGGAGGAGGACTACAACATAATCATTTATTAATATTTGGTTGGTTCTCTCTTGTTTTTGCATGTGTTCATAATTTCTTTGTCTTACAGGATGGCCAAAAATGTCCACACAATTCTGCACGTTTCTTTACGTTACCACAAATAAAACAAGTGACTCCAAGCACAAATATACTTACAAAATCTTTAGAACTTTTTAAATAATTTTAATTTCTTTGAATTGATTTGAATAGATATACAGATCTCAAGGCAGATGCTGAGGCAGTGCAAACATTCCAGGGATGTACAAATTGCTGACAGTGAAGAAACAGCAACAGTGGATACAGGATGAGGTAATGTTTTGTAAGATTTGAGGGGTGATGTTCTATTGTAGTGATGTGCGAGGGGAAATTGTTTCCAGAGGTTAGCTAGGAGACAGCCCTGGAAAGAAGTTGTTTCTGGTGTTTGTTTGTGCTTGTGTGAGGGACCCATCAGTCAAAGGAAATTAGGGGCACAGAAAAAAATTGTTTCCCTAAAAAAGGTTTAATTAATCCAATAAAGCACTTACAAAATTAAAGAAACTCAAAATAAATCAAATGACTTAAACTTTTAAAAGAGGTCAACAGAACAAAACTGAGCTCAAACAACTAAAGGCATGACAAGCAAAACTGAACTGACCCAACTAATGAGACAATGGAAACACATTCATACAAGCGGACTAGTCCAAATTACACACAAGAGGGGTAAACAAACAAAAAAGACAAAACACTAAACAATAACCAAAATATACAAGCCATTAAATCATTGAAATAAAGATTTATATATAATCTTAGAAAAGAAACCAAATCAAAATACACTTAAAGTACAAAATTAGACAAAACGCCAACTTAAACATCTAAATCCTCCCTATAGTTCATTAGTCAAATGGTACTGGCTAGTGGAACTAAAGAGCGGTGGAAGCAGCACGCCGGCCCTTCAGATGAACGGACCAGTGACGGAACTCAAACCTCCGCTGTTCTCCACACAGTCCACACCACGGTAACTTAGACTCAAAAGAAAGTAATATTAACAAAAAAATACCCAGCATAGTGAACTAGATTGTGTGCACTCCAATTAGTTAACAAATACGGATATTTAATAAAATATTCTGAATGGAATAAATCAAGTTTGTGTGTCTTATTACTAAATATTAAAGAAATTACTTAAATGTATCAAAAAAACCACTTGAGAAATTAATACTGGTGTGGGTGTGTGTGTGTGTGTATACACGTTACCGCTCACTGTGTGGCCGCATTGTGGGCCATCACAGCTTGGATAAGTCTTTAAAACCTTCCAGAAGACATAAAGGGAGAACAGACTGTAGCTCCTGACAGTGCATGTTGTTCAGATCTTCAATGGCCAGTAGCTTGATGCCAGTGATGTATTGTGCAGTTTTGACTATCTGCTTTAGGGCTTTTCAGACTAATGATGTGCAGCTGTCATACCTGACTGTAATGCAGTGTGTAAGGATGCTCTCAAATATGCACCTGTAGAAATGGACCAGCAGTCAACTTCGGAGGTTGAGTTTTTTCAGCCTTAAAAAAGTCCATGAGAGGTTCTGGTGATGGATGCCAAACACTGCTGACCCACTTTGTAGCTCTGTAGTGTTCTGTAGCTCTACACGTCTTAAAAGTCCACAAAAGTCTTTGTGTTGAGGGTCAGGTTGCTGTCCTTGGCAACCTGTCCCTGACAGTCGCTCCAACTACAGTTGTCATTTGCGCATATGATGATGGAGTTATGGGCCACAGAGTTAAAAGTGACCACAGGAAAGGGCTTAGAACAGACCCTTGTGGTACTCCAAAGCCACTTTTTCACTGTCTGTTCTTAGAAAGACAACGAACAGTTCTAGTTGAGTTTCCACTTGAGCCTGGTTTGGCACAGCAAGATTACAAACCTTTCTCGATCCGGAATTCTTGGTGTCTAAATGTGCTGGTAGAATGCTTGTTGTGTCTTAGGATTGGTCACTTGTCTGTTGCCTGGCTACCAGTTTCTCTGTAGCTGGCTAAGCGCTCTATTTGAGGGTCGTAAACACAAATTAATAAAAAAAAATTAAAAGAAATATCTGATCATCCTCCATAACGCAGTCATTATTTGATTACATCTCATATCATCAGTAAATAGTTGTTTACTGATGATATGAGATGACCAGGTGGAATGCAGAATCCCTGGCAATATTCAAAAGACAGCTGAAAACTCATCTATTTGAAATTTTGATGAATCGCTTGCTGTATTCCTCACTTGTACATTGCTTTGGATAAAAGCATCTGCCAAATGAATAAATGTAACTGTAAATGTTTTAACCAAGACAACGACTGACTTCCATTATCAGCCCCACGGTGGAAAATGAAACCGTGACCGTACCAGCTACCCCGGATCAGCACGGAATGGAACAGTGAGGCAATGAGAACCATTCAGTCCGACGGTGGAAAAGTTCAATATTCAGAATAAGAGTGGAGTACTGGTTTCCTTGTCCAACAGTCTGTTTGTTGGTTATGTTACATCCTGTGACGTTTTTGTACTGATTTGGGGGCAGTTGTCTGTTTTTGTTTTTCTCTCCCTCTCCTGCGCTGCTGCTCTAACAGGTGCTGATTGCTGGCACCTGACGCTCATTTCCCAGAATCAACCTACTAGAAACCAGCTACAAAGCAGTCAGGAATGGACAGAGAGGGGAGAGGAGAGAGACAGAGCCACTTTTCTCCCCATGGACCTTCCCTGCAGCCCCAGACATTTGTTGCCAGTTGACCTACTAGTTAATAGTTGGTGTAGATACTGAAACCTGTGATAGAGTTCCAATTGATACTGCTGTTGTGCTTTTGCCTAAACGGTTAACGTCAACTCTCAATGTTGCTGGCGCCATTTATAGTGTTTCTATTTGTTTTTTCCTTCTGTTAAATATTCTTTATTTGTAGGGAGGAGGGTGCCATTTTTTCTTTAATCCTTTTTCTCCTGTTTTTGGGTTTATAGGGAGTTAAGGAAGTTTTTTTTGTCTTTTTGTTCCTTTTGTTTTTCATGATAGGTAAGTTAGTCTTAAAATTGAGTTAGTTGTGTTTTGTTTGTTATGTTGGCTATGCCCCCTCCTGAAGTCTTCTCTTTTTGTGTTTGTAACAGCATTCTTAATAATAATAATAATAAAACATTCTGCAATAATTCTCGGATTGACAGAGTATTTAGTGCTGGGACTGGGAAAGGGAAGCTCCATGTGGTCTCACCTCTCATCTTTATTTTTTTTGTCACGTTTTCCTCGATCCCCTAGACCGAGTTGACACGGGGAACGTGACAATTAGGAATTTTAATATACATGTGGACAGATGAGAGCACTACAAATCAGTGATCATGACTTTTCCAGTTGACTATACTAAGAAGTAGTATGAAAATAACTTGAAATTCCTCTACAAACAACTAGCCACTGTAGCCATGTGTGAGGATTAAACTGAAAAGTAAATTGTTTTTGACTATAAAACTTCACTGCAGCTCTCAAACCAAATTACAGCAAAAAACTGAATATCACTGTTTGTCACATAGTATAAAGGATGATTTATGACAGAATATCTTCCTAATTTTGTCCTTTCTCATGAGTTTCACTGGAGCACAATTTTGTATACAAGGTGACTGTTTTTCTCTTTCTGTGGTTTATCTCTTTTTTAATGTACTGCATTTATTCCAACTTTAGATTCCAACATCAGATAGGATGATACCGATGCCAAAACAAGTTCTACAGGAAGGTTAATTGGTTCCATGAGTGTTGGACTGCTAATCAATAAATGTATCTCTGTATAGCTTTTTATATCCATTTTAGAGCAATTTCACATTGTTTAAAGAAATCTGGGAGTCAATTCATAGATATGTGAACAGCAGCCTCTACATTGAAGCTTTAGATCAACTCATCATCAGACATTGCCAGACACATCACTTTTGGCATTCCCAGCAAGGACCTTAAGTCATTCAATTTCCTTTGGAGAAAACAGCTTACAGGTATCAGGTGGAAACATCTTTAGAAGCCTGTCAAAATAAGCCTTCAGAGATAGCACAATGCTAAAGCAAGAGAGAGAGAAAAGATGAGATAGTATTGCACTTCAGAAGCATAGAAGAGGTCAAAAGAATATGAATTTCTGGAATTATTTCTTCATCTACTTGTATATGTGACTACGTTCCTGGAAAGGACAACATTTTCATTAAAATATTTTGCTGTATGACCTTTATTAAAACCTGTGGGGATCTGGTTTAAATCCTTTAAAGGGTTATTTCACCCAAAAATAAAATTTCTGTCATTAATTACCCTCATGTCATTCCACACCCGTAATAATGACTTTATTCAACAATCTCCCCTATTACTCTGCTACGCTGTTTACGTTGTCAGGCCAAAATCTGTTTGTAAATATGACATTTAAGAACTTTTTTTTTTTAAACAATCAGCAATAAAACCTGGCACAAATTGTATCATAAGTTTTGCTTCTTTAATTCCAATCACCCTAAAACTGTATTTTTGAGTCTGTTCCAAGTTGTCACATACTGTATGTGAATAGTAATAACACAGTAATAAAAAAGAAGTCAATGCTGAAAGTTCATCAATTGCGAAACAAATTTAATTAAGCTATGAGCAGCTCAACAGAAGATAATAGTGTCATTATTCAATGTTGATTAAATTTATTTTAATAATAATGTTGAAGTTAAAAAGTTAGCTCATAGCTTCTAGGTAATTCTGATAATTTTGCATATCCCATTTTTGTAGTCCTTTGTAGTTTTCCCTGTTGATTAGTCTCCCCAAGTGTGTCTTGTTACCTTAGCCTTTTAGCCTCTATGTATTCTGGTAGTTACCCCAGATAACTACCAGATGACATAGAAAAACTCGATGTTACTACAGAAACTATTGACTCTCTCTTGTCCAGCACATTAGATGCAGTTGCTCCTTTAGTCTAACACCGTGGTACAACGAGCACATTGGCCCTTCAGAGAGCAGCCAGAAAAATGGAGCACAGACATCACAGAGGTCTTTTATTCAACAGTAACAACGTCATAGCTTGATGACCTTGTAAAGGAGTGTGGAATCATGGGAGTCATCATCTTCACTTCCACAGCCAAAGTAATCAGTCCAACAGTAGCAGAAATCATGTTCATGTTGAGGAAGCACATTGTATTTCATTGCTTAGCTCCGCGCTGCATCTAACTCAGAGCTATTGCTGTGGGTGTATGCTTCCTCGACCAGATTACCACTAGTTTAAAACTAGTCTGTGACTATACAACATGCTTGTTGTATTAGAGTTTCTGCCATTAGGGGTGTAAGCTTCCCTCAAAAGATCCTTCTCTTTATGTGTTGCATGCTAATGCTATAATGAGTATTCAGAGATATGATGTAGGGTGTATGCTTCCCTGACCAAAATACTAGCCAATATAGTTCTGTTATTTATACAACATGCTAGCTATATCAGATTTTGCTGCCGCTAGTCTGAGCTATTGTGGGGGGTGTATGCTTCCCTGACCATAATAGTTTATTATAGTTCTGTGATTATACAACTTGCTTGTTGTATCAGATTTGCTGCCACTATGGGTGTAAGCTTCTCCCAGAAACATATATATATAAAAAAAATAAATAAATTAAAAAAAACCACTCATTTATGTATTAGACAACAGGTGTGCACTTCCTCGACCAGACTGCTGCTAGGGGTGTAAGCTTCCCCTATTAGAAAAGAAAAATAAAATGTGGGATTTGTAAGCAATTCGTTCATGCCTAAGAAAATCTAGGCCCAAGTGGCCAACTGACCCAGCAGAGATGGACACCATTCTAGAAGAGAATCCATCTTCAGATTCTGAGTAAAGATTAAAAGGCTACTTGCACGGACGACAAGACTACAGATTTACCACAAGACTACAGCCAACAAGCATGTACATCTGCACATGCATGAGAGGAATAAATGTCAACACCAGCAGGTGGTAGTAGCATTCATCACTAAAAAGAATTTGGACGGCGGATACAAACCATAAGCAAGCAGTGTTGATTCATTTGATAACTCCATCTTCACTTCTTCATTCCAGGTGACATGTCATTCATGGACATGTTTGTTGTTGCTAGCTTTTTTGGGTAACATGCTTGTTGCTATGGCTTATGCGAGTACTGGCAATATACTTGTTTAGGTAATCTGGGTAAGGTCAACATGCTCATTGTTTCTTTTCAGTATTGGTAACATGCTTGTTGCTTGACCTCATTCAGGTTACTGCACTTTAAGGAAACATGGCATTGAGATTTCCCCTGACAGTTATATCAGCATATAGTTTTGTTTTGGGGGGTTATTGCTGCTCTCCCTGCTCTTATCCATGCTAGGCTGCATGGATGTACAGAGAGTTCTTGCCCACCAATCCAAACTCAATGCAATTATCAATCATATTTGACAATAGTGGTCCTGAGAGAAATCAAGCGTAGCATCAGTTTTGGCAGGTCACATCAGACAAGCTTGCATCAGATGACTCACATCTACCTATAGGAATACAACACCTATCACAGCATCATATACAAGCTCCTCAGTATTATCAGTAGCAATTGCATTTCTCAGGAGCTAATTACCCTCTTCCATCCCCAGGTGCTCCTCTCGTCAGTCAGGATTTGGCTTTCTGATTCCCTTTGAATTAGACTAATTCTTGAAAAATGTGTGCATGTTAAATTATTGACATTAATGATATCTGCACTTTTATGTTGGTTCTGTTCTGTTACCCTACTGGGGGTTATTGCTGCTTTTATCCATTCTAGATCCATTCATGGATGCACAGGGAGTTCTTGACCAGAACAGAACCATACCGCCAAAAATCTATGCAATTATCAATCATATTTGATGATAGTGGTCCTGACAGTAATAAGTGTTACCCACACAAACTCCGCCTTAGAAATAATTACAAAGCCCTTCTAGAAGGCTTATTTGTTTTTTACTGGAACAATTATGTGATTAATCATGATATTATTTTAATAAATTGACTGCCCTAGTAAATATTGTATTGTTCTTCTTTTGGTTGCACAAATCCATTGATTTGAGGTAAAGCATTTACAGTTTGTTATGGTTCTTCCTCCTTTTTCTGTACGTTTAAAGGTTATTGACCATGTACGAATACTGTTGATTACTGTTGAAGTATCACTGATTTGGTAGCTGGTCAAATTTCCACAAATGTCCCCTGATTTGGTTTGATTTTCTTTAAAGGTTTTACCAATAAAACAGAATATCTCTGGCAACAAGAGTTTGAGATTTCTCCTCAGCAGGCAAGATCATGCTGTTCGGTTGGATGGGAAGCCAGCTGTGTTTTCAACAATGTGCTATTCAATAAATTGTCAATAAACGCTATAGTTGTTGACTCACTATTCATGGACAGCGTGTACTCAAGAGTGATAGTCAATGAGCACTAATCCCTGTTTTATAACCTCATTTTCAAATGAATGCACAAGTGATCAATGCACCACAGTCTCACCTTACGGATGTATGGTGTGGCTTTTAAAAACCCTAGAGAATGCAAGCACCTGCAGAATAAAAGGGAAAGTGACCTTCTAAATGAATAATTAATTATTAGATCTACATTCACATGTTAAAGATGTTCATCTACTCATCTTTGCATTACTTTGCATGTTCTTTCTCCTATTCATTCATCTATCAAGCATTTATTAAACCTCACTAAGCATCACTATTCCACGTAATGGGTAAAAAAAAAAATCCCATTGACTTACAATAACAGAAGGACAAGAGTCATGTCTGGAGACCAAAAAAAAAAAGAAAAAAAATTAGAGATTTGTGGGCATGGGCCAGTAAGCATATAGCTACACTTTATTTTGATGGTCCACTTCATACATTCTACTTACTGTAAGTGACTTTTGCAAGACTTTGTAAGTGACAACTACATGTCAACTAACTCTCATTAGAGTATTGAATGTAGTAGACTGTTAGGTTAGGGTTAGGTGTTAAGGTTTGGGTTATTAGAATAAATTGGCATGTAATTGCGAAGTAACTTATAGTCAGTAGAATGTCTGTTGGGGGACGATCAAAATAAAGTGTTAGCAGATATATGGAGACAGTCTACTAATACTCTAATGAGCTTAAGTTGACATGTTGTTGCTGCAAAGTTACTTAGTTAGTAGAATGTCTAAAGTGGACCATCACAATAAAGTGTTACCTTAACCCCTTACATAGTAAAATGTTAACAAAAACACTCCAAGCAATCAAGTAGGAACACCCTGGCAACCACCAACAAAATCACAGTATTGTGGTGATTAGTTTTACTTTTTTTTTTTCTCCCCAGAAAACAAAAAAATCTAGTTAATGAGTTCATTCATTATCAATACTAGCAATGCTGATTGAGAAAACGTTTCAAATCATTCTAGTTGGAGGCACTGACTGTTTCGATAATTTAATCATCAGTAAGGTTATGAATATATGTAATTGCCACTGAATGTATTCACTACAGAATGACAGCAAAACAAAATACTTTAGATAGTGTAGATCATTGAGTCGTGCACAGAAATGAGGTCTTTGATGTGAGAAGTCAGTGTCAATAGCACGCTGTTATTAGATCAAATACATGAACATCTACCGTGTTTTCCCCCTTTTATGTTTTTGCAGATTAGTATCTGCAGAAATGTTCTCAGTTCTATTGATTTACCCATGTAAATCAAAACAATTGAGAAATGTTTCAAATGCAAAATTGTCAAAGCCTTCTTTTGAACATCAGTCTGTGAAGGACTCAACAGCTCATGAAGTCAATAACATAAACCATCTGCTACTACACTGTTAAAACATTATTTCATAAAACATGTCTGACTTTTTTTTTTGACATCTCTACTTGGCCAAAGTAATTTGAGCAATTATACATCGGTAACACTTTATTTTGATGGTCCCTTTTGAACATTCTGTTGACTATAAGTAACTTTGCAAATACATGTCAACTAACTGTCATTAGAGTGTTAGTAGACTGTCTGCTTAATATCAACTAACTCTTTATTGTAATTGTCCCCCAACAGATATTCTACTTTCTATAACTTTGCAAGTACATGTCAACTTATTCTAACCCTAGCACCAGTCTACTAATACTCTACGAACAGCTGGGGGGGGGGGGGGGTAATAAGCAAAATTTCTTGATCAATTTTTGAAGGGGACACAAATAATACAGTCAAATTTGTACTTGTCAGGATAATGTGTACACAGAGGAAAGCCTTACTGTTATTATTATTATATTGACACCTAATTGTGTGGATCCAGCATCAGATAAAATCATGTTCAACTGAAATATGCTTTTCACAGATTCGATTTATCCTACACGAAACATGCAGTACTGGATGCTGGCTCCATGTAAAATAAAACAGTTTTATTACTATTCATTTCTGTGTGTGTAAAACCTTTTTAATAAAAAAAATGCACCTTAAAAATTTAAGCTGTAACTCATATTAGATAGAGTCCCTAGCATGCACTGCTGTATGAATGCTTTAACTTATGCTGATGTTTTTGTTTTGTCTCTGTTATTTGTCATGTGGTGATTATTAAAAGCTCGTTTTATTATTGTTTATGTCAGTGTGTGTCTAGTTGAATGTTCAAATCCATTGTTTCCATGATTTGTTCAGATCATTTGAATAGGGATTTGTCGACTGAATAATCTTTCAGAGATTATGATGAAATAATGAAGAATCTAGTCAAAGTACACTGCATTCTGAAATTCTAATAATGAATAGAACGACTTTGATTCTAATTCTCTTTAATGAGTAAATTTAAGTGTTATTATTATTATTATTTGAGTATTAATATGTATTAATGTTAAATCAAGCCAGCATTGATCCGTAATATTTACAAAATGTTGTCATCTACGATCTTTCAGATGAGAAAGAGCACACTCCAGTATTCGACTAAACTACTTGGCATACAAATATATACGGTCCAGTATATCTACGATAAAATGAAATGAATAATGAAACATGCATGGATGTGTGAAATATCACTTAGGCCACCGGTGAGGATTACCCTGAGAGTTTGCTTGATTCATCATGGCTATAATGTGAGTCATTATCCATGCAG